>OZ014522.1:183984783-185184783 GCA_963966055.1 Lathyrus aphaca
TTGCTTGTTATTGGAATGTCATTTCTTCTGTATTTGTTGACTGTCCATGAAAATATTTTGAATTGTTCTGATTGAGGTTGCCATATAAAATAAAACGGGTTACTATACTATGCGTTATTGGTACACGCGGCATGATGGTTTATTATTTTTGCTGACTTGTATCTCTTTGGACTTGTAGCAATGGATGTTGAAGACGCAGATAATGAAGTTTTATATTATCCTATCTCTCTCAATCCCATAGTTTCTCAGCAGAATGGAGGTTTTTCTCTAGAAGATCTTGCTTGGGTTGATTCCTGCCTAAATAAGGATTCAGATATTTCAGAAAGTGATTGGTCCCCTCTTAGGGATGCTTTGTTCGAAATTATCAGTTCCCAATCTCAATCATTCAGGGTTGATGGTAGAGAAGACAATGAAAGTCACCAATGCTGTAAGGACAAAAACATTACCTCAAAACATATTCAAGAATCTTTGACTTCTAATGCAAATTGCTTACAAAACTGTTCTTCATCTTATAATGTTGAGCTAATAAAAAGGGCTAATGAAACAAGCACTGATGAAATTCTAGACGATGAACTGACTGGGCCGACTTTGTCGTTGTCTTCAACTTTCGAAGGAGATCCATTTCTGCCAACTTATAGTGAAGATCTAAAGCAGAATATTTTTGCAACTTATGAGATGGAAGATGCATCTGAGAATATCTTCAAAGTCTGGGATTTGAATTGTGCAAATGATGAGATGGAGGAGGCATCTGAGAGTATCTTCAAAGTATGGGATTTGGACATTCCAGTTGAGGAAGGTGAACTTGTGAAACAGTTGGAGAAAGCCCTATCAGAGAATTCTTTGAAGACGGTGCCATCCGTTTTTGATGATTCAGAAAAAGGGAAGGACTTGAAGGAAGGGTCGCATGATGATCTTATTGCTGGCAAGGACTTGAATGAAGGGCCACTTGATGATCTTATTGCTGGCATTGCTGAGTTGTCTTTGATTAAAAAAGTTTAGGTGCATGATGATCTTATTGCTGGCAAGGACTTGAATGAAGGGCCCACTTGATTATCTTATTGCTGGCATTGCTGAGTTGTCTTTGAATAAAAGAGTTTTGGTTTTTGTTGGTTTGTTTTCATTTAGATTCTGATCTGTTATCGCTCTATATTTAGAGCAATGTGTTTGATGCTATCTGTCATTGATGTACAATTAAATAGTAATATCAGACTGTTAATTCTAAAACAAATACTAATAATAGTTCAGAAATACAAATCAGAACTTTAAAATAATTAAGGGGTGAATCATGTTGAAATTTGTCTTTTCTCATTTCTCAGTTCTTACTTGGAAGAGTAATAAGTAATAGCTGTTACACTGCTTTTCTTTTCTCGTTATCTCAAACATAACATTCTGCAAATTAGTTCAGTAGAACTTTAAACATTGCAATAGGGAGGCTTGTTTGTATGAACAAATTCTCTCAGTAGATAGGAATAACAGTTGTTTTGAGATTTAATAGCTCATTTCCATCCAAGAATAACAATAAGTTGAAGTAATAAAAGAATAAAAGAATTGTTCCGAATGAATTGTTTTATTTCTGCTGAATATAGCTCATATGAATAGTATTTACAATATAACAACTTTACATACATAGATGCATAAAAATAACAAATTAATTAGCTGGATATTATCTAATTAAAAACGATCCTATCTAATAACTATAATAACTAATAGAATAACAAGATTTTGTGCAATACTGATTGTTGATTTGTTGTCGCAATACAACTTCATCGGTTTATCTCCTTCAACCTTTAGCTCCTCCAAGATCCTTCGAAGCTATAACAGCTCACATACTCCTTGCACCATGACTCTGAACTCGGCCTCTGCACTGCTTCTAGAGACAACTGGTTACTTCTTGCTCCTCCAAGTAACTAAGTTGTCCCAGAAAAATGAGCAATAACCAGTGGTAGATCTTCTGTCTGTAGAACTTCCGCCCCAATCAACATCAGTGAAGATTTCCTCTCTTCGATTTCCATTTTTTGAAAACATCATTCATTTACTCGGACTTCCTTTCAAGTAATGAAGAATCCTGTAAACAGCCTTGGAGTGCTTCTCTGAGGGACAATGCATAAACTGACTCACCATGCTCACAACAAATGCAATATCTGGTCTCATATGAGCCAAATAAATCAACTTCCCCACCAGCTTCTGATACCGATCTTGTCCATAGGCTCACACCATATTCTTTTTCGAGTTTTTGATTCGGATCAATAGGAGTCGCCATTGGTTTACATCCTAGTAAAACGGTCTATTTCAAGAGATCGAGGACCTATTTCCTTTGCGGGATAACTATACCTTTTGAGGATCTAGCCACCTCCATTCCAAGGAAACATTTGAGTTGTCCTAGATCCTTGACCTCAAACTGATTGGATAAGAAGTTCTTCAGTGACTCCAACTCTACCGTGTCATCTCCTGTCATAATAATGTTATCTACATACACAATTGAATAACAATTGTACCATTATTGTGTTTGTAGAACATAGTATGATGGGATTGTGCCTGAGTGTAACCATGTTGTTTCACAACTCTCATGAATCTCTCAAACCATGCTCTCGGAGATTGTTTCAATCCATATATGGATTTCTTTAGCTTGCAAACCTTGCAGTTCTTCTTCAATTCATCAAAGCCTGGAGGAACTTCCATAAACACCTCTTCCTATAGCTCACTGTTTAGGAATGAATTCTTCACATGAAACTGTTTGAGAGGCCAATCCATATTGGCCGCTAGAGAGAGTAAGACACGTACAATGTTTAGTTTGGCACATGAGCAAAGGTTTCCTCGTAGTCAAGTTCGTATGTCTAAGTGAAGCCTTGTGCCACGAGTCTTTCTTTGTAACTATCGACCGAGCCATCTTCATGGTATTTGATGGTGAACACCCACTTGCTGCCTACAGACTGTTTCCCCTCAGGTAAAGGAGTTAGATCCCACATGTCATTCTTCTTCAGGGCCTTTAACTCCTCAAAAACTGCCTCTCTCCATCTTTGAACCTCTAGAGCTTGATGTATTGACTTAGGTAAATCATCATCCATAATCCTGGTTGAAAAAGCTTTGAAATCTGGTGAGAGTTTATGATAAGATACGAAATTGGATATTTGATGTTTTGTAGTACATAATCTGACACCTTTGCGCAAGGCTAAGGGTTCAAAGGATTCTATAGAAGGCTATATATTTGGAATAACAATAGAGGAAAAAGGAGTTGTACCTTGGACCATAGTTGAGTCTGATGATTGGCACACCTCATTTGCAGTAAGAATATCAACTTGCAAGGCAACGTCAATTTCAGCATAAATAGAGTAAATTTTAGTGTCAGTACAAACATCACAAGAGTAAACATCATTAAAATCACACAATGATGGAAAATCAGTTGCAAACAAATTAATACAAGTATCATCAACAGTTTCAGAAGGCAACTCTATTTGAAAAATATAATGTTCTTCCGAAGGTTGTTGGTTTGATCCTTGAGCTTGCTGCATGGCATTTATCGAAGTGGTAAGTTGATCAAACTGTATTTGCAAAGTCTGAAAATTAGAATCTATTTGTTGTTGATACTTGATATTATTTGTAGCCATTTGGTTTACAAGATCCTCTAGTGAAGGTTCAGAAGGTGCAGAGCACCCTACTTCTAATTCCTTTAGATGCTTATTCGGATCCTCATCTGCAAAACCATTAAAACTTGGCAAAAAGTATGTTAAACCAAATTTCAATTCGAAAGGTGCATCAACAACATCAGGATATTCAATATATAAAGAATTATAATTCACAAGTGCAACCAGTTTTCTCAGAGTTCTTTGATCAGCCATTATATGATTATAAATTTCAACACAGAATCAAATAAAATCACTGCAGATTTAAAAAGAATGGGAAAAACGAAAAGCGATTAAAATAAAATCTAAAAACTATAAAAATAACGCTAAAAATCTAATTAAATCAAATAAAGCTCGCACAAAAAATTTCAGATTTTTTTGAAAATATGAAAAGAGAGAAAAAATCAAATAAAATAGAAAAACACAAAATTTGCGATTTTGAGGGTCGAAATCTTTTAGAAGTCTATTCTAAAAGAGTATTGTTCTTCGATTTATTTCTGATTTTCTGGAAAAAATTAGGAGCAAATCGAAACAGTAGCTTCCAACTTACCTGAAAGGCTGAAAAACTTATCCCTATACTACAACCGGTATTGCAACCCTGAAAATCAACAAACATAACAAAAAAGAAAAGAAAAAAAATTTGACAAGAAAACTATACCTATGACTATAAAATTGGTTAATAACAACAAGAATCCCCGGCAACGGCGCCAATTTGATCCGCGTGTCGCGCACGGATCAAAAACGAATAATTTTCTTTAAAATGTAGTATAGCGACAATGACTCGAATCGTCTCACAAAGATTCTTGATCTTATTAACTAACGATAGTAACAATTAATGGGGGTTGATTTTAATTTGAAGAAAAAGCAATTAAAATAAAAAGTGATTATCAAAATAAGCTTAAACGATTAATTTGTTGTTTTGATTTCCCAACTTATCATCGACCCAAATAATTCCCAATTCCTAAGCGGACTCTATTTCCTTTTCGATTATAATAACAATCTAACAAGCGTAATTGATATTATATGATAAATATTTCTAATTTCCGAATTAAGCAAACAAATGAAATATATCAATCGTGAATTAAGCAAACACGATAAACATACGCGAATTAAGCAAACGCGATTAATGTATAGGAACATGCAATCATCGAAATAAATCAATCTAACCTTAGATAAATCGAATTAAGCAAACAAGATATCAAGATCAGAATTGAAAGGAAATAGATTAATTGGAAAATATAAGAACCTCAAAGTGTCGGCGAAAACCGATTACAACAGATTAATTCTTGGAATTAGTTCTCCATAATTCGTCTCTTCGAGCATAAAAAATAAAATTGTAAAAAGTGTCTATTGAACAGTTCCGGCTTCTAGGTCAAATAGAAAAACCTAAAAAACCCGTTTACAACCCAACTGGGTCAAATACATAACCCAGACCCAATTCTAAATGACCCGAAACTAAATAAAACTAATGCAACAACTTCAAACGAAATTCTGGAAAATATGACTCCGAATCTGACTTCGACTTTAACATAAACATTTTAGCTCTCTCTCTTAGCTTTCCATCGACTGGTAGAACGCCTTAATCAGATTCCTGGAACTCCGGTTATGATCATTTCCGTAAAAGTTGTTAAAGCTGAAAATTAAGTACGAAAATTAAATTAAGCCAAAAATAAAGTAAAATAGAAAAACAAACTAAAATATAAAAATAAACAAATAAAACCAAAGAAATACTTAAGTGCAAACAGGGTAGAATGTGCATTAAAATGCACTGATCAAATCCCCCCACACTTGAACTTTTGCACTCCGAGCAAAAATAAACTCAAGACTCAAGAAACACAACATCATTCAGATACTCATTCTAGGCTATAAACTCTTCTTCGATTAAGATAGCATCGATAGGTACTAATCTTACACACTAAGGATATCGTAAGAACACAAATCCGCAATTGTGTGGTCATAAGCCTTCATCATATACAAACCATTTTGAATCATGTTATTATGCCTAAGCCTAACTTACTCATCCTCTCTTTTGCTCTCTTTCATTCTAGTGCAATCACATTAAGCCCGTTATCTATTCATACATATGGTAAATAAGCTTGCTAGTGATTATGATCCATACTTGACAATATTTTAAAGTTACTTTAGTAACAAAAAATTATTATTATTATTATTATTTTTCTTAAGGTTTCACATCCGTTAGGCTAAATGACCGAGTGAGGGTCACCTAACTTAAAAGGCGGATTCCTATTTAGGTTTCTTTTTAAGCGCAAGATCATTCACTTATTTGCATCATCTTAATTACTTAGTGTGTGATTTCTAGATGGTGCTGACTGCTTGATAAACTACTTAAGAGATATTAAAGGATGAGAACTCAAGGCTATGGCATAACAAGTATTCAAAAAATAATTCCATATTCAGGAGATTTAAGGTGTTAAAACGATACCGATCTTGTGAACTTTTCCCAAGTCTCCACAACTAACCTCAAAACAATCTATAGCCTAAAACTTTCGGAAAAAATGCCTAGTGTTTCTAAAACAAAACAAACAAAAACAAAACAAAAACAAAGAAAATAAATTATTCCCTCCCCCACATTTAAAACAAGCATTGTCCTCAATGAAAGGACATAAATATAAAATAAGAGGGAGAGAAAGGAAAGAACACAGCCGAGTAGTCAAGGTGGATATGTGATCACATAAGCCGCATTTCCTAAAGAGAGCTCTTCTACAGTCTCTTCTTTCAAAGTGGGGATCTCATAGAGTAGCTTTAGGTAGTATCCATTAATATTGAATTTTTTATTAGTGCCTTCGCCTTTTATTCCAGGATCAAAGAAGAATCTTTGATAAGTAAAAGTGTTGAATATGAACATGATAGTGATCTCCTTTTCAACAACTTTAAGAATCAAAGGATTAATGGGATGCCTCGCTACTTTTGTTCCATCTTTAATTGAGATCCTATGCATACTCATGGATGGGCTAATATCACAAGTGTCAACCAAATTCCATCAAATTCCCTTCTTATGTTCCTGTAATGATTTCACTTCCTGCACAAATTCAAATAAATTATTAGGAAGTGACTTCAGCTCTAAAGAGGGTGATTTCTCGATGGATGGTTTGTTCCGGGAAATTGGAGTGTCGAGAGCTTCATTGACACGAACAACTTCATTTGCAACCTCATTTGCAGTAAGAATATCAACTTGCAAGGCAACCTCAATTTCAGCACAAACAGAATAAATTTTAGTGCCAGTACAAACATCACAAGAGTAAACATCATTAAAATCAGACAATGATGGAAAATCAACTGCAAACAAATTAATACAAGTATCATCAACATTTTCAGAAGGCAACTCTATTTGAAAAATATAATGTTCTTCCGAAGGTTGTTGGTTTGATCCTTGAGCTTGCTGCATGGCATTTATCGAAGTGGTAAGTTGATCAAGCTGTATTTGCAAAGTCTGAAAATTAGAATCTATTTGTTGTTGATACTTGATATTATTTGTAGCCATTTGGTTTACAAGATCCTCTAGTCAAGGTTCAGAAGGTGCAGAGCACCCTACTTCTAATTCCTTTAGATGCTTATTCGGATCCTCATCTGCAAAACCATTAAAACTTGGCAAAAAGTGTGTTAAACCAAATTTCAATTCGAAAGTTGCATCAACAACATCAGAATATTCAATATATAAAGAATTATAATTCACAAGTGCAACCAGTTCTCTCAGAGTTCTTTGATCAGCCATGATATGATTATAAATTTCAACACAGAATCAAATAAAATCACTGCAGATTTAAAAAGAATGGGAAAAACGAAAAACGATTAAAATAAAATCTAAAAGATATAAAAATAACGCTAAAAATCTAATTAAATCAAATAAAGCTCGCACAAAAAATTTCAGATTTTTTTGAAAATATGAAAAGAGAAAATAAATCAAATAAAATAGAAAAACACAAAATTTGCGATTTTGAGGGTCAAAATCTTTTAGAATTCTATTCTAAAAGAGTATTGTTCTTCGATTTATTTCTGATTTTCTGGAAACAATTCAGAGCAAATCGAAACAGTAGCTTCCAACTTACCTGAAAGGCTGAAAAACTTATCCCTATACTACAACCGGTATTGCAACCCTGAAAATCAATAAACACAACAAAAAAGAAAAGAAAAAAAATTGACAAGAAAACTATACCTATGACTATAAAATTGGTTAATAACAACAAGAATCCCCGACAACGGCGCCAATTTGATCCGCGTGTCGCCCACAGATCAAAAACGAATAATTTTCTTTAAAATGTAGTATAGCGACAATGACTCGAATCGTCTCACAAGGATTCTTGATCTTATTAACTAACGATAGTAACAATTAATGGGGGTTGATTTTAATTTGAAAAAAAAGCAATTAAAATGAAAAGTGATTATCAAAATAAGCTTAAACGGTTAATCTGTTGTTTTGATTTCCCAACTTATCATTGACCCAAATAATTCCCAATTCCTAAGCGGTCTCTATTTCCTTTTCGATTATAATAACAATCAAACAAGCGTAATTGATATTATATGATAAATATTCCTAATTTCCGAATTAAGCAAACAGATGAAATATATCAATCGTGAATTAAGCTAACACGATAAACATACACGAATTAAGCAAACACGATTAAAGTATAGGGGCATGCTATCATCGAAATAAATCAATCTAACCTTAGATAAATCGAACTAAGCAAACAAGATATCAAGATCAGAATTGAAAGGAAATAGATTAATTGGAAAATATAAGAACCTCAAAGTGTCGGCAAAAACCGATTATAACAGATTAATCCTTGGAATTAGTTCTCCATAATTCGTCTCTTCGAGCGTAAAAAATAAAATTGTAAAAAGTGTGTATTGAACAATTCCGGCTTCTAGGTCAAATAGAAAAACCTAAAAAACCCGTTTACAACCCAACTGGGTCAAATACATAACCCAAACCCAATTCTAAATGACCCGAAACTAAATAAAACTAATGCAGCAGCTTCAAACGAAATTCTGGAAAATATGACTCCGAATCTGACTTCGACTCCAACACAAAAGTTGTACCTCTCTCTCTTAGCTTTTTATCGACTGGTAGAATGCCTCAATCAGATTCCTGAAACTCCGGTTATGATCATTTCCGTAAAAGCTGTTAAAGCTGAAAATTAAGTACGAAAATTAAATTAAGCCAAAAATAAAGTAAAATAGAAAAACAAATTAAAATATAAAAATAAACAAAGAAAACCAAAGAAATACTTAAGTGCAAACATGGTATAATGTGCATTAAAATTCACTAATCAAAGGCTCTATATTTGGAATAGCAATAGAGGAAAAAGGAGTTGTACCTTGGACCGTAGTTGAGTCTGATGATTGGCACACCTCGGGGGCCGATGGAACATTACTTGGTAGAGTCTTCCTTCTAGAATAAACACGAACTTTAGGTGGTTCCAAGTTATTTACAACCGATTTTGGCAAAGATATTTGTTCCCAAAAATTCATTTCAGAGTCATTCTCCCCTGAAAGAGAGTTTTTGTCAAAAAAGGTTGTTTTTCAAAAAAGGTAACATCTATACACACATAATACTTTCCATATTTAGGATCAAAACATTTATACTTTTTTGCGTTGGTGAATATCCTAGAAAAATACATTTATGTGCTCGAGGATCAAGTTTTCCTCTATTTTGGCCGTGTATATGAACAAAAGCAATACAACCAAAAATTTTAGGTGTTAAATCATTGAAAGATCTATTTTCAGGAAACATATTCTTTAGAGCTTACAAAGGAGTGATATAATTAAGAACTCTTGTAGGCATTCGATTTATCAAATAAGACGCTGTTAATAGTGCTTCATTCCAAAAACTATTAGTAACATTCATAGCAAATAGTAAAGCCCTAGTCACCTCTAATAAATGCCTATTTTTTCTTTCAGCTACTCCATTTTGTTGGGGAGTATCAACGCAAGAACTGTGATGAATTATTCCTTTTTGTTTCAAAAATTCACCTAAGATAACATTAAAATATTCTCGACCATTATCGGTTCTAAGGACTTGAATATTTGTTTGAAACTGAGTATTGATCAGTGTGTGAAATTTTTTTAAAACACTTATTGCCTCAGATTTTTCTCTTAGAAGATAAATCCAAGTAACTCTAGTGTGATCATCACTAAATGTGATGAACCATCTAGATCCCGAGGTTGTTTTTACTCGTGAAGGACCCCAAATATCATTATGCACAAGAGAGAAAGGTTTTGCTGGCATATACTTTAAAGATGGATAAACAGATCTATGATGTTTTGCCAATTCACAAACTTCACACTAAAAAGGAAAACTATCTTTATTTTTGAAAAGACTGGGAAATAAATATTCAAGTAATTAAAACTAGGATGACCTAATCTATAATGCCACAACATTATTTCATTCTCACAAGACAAGGTAGTAAAGCATATTGGTTTCTGAACTTGTTTATTTGAAGGATTTTCCGTGACCAGGTGATACAGTCCATCAACCTCCTTAGCATCGCCAATCATCTTCCCCGAACAAGGGTCCTGAAATTCAAATCCAGCAAATGTTATTGTAGCAATGCATTTGCAATCATGAATAATACAACTAACAGAGATGAGATTGCAAGAAAGTTTTGGGACATATAGTAATGTGAGAGATGGAGAAATAATGATAGAACCTTTTACAGCTATAAAAGTTAGGGAACCATCAACAATTTTTACTTTCAGATTACCAGATAAAGAAAATAAGATGAGAATATTGATGAACTATCGGTCATATGATCTGTTGCCCCTGAATTTATGATCCAAACGTTTGATTTTGAACCGGATGTGAAAGTTGTAGGATATGTACCTTTCTGGGCTAATGATGAAGAGGCAATATAAGATGGGTTAGAGGTGTTGGATATGGAATGAGAACTCATTAGTTGATACAATTGTTCTAGTTGTTCTTTGCTGAAGACAGACAGTTCTGAGACAGGTTTCGGCTTTTCAGAAGCATCTTCAGATGAGGCATGTAATCCCTTTGCATCACAAGGATTCGCCCGATTGGCTGAAGGGTTCTCAGTTGGCTTATCGTGTAGCTTCCAACACTTTTTCCATTCAACAATTCAACTTGTGAGAAGTGATGGATGTTTGGATGTTTTGGAAGGATTCATTGTTTAGGGTGAGTATTTAAACCCTATGAGCTCCATATTTAACCGATGTGGGATACACCCCCTCACAGGAAGGGCTATTGGACTTGGTGCCTGATATCATGTTAGAATTAGAGTTTGACCTAAATCAATCCTACAAAACTGATTGATAAGATGATAAGTGTCATTCTATTTAAATCCTTTATGAGTTCTATATTTAGTCAATGTGAGACTTGAATTTTTTCCAATAATAACAATAAGTAATTTAAGAGTCTTTGTTACGACCCCAAAATGCAGCTGGAGTAGTTGATCCAGCTTCCAATTACAACTTCAACACAAATCTCAATAGATCTCTTACTTTGTCACACCTCCAATATGTAATGTTCTAGATATGTAGGGTGTGTCGGGAGTGGCATTTTCTTTAAATCAGGAACCATAAACTTTGATTTAGTTACACGCATGTGTCATAATTATCCAAAAATAAACAGATCAACAACATATGATACACATCATATACTGTACTAAAACTTACTATCTCTATAAATACACAATCTATAGTAGATCCCAAAGAACAGTAATATTCACGACTGCACATGACAAGTGCCTATACAATCTGAAATACAACATGTTCAAAACAGGAGAAGACACAAAATGAAACAACAAAGAAGAAAGATTGAAACTCTGTTTAGAGACTTGTCAATCTGCATCTCCTGCCTCCTCATTCTAGGACTGGTACTTCCATTGTGAGAGTAAGTAACCAAATTTGCTTCAGACACACCAAAAATCCTTGTCAACACCATATCCCCAAACATACCAATCACAGGATTCACAAAACTAGCAGCACCACCATAATAAGGTAATCCATTGCCACCATAACCTTCATAAAGGTGAGGGATGTAATGCTGATAATGGATCGGCCGCGATTGTGTCTGGAAATAATTCGGATGGACCTGCTGCTCCCCATGATGCAAATTTGATGTGCGATTAGACGTTAACATAGCATTCAAGTTGTATGGAGGTGGTCGATGAGGTATAACCAAACCCACCTGGAGTTTATTCGACCTGGTTTCTGAATCTGATTTCCCACGGCCATAAAGAGGGACTAATGAAGTATGCGAGATGACAGCTTTACAAACAGGGCATGTAGGTTGCTTATCTGGTTCTACTGAAGAGTTTTGGACATTAAGCCATTTATATATACATGGCCAGCAATAGAGATGACCACAAAGTGTAACCACAGGATCATTTGCTGATTCCAAGCAAATATTACAATCAAAACAACAATTTTCACCACTAGAGACTGTTCTCTCTTCTGTAGTAGATTTACATTTTTGCTTTGGTGAGACTTCCACATTAGAACCAAAGCATGTAGATTCCATTGAATTTTCTACTACAGAAATATACCCTGTTATAGATTTTATAAATTTCAGAAAGCTACAACATTTATGATGATTGATTCTATTGCAAATATAAGAAGATAAAATACTAATGATATTGAAAAATAAGTCCATAGATCATATAAACAGATAATTTACCATGTTGATTTCGTAAGATATGAAAACTTTTATGCATACACACAAGGTCCCAAAAATAATTTATAACATGGAATCTACACCATAGATCAAATTTTTATGTCTATTGATCATTTCCAAACAAAAGCAATAACCATATACCTAAGAATCATCATTGATCAACAAATAAAGTTGATGATTCCAAATGGAACCGATGAATTAAGAAAAAAAGTCAACACATATTTATTTATTTTCACAATTATTCATCGTTAATTCTAGATTTAAAATCCAGGCTAATTTAGAGGAACCTTGATGAAAATCCAATGCATGCAAACAAGAGGAACATGGAGAGACATAAAACCCAATAGGCATGTGAAAATTGCAATTTGATCGGAAAAGAGAGAAGATGAAATAAAATAAGCATACCTTTGGAAATAAAGAAACTAAGATGGTGATAGCTTAGCTTGAAAGGAAGAGAAAAGGAAAAAAAGTAGAAAAGGGGGAGAGAATTGGATTGAGAAGGAAGTAATGGAGGAGAGTAAATGGAGGATGAAGAAGAAGAAGATTATGTTGTTAAGGAAATGAATGAGTGAAAATGGGTTGCTGCACCATGTATATATTTAATTAATTAGGTCTTTCAAAAATAAGTATGTTAGTTTTCTTACCTTGGATTAACAAATTTGTAGTTTTTTATGTTTATCTGTCTTATAGGCAACGTCTAACGCTTATCTGTCTTATAGGCAACGTCTAACGCCTGCACCTTCTAGAACATCAATGTTTACAAGACCAGCCGGAAGACAAACCAACAAAATCTATGAGTCATGGTTACATGGATTCAACCCATTTATACTACTTATAGAGAAACAAAGAAAAAATACAATTTAATTTACATTAAAAAACTAGAGTTCAAGTTATGAATGGAATCATCATCCATTTATAGTGCAAAAATATATTTAATTAAGTTCTTACTTTTTTTTATAAATAATTTTAAGTATTTTATATTTGACCTATTTGATATACTATCATATATAACTCTATGTCTAGAGTGGAGACTCAAGCAACTTTTATGTTCTTATAAAATCAATTCATCTAGATCAAAGATGCAAATGATCTCTAAAAATATCCGTAAAGGAAATAAAAATAAAAGACAGTAAATGCAATCGATATTTAATTAATGAAGTTGAACAAATGATGTCTATCATTATAACTATATAATTAGGGAGCCGGCAGTCCCAAACTCGTGGGGTATCCGCACTTGAATCCGAGTCAATAGGTGAAAATCCGAGTTGACTGAATTTAGGTTCGGGTGTCACCTGATATTTCGGATATGAGTTTGTGTAGTGTGAAATCCGCGCCCGAAACCAAAAACTATCCCGTCTAAATTTTAATTTTAATTGTAGAATTTAATTTTAATTTTAATTGTAGAGTGCAGACTTTAATTTTAATTTTAATGTTAAGATGTTGAAGATCTTAATTTTAATTGTATTTTTGTGTTTTTGCTATAGGTTCGGGTTTGAGGTAGAAAAACTTGAATCCAACGGGTGTGAGCGTGAGTGTTATTTTGCCACCCGAATAGCCTTTGGATTCGGGTTCAAGTGGTGATTTCGAATGCAGGTTTGGGTAGTGTGAAACCCGCATCCGACCTGACCCGTTGTCATCCATATATATATATATATATATATATATATATATATATATATATATATATATATATATATATATATATATATATATATATATATATATATATATATATATATATATATATATATGGGATCCATTGATTTAGTGGTCGTTTCACTCTCCTCGTTGCTGGTCTCTGCTCGACAACAACAGAGACCACCCGGGATCAGCCCGAACAGTTCCTGCTCGGAGGATCTTGTGCCCGACGCATCACCCCCGACCATGACGCTCGTTCGACGACTAGTTCATGGAAGTTACATATTTTTGGGGGATCCACAATCTAGGCCCAAAAATAGGAATCGTTGGCCACGTGCTGGAGGATCCTTATATAAACCCTCTAATTTGAGGGGGGGGGGGGGGGAGTATCAAATATTCATCCTTAATACTCTTACTAGTACTTGCCATCTCTTGTGTCCGTTCTGACTTAGGCATCGGAGTACCTTGCAGGTACACCCCCGTTCTCCTCAGCATACGAGCAGACCTTAGAGTCCACGTCAGCAACCATTTGAGATTCTAATCTCAGGTACGATCAGTGACACCGTCTGTGGGAAATAATTTATTACCCCGTTTTCTCACCTTCCGTTCCTGAAGGGACGAACCAAACACTGACAGCTCTGGTCGAAGCGACCAACAACATCAACCTCCTCTTACTCCGCTGTAATACCCTAATTTTTGCCCTAACATTTCTTCATATTTCATCTGCATTTTGCGTACAAATAAGATCGCATTGGTTTCCCGGTTCTTCTCGGGTATAGGTTTATGCCTCACAGGGGATCACCGTTGTAACACCCCAAATTTTCCGTCTCTGTTTCACATCATTTGCATATCATAAGAATAACATATAGCCTACATATCCTAGCACATGACATAGAAAAATGAAGCATAAGCATTCATGATCACAAGCATAGGGCATATGATCAATCATCTGGAAAATCATGATTCTACAAGTCAAGCTAAGGGCCAAGTGAACTTTCAAGAAGCTCACAAGGTATCCTCATATCTTATGTAAGTTCAAGGTCATCCCCAAAGTCCTAGAAGGGTGAAGTATCATCAGAAGATCAACAGTGCAACATCCTCTTGCATAAGCAAACCCTAATTAGGGTTTTGATCCAGATCAAGGAATTCTCTTGGCTTTGACCAATTCGTGTGGTCAAAGGTTCTCATATGACACATTAAGCCTATAGGTGAAGTTTGATGCAAAATTTCATTGAGGAAGTCAGTTATTTATTCAGTTACTTGCAGATGAAGAAAGAGGTCAACTATGTATTTGAAAAGTCAACCATTGGACTTCAAGGCCTCCAGTCATGCTTTTCAAGTAAAGGGACCTTCCTAAGTTCAAATAAGAGCTTTGGTGATCTCAAGAATCAAGAATCAAGAGGTTATGAAGAATTTTCCAAATTTAGAAAGTGACTTGAATGAGAACTTTCTATTTTGGGAAATTTTTTCCCTAATCTTCAAGTGATTCTTACATGGCCAAAATGATTCCAAATGATTTTTCTTCAAACATGAAACTTGTAGGTCATCCTCTCACCTTTCCAAAAAGTCCAAGAATATGATCATATCCCTTATGGTTTGAAAGTTATGTCCAATTAAAGTTGGTGCATTTTTAGGGTTTTACCATGTTTTCCACTTTTACACCAAGGGCAAAAACCCTCATGCTTCATTTTCAAGGCATTTTATGGAACAAACATGATCATATTACTCCAATTCAAGCCATGAGAAGTCATTTTTCTCAAAAATATGGAGGAACCCGTGGTTTATATGAGAGATATTCCACAATTTGCAATTTTTGCAAAACTACTCATAAGGCATGATACACTTGATCCTAAGCTGAAAGATTAATCCAAGGGTTATTATGGCCTCATTTTGAATCAGAGTATGCACATGGGAGAGGCTTGGCACGCATGATTTGCACACTCCCACTCTTCATGCAAAATTGCAAAAATATCCTCATCACACAATTCACACACTCTCATCATAAAACCCTAGCCATTGCAAAAAATTTGGAGCTAGAGCCTCTCTCATTTTCACACTTTCAACTTTTTGCTCATTTTGCATTTGCTTTCGAATCTGACTTTTCACACACACATTGCCTCATTTTCTTACATATTCTTCATACTTAGAGTGTAAGGATCATAAATCAACCATTGATTTGAGCTTAGAGCAAGGTTTCAACACAGTGCCATTCAAGAGCAACTTGGTTCGAATCTCAAGTTTCAAGAGGATTTGAAGCTCTATTTGCATTTATTTTGCAAATAGAGAAGCTAGAGAGTGGATCTGCACGTTTTTGAAGGTTTTCTTGGTGTATTTTAGGGACTTCTAGTTCAGGTATGCTTCTGAATATTTGGATCTAGATCTTGAATTTTTTGTGTGTATAATGATCTATGCGTTTCACTGAGCATGCTGATGTGTTTATTTTTGAATTTGGTTGAGAATGGAGCTTGTACTTGTTATTTGAAAGTTTGATGTCAAAGTTGTTTTTCTTCGATCCGTGAGTTGTAGTGATTGTTTGATGTTTTTGATTCCATATTATTGATCAACATGAGAAACTAAATGGATCTGGAAGTTTATTTGCATTTTTGTGAAGTTTTGTTCTTGGCATGAAGTTTTCGGTGATCGGAGCTAGGGCTCTGGCACCAGATTGTGTTTTTAGATGGGAGGGAGGCTCAAGGAGGAAGACGTAATCTCCTCTGTCTATTTCATTGATCCAACATGTATAAATTTGACACTGCATTAAATTGTCACATGCCTTGCACACGGTTTCTGTTTTCATAATTAATCGTTGTGTTTGCCATCCTACGCTTGTTGTGAGCACACGTGTGAGAATGGTTTGATCTGTTGACTTGTTTGATTAGTTGACTTCATCATATGCGTAGGATCAATCATGCGTTTGTTATTGACTCTGAGTTTGTGTGAATTCCATGGAAACGTGTGTGTACTGCGTGTAAGTGGATTGGGCCCAAATTGCTATGTGTACCCCCTGTTTGTAAGCCCAAGCGTATTTTAACTAAATAGCCTTGCTATTTGAACCTCTCTCATGATTTTTTTGTTTTTTATTTTCTATTTTATTATCCGTTTGCTTTTTAATTTTTAAAAATAGTAAATCATTATAAAATATCCTGAAAAAATTCATGTATGTTCCTTTTAATTTCCTTTAATTTTCTATAATTTTTAATTCCAATTTTCATTAATTTTCATTGCTGAATTAATTCTTGATTTTATTTCTTTTGTTTTAATTCCCTTTATGCATGATCTGACTTGTTTAATTTTAAACTTGAGCTTGAAAGTAGATATGAATGTTCTTCTTTTCGCTATTGATTCCTAACATGTTAAGGTTCATTTGAGATTTTATCCATGATTTTTAGGACTTATTTTCTTAGGTTTTGCCTTATTGCTTTGTGATGAAGTTTATGAAACCCTAATTGAACTTTGGGCATTTATTTAAGGTAGTTTGCTTATGTTTTTTGGTTTGTGGCTTTGGTATGTCCTTTCTAATTGTTCAAAGTGTCTTCATGCTCATTTGTGGATTTTTTTATTTGTTTCCATTTTATGTGAATTTTGTGATCTATTTGACCTAATTCTGATGTTCTCATGACCCATGCTTGCTTGTTAGATTAGGAGGGCACTTGTGCCAACTCCTAAGGTTTGTTTTAGGGTCTCTTGATATGTTGACATGTCCCTGGTCCTTGTATGAAGTTCTCATTGTGATTGGCTTTTTGTTACTTATTCATTAAGCTTCACACTTGAATGAATGTTCATATCACTTCTCACTTCTACATGCTTCACACGTTTAATCTTGTATGAGCTTGTGTGCTTCCATTGATGTTTGAATTCCTTTCTTAGATACTCTTTACCATGATAGGGTTCTGAATTTGATGTTTGTGGAAGTTGTTTAGCTTGTATGGCTTTTCTTATCTCATGTTTTGCCTTTGTTCCTTTCATGTTAACTTGTAATGTTTTGGTGTGACCTCTTGCTCCACTTTTTGCATGATATTGTGTGTTTGATCTTGACACTTGAATGAGAAGTTTAAATTCTGGTTGTGATGGTTTGGTTTGACCTTGTGCTTATTTCAACATCATTTGATCTTACTTATCTTCATTTTATCTTTTGTATATGCTTCTAACCCTTTTTGTAGGTGCAATGGTAAGTGAAGTGTGGATGTTATCCACATTTCAAACCTTCTTCTCTTCTTTTGTAATGCTTTATTATTTGTCTTTGAGATGTGCCTTATGCCATCACTTTTCTAACATCTTTTCATCCCCTTGGAGAACAACTTATCTTCTTTAGAAGAAGTAAGTTGATTTTCTTTTCTTCTTCTTTCTTCTTCCTCTTTTCTTATTTCCTTTTTCATTAGGATAAAACTCAATCCACACTAACTTAGGATCATCCTTTGCATGGCAACTTTAGGTCTTGTTTAGTCTCCCCTTAGATTTTTCACCTTTTGAGATCGTTTTGGGTTCTTCTCTTCTCATCTTCATACAAAACCTAAAAAAAACTCTAATAAAGGTTGAAGTAGTCTCTTTTGTAATGGCCTTATTCCATAGATATTCTTATTCACCCCATCTTGGTGGTGGCATAAGTTTATCTATGATGTACAAGTTCGATCATGAGACTATCTTAATAAAGAAAATCATAAAAAACATTTCTCCACTTTAGTTCACAAAAAACTTAATAATTTCAAACAAGTTAGTGAATTCAAACCCTAATCTTAGGAAACAAGTTTAAGGGTCTTCTTCATTCTTGGTGGACTTGTTACTCATTCTATTTAGGGATGTGGTAATAAGGAAACATTTCTTAGAAAAGGATTTGCCTTCACTTCCTTGTGCTACACTCTTAAAAAATTCCTAAAAAAACACAAAACAACGAATAAACGTCTTTCCTTCGGGAACATCTTTTCTCATCTCCCTCACTCTCAACGAAAGAACTTACTCATACTTGTCGCTTTGCAAGACAGTTACGCACTCGTCGTCCGAGCCTGCAACTCCTGAGCATTGGCATAAGCAGTTCAAGCCTTAACATACAAGCAATCTTTTTCACCCCTAGTTAGGGGAACTACGACGTCTCTGATCCTCATGTCCAGATGAGGTACGTAGGCAGCGGGGTAGGGCCCATTCGAGCACTCTTTTGTTTTCCCTGCATTTCCCCCCTTTCTTTTTTCTTTTCTTCTCCAGTTCCAGTCTTTCTTTTTATGGAAAATTTCATTTCTTCACCTTTTTGAGACAATTTTCTTTGCAAGCGCGGATCCCGTCGGGTACGACAGACGATCTGGGGTGCTAATACCTTCCCAGGTCGTAACCGACTCCCGAACCTAGTCTCTTTGGTTCACAAGACTTGTGTCCTTCCTTTCTTTTTCCCTAGTTTGTGCAGCATTACCATTCCCGTTCCTTCGGGATAAAAATTCCTAGCCGGCGACTCTACCCTCTTCCACGCCACTTTC
Organism: Lathyrus aphaca; assembly: GCA_963966055.1. Lineage (NCBI taxonomy): Eukaryota > Viridiplantae > Streptophyta > Magnoliopsida > Fabales > Fabaceae > Lathyrus > Lathyrus aphaca. The sequence goes on from OZ014522.1 coordinate 184,004,157, forward strand.
GCGTTTGTACTATGATGGAAATCCAGGGAGCGGCAGCTGGAGAATTTGCTGGGGAACGAACCCAGAATCTCTGGTTCCCCTTGAGAGTCTCTCCTAGCGCTTGCGTGTTTATGTTTCTTTGGGTGTTTGATTATTTGTTGTTGCTTTTTTATTTTATTGTTATTTATTTACAGTTTTATTCACAACTTTATTTACAGTTTTCAATATTTATTTTCATGCATCATATATATTATACTGGACTATCTGGACTGGTTTTTTTCTGCTTGGTGGGACTAGGGTGATATTGTTACTGAGGGATAAGCCAAGTACCTGGCTTGAGTGCACCTTAGGATTAACATGGGTAATCGCTTTGGCCCCATGGCATCTTGTTATGGGGGTATTAGTGCGTCCGTACCCATATTCGAGACTTTTTGGAAGTGTCTTGATATAGGGGTCTTCTCTATTTCATTACACAACCTTGATAGTTATATGTGGCTGGGGACCGATCATTGAGAACCTTGTGGAAACATCCTTCTCCAGTGGTGACAGTAGCAGACCACATTCTGTGGCAAACCGATTCGCACCCGAGGGACCACCTGGAACTTGCATAGGATGACCTGGTTCTCTTATAGGAACTCAATCAGAGCATCTGGTTGTATGAAGATAGTACTGTATCCTACGGGCTGAATGTACTATCGTTTTTCGATTTTAGTGCTCGAAGCTGGGGACTTATTAGGGATGCTTGTTTTTCCCGGACTCACGCTGAGACCTCCCTGAGTACTACATAATGCTTAACCAATTCCTTGATCTGGTCACGAGCCATTTCTCGGAAATGGTGAACGTATTATTGTTGCTCGACTTTGAGAGTCCGTGATGTTTAACCCAGAGCACACCCGTTAGAATGTGAGGGGTTTACAGGTTTGCAGGAACGCTTAACCCCAACATACCCTCATTACTAGTGTAGTCCCATGTACTCTGATATGGTTACTTTGATCCCGGAGTTCTTGGGTTTATTTGGTCCTTGATCTAGAGTTATCTGTGACTATCTGGGTTCCTATATAGGCTGTTATTAAGAGGATTTGGGGTTTCTGTTCACTTGGCTCAGATATCCAGTTTCCAGATGGTTCCAGATTGGTCATATGTGCCTTGCATTGCATTTGCATCATACCATAACATCATTAACATCTTTTGTGTTTTCATTTCTCAGGTTGCATTTCTGTTTATACCCGGTTCTGGTATCCATTAGTTGTTCACATGGCATAAGTTAATATGGTTCCCCGGAAGAATAATGCGCATTACACCTTCCACAACCAGAGGTAAAAAACCTACACAAGTTAAAAAATCTGATGAATGACAAGATTCTGGATGACTTCAAAGCTAGGTTCGGACAAATTCTCCGGTATATGGACAAGCCAACAGAAGATCAGAGGGACAGTCTCCATACATTGCTAAAATTCTATGATGATTCATTGCGCTGCTTTGTGTTTCCCGATTATGTGTTGGCTCCTACTCTGGAAGAGATTTCCAGCATGTTGCAGCTTCCTTTCAGAGGTGGACAACCTTACTATAATTCTGGGAGAGTTTTCCAAGAGGGAGAGATTTCTAGGAAATGCCATCTTCCAGAAAGCCAGGTAAGACATGGGCTGAACAAAAGCAAGGGAAAATGGTTGCCCTATGATGTGCTTGTCCAGGAAGCTTTAGTTTACGCTCAGAAGGGTCAGTGGGCAAAGTTCATTGTACTGTTGGCTTTATTGGTATACAGAACTAGTTTATTCCCAAGTGACCAAGGAGTTATAAGCATGAAGGCAATAACTATTGTCGCTCCCAAAGATTTGCATCCTAGTACAAGCCCGAACTGTCGGCGAAAGGAGAAAAGGAGGTGAAATTAATAGAGTCGCCAGCTAGGCATTTTTATCCCGAAGGAAAGGTAATGCTGCATAAACCTAGAAAGAGATAGATAAGACGGTTGCGAACCAGAGAAACTGAGAAATGGGGTTGGTTACAACCTGGGAAGGTATTAGCACCCAGATTGTCCGTCGTACTCGACGTGATCCACGCTTACAATATTGTGTTAAAGGGGTAGTGTATGTGCTATCTGTGTGCAAAAGCTAAAGAATGAATGTATAGGTGTCAGTGCAAAAGGGGAATGCTCAGGATCTGAGGCTTTAGAAAGAATGCTGAAAGCGGGGGAAGACACAGAGAATTTTGTTCAATAACTGTTAAGTTATGCCTACGTATCCTCTCGTGCAAAAGGGGAATGCTCAGGATCTGAGGCTTTAGAAAGAATGCTGAAAGCGGGGGAAGACACAGAGACTTTAGAAAGAATGTGATTTTTATGACCCTTAATTCAAAGAAAATTGGTAAACTAAAATCAAACCTAAAAAGAAATTTGTGTGAAGAGTTTGAAAATGTTTCTAAATGCATTGGAATGATTCATGATTTTTTGGTGATTTTTAGAAACCTAAATGTATTTTTAATTAATTAAAATACTTTAATTAATTAAAAATATCATTTAAATATTTAAAAAATACTTTTTTAATGCAAAAAATAAAATAAAAATTATTTTTGGATTGAGAAAAATATTTAAAGTCAGAATGCAAAATAAAATATTTTTTGAATAAGTTTTGCTATTTTAAATAAAATGAGAAAGAAAATGCAAAGAAAATGAAATAAAAATAAAATAAAACGGAAGTATGCAGATCCAAGGGCCAGGATTCAAACTGGGAAGGGAAATGTTGATTGGCGCGCTATCCAAAGGCTGAGGTTTAATCTGAGATTTTTAAATTAATTAAACCTAATTAAAACTAATTAATTAAAATTAGGGTTAATGGATCTATCTGGGCCGTCCACACACGCGGGTAAAAACAATCTAAGGGTCCTAATTCAAACCTGGCTAATTAATGGGGATTAGCCCTAATTAAACTCAGGTGGCCGGAGAAGAACTCCGGTCGTCTTCTTCGGCGTGTCTCCCACCTGAGTTTGCACAAAACACCACCCCAAGCCCCCAAAATCTCCAGAATGAATCAACCAACATCCCTAAACAAGATTCTAACCCTGTTCACAGTGTTTTTTGGCGAACAACCTCTGGTTAACCAATCTCTCAGAAAACTGGGTTACTTGCAGGACCAACCAAACAAGTCCTAGGACACATGTGCAATTATTTTGTCGAACTACTCTTAGTGTTGTGAATGATTTGTGGTTTGTTTTGTTAATAATATCAAAGTGTTAAATGCTTTGATTTTGAAAGTAAAATAAAGTTTAAGTTTAGACAAAAGTAAGAAAAATGGCGAAATGATAAAACTTTGCAGAGAAGTAAATAAAACTGAAGATAAAAATAACTTGATGAAACAAACTGATAATTTAAATAACTTGAAAGAAAAATGGTGTTCAAACGTACATGGTTCCAAATATCAAACTCATTTTCTCTCACACTGGGTACTTAGAGTATTTACATGAATTTTGTATAAGTTTTCACACACACATTCTAAACACAAACTATCCTATTTATATACAAATAAAGTAACTGCCTAGAACGGAAAAATCATAATTAAATGACAAGTGTCAGCCTGCATGCAATTTCCTTCTTTGAAACTTCCATGTGTCCAACTGTCAAAGGTTGCAACTTTTAAATTTTGAACTCTTTCCTTTGGTGACGAAACATTACATCTTTTCATATGTCGAAACATTGAAGAAGAAGAAACTCTTCCACTTTTACGAACCAATGCTTCTGTCAAAACACCTCCTCTCTGTCGAACTGTCGAATGATGCACTGAACCTGTCGAACACCCAATTATAAATAGGTCCCCAAACTTGGTTTGCCAGAATATTATTTATTTTCCCGTTGAAGCACTTGAGCTTCTAACCTTGTCAACATTTCTTGAACATCTTCACTTCTTCTTATCTTTCTCTACTGATTATCTTCTCAGCAACAGAAAAAGACTTCAAATTCCAAATTTCACAATGTCGAAATTATGAGCTTACAAATTGCCCCCCAGCAAAGATGTTTTCGACTAATTCTGGAGAAATATCTTTTGCTGTCGAAATGACTTTTGACATCATGTCAGTCTCATTTATTATAAAGTGACTTTGTTGAGTCCCAAGAAAACACCATGATTTCCACTTTCTGAAAAACGTCACGTCTAGCCCACGTTTACACAACCTTCCATAACCCTATATCTTAGCTGAATCATGGCTCCCTACCAACCGTCACCTTTAATCTCCACCATTGGATCAAACGCATGTCCCCCATTATCCAAACTGAAAAGTCTTTTCTTTTTTTTTTTCTTTTTTTTTTTTATATCTTCTCACCTTCTATAAATACCACCTTCCAAAACCTTTCTTCCTTTTCACATTCTCAAACTCTTCTCCCCTTAACACAGAAAACTCCATTAAACCCCTTTTTAAGCTCTCTGCTACTCCAGCTCTTCATCTTCTCATACCAATGGCACCTCCAAAAACTGTTGCTGACCGTAGTGCCAAGAAGACAAAGAAAACTGCTGACCTCCCTCCTGCTCATACACTATCTGGACCCATGCAAGTGCAGCAACAACAATACATCCCAGAACCCCCAAATGAGAGAGAGAAGGCTAGTATCTACAGATCTCAGGTAATGATCCCTATCTCAGTTTCTGGAGTTCACCATGCCATGCTAGGTCCCATCTTTGATCCTAATGCTGACCCAAATCGTTTAAAAGATTTTTATCCTTGCTATTCTGCCTCCAAACCAATAGCTGCTAGTAAGAACCCTAGGTCTGTCGAAACAACATCTAAGAAACCTGAAATTCCCATAGCTTCGACAGAATTAGATTTGTCTTACTTAAATCAAACTAGGATTTTTAGGAGCCCTCCCCTAACAAAAGATCCTTCAGACTACTTAGCTTGGCTCGCTAGAGTCGAAAAAGTCAAAGAGAAATTCTGGAAGAAAACTGGCATTTACGATCTAATCCAACTGTCGAAGGAAGGTCCACGCTATTGTCAGAATATGCTGCTGGCCTCTTTGTATTTTTGGGATAGTACCTACAACACCTTCCATCTCCCCTGTGGTATGGTTACTCCTACCCTTTTTGACATAGCAGCCATCACTGGCCTCAGTCCCTTAGGAGAAATTTTTAATCCTGAGCACTTAAATAAATATCCCATAGGATTCGACACCAAGCACGCTGGTTATTCCGTATTCATTGCTTATCACCAAGGCGAAGACACGGAGGAAGTATCCGACAAAGAACACATTGCTTTTCTGACCCTGTGGCTAGCCAAGTTCGTCTTCTGCACTAGGTCACTCCAGGTTGCCAGAAGCTATATCATCATGGCTAATCAACTTCATAATGGAGTTGCATTTTGTCTAAGTGAATTACTTCTGGCAAACCTCTATGAATCTCTGAGTGAAAGTGTGAGTAACTTAAAGACCCTCAAGGACAAGGGAACCATCAGTCTCACAGGTCCCTTCTGGCTCTTACAGTTATGGCTGAACGCAACCTTCGAAGCCTGCATCCCTATCAAAATGCCAGTTGACGAAGAAGAGGTGAAAGACAGACGCGTCGAATGGCCTAGGTTAGTTCAACTGACACCTACTGACGAAAGTGTTAGTCTTCGACAAGCCTTCACAAGTTACGTAATGATGTTCGCCAAACGTTACAAGTTCACCCCATCTATGGCACCCTTTGCCAACAGAACTGTTGGTCCCAGATGGTTCACAAGACAACTCCCAGTCGAAAACCAAAAAGAGGAAGACTCCTACATATCCATCTGGGAGGCTTTCCTTATTCCAAGACACCTTTTCTCCCATCACAGTCTCAACAACACTAAAGTTTCTCTCATTGTCTACCAACCTAACCTGGTGGCTAGACAATTTGGGCTAATACAGACAAAGACGAAACCCATTTACCACAAGAAAGGCTCTATTCTGTTCTACAACTCATTTCAAAATTTTGAGAGAAGTTTAGAATTGTACAACAAATTCTTTGACGCATCTTTGGAGGTTTACCCCACCATATTTCGACCAAACTTCTTATGCACTGAAGATTTCGACGTTTGGTGGAAGGAGTATTATATTAACAAATTTTTTGATGTAGCAACTTTCAACACTCTCCTGACGAATGCCTTTGCTTTTGTGCAGGATAAGAAGAAGAAAGGTACAGATAAGCATATCAAAGAAATTCAAAATTTTCAAAAATATTTTGAAACTATTTACAGGCCCAGTGATCTTCGTCGAACCATAGGCGAAGCAGCAATAACTTTAAAACAAAAATTTTCAGAAAAATTGGATAGGTTGGGGGTGCCTTCATACATTCCACCACATGCACGTTACAACTTTGCTTTCACCTCCTTTCCTCCAAGGTTTCCCCCATTCCCTTCTGCAGAATTTGGTGTGGCCTTGTGCCCTCCATTCCCAGATTGGTTTGTGTGTGGATCTCATTTAAAACTGCTTCGCGAGTCCAGCAAGAAACTTGCCGAACGTGTGGTTCCGACGAAGTATTACTTGGGCAACTTCACTGGGCACCTTCATGTTGGGATAGAACATGTTAGTGTGGAAGAACCCATTCTTGAAGGTGTCGAAGAAATTACATTCCTCTTCTCATTTCTAACTCATTTTATATTTTATATCAATGTTCATGCAATTCTTTCTCTTTCAGCTGTTAGAATTGTCAAGAAAACTCCTGGTGAAGGGACCTCCTCCAAAACAGTCGAAAAATCGCCCATAGCTGCCAAAAAGGTTTCGACAAATAAAGACACCTCACTCTTCTTCTTTTATATATATTTCAATATTCTCTATACTGAACATGTCTTCTTTTTGCATACCTCAGGTAACTCGCACACCAGCCAAGAAAAGAAAACAAGAAGAAAAAGAGGTGAGTGTCGAAGAGTCAGATGATGAATCTCCTGAACCTCAACCTCTGAAAAGAAACAAAGGCATGAGAATAAAAATAGTGGCCTCCCAGAGATCCATAGTTCATAGACGAACTCCTCCTGCTAGTCCAACCAACAAAATCCCTTCAAGAAGTGAGAAAAGTGGGGATTCAAGCATTCACACTGAGATCCCTCAGGTATTAATTTTTGACTGACAATATTCATAGTCTTAACTACATTTTTCTTTTATTTTAAACTTCCCTTTTCTGTTCTCTTCAAGTTATTATTGATGTCGAAGAAACTTCCAAGGTTCAAGAAGAAGTCATTCCTTCTGACTCTGAGAAGACTTTAGCTGAAAGGCTTCAAGAAGAAGCCACTCCAGACGCTGGTGTCTATGGCCCTCAGACTTTCGACGATTTCGACATCAGTGACTCTGAGTCTTCTGGCAATAACTCTCCTCTTCGCCCAGATTTTACTGTGGAGGAAAAAACTGCCCCAGACTAGGATGCACCAACTCAAGGACCAATTGATGCAACAGAAGTTGAAAAAGCTGCCCCAGACCAGGACACACAAGCTCAAGGACCAATTGACACAACAGAGGCTGATAGAGAAACTGTCGAAGAAAAAGATGATCTGTCGAAGCAACCAGACATAAACTTGAACCCTGGAGGAAGTACCCAAATTGTTCCTACTCCAACAGAAGCTCCAGCAGAAACCCCTTTGGATACTGGTTCGACAAGCTTGTCACATGAGGAGATTGAAAGCTTGAAAGTAAGAAAGCCTCTGGAATATTTAAAAGCATTGCTCAGTTCCAGGTACAACTTCCAAGACTCTTCCCACAGCTGTTCGACAGCTTCAGGGGCTACCTCTGACATTCAACCCATCAATGTTATCATGGCATTGATTAAGGCAAAAATCCTTGGGGTGGACCTATTTGAGATTCTGGCTGAAAATCCTTCTGCACAATATGACTTGAAGAAACTCCTGAAACGAGCCAATCTCCTGGAGGCTTCGACTGAAGAGAGTCGTCTGGTGATGGACCTGATGTCAATGATTGACTCTGTAAGCGCTGACTTGGTTCGTCAAAAAGAATTTTCTCAGAACATCACAGCCAAATCTGTAGAACAAGTCTCAGAATGGAATGTCGTAGCCTCTTCGACAGACAGAATCTCAGAGCTGAACAAGCTTTCTGAAGACTACTCCAAAGCTGCTGCTGAGTGCGAAAACAACATCCAGGCTTATCAAGCTCAGATTGCTGAACTTCAGAAGAAGATCCTCCAAGAGAAGGAACGTCAGACCACCCTCCAACAGCCCAACCAAGAAGAAATTGACAGGGAGCTTCAAAAAGGTCTCCAACATGCAGAAACAGCCCAACAACTTCATAGAGAGATTGACGAACTGACTGTTAGTAAGAGTCTCTGCGAACGTCGAATTCATCTTCAAAAGAAGAAATTTGACGAACTTAAAGCAACTTTCCTTCAACAGTAGTTTGTAATAGAAAATAGGAAATTTTATTGTTCTAAGAGTTTTAGTATTTTCATATGTAATGTTATTTAACGCCATCTGTTTGGCGAAGACAAGTTTGCAATTTTATTCTATTCCTATTTTTATTTCCTGCAATGTTGGCTTATACTTCTTCAAATATTTGCCATTTATTTTCAGCACTCTCCTGTCTTTTTCTATTTCTTCGACTTCATATGCACCGTTTGAAAACACTCTTAAAATTTTGAAAGGTCCTTCCCATTTAGGGGACCATTTTCCCATCAATCTATCTTTCTTCTCCATGGGCAAAATTACTTTCCAAACTAAATCATCAACTAAAAAGGCTTTAAATTTTACTTTCTTATTGTAAAACTTTTCAACTCTTTCTTTCTGCCTTTTTATTAATTCTAAAGCACGTAACCTTTCTTCATCTAAATCAACCAACTCATCCATCATCATACTCCAATAAATATCAGATGGAATCTCATGATGCCTTTGAATTCGTATTGACTGTAAACAGTATTCGACTGGTAATACTGCATCATGTCCGTAAGTTAATTTAAATGGGGTAGAATTAGTTGCTTCTTTTGGAGACGTTCGACAAGCCCAAAGGATTTGATCCAGAGTCTTGTGCCAATTTCTAGGTTTTTTACCCACGTGCTTCTTTATTAGATTTATCACCACTTTGTTGGCTGCTTCGACCTGACCATTTGCTTGGGCATAATAAGGTGTCGAAGTTAGCAACTTAAAACCTGTCTCTTTTGCAAATGCCTGCATATTTCTTCCAGTAAACACTGATCCCTGATCAGTGGTTATAGTCTCTGGTATTCCAAATCTATACATTATATGTTTCTGGATGAAGTCTATGACTGCTTCCTGATCTACATTCGTCAGTGGCATGGCTTTAATCCACTTAGTGAAGTAGTCTACCCCAACTAAAATGTACTTCTGCCCTTTTGAAGAGGCTGGTCGAATTTCACCAATCAAATCTAAAGCCCAACCTCTGAATGGCCAAGGCTTTATAATGGAATGTAACTCATTTGCAGGCACATGAGGTATGCCTGCATGAATTTGACATTCTTGACATCCCTTTGCAAATTCGACACAATCCTTCAACATTGTTGGCCAATACATCCCCTGTCGAAATAGTAACCATTTCATCTTGTGCCCTGCCTGGTGTGCACCACATGCACCACTGTGCACGTTCGACAAAGCTATATAAGCTTCAGTCTCTCCTAAGCACTTTAGTAAGACTCCTTCTGCAGTCTTTTTAAACAACTCATTTCCAAAGAGTACATAGCTTATAGCTCTATACTTTATCTTTCTTTCGACTGCCTGGTTTGGATTTTGTAAATAATCCTTGATAGGTTTTCTCCAATCTCCTACCCCTGGATCATCTATATTGAAAATTTCAAAATTTTCTTCATCACCAAATCCCAGTCTTATGGTCTCCAAATCAGATGGAGACAGTCTAGTGGATAATACTTTTCCTCTTACTTCGATAACTTTCTCCAGGTTTTCCTTCGACACTCTGTAGCCTGATGCTAGTTGAGCCAAATCATTTGCTTCCTGATTTTCTAGTCGAGGAATGTGTCTAAAGGTTGCACTGTCGAATCTCTTGAGGAGTCTGTTGGCTATCACAAAATACATGATCAAATTCTCTTTGACACATTTGTATTCTTTCGTCAATTGTTTTATTACCAATTCAGAGTCACCCATTATTTCGACCTCTGTTGCCCCCAATTCCAACAATATTTCAAGTCCAACAATTAAAGCTTCATATTCTGCTTCATTTTTCGAACAACAACCTTCTATTTTGTACTTGAACTTTGTTGGAATTTTATTGGGAGAAATGATTAATACCCCAACACCTGTTCCATTCTTATGACTGGAACCGTCGAAATATAATCTCCAAGGTTCTCTTTCGACATATTTTATTTCGTCTCCAAGTATGGAGTGGTCAGCTATAAAGTCAGCAACCACTTGTCCTTTGACAGCTTTTAGAGGCATATATTTTAAAGAATACTCAGTCAAGGCTAAAGCCCATTTTCCAATTCGACTATGTAGAATAGATTTAGACAACTAATGTTTTATTACGTCGAAATGAGAAGATATATATACATCAATGGGTTTTATATAATGCTTTAACTTTGTACAAGAGAAATATACACATAAACATAATTTCTCTATCATACTATATCTAGTTTCAGCATCATTTAAGACTCTGCTGAGATAATAGATGGCTCTTTCGACGCCATGTTCATCTTCCTGACAAAGCATGCTTCCCAATGTTCTGTCGGACGCTGAGATGTAGAGCCTCATACTTCTTTTTCGACAAGGAGACATTAAAACTGGAGGACTTACCAGATATTCCTTGATCTTGTCGAAGGCATCTTGCTGTTCTTGCCCCCAAGTGAAGCCCTCATTCTTCAGTCGAAGTAGAGGTGAGAAGGCTTGTGTTTTTCCACTAAGGTTAGAGATGAACCTTCTAAGAAAGTTGATTTTCCCTAGCAGAGACTGCAACTCCTTCTTTGTCGATGGCGCTTTTGCTTCCATTATGGCCTTGACTTTGTTTTCATTAATTTCAATCCCTTTCTTATGGACCACAAAGCCTAAGAAATCATCTGCCTGCACACCAAAAGCACATTTAAGGGGATTCATTTTCAAACCAAACTTCCTCATCCTTTCAAAGGAATGTCGAAGGTGGTCAATATGGTCTGAGCCTGAGGTAGATTTAATCACAATATCATCTATATAAATTTGCATAAATGTTTCAATGAAATCATGAAAAATAGAATTCATGGCCCTTTGGTAAGTAGCTCCAGCATTTTTTAAACCAAAGGGCATGACTACCCACTCATATGTTCCTATTGCTCCTGGACAACGAAAAGCTGTTTTTGGAACGTCTTCTTCAGCAATGAAAATCTGGTTATAACCAGAATATCCATCAAGCATACTTAAATACTCATGGCCTACTGCAGAATCTACTAGCATTTCTGCTACTGGCATAGGATATTCATCCTTAGGGGTAGCTGAGTTTAGATCTCTAAAATCAATGCATACCCTTAGTTTGCCATTTTTCTTAATCACAGGAACAATATTAGCAATCCATTCGACATACCTTGTTGTACGGATGAACTTGCATTTTAGAAGCCTTTCGACTTCCTCTTTGATTTTCGACAGAATTTCAGGTGCGAAACGTCTGGGGGTCTGCTTTATTGGCTTTTTCCCTTCCAGTATTGGCAACTTCAATTCAACCAAATTTCTGTCTAAACCAGACATTTCGTCATAATCCCATGCGAAGCAGTCCTTAAACTCATTCAGCAGTTGGATTATTTCGACTCTGAGCTGAGGATCCATCTTGGCACTGATGTAAGTTGGCCTTTTCTCTGCCCCCAGTCCCAGATTAATCTCTTCTAAAGGATCCTGTGCCACCATTTTCATATTGGTTGGGGTTGGATCTTTTTCAAACCCCAAGGGTTCGTCATCATAAATTGCATCAAGCCTTTGACTCTGCCATTCGCCATTAGAGTCTTCTTCAAAACTCTGCTTTGTATATTGTTCCTCAACATTTTCTTGAGGATGTTGTTCTTCGACAACTTGTGTGCTGGCTTCAACAGCCATGTTTCTCACTTCGGCCTCAAGGGCCGCTTTGAGTTGTTTTTCGGCTATATAAGACGTAATCTTTTCTATTGTTGATGCTTCAGTCATTTTCACTGAACTCACTCCCCCACCCAGTTGGGTTGACATGGGCAGTTCCCCAAGTGTAATTTGTCTCTCCAATTATTTCTTTATCCCACTGGAAGCCATGCGTAGGGTGGAGGTACATGGAACAGTAAGCGTTGTCGGAGGCTGTTAGGTCGAAACCAGCAGGATTGCATGGTGCTATATGGGCCAGGTTCTTGTCGAAGTTACGACTAGTGACATTGTTCACATCAGCCCTGAAGTAACTTTGATCTGCTTCTATGTTTTCGACAATCCCATCTGGTCTCCAGATTGCTATCCTTTGATGCATGGAGGATGGCACAGCCCCAATTCCATGGATCCACTCTCTTCCCAACAACAAGTTGTAATTTGATTTTGATGCTATCACCACAAACATTGTAGGCCTGGTAATGGATCCTACAGTCAAGTTCATTTGTATTACCCCCAACGTTGTCCCTACTTTACCTTCATAGTTGGACAACACCATGTTGTGAGGCTTGGTGTCGGAGTCATCTTTTCCAATCCTCTTTATCATATAATGAGGAATTAGATTCACAACTGCTCCTCTATCTATCAGGATTTTATTGACACCCACGTTTTCTACCTTTCCTTTTATGAATAGGGCTTTAAATGAGCCTTCATTGCATCATCTGGCTTTTCGAAGAAAGCATTTTGCTCTTCGACACATCCATTATTCATTATGTAGTAGCATACAGGCTTAAGGCCTATGCTATCATCTGCCATATCATCCTCTTCGTCTTCGACTTCCATTATCCTGTCATAGTCTCTAGGCAACACAGAAACCACATTGCAAGTTACGTCGAAGGACGCATCAGACTCTGAACTGAAGTCATCTGTAACTTCTTCGTCCTCTGGCATTTTGTTGTTTGTTTTCTGCATTTCTGTTGTGTCACTAGATCCATTCTTCTGAGGGGGTTCTTCCTTCGCCAGAGATCTCCCTTTGCTTGTAGTCTGTACACACTTGCTTGACTCAGCTTCCTTCTGCCCAATCCTTTTGTGTTCTACAGTTTCTTTTTCCATTCTCTTCTGCCTTTGGAATCTTCTCCATTGGGACATGGACATATGATTCTTCCCTTTGTAGTTTTCAGAGACGTACTTTGGCTTTGCTTTTTCTGCCTCCTTTTTTACTTCTATTGAGGCACCCCTGTTCACTTCAAAACTCTTCCATCTCTTCTGAACTTGGGCATCCCTTATAGGTTGAACCCATTTGTCATCGTTCGGTCTGTTGGATGGTTTATAGGTGTTGTAACGTCTTTCTCCTATTCCTTGGATATGATGCTCCCTTCTTCTTGGGTCGAACCTTTCATTCCTGATTTGTGGGACTGCCCCCCAATTTCTTTTCCTCTGGGTCTTTTCTGCCGCTTCTAAGTCATCAGCTGCTTTCCTGTCGAACACAGCGCTGCATCTTGGGCAAAGCATAACTTCTGCGTTCTTCCTTTGACACCTCTGGATGAATTCGACAAGACTTTCGTTCTCTTCTGGGTAAACCAGCTTTTGATGCTTCTCTTGACGTTTCTTTCCCTTGTTGGTGTCTAGTCCTACCTTCTGAGTGACTTCCACCATATGAATCCATGCATTCTGTTCAGTTGTGATTTTTAATTTGTTCATTTTTTCGACTAGCATCATTTCCTCAGGGATATTCTCCTTTAACTGATTCACACTGCCTTTTGGGTGTGAGCCCTTATAGATGTATTTGCAGCACTGTGCAATACCTTCGACAGAATCTTCTTCAGTTTTGATGGTACTTTTGTTTATTGGTTCGACAATGAGGGCATTGTCAGCAGTCTCTGTTCTTTTGATCTTGTCCTGGCTAAGGCCTTCAGTGGCCTCTTTTTGGACAATGAGGGCTTTGTTATCTTCCTCCCCCTCATTATTTTTGAAAGAATCTCCCCATCCTGTGGGTTTGATTTTGCTGATGTCAGTTCTGGAGCTTGGTGGTGCTGAATATTTTACCATGAAGTCAAACTTCCCACTGGGTTCTCCTAGAGTGTCCCAGATCACCCCATGCTCAGCATCTCTTTTATAGTTTTTCTTGTCGAAGCTTCTGCCCACCTTGACTGTATTTCTTCCGTCAAAACCTTCAGTAGTTTCAATGACGTTCTCCCTGTCGAAGTCTTCAGAAGCTTTGACTTCTTCTTCAGTCTGGTCAGTAAGGTCATCAGCCCCTTCCACCACATTTACATGGGTGTCGAAGCCCTCAGCAGCCTCTATCATGTTGAAGTTGGTGTCGAAACCTTCAGTGGCTTCTACTATCTCAAAGCTTTCCTCAAACATGACTTCCAATTCGACCATATTCACCATTTCTGGTTCAGCATAATTGGCTTCCACAACTTGCATGGGATTGGAATCAATTCTCATCTGTTGCTTAGCTTTGTCTCCAAACTTCAGCCTTCCATTCTGGATTGCATTCTGGACCAGATCCCTGAAAAGGTAACATTGAGAAGTTTTATGACCCAAAAAATTATGGTATTTGCAAAAACCTCTCTTTTTCTGTTGGTCTACAGGAGGCTCCTTAGTGCCTGCTGGTTTTATTAACTGACCATCTTTGACTAATAAATCAAAAATTTCATCACATTTGGTGATGTCGAATGTATAGGTTCTTTTAGGGAACCTGTCATTCTTTTCCACTTCGACTGGATTTTTTCCATTCGACGGGGCTAAAACTTTACAGGAATATGGAGGGCCTTGTTTTAGTTCTGCCCGATCAATTTCTTGCTGGTCGAAAATGACTGGTTCGTTTTCGTCATAATCATCTTCTTGAACTATTCCTACATAGGCCACTCTTTCCTTCTTGTTTTTATTTGATCTAAATTTTTCATTTTTTAGCCTTTCTATTTGCCTTACTCTATCTGCTAGTTGTGCCATGTCTCTCAAGTACTGGGTATCTAGTTTTTTCCTTATGGAATAATCTAGACCCCCTGCAGCCATTTCGACTAGTTCTTGTTTCGGCACTTGTGTAAAGCATCTGGCTTTTAATAATCTAAACCTATTCAAGTAATCATCTATAGGTTCAGAGAATTTTTTTTTGACACTTGCCAATTCTTTCAAACTTATCTTAGTTTGTCCCATATAGAATTGTTCATGGAACAATCTTTCTAATTGGGCCCATGTGAATATTGAAGTTGCAGGAAGAGAAGTAAACCAAGTGAAAGCATTTTTTGTCAAAGAACTTGGGAAATATTTCATCCTTAAGTTCTCATTATTAGCAATCTCTCCTGCCTCTATCAAATAACGCCCTACGTGTTCTATGGTGGACTCACTAGTATCCCCTGAGAATTTGGTGAATTTGGGGACTTTCCACCTTGGTGGTAATTCTTATTGCAGAACGTATTCAGACAAAGGGGAAGTATAACTAGGCCTTTGTAATCCTACATTTACTCCATTTTGCGCCATTATTCTCTCAACCATAGTTGCAATATTATTTTCGACAGGCAGGTTGTTGTAACGCATTCTCTGCTGTAATATTTCATCAGCATTTTGGTCTCTTTGGACTATTATTCTTCTTGGTTCCTGTCGAATGGGTTCCTCTACATTAGGCTGTTCGACTATTACCTCTTGGCCCCTGGGATTTTCTTGAGGGTTTCCTAATGGCCTTTGGTTTATAGTAAGTTCCTCTTCGACAGGCCTATTTGCAGGATTTTGATTCAATTGCATTCTTTGCTGTGCTTGAGGGACTCCAAAAAAGTCAGCAATGCGTGCCATCTGTTCTGCCAATATCTGGTTTGTTTGGGTAGTATTTTGTATTAAAGGATTGAATACTTCCCCCATTTGTTGTGTCAATGCTTGCACCATATCATGATTGCTTTCATCCATTTGTTGACGAATTACTTGTGCAGAATGGTTTGTCATAGTGGGCATATGGAAACCTGGTGGAACTTGATTTATTCTATTTCCATTTCCACCATATCCTGATCCCTGTAATGGTGATGACATTTGAACCATAGCATCAGAGAATAATGGTGACGAATTATGTAGGCTTGCCATCATTGAAGTTGGCATTCCATATGGCTGTTCTCTCCCTGACATGGGCTGAGAATAATTCAGATATGGCCTGAAGGTGTTTCCTCCAGGGGGAGGGGTTCCAATGGGTCTGGCGTGTCCCATGGTGGAAGAACTAGGCGCATTCTGGGACCCTGAACCCGTTGGTATTGAATCCCCTAATGGAGGCCTAATATGTTCTAAAACAGGGCCAGAAACTGGTATTCCTCCTGACGAAGGGATGAGATTGGAAACTGGAATGGTTTCGTCAGGATTGTTTGAAGTATTTTGCAAGTTAGCCATCCTTTTTCCTCTTGTTCTCTTTGGTCTTTCTACGTCGGTTACGGCTAGTTTACCGCTTCTAAGAATCATACAACGCAGCAAGGAACAAATTGTCTAAGAAGGTTCTCTATTGATTCTTATTAACTGCACAGTCCCACCGGGCGTGCCAATTTGTTCGCAGTGATTTTTGGCGAACAACCTCTGGTTAACCAATCTCTCAGAAAATTGGGTTACTTGCAGGACCAACCAAACAAGTCCTAGGACACATGTGCAATTATTTTGTCGAACTACTCTTAGTGTTGTGAATGATTTGTGGTTTGTTTTGTTAATAATATCAAAGTGTTAAATGCTTTGATTTTGAAAGTAAAATAAAGTTTAAGTTTAGACAAAAGTAAGAAAAATGGCGAAATGATAAAACTTTGCAGAGAAGTAAATAAAACTGAAGATAAAAATAACTTGATGAAACAAACTGATAATTTAAATAACTTGAAAGAAAAATGGTGTTCAAACGTACATGGTGTCATACCCCAAATTTGTCCTACCCGCACCATTTATTTTACTGTTTCATTTTTTAGAAATTCCAAAAAAATGCGTGTTATTTTATTTCTGCCTAACCATTATTTCAAAATCCAAAAAAGGTATACCATTTTATCTTTTTGTGTGATAGTCGAAAAAATCCAAAAATATGTAATTTCTTTCTATACAGTAAATCGGGTCATTTGAGTTTGTCTGTGTGTGTGCGATGCGGGTTGAAGTTTTTATCCGATTCATCCATATTTCGAGTCCATCCATTTTTTTTATTATTATTATTATTTATTTTATTATTGTTATCTATCTTCTAACACTTTTTCAATTATAAAATTCACTATTTATTATGTATTTAATATCCATTTAAGCTTATTTCTTTTTTTTAAAAACTTATTTCTTTTCTCATAGTCCATTTTTTCACAAAAGACAGTACTAAAAAAAAGGGAAAATATAAATATTTTTAATTTTCATTCTGTAATTTCTATCTCCATTATTATTATTGTTATTATGTATTTTATTTTATTAACCTTTTTTTCTTTTATTATTATTATTATTATTATTATTATTATTATTTACTATTTTATTTTTATTATTACTATATCTATTTTTATTATTAATATTGTTATTATTATTCCTAAATTAAAAATCTCACTCTCCATTGGTAGTACAAACAGCCTGTAATATTCCCCACTCCTCCACCATTCTCGTTTCCAGCAAGCAGCACAACAAACCAACAATTCCACTACATGTGAAAATGACCTCAACGCAAGCGAAAACGACATAATGATTTTATCCTCACCATTGGCATATAAATAGATTCTCAATTCATTCGATAAGAGAGGCGGAGAAACCCTGAAACATTTTGCAGAAATAAAAGTCACCATTAACAATAACATCTTCAAACTCCTCTCATATTCTTCCATTCTCACCTTAAGCTTTCAAAAAATTCATACAAAACCGCCACCCTTCTTCCTCATACAAATCACAAACCTCAGAACCATTCACACTCACCAAAAACCATCATCACCTCCTTCACCTTCAATAACCACCTAGACCCTTCACCATCACCGATTAACCAAAGAACACAGCAACACTTTTTCAACCATTGACACTAACCTGCATTCTTCTTACCACCCCAAAAAACCCAATCGCGAAATCCATCAGAAAAAAACCCGAAAGGAAACCTTCAAACGAAACCGCAGAAGCACAAGCGAGTGATGAACCGCTCTGAATCCGCGAACCATCCGCTCATCCATCATCACCGAGCCAACATCAAATCGCAAGCACCAGCCGCGACCGCCGGTAAACCCCACAAACCGCAGGCAGATCCGCGACGCCATCACCACCGCCACTGACCCTCCTTAAAAAAAACCAGCCGCTACCAACCTTCAACCGTCGCGCAAACCACCGCACCTTCACCCAAACAAACGAATCACTGTTCTGAAACCCAGCCAGCCGCCGCTCAACTCAAACCTCATCCAATCCCATCAACCACCATCCGCGACCCAAAGCAAACCACTGAAGGCCACGCGATTGAGAGACAGAGTTGAGACGGAGAGATCGAAACTGAAGCAGAGAGACAACCGCGCGAGAGACCAAGATGTGTACCGCCGCCGGAAGTCGCGAGACGGTGAGGCCGTGAAGTCAGAGAGAGGTGCCGCCGTTCCCTTTTGAGGTTAGGGTTCGTTGCCTTTTCTTTCTCTCAATCTTGTTTATACTGATGTATATGTTCCACTTTGTTTTAAAAGAAAACTGATTTATTTATTTATATTTTATATATATATATATATATATAGGATTATTGGTTTTACTTTTGACCTGATGCATAGTCTATACTTTTTATATTTTTAAAAAAGAAAACATTTAATTCTATTTTGTTTTTGTTTTTATAAATTAATCATATATGTTGGTTTGCGGGTTAGGCCCATTGCATTTTCCAGGCACACAGCACCATGCACAGCGCCTCATACCCCTTTCTGTTATTTTTATATATGTTATTTTCCTCATTTTTTATTTTAGTTTTCTTATTATAATAAAGCATATTGATATTTTAATTATTTGCTATCCAAACAAACCGACACACCCCATTCCTTTTATTATTTTTTTTGGGCTTTCAGGCCTATGCGAATTTATGCTAATCCCACCCCTGTTTGCAGAAAATCCCCATCTCGTTAATATTTTTACATTTCTTGTAGTATATTTTTCTTTTAGGTTCAATTGAAAATAATTTATGGTTTTTATTATTTCAATATTATTCTCTTATATTTTATTTCTGTTATATTCGTGTTTCGATTATTATTTCATCTTCTTAATTAATTTTATTTATTTGGGGCCAATGATATACTAAACGACCAATTTATCGCCCGATTCTAATCGGTGATTTTTGGTCAATATGAGGCCCCCCTTTGTAATTATTTTTATTATTATTTCAACAAAACAAACATGTAAATCAATTTAATTTATTTTATTATTCTTATCATTATTTAATTTATTTAATTTATTCAATTTAATTTAATTCTAGCAAATTCAATTTATTCTTTTAATTCGAATTTTAAATTACGATTCGACTCCTCATAGAACGGTTTCTTTAAACCGGCTCTAAGGCAGTAAAACGAACCAAATTTCGTCGCGTCCCGAAAAGGTCCAACGCCTTCAAATAGTTGCGCTCGATTAAAAGGTCCAACGCCTTCAAATAGTTGCGTCCCGAATAAACAGGCCGAACGCCTTCAAATAGTTCAAAAAACACTGCACATACGCTTCCTCTTGGGCAAATTACAATGATACCCTTTATTTCTCGCAATCCCCTGTATTTATTTTGTATCCCTCTCCCCTTACTTTGTACGCATTTATTTTCCGTATTTAATTCTGAATCCTTGGTCCAACGCCAAGCGATTGTACTTGCACACTTGCACTTTATTTTTCAGTTATCTTTATCGTTTATTAGGATCCACCTCTCCTTGCGAGCCGAGCGCTTCGTGCCTCGCTAAACAAACCACAAAATCAAACTCCATTTGCATTTACCCCTTTAACCTCAAAAAACCAAAATGTTCCGATTAGATCCAAACCCTTGATCCAACGTCAAACGGTCATAGGATAATAAAACACTCTAATAATACGAGAAGATTTGTACGCCACGAGCCTTAAGCGGTAGAAAGGAGGATAACGAGCTCTCGTTACTCGCTCCGATTATTTCGACGCAGGACGCTCGTCTTATTGGGCGAGATAAACTATCCATAGTCTTTAGTACATTTCGACTCCTAAACCCTTTCATCAACGAAAGGTAATAAAATCAACAACCCTTACCCTTAGTAGGCCGAACTACGAGGCTCTGACTTTTCCATTGCACACGGGAGTACGTAGGCACGAGGATCTCAATCCTTGCCGAGCACCTAGGTCCAATCTAACTTATAATTCAACTCATTTCCCTCTAGTAAGCAATTCGTTTAAGCATAGACATCCTTTCGCGCGCGTTAACTTAGATGGTTCCCATCGAGTACGATGGATGTAGGGGGTGCTAATACCTTCCCCCTGCATAACCGACTCCCGAACCCAGGCAATGGTTCCGTTGACCTTTGTCCTCATCCTTCTCTTCCCGGGTTGTATCTATATCTTCCCTTTCCCTCTTCGGGAATAAATAGAATTAGGTGGCGACTCTTCAGTCCGTCCGGCGCGCGGCTACCGTTTTTTCGGATCGCGTGAGGTCGTATTTTTCGGGGTACGACACATGGTTCCAAATATCAAACTTATTTTCTCTCACACTGGGTACTTAGAGTATTTACAGGAATTTTGTATAAGTTTTCACACACACATTCTAAACACAAACTATCCTATTTATATACAAATAAAGTAACTGCCTAGAACGGAAAAATCATAATTAAATGACAAGTGTCAGCCTGCATGCAATTTCCTTCTCTGAAACTTCCATGTGTCCAACTGTCAAAGGTTGCAACTTTTAAATTTTGAACTCTTTCCTTTGGTGACGAAACATTACATCTTTTCATATGTCGAAACGTTGAAGAAGAAGAAACTCTTCCACTTTTACGAACCAATGCTTCTGTCAAAACACCTCCTCTCTGTCGAACTGTCGAATGATGCACTGAACCTGTCGAACACCCAATTATAAATAGGTCCCCAAACTTGGTTTGCCAGAATATTATTTAATTTCCCGTCGAAGCACTTGAGCTTCTAACCTTGTCAACATTTCTTGAACATCTTCACTTCTTCTTATCTTTCTCTACTGATTATCTTCTCAGCAACAGAAAAAGACTTCAAATTCCAAATTTCACAATGTCGAAATTATGAGCTCACAAACCCCAAAATTCATTTATCATGCATCAAAATAAGAATCGAACAAGAACATAAAAACGGATAAAATTTCAGAACAAGCATACATACTCATCTCTCAACCATTTTTCATCATTCAAAGCTCATTATAATCAGGACAACATGTTCTTTCATATTGCAACATAAAAAACAAGTTCTGGAAAAATGATTTGAGATGACTACCTGAGATGGTGAACTGCAAATATGGACTTTCAGAGCTCCTCCTTTGTGAAATCGAACCCCTTTGAGTCCCCTAAGGTTACTGAGAAGCTTTGCAAGAGTTTAAATGGCCTCCTTTGTGAGTTTCAGTTCTGAGAGGTGAGAAATCGTATTTGTGTTGTGATGTGTTTCAGTCCATTCTAATGGTTGGGATTTGTTCCTTAGGTGATGCTGAGTTGAATGGTGAAGAAAATTTGAAGTTTGAGTGGTTGTGCTATGAAACTCGAAGAGGTGAAGGTATGAGGTGATTTTTGCAATCTGAGTGTTGAGAGGTTTTCAGGCTTGTGTGTTGTGTTGTTTGAGGTCCATGAGGTTCAAATAAGTCATGCTGATTCGTTCTGAGAGTTGGTGTGGCATAGTTTGATTGGTATGGGCAAAAATGCAAAAAGTCAAGATTATGTGTACTTGAAGCATGGCACGGGTCAGAGGTGTTTTCATGGGGTGTCTGGCCTCAGCTTGCATCAAGGATGGCCATGGGATTGAATTTGATGAGCTGGAAGGCTTGGATCATGAGATGGCATAGATTTTGCAACTTTCCCTCTTTGGTGTTTCTTGGATCACAAGCCATGAAAACCCTAGATTCAAAGTCCAATTCTGATCTTTTGAAGCTTCTTTGACATGTTATAACATATTTGTGCACATTAGAGGTCATTAGAATGCTTGGCAAGTGAAATTGCAAAATTCCCTCTTTGGCATGAACTTGAAAATTATGTGATTTTTGCCAACTTTGAAAGGCCATATCTTGAGTTCTAGGATGAATCAAGACATGTTCTTGTACTATTTTAAAAGGGAAAGACCTAATCTACAACTTTCATGCCCAAGAATTGTTTATTTGAAGCATTTTTGGTCATGAAAGGGGAGGTTGAAAATCTTTCCCAAAATGGAAAGTTTGCATTTCAAGTCATTTCCAAAAATGGCAAGTTTGCAATTGGCTCAAAATTATTCAATATTGTGAACTTCCAACCACTTCTAATATCAAATAAAGATCATTGAACTTCAATTTGATGAAAATACCCCTTTGGTTCCATTGTTGGGGGCCTCAGATGCCCTGATTTTGACTTAACTTGCTCAGGAAGTTACCCAGTGAACAAATGACTTACACAATGAATTTCTTCATCAAACTTGGTACACATGATCTTTATAACATATTAAGACCATTAGAAACAAGAATGACACAAAAATTTGGAGTTGAGGCCTCTGAAACTAAAACCCTAATTTTGGTCATCTGTGTAGTGAAAACCCTAGTTATGCTTCCATGCCTTTGCCAGTTCTTGTGATCTCTTGACTTTCATGAACTTTGGGGAGCATAATATGATGATAGAACACACATGGACCCTCTTGGAAAGATTTGAGACCTTTGGGATGGCTCATATGGATTCTTGGATTGCTTAGATCACAAACCCTAGATGCAGATGAATTTGAACTACGCAGTGAAGCAAGAATGCAATATGAGATGTAATGCTTATGTTAAAATAAAAATGAAAGATCACAAGAAATGGTGTGAAAAAGAGTGAGGGAAAATTTGGGGTGTTTACAGCTGCCCCTATTCAAGCATGAGTTAGCTGTGTAGGATGTAAGCGCCTTGCTTAACAGACAAACAAGATAACTTGTGGTTGAATACCAAAGACAATCCGAAATTTGCACTCGCTGGGGAGAAGAAGAAAAGGGATATAAATTGTAAAAGATAGTATAGTATGATTATCAAATGAAGGCGATGGAGGACGACCATCGAGCAGAGGACGACTGCTGGGGATAAAGGGATAAGTAAAGCAATGACGGGGACGACCGACAAGATGGGGAAAAAAAGAGATTATGATGGGGACGACCATCGGGTAAAAAATTAAGAATGAGAAAAGCAATGATGGGGACGACCACCAGGCTTTGAAAGTAAATTAAACAACGATGGGGACGACCATCAGGTAGAAATAATGATGAGGGACGGTCATCAAAGGTGAAGGACGATCACCTAGCAGGGGACGACTGCTCTTTATCACGACATAAGACGAATTTCGGATAGAAAAAGGTCGACGATGGGGACGGCCATCAGATAAACATGATGAAGGACGATCATCGAGAGGTGAAGGACAATCACCTAGCAGGGTACGACTGCTCTCGGAGTTTATCACGACATAAGACGAATGTCGGATAACAAGATCAACGATGGGGACAACCATCAGATAAAATGATGAGGGACGATCATCAAAAAGGTGAAGGACGATCACCTGGAAGGGGACGACTGTCGAAAGTATCACGACATAGGACGAATTCCGAATAGAATACTCCAATAATAGGAATTCCACTGGGAAAGGATGACGGACGGTCATCCAAAGGTGAAGGACGATCACCTGGCAGGGGACGACTGCCGAAAGTATCACGGCATAGGACGAATGTCGGATAGGAGAAAGTTGTTTTATTGATGACTTACTAGGGAATGGTAAACACGGACGAGTGCTTATGCTTCCTAGAATAAGTGTTTGACGCTATGTATAAATTAAATATACGGACGAGCATCCTTAGGACCATGATATAGACGAGTATCGGTAGAAACAAACGCTGACGCGTGTTCAAAGATGATGATACAGACGAGTACCAACTGGTTAACAAAGAACACGGACGTGTGTCAGATCTATTGAGGAGTGATATAAACAAGATACAGAGGAGTATGAAAGACTTCCGTATAAGTAAGTACAAGTATGATCTGCTGGTGAGGTACGTGCAAGACATGAACGAGTGTTCGACTTGTTGGGGAAAGTATGACACGGACGAGTGTCAAACATGTATAAATATAAACAGGCATCTGTTTTGAGAGTGCAAAGGAGATGCTTTGGCTTTCTGTGGGGAGATTAAGATGACACAGACGGGTGTCGAAAAGAACATGTTATGGACAAGTATCCGCTTGTAGAAGGTGTTCGAGCGACTTGTGGGGATAGGATGACACGGACGGGTGTCGAAAAGAGTGTGTTATGAACAAGTATTTGTACTTGGGAGTGCAAAGGGGACGCTTTGGCTTTTATGTGCAAGGGATGTATTTTGTATATTGCTGATGAAATATTGATGGTAATTGCAGGTGACCGGCTCGGACCTGGCTTGTGATCATGCAAATGTTTGATTTTTGCCATAATGCTCCGTATTAGATGGAATGCTACGCTTAGTTGGTGAATATGATGCAAATGCTATGATTATGAAAAAGGGAAACTGATCTGAGACTCGGATCCTGCTGGGATGAAGATCTCTGGCTGATCTGTTTGGAAGAATAACTCGGCTGGGGGAAGGGATCATTGATGGATCTGTCAGGAGGGAGAACTCTGCTTGGGGGAATAGATCATTGGTAGATCTATCTGTAAGGAGAACTCAGCTGGGGAGAAGGAAGCTTCAACCACTTTGTTGGGGATGGGTTTCAGGCGTTGCTCTTCTGGGGAGAGAATGGAAACTTTGTGGGGAGGCAGTTCCATTAACTTTACTGAGGATGAGAGAGATCTGGCACTCTGGTGGGGGATAGGAAATTCCTTTCCCATCTTGCTGTGAAATAGTTGTCAGGCACTGCTTGGGGAGGAGATAACTTCTGGGCAGTAACATGCCGGGGATTCGATGCTTGGCATGCCCCATGCTGTGTATTGAATACCTGCAACCTGTTTAAGACAAAAGTAAATGCACAAGTATCACGAGGCATCCCTTACCGGATTCCGTCATAGGAGTCAGACTTTCCTGAAAGTAATACATTTCCTGCAAGAATTTATTAAAAATGGAACATTTGTTTTGTGCAAGTGTTGTATTATGAATATTGGACATGTTGCAAACGAAACAAAAAATGTACAAAATGAGGTGTGACTAAAAATTCTGATTTTATTAATTTGGATGCCCTGAATTGGTAAATACATTCGAAGAAACAAATCCCCTGAGATGAGGAGATTGCTGTAAATTGAGAATATAAAGGTGTTGACAATGTTGACGACGACGTTCTAGTGAACTTCCTTTGCTATGACCTGTATGACCTTGACGTTCTTCTTATCTTGCTTTCTGAAGAAGGCTGATTCTGACCGATGCTTTGTCCTTTCGAAGCTTGCCATGTTGTGAGTGATACAGACGAATTCAGAATGCAGTTGTTCGCTTATTCCCTGATTTTGTGTGGATCTCCCTTTCGGGTTTTCAATCCACCGGGATACCCATTTTTGCCTGAGCTGTCCAATGCGGCTTTTCAACTCAGTGGGTGTACACATTTTTTTTTTCTATTTTCCCTTATTTTTGCCCGAGTCTTTTTATTCTGTTTTTGACTCGCCGGGATGCCCTATTTTTGCCTGGACGTACATTTTGTTTTTATGTCCAGCGGGTCATTTTATGCGAAGTATTTTTTTTAACTGCATCTGAATTCACAAGGGATAAGAAATCCTCGCCATCCATAGTAGTGAGCATCAGTGCTCCGCCAGAGAAAACCTTTTTTACTATGAATGGGCCATCGTAATTCGGCGTCTATTTTCCCCTGTGGTCTGTATGAGGAGGAAGAAGTCTTTTTAGCACAAGCTCTCCCACTTGGTATTCCCGAAGCCTGACTTTTTGATCGAAGGCTTTCTTCATCCGTTTTTGATATAACTGCCCATGACAGATGGCAGCTAGCCTCTTCTCTTCGATCAAATTCAGCTGATTGTACCGAGACCAGACCCATTCTGCTTCATCCAGCTTTACATCCATCATTACCCGTAAGGAGGGTAGCTAAACTTCAACAGGTAGGACTGCCTCCATACCATACACAAGCTGATAAGGTGTTGCCCCAGTGGACGTTCTGATTGAGGTTCGATACCCATGTAAGGAAAATGGTAGCATCTCATGCCAGTCTTTGTAAGTAACCACCATCTTCTGCACAATCTTCTTGATGTTTTTGTTAGTTGCCTCAACAACGCCATTCATCTTTGGTCTATAAGGAGAAGAGTTGTGATGTTGGATCTTGAAGTCCCGGCACAGTTCTGCCATCATTTTGTTGTTCAAATTGGAACCATTGTCAGTAATGATTCGCTCGGGAACTCCATATCGACAGATGATGTCTCTTTTCAAAAATCTGGCTACCACTTGTCTGGTGACGTTTGCATATGAAGTTGCTTCAACCAATTTGGTGAAGTAATCAATGGCTACCAGGATGAATCTGTGGCCATTCGAAGCATTCGGTTCAATCTTTCCAATCATGTCGATGCCCCACATGGTAAAGGGCCAAGGTGAAGACATCACGTTCAAAGGATTTGGAGGCACATGCACTTTATCCGCGTAGATCTTGAATTTGTGGCATTTTCTGGCATAAGTACAACAGTCTGCATCCATTGTGATCCAATAGTAACCTGATCTTAACAATTTCTTTGCCATTGCATGTCCTCCGACATAGGTACCAAAAGAACCTTCGTGCACTTCGTGCATCAGCAAGTCTGCCGCTTTCTTGTCAACACATCTGAGCAGGACCATGTCAAAGTTTCGCTTGTATAATGAACCATCAGCATTAAGGAAGAAACTAGCGGCCAACCTTCTTAATGGCTTATTATCATTGGATGATGCCCTAGGTGGGTATGTCTGATCTTCTAAGAAGCATTTGATGTCATGGAACCATGGCTTGTCGTCATTAGCAGTGTCTATAGAGAATACGTATGTTGGTCGGTCTAGTCTGGATACCAAAATCTGAGGTACATAATTTGCAATTTGAACCTTGATCATGGAAGAAATGGTAGCTAAAGCATCCACAAACTGATTTTCATCTCAAAGGATGTACTCAAGTTTGACTGTTGTGAAGAAAGTCAATAATCTCCTCGTATAGTCACGGTACGGAATCAGATGCTCTTGGTGAGTGTACCATTTGCCGTTAGTCTGATTGATTACCAAAGCTGAATCTCTGAATACATTCAATGTCTTGATCCTGAGGTCAATGGCTTCCTCAAGACCCATGATACATGCTTTGTATTCTGCTTCGTTGTTAGTGCAAGAAAAGGTGAGTTTTGCCGAGAAAGGCATATGAACTCCTTTAGGTGTAATGAGTACTGCACCAACTCCACGACCATTCATATTGACAGCCTTGTCAAACATCATAGTCTATTCTTCTTCTGGGTCAAGCCCTTTAGTGTGAACAGGCTCCTCATGATCTTTTGCTTTTAAGTACATGATGTCTTCATCAGGGAAGTCAAATCTCATAGGCTGGTAATCATCAATGGGTTGCTCAGCCAGATAGTTAGATAGTACACTGCCCTTGATGGCTTTTTGAGATGTGTATTGAATGTCATACTCTGTCAGAACCATTTGCCATCTTGTAACCCTTCCGGTAAGTGTTGGCTTCTCAAATATGTACTTGATGGGGTTCATCTTTGAAATCAACAAGGTAGTGTGAGTCAGCATATACTGTCTTAGTCAGCGAGCAGCCCACGCTAAAGCACAACAAGTTTTCTCGAGCAGTGAATAACGTTGTTCACAGTCGGTAAATGTTTTGCTCAGGTAGTATATTGCATACTCTTTTCGACCAGACTCGTCATGTTGGCCCAACACACACCCCATTGACCCTTCTAATACTGTCAGGTACATTATTAGAGGTCTTCCTTCAATTGGAGGTATGAGAATTTGAGGTTCTTGCAGGTACGCCTTGATCTTGTCTAAATCTTTCTGACAATCGTTGTTCCACCTGACTGTCTGTTCTTTTCTTAATAGTTTGAACAAGGGCTCATAGGTTGCGGTGAGGTGAGATATGAACCTTGATATGTAATTCAATCTACCCAAGAATCCCCGAACTTCCTTTTCAGTCCTAGGTGCAGGAATCTCCTGAATGGCTTTGACTTTGTCGGGATCAACCTCAATTCCTTTTTCACTTACGATAAATCCCAACAACTTACCAGAACGTACCCCGAATGTGCATTTGTTGGGGTTTAACTTCAGCTGATACTTTCTCAGACGCTTGAACAACTTTAGCAGATTTACCAGATGGTCTTCTTCAGTAAGGGACTTGGCAATCATGTCATCCACGTAGCATTCAATTTCTTTGTGGATCATATCGTGGAATAACGTTACAATAGCTCGTTGATAAATGGCATCGGCGTTCTTCAGTCCAAATGGCATTACCTTGTAAAAAACGTGCCCCAAAGTGTGATTAAAGTTGTTTTCTCCATGTCTTCGAGTGACATCTTGATCTGATTATACCCAGAAAATCCGTCCATGAAAGAAAATACCGAGAACTGAGTTGTGTTATCGACCAATACATCAATGTGAGGTAATGGGAAATCATCCTTCGGACTAGCCCTGTTCAGGTCCCGGTAATCCACACACATATGCACCTTGCCATCCTTCTTAGGCATTGATACAATCTTAGCAACCCACGGCGGGTAACTAGTCACAGCAAGGAAACCAGCATCCCACTGCTTTTGTACTTCTTCCTTAATCCTCATGGCCATATCTGGGCGAGTACGGCGTAGCTTCTATTTAACCGGCGGGCAATCTTCTTTAAATGGTAGCCTGTGCATGACAATATCCGTATCTAGACCTGGCATGTCTTGATAAGATCAAGCAAAGACGTCGACATATTCTCGAAGCATGTTGATAAGTTGTTCTTTTACCGAAGCTTGCAGACTGGCCCCAATCTTCACTTCTTTTAAATCCTCTTTGGTACCAAGAATAACAGTTTCAACCTCCTCCTGATGAGGAGTAATCGCTTTCTCTTCTTGCCTCAACAACCTGGCTAACTCTTCAGGCAACTCATAGTCTTCATCAACCCCTTCATCTGCTTGATTGATTGGATTGTCGAAGTCATACAAGGTCATAGCAGTGCTGTTGTCGGTGCAATTTGGGGGATTATTTCTGCAAGGGTTGAGATTTGTTCATTTTAGTGATCAATTTTAATCTTGTTCAGAAAATGAAGTTTATTTATTTTGAAAACATTGCCATCTTATTGTTTTGTGCGAAAAATAACAAAAATGAAAAGACAGTGAGCAAAAGAGAAAATTGTTTGCAAAAGATGTCTGATATTCATTGATATTCCATTTGCACAAAATTACAAATATGACCCTATTACAAAATGAGTCCTGACACCTTGGGCAAGATGCAGGACTTGATGCATGCTAAAAAAAGTAGGAAATAATAATTACTCTGCAGGAGTAACCCTTATAATTTCCTGGGAAAGCCAGTTAAGGACTTGGTGACCCGGGATCCTTGGATGAATCCAGCTCTCCAGGTTGAGGTCTCTTTCCACCTCGTCTTCCATGTTATTGATAGCATCTAGGGTGAGCATCCCCCCACTTATGAACTTGGGCTCCTTAGCAGCCTCTGCTTGATCTTGTCGGAATGGTTTGTAACCCAAACCGAATCTATCCTCCTTCTTCTCCACCGGTAGCAGCTTGCCCCAGCCTCGGGCGCTTCCATCTTAAACAACCTTCCGAGCTTGTTGATAGGAGACAATTGACGTACCCATCCTATCTTCCTGGGATGCAGCAAACACTTCAATTGTCGCCTCATTGGCGTTCAGTGCTTCGAACCCTTGGCTCATGGTTTCATGGATTTCACCGTCCATCTCAATATATTTGTAGGTAGCCAGATGGCTAACAAAGATATCCTCTTCACCACAGATTGTGATAATCTGCCCTTCCCACTCATATTTCAATTTCTGGTGAAGGGTCGACATAACTACACCAGCGGCGTGAATCCATGCTCGACCCAACAAAAAACTATAGGCCGGCTGAATGTCCATCATATAGAAAGTAGTTTGAAAGACCTGCGGGCCAATTATCACAAGGAGCTCCACCTCTCCAAGAACAGACCTCTTGGAACCGTCAAAAGCTCTGACCACCAGATTGCTCGGTCAGAGAGCAATACCATCATACTCGAGCTTAACAAGGGCTTTCTTTGGCAAGACATTGAGTGAAGACCCAGTGTCAACAAGAACATGTGAAAGCACAGCCCCTTTACACTCTAGAGTGATGTGTAAGGCCTTGTTATGATGACGACCTTCCGTTGTCAAATCAGCGTTGGTGAAGCCTAGCCCATGGCTAGTATTAACATTAAACACCACTGTCTCGAGCTGATTCACCGTGATCTCCTCCGACACGTAGGCTGCGTGCAGGACTTTAAGTAATGCATCCCGATGAGCTTTGGAACACAATAGCAAGGATAAGATGGAGTCTGGTGGAGCTGGTCCACAACCTTGTAGTCGCTTCTTTTGATTATCCTCATAAATTCATCCACATCTTGATCAAAGGATGTTTTATGGGCTTCTTTCAAAGTTGGCTCTTCCTGCACCACATTTTTACCTTTGGCTTTGGCAGCAGCCTCTGCCTCAATATTAGCTCTTGGAACCTGTGACGCGAAGAGGCGTCCGCTTCGGGTGAAGCCTCCGCCTCCCCCGACATTATCCACTTGTGGTGTATGAACTGAAGAATCAAGAAGGACTCTCTCTCCGTTGCAGTAAAGGTCTGAACCATAGTGCCATGGTACATCATTATCTTTTTCGTATGGAATGGGCCCCGACACCGTGATGGTGACTGGACTGACTGCAGCAGAGGTAGGAACCGTTATTGTTTGTGGATCATAAAATATGGTAACAAGGCTTCTGATTGATGGTGGTGGTGATTGACTGAAGCTGGGTTGTTGCTGAAACTGTTGTTGAGATTGTTGCTGAAAATTGTTGGAATCAGGGACCGTTGCAGGGTCGTAATATATGGTGACTGTGGAGACGTCATTGTTCATGGTTGCTGTAGTTGTAGAAGCAGATGCAACATAACTAGTGTTTGTTGAAGTGATGGAGGAGGTGGTTGCTGATTTTGTAGACGAGTCTGTAGGAACTATTGTCTTTGCAGTTGTAGGAGAAATACTTGTTGTTGCTGAAAAAGGAGTTGCTGATGCTATAGAAGCGGTTGTTGTTACTTGCAGGATACCTTCTCTGACCAGGTCATTGATGCCACTTGTCAAGCTTGCACACCCGTTGATGGAAACTTTGCAAGATTCACAACATGCCTCACAACCTGGGAACACCTGGCATTTTAAAAGCCGAGCTTTAACCTCTGCCAACGGTGTTAGAATGCTTGCAGTATCTTCAATTAAATTCATGGGTTGACCCTCCTCAATTGCATTTATCCTGGGCCCACCATGGCTGGACATAGGATTCTTCGTGACATTAGGAGGTGGTGCAAAATTTAGGGCCTTTGAATCAACCAGATCCTGGACCTTCATGTGAAAAGCTCTGCACTTTTCTGTGGTGTGACCAGGTGCATTAGAATGAAAGGCACATCTGGCATTGACTTCGTAATTTCTCGGAAGGTTCTGAGGATCTGGTGGAGCCAAAGTCCTTAACTCGACAAGATTAAGCTTCAGGAGTTGTGGCAACAAGGTGGCATATGGCATTGGTATAGGGTCAATTACCCTATTAACTTGAGATGGCCTTTACTAAAAAGGACGCTGCTGTTGGTTGTTGTTGTTGTAGGATCTTTGTTGAGGAAACTGTTGTTGTTGAGGAAAATGTTGTGGCTGTTGAGTGTATTGAGGAGGTGGAGTAGGAATAGTGACAACGGCAGTTGATCTTGACAGGTACTGGGGTCTTCCTCTGCCCATGTGTACCTAATTTGTTTCATTGGATCTGCGAGGCCCTGCAAATGGTTTCCTTGCACTACTTGAACTGGCGCCATTATCAGAAATCTCCCATTTTCAGTAAGCTCTCAATTCTTTCTTCAGCTATAACCACGTCTGTAAAGCTAGTGGAAGAGAATGCAGCCAACCTATCAATGTATGTCCCCTGGAGGGTGTTCATAAACATATCTTCCATTTCCCTTTCTGACATTGGAGGTTGAATGGCAGCAACTAATTGCCTCCATCTTTGAGCATACTCTCTAAAGCTTTCCCTGGAAGACTGTGACATTCCCATTAGAAGTGTCCTGTTAGGAGCCATGTCCAGATTGTATTGATATTGGCGAATGAAAGCCTCGGCCAAATATTTCCAATTCCTTACTGTGGCCCTGGTCAAATGAGAGTACCACTCACGGGATGCCCCTGTCAAGCTATCCTCAAAATAGAACATCCATAGATTTTCATCCATGGTGTATGCTTTTAATCTTCCTAGGAAAGATTGGAGATGGGTGCGAGTGCAGGATGCACCGTTGTATCTTTCAAAGCAGGGAGGTTTGAATTTGTGAGGAATTCTAACCCCCTCCACTAGTCTCATATCCATGATATCAAAACCCATAGAGTTTTGAGACTCCAGAGACCTCAGCTTTTCTGCTATCTCGTCCAGCCGACGATCATAGACTTCATCTCCCGCCCCAACTACAATAAATTGGTCTTCCTGAGGGTCCTCCTGCAAGACACGCCCTTCAGTGTTACCCTGTGTATTCCTTATAGCATTAATGTCTGGGGGATCAGTACGAGGCTATACATGATCATTGTTGCTGGTACCTCCTGTACCTGGGTGGTTTTCTTTGGGAGTTTTCCGCTCGACCAACTCTCTCAGTCTTTCTTGGCTTTAGGCCAACCTAGTCATCACTGCCATAAACTGGTTCATTTGGGCCCTCATCTCAGTCCTTTCATTGGCCATCTGGGTTCTTACGTCAGTCAGATCTTGCTGAACCTGGTCCATTTGTAAGCCCGGAAGGTTGTTTCTTGTCGGATACCAGTGAACTCTGTTGATGGGGAAAACTCTTCTACGAGAAATGTTTCCTGAAACCACAACAAAGTGAGAAACAACAAAAACAAAAACCTACAAAACAAAGAAATGAGGTTAGTATGCAATGCAGGATGCCTATTTGTCTTCCAAGGGTATCCGGTTTGGTTCTTTGGTTTGACCTTCCAGATCTCGAGGAATGATGATGCTGAAGAGAGATAAAGCCCACAAAATAACACAAACCATAAATTACAAAAATGTAAAAATACATAGTTTGATTACAACAAAGTTTCCATGGTGGGTCAAAACACAACAACAAAAGTACAGTAAAAAAGAAGTACAAGTACAAAGAAATCAAACATCCAATCCATAATCATCCTCTCTGACTTCTTTCAGGAGAGCCTCAGTCACTGGGCCAACTGGATGCTCTGTGATGGTCCTAATAAGAAGGTTCTTGGTGGCGATGGCACTTGTCAACTTCTTATGCTTGTCTTGGTCCTTTGATCTCTTCAACCCCGCCCGGAGTTTCAATTCAGAAATCTCCTTCTGTGCTGCTAACAAGGCTTCCTGGTTCTTCTTCTCATTAGCTTCCAGCTGCTCTATCATAGTCTGGGTTCTCTGATCTTCCTGTGAATGAGCCTCAGTGATCCTGATCCACCTAGCCTGACTTTCCTCCAAGTAATGCTCAGCTCTTTCCTTCTGAATCTTGGCTTCCTTGCAAGCATTCTTCAATACCAACTCCCCTGCTCTAGCCCTTCTGATGTAATCATCTGTCTTCTCAATCTTGGTCATATGCTCGATCCGGAGCTTCTCTAACCTTTCATTGTCTAGACGACTATCATTCCTCTCCCAGAGGGTCTTTTTCAAAGCTTCAGAATGCTGAGTATTCCTTTCCTTCAATTTCTCAAACTCCTCTAAACTGACTATAGCTGTAGGCTCTACTGCTGATGGTCCAGGCACATCCTCTAGGGTGAATGACATGCGGGTTGTCTGTCCCCTGATACGTGACCAATCAAGATAATGAGCTGAAGCTATGTTGTTGCACTTGCCAAGAATAGCAGTCCCCTTCGTCTAAATATTATCCCAAGCCCAGGCTGCTTGTCTGGCAATGGCAAGGTTATGCTGAATGTCACAATAAAGGGTTTTTGACAAGTCTTGCTCTCTTGGTGGATGCACCAAAGCATATCCTAATTTCCTTTTGAACATCAAAGCATTGTAGTTGATGCAACCCTTTATTCCAATCAGGGGTACATTGGGATACTGCCCACAGCTGGTGATGATATCTCTGCCCTTGGTGCTCTGAGTACACCATCTGATGTTTTCTGATGTAAGGGAAATCATTCTCTTAGCCCAGTTCCTTGACTGGTGAGGGTTTTAGAAAGCTTATGACTTTGGCAAGTGCCTCAACAACCAACAATAGAAGAGAGGTGCACAACATCTGACTAATCTCCTCCTCTGCTTCTCATTCCTTTGATGCAATGAGTAGTAAAAGTCTCCAAGCAAGGTAGGGACTGGATTCTTCAACAAGAAAAGGTGGATATCATTATTTCTTACAAACTTAGGCTCGTCTGCAAACAAGATGATACTATATATGCTAAGGGCCAGAAGAGCACAAACAGTGTCCCACTTCCCTGCTGCAGCATGAATGGTGGCCTGAGTAACCAAGAAGTCCAAATGAAGGTCTGGTATTCCAGCCTTGGTGGTCATATTATGGTCAATGAGGGTGGATTCCAAATGCAAAGCCTTAGCTATATCTTCATTCCTGGGAGCAGTCATCTCAGGGTTGAAAGGAATCTCTCTTCTGATGGGGACAACCAACAACATGGAGAACTCCTCTAGCAAAGGGCCCAACTGGAAATCTGGGAAAGTGAAACATTTGAGAGGAGGGTCATAGAACTGAAGACATGTGTGGATCATACTCCTCTGTGATGCATCCAAATCCATGATTATGTCCATAATGCCACCATAATGTTCCCTGAATAAAGGGACATGATCAGGAGTGATGAGTGTCTGAATCTGTCTGATGCCAGTCAGAGTGGGCTCAAAGAAATGATAAGTGATGTTGCTTTTCCTGGATGGGTCCATGCTGAAAATGGATGCTGGTGAAGAAGACTGAGGAGAAGTACTGGAGAAAACTGCTGAAGATAGCTGGAGGAGATACTGAAGAGGATCTCTGATGAAGATAACTGATGAAGATGGATGATGCAGATAGCTGAAGGAATCTGAGCAGCAGAACAGGTCAAAACCAAACCAAAGATAAGATGGATACCCTATAAAACAAATAGACAAATGTTAAAATGATGCAAGATGATGTATGCAGAATGATATGCAAGGGTTTGTGATCAAGTGCTGGATCTGTTATCTGCCATGATAGGGTCCATGTGTGTTCATAAGTCCGGATGGAGGCTTAGAAGACCAGTAACCAGGTGGGGGACTCAAATAAAGAGTCACAAGTCCAGGGTTTCACAAGAATAGTCCAAAATGATGTGACCTTAACAAAACCAGTAACATGGTATGATGAGGCCAAGGGTTCCTGCAAACCTGTAAACATCCCAACCCCCTCACATGTGTTGTTCTAGAACAAGGATCCTCAGACTTGGATCAGTTATGAGAAGTGCAAACACTTTTAACCCGGAGGTACAATGTTCACAATAATCATAAAGGTTCCTCCTCTAATTCACCTCAGATGCTGAAGGTCATAAAAGGTCATCCAGACTTAGTAGGCTTCCCAGATAGCCCTAGTACTACAGGAAATCTGTAGCACAGAGTTCTCAAGAAGAAACCCATGTATGAACCGCGTTTCATATTCCCGCACCAGACCGAAATGGAATGGGAAAGAATATGAAGCCACTCTATCCTATATGTTGTAAACACCCCAAATTTTCCCTCACTCTTTATCACACCATGGCTTGTGATCTTTCATTTTTGCATAAGCATAAGCATACCACTTCATTTTGCATATTTGTTTCACTGCATAGTTCAAGTTCATCTGCATCTAGGGTTTGTGATCTGAGCAAATCAAGAATCCATCTGAGCCATCCCAAAGGTCTCAAAGCTTTCCAAGAGGATCCATGTGTGTTATATAATCATATTTCTCCTCAAAGTTCATGAAAGTCAAGGGATCACAAGAACTAGCAAAGGCATGGAAGCAGAGCTAGGGTTTTCACTACATAGATGACCAAAATTAGGGTTTTGTTTTCAGAGGCCTTAACTCCAAATTTTTGGGTCATTCTTGTATCTAATGTTCTTAATATGTCACAAGGATCATGTGTACCAATTTTTACGGAGAAATTCATTGTGGAAGTCATCTGTTCATTGGGTAACTTCCTAAGCAAGTTAAGTCAAAATCAGGGCATCCGAGGCCCCCAACAATGGAACCAAAGGGGTATTTTCATCAAATTGAAGTTATATGATCTTTAATTGGTCTTAAAAGTGGATAGTTAGAAGTTCACAAGATTGAATAATTTTGAGCCAATTGCAAACTTGCCATTTTTGGAAATGACTTGAAATGCAAACTTTCCATTTTGGGAATGTTTTTCAACCTCCTCTTTCATGATAAAAAATGCTTCAAATGAAAAATTCTTGGGCATGAAAGTTATAGATTAGGTCTTTCCCTTTTTCAAAAAGTACAAGAACATGTCTTGATTCATCATAGAACTCAAGATATGGCCTTTCAAAGTTGGCAAAAATCCTATAATTTCAAGTTTCATGTCAAAGAGGGATTTTGCATTTTTGCATGTTCAAGCATTCTAATGACCTCTAATGTACACAAACACTTCACAATATGTCAAATGAACTTCAAACAATCAGAATTGTGCATTGAACCTAGGGTTTCCATGACTTATGATCCAAGAAACTTCAAAGAGGGAAGTTTGCAAAACATGTGATAACTCTTCATCCAAGCCTTCCAGCACATCAAAAGCAATCCCATGGCCATCCTTGAACCAAGCTGAGGCCAGACACCCCATGAAACCATCTATGACCCGTGCCATGCTTCAAGTACACCTCACCTTGACTTTTTGCAACTTGGCCCATACCAATCAAGCTGTGCCACCACCCACTTTCTGAGCAATCCCATTGGCTTAAACAAACATCATGGATCACATTTTACATAACACACAAGCCTGAAAGCTCTTGTACACTCATAATCACAAAAACCTCAAGAAACCTTCATCTCTTTGAAATTCATCACACAACCACTGAAACTTCAATCTTTTTTCACCAATCATCTCCACATGACCTAAGGATCACAAAGCACCCATCACCATAGCCTGAAACACTCCCAAACTCAAACACGATTTCTGTGTTATCAGAGTTTAAACTCTCAAACAAACTCATATAAACTTGTTCTAAGCCTTTCAGAAGCATAAGGGGATCAAGTGGAGTGGATTAGCATCAAAGAAGAGGCCAGAAAGCACCAAACAGAAAAACTTCAACTCAGGTAGCCATGATGAACAATTTTTCCAGAATCTTGTTTTCTTGTTAAAATATGGTTCTATGTGTTGCACTGATCATGGGGATGTGTTTAATTTTAAAAATGAGCATGATATGATGTTCTGAAAGTTTGACCTAAAATTCGTTTTGATTCGATTCAGCCTCATTGTGCAATATAAATGTTGTTTGTTTGTTGATTCATGATGTATGATGTTTGGGGATTGATTCTAGGCAGTTTTTATGGGGATTAGTGGCTTAGGGAAGAAGATGACATTTTTGACTCGCCAGAGAAGATGACCGGAGGTCTTCTCCAGCCACCTGAAAGTCATTAGGGCATAATCTCTGATTAATTAGGCTAGTTTAAATTGTGACCATATGATCCTGTTTCCCGCGCGTACGGATGGTCCAGATCCTTTCATTTAGCCCTAATTTCCAAATTAATTAAATTAATCAATTAAATTAAGTCAGCCAACGTTTATAACCCCAGTTTGAATCTCAACCATCATATCCTCATACCTTTCTTTTATTTCATTTTATTTTCATTTCTTTTGCATATTTATTTTAAAATATCAAAATACATTCAAAAAATATTTCCTTTTGCATTCTGACTTTAAATATTTCTCTCCATCCAAAAATAATTTTTATTTTATTTTTTGCATTAAAAAAGTATTTTTAAAATAATTAAATGTTATTTTTAATTAATTAAAGTATTTTAATTAATTAAAAATACATTTGGGTTT
The DNA here is from genome assembly GCA_963966055.1 of Lathyrus aphaca. NCBI lineage: Eukaryota > Viridiplantae > Streptophyta > Magnoliopsida > Fabales > Fabaceae > Lathyrus > Lathyrus aphaca. The sequence goes on from OZ014522.1 coordinate 184,042,287, forward strand.
CTAAAAATTACAAAAAAAATCATGAATCATTCCAATGCATTTAGAAACATTTTCAAACTCTTCACAAAAATTTATTTTTAGGTTTGACCATAATTTGCCAATTTTCTTTGAATTAAGGGTCATAAAAATCACATTTTTAAACCCTAACTTTGAACAATCATTTCTGCCTAACCAAGAAGAGTTTGAAGTTGATTCTTTTTGCATTGTGTTAAATATTGCATGTAGTTTATAGGTATTTTTCCTCATGAATTTATCTTGCATTTTCAAATTGATTTGCATTTTTCCCTTTGAATCACCCAAAAACCCTAGAAAACTTAGGAAAATCATAACTTTTGATAGGTTAGGCTTCTAATCTTCTCCTTTGGGGTGTGACCTAATATGGGGTTAGGGTTTGTTTGAGCTTGATTGCAAATTTTTATCATGTCATATGCTTTTGTTTTATCCTTTTGCATCTTACATGTCCATAAAACCCTAATTTTATTTGTTCATTTGCATTCACCTTGCATATGCATCATTACATGAACTTGCCATGACATTTCTTGCATTCATATGTCATCTTAGACATCTTAGGATATGTTAGAACCTTTCTTGATCATTTCTTCATCCATTTTCCATGTTTTGCATTCTTTTCATTTCATAAACTTTCATGTGTTTTCAAACTTCAAAGCATGCTTCCTTTGCATCTCATCTTTGTATGATCACACATATGCATATTGTATGAATTTGCATCATACCACATGAAATTTGCATTGCATAAACACTTATGACTTTGATCATTGCATCTAATTTCATCTCATTTCACTTCATTTCTTCATGCTTTATACTTTATGCATTCATACTAACACTTTCAGGTTTGGTAAGTTATTGTGGGAGGTGGATTTGCTTTCACCTCTCACTTCTTCTTATCTCTTTCATATGCATATTAACTTGTATTTGAAGTGAATTTGATTCACTTATGTTCCATCTCTCTCACTTTCTCCCTTAAGTTACTTATCTTCTTCATTGAAGTAAGTAACTTGTTCTTCTTTCTCATCCTCCTTTCATCCGCTTCTTCCATTGGTGGATTCCTTGAAGATCTTTCTTAAGCCTCATAAACCATAGGATATCCAAGCATGATAATGATTAGGGTTGTAATTAGTCCTCCTTAGCTTTTTACCTTTGAGTCTCCTTGAGTCTCTCTTCTCATCTCAATAATCAGAGACTAAACTATTAAAGTTTTTGGACTTTGGAATTAGGGTTATGCCTGCATCCTTCTCTAAGGATGGAGTGTATAACTTTAATCCTAAGTGTTAAACCTTTAATTTTTTTAAACCTCTTAATCAAAACACATTAATAATCACTAAGACTTTATCTTGTAACTTGGGCCTTATATTAGGGTTCTAATTCTTCCTCATGGTTAAGAAGGACTAACCCTAGTGTTTAATGGACAAGTCCCCCTCAAGTTTTCTTACAAACCATAAAATCCACTTCTTAATCTCATCCCTTTAATTAAAATCCATTTAATAAAGGCTCATTATATAATGAATTCAGTCCCTAACTACGGATTAAGTTGAGGTATCTTCCACAGCTTAAGTGTTCCCATCTATTATCCTTCTATTAGGATGGTGTAATGAGTTCACTAATCTGTGATTAGAGATTAAACTCATTACTTAACACTAAACAAAAACCCAAAAACATCTAATTAATCACAAATAGGTTAATGATCTTAATCCTATATCATCATGGTAATTAAGTTGAGATGCTTATCTCATACTTAAGTAGGCTCATTATCCCTAATCAGGGAGGATATGATGAGTTTACAAACCTTTGATTTAGGCTTAAACTCATTAACTTATGCAAAACACCAAAAACAATAACAAAAATGAAAACACAAAAACAAAAAAAAATCGTCTCCTTTGGGATTCTTTTCTCATCACACTCATTCATAAATGAGAACTTGCTTCTTCCGTCTAATACAAGACAGTTAGCACTCGAGCCAGACGAGTCATACACTTGAGCATAGGCAAGCTAAGCAGTTCACTGTCAATATTTTTCCAGTCTCTTTGAGTCGAACTACGGTGTTCTGACTTCCTCATTGCACGCGAGGATACGTAGGCATAACTTAACGATTATCGAACAAAAGTATCTTTGTCTTCCCCCTCTTTTAGCATTCTTTAAAAGCCTCAGTCCTGAGCATTCCACTCTTTTTTTTTGCACTGACACCTGTATTTTCTTCCTTTAGCTTTCGCACACAAATAACACATACACTACCCCTCTTAAACACAATCTTTTAATCGTGGATCCCGTCGAGTACGACGGACAATCTGGGTGCTAATACCTTCCCAGGTTGTAACCAACCCCCTTTCTTAGTTTCTCTGGTCCGCAACCGTTTTATCCATCTTTTCCCAGGTTTATGCAGCATTACCTTTACTTCGGGATAAAAATGCCTAGCTGGCGACTCTATTCACTTCATTTTCATTTCTCTTTTCACCGACCGTTCGAGTCTGTACCTTGTGGGACCTGGTGTCTTTTCGGGGGAGCGACAACTTGGCGACTCTGCTGGGGACCTTATCTAGCAACCAGGGCTTCTGGTTCTTTTTGTGGGTTTCTCCTAGCGCTTGTTTGATTTGTGTTTATAGGGGTGATATGTGCTACTTATGCTTGTTGTTAATTGCTTTATTTATTTATTTTTGTACAACTTTATTTATTGCTTTCATTTACTGTTTATATGCATTTCATATTGTTATCATCATATCATCCGTGTTGGATCTGTTGTTTTCTTTGGTGGTAGGGATTATTGAGTGAGTAAAATTCCATACCGGGAGCCTAAGTGACACATAGGATAGAGTGGTTTCATATTCTTTCCCATTCCATTTCGATCTGGTGCGGGAATATGAAACATGGTTCAGACATGGGTTTCTTCTTGAGAACTATGTGCTACGAATTTCCTGTAGTACTAGGGCTATCTGGGAAGCCTGCTAAGTCTGGATGACCTTTTTATGACCTTCAGCATCTGAGGTGAATTAGAGGAGGATCCTTTATGGTTATTGTAAACACCGTACCTCCGGGTTAGAAGTGTTTACACTTCTCATAACTGATCCAAGTCTGAGGATCCTTGTTCTAGAACAATACATGTGAGGGGGTTGGGATGTTTACAGGGTCGCAGGAACTCTTGACCTCATCATACCCTTGTTACTAGTTTTGTTAAGGTTGCATCATTTTGGATTGTTCTTATGAAACCCTGGACTTGTGAATCTTTATTTGAGTCCCCCACCTGGTTACTGGTTTTCTAATCCTTCATCCGGACTTATGAACACACATGGACCCTATAAAGGCAGATAACAGATCCAGCACTTGATCACAAACCCTCTGCATATCATTCTGCATACAACATTTTGCATCATTTAACATTTGTCTATTTGTTTTACAGGGTATCCACATCTTATCTTTGGTTTGGTTTTGACCTGTTCTACTGCTCAGATTCCTTTAGTTATCTGCACCAGCATCTTCATCAGTTATCTTCATCAAAAATTCTTCTTCAGTACCTTCTCCAGTTATCTTCATAAGTCTTCATCAGTTGCCTTCATTAGTGCCTCTCCTCAGGCTTCTTCACCAACATCCATTGTCAGCATGGACCCATCCAGGAAGAGCAACATTACATATCATTTCTTTGTGCCCACTTTGACAGGCATCAGACAGATTCAGACTCTCATCACTCCTGATCATGTCCCTCTATTCAGGGAACATTATCGTGGCATTATGTACATGATCATGGATTTGTATGCATCACAGAGGAGCATGATCCACACTTGTCTTCAGTTCTATGAACCTCCTCTCAGATGTTTCACTTTCCCAGATTTTCAGTTGGGACCTTTGATGGAAGAGTTCTCCATGTTGTTGGGTGTCCCCATCAGGAGAGGGATCCCTTTCAACCTTGAGATGACTGCTCCCAAGAATGAAGATGTAGCTAAGGGTTTGCACTTGAAGTCAGACACTTTCTTGAATCCTCATCAGCCAAGAAATTGGGCTAAGAGAATGATTGCCCTTACATCAGAAGACATCAGATGGTGCACTCAGAGATCCAAGGGCAAAGATATCATCACCAACTGTGGGCAATATCCCAATGTACCCCTGATTGGAGTGAAGGGTTGCATCAACTACAATCCTTTTCTTTTCAAAAGGCAATTAGGGTATGCCTTGGTGCATCCACCAAGAAGGAAAGACTTGACAGAAACCCTTTATTGTGATATTCAGCATAACCTTGCCATTGCCAGACAAGCAGCCTGGGCTTGGGACAATATTCAAACTAAGGGGACATCTATTCTTGGGAAGTGCAACAACATAGCTTCAGCTCAGTATCTTGATTGGTCTCGTATCAGGGGACAAATCACCCGTATGCCATTCACCTTAGAGGATGTGCCTGTACCATCAGAAGTAGAGCCTGCAGCCACTGTCAGTTTAGAGGAGTTTGAGAAGTTGAAGGAAAGGAATACTCAGCTCTCTGAAGCTTTGAAGAAGACCCTCTGGGAGAGGAATGATGGTCGTCTAGACAATGAGAGGTTAGAGAAGCTTCGAATTGAGCACATGTCCAAAACTGAAAAGACAGATGATTACATCAGAAAAGCTAGAGCAGGAGAATTGGTATTGAAGAATGCTTGCAAGGAAGCTAAGATTCAGAAGGTCAGGGCTGAGCACTACTTGGAGGAGAGTTAGGTTAGGTGGATCAGGATCACTGAGGCTCGTGCACAGGAAGATCAAAGGACCCAAGCTAGGATAGAGCAGCTGGAGGCTAATGAAAAGAACAACCAAAAGGCCTTGTTAGCAGCACATAATGAGATCTCTGAGTTGAAGCCCCGGGCGAGGTTGAAGAGATCAAAGGACTAGGACAAGCATAAGAAGTTGACCAGTGCCATTGCCACTAGGAACCTTCTTATCAGGACCATCACAGAGCATCTAGTTGGTCTAGTGACTGAGGCTCTCCTGAAAGAAGTCAGAGAGGACGATTATGGATTGGATGTTTGATTTCTCTGCTTGAACTTCATTTTGATTGTATTTTTGTTGTTGTATTTTGACCCACCATGGGAACTTTATTGTAATCAAACTATGTATCTTTACACTTTGTAATGTATGGTTTGTATTATTTTGTGGGCTTTATCTCTCTTCAACATCATCATTCCTCGAGGTCTGGAAGGTCAAAACCAAAGAACCAAATCGGATACCCTTGGAAGACAAATAGACATCCTGCATTGCATACTAACCTCATTTCTTTGTTTTGTAGGTCTTTTTTTTTGTTATTTCTCACTTTGTTATGGTTTCAGGAAACATTGCTCGTAGGAGAGTGTTCCCCGTCAATAGAGTGCACCGGTATCCGACAAGAAACAACCTTCCGGGTTTACAAATGGATCAAGTTCAACAAGATCTGACAGACGTGAGAACCCAAATGGCCAATGAAAGGATTGAGATGAGGGCCCAAATGAACCAGTTTATGGTAGTGATGACTGGGTTGGCCCAGAGCCAGGAGAGACTGAGAGAATTGGTCGAGCGACAAACTCCAAAAGAAAACCACCCAGGTACAGGGGGTACCAGCAACAACGATCATGTACAACCTCGTACTGATCCCCCAGAGTTTGGACCTCATCTGAACCCAGAAATCAATGCTATAAGAAACACCCAGGGTAACACTGAAGGGAGGGCCTTGCAGGAGGACCCTCAGGAAGAACTATTTAATATGGTTGGGGCAGGAGACGAAGTCTATGATCGTCGCCTGGACGAGATAGCATAAAAGCTGAGGTCTCTAGAGTCTCAAAACTCTCTGGGTTTTGATGTCATGGATATGGGACTAGTGGAGGGGGTTAGAATTCCTCACAAATTCAAACCTCCTTGTTTTGAAAGATACAATGGTACATCCTGCCCTCGTACCCATCTCCAGTCTTTCCTGGGGAGATTAAAAGTCTACACCATGGATGAAAAACTGTGGATGTTTTATTTTGAGGATAGCTTGACAAGGGCATCCCATGAGTGGTACTCTCATTTGACCAGGGCCATAGTTAGGAATTGGAAAGACTTGGCCGAGGCCTTCATTCGTCAATATCAATATAATCTGGACATGGCTCCAAACAAAACCCTTCTGATGGGAATATCACAGTCTTCCCGGGAAAGATTTAGAGAGTACGCCCAAAGATGGAAGCAATTAGCTGCTGCCGTTCAACCCCCGATGTCAGAAAGGAAATGGCAGATATGTTTATGAACACCCTCCAGGGGACTTATATTGATAGATTGGCTGCATTCTCTTCCACTAGCTTTGCAGACGTGGTTATAGCCGGGGAAAGAATTGAGAGCTTATTGAAAATGGGAAAGATTTCTGACAATGGCACCAGTTCAAGCAGTGCAAGGAAACCATTTGCAGGGCCCCGCAGATCTGGTGAAACAAATTCTGTACATATGGGCAGAGGAAGACCCCAGTATCTGCCAAGATCGATTGCCGCTGTCACTATTCCTACTCCACCTCCTCAGTACACTCAACAACCACAACACTTTCCTCAACAGCCGCAGTTTCCTCAACAAAGATCCTACAACAACAACAACAACGCCCTTTCCAGCAACGGCCATCTCAGGTTAACAGAGTGATTGACCCTATACCGATGCCATATGCCACCCTGCTGCCACAACTCCTAAAGCTTAATCTTGTCGAGTTAAGGACATTGGCTCCACCAGATCCTCAGAACCTTCCGAGAAATTACGACGTCAACACCAGGTGTGCTTTTCATTCTAATGCACCTGGTCATGCCACAGAAAAGTGCAGAGCTTTGCACATGAAGGTCCAGGATCTGGTTGATTCAAAGGCCCTAAATTTTGCACCCCTCTCAATATCATGAAGAATCCTATGCCCAGCCATGGTGGGCCAAGGATAAATGCAATAGAGGAGGGCTGACCCATGAATTTAATTGTAGATACTGCAAGTATTTAAACACCTCTGGCAGAGGTTAAAGCTCAGCTGTTGAAATTCCAGGTGTTTCCAGGTTGTGAGGCCTGCTGTGAATCTTGCAAGGTTTCTGTCAATGGGTGTGCAAGCTTGAGGAATGGCATCAATGACTTGATCAAAGAGGGTATCCTGCAAATAACATCAACCGCTTCTACAACACCAGCAACTCCTTTTTCAACAACAAGTGTTTCTCCTACAACTGCAAAGACAATTGTTCCTACAAACTCGTCTACAAAATCAGCAACCACTTCTTCCATCACTTCAACAAACACCAGTTCAATCACATCCACTTCTACAACTACAACAAACACCAACAACAACGTCTCCACAGTCACCATATATTACGACCCTGCAACGGTCCCTGTTTCCAACAATTATCAACAACAATCTCAACAACAGTTTCAGCAACAACCAAGCTTCAGTCAATCATCACCACCATCAATTAGAAGTCTTGTTACCATATTCTATGATCCACAAACAATAACAGTTCTTACCTCTGCTGAAGTCAGCCCAGTCACAATCACGGTGCCGTGGCCCATTCCATATGATAAAGACAATGTTGTACCATGGCACTATGGTTCATACCTTTACTGCAATGGAGAAAGAGTCTTCTTGATTCTTCAGTCCAGGCACCACAAGTGGATAATGTCGGGGGAGGCGGAGGCTTCACCCGAAGCGGACGCCTCTTCGCGTCACAAGCTCCAAGAACTAATACTGAGGCAGAGGCTGCTGCCAAAGCCAAAGGTAAAAGTGTGGCACCTGAAGAACCTGTACCAAAAGAGGCCCATAAATCATCCTTTGATCAGGATGTGGATGAATTTATGAGGATAATCAAAAGAAGTGACTACAAGGTTGTGGTTCAGCTCCACCAGACTCCTTCCAAGATCTCCATCTTATCCCTGCTGTTGTGCTCCGAAGCTCATCAGGATGTACTACTTAAAGTCTTGCACGCAGCCTACGTGCCGGAGGAGATCACAGTGAATCAGCTCGAGACAGTGGTGTCTAATGTTAATACTAGCCATGGGCTAGGCTTCACCAACGCTGATTTGACAACGGAAGGCCGTCACTACAACAAAGCTTTACACATCACCCTGGAGTGTAAAGGGGCTGTGCTCTCGCATGTTCTTGTTGAAACTGGGTCTTCACTCAATGTCTTGCCAAATAAAGCCCTTGTCAAGCTTGAGTATGATGGTATTGCTCTCCGACCAAGCAATCTGGTGGTTAGGGGTTTTGATGGCTCCAAGAGGTCTGTTCTCGGAGAGGTGGAGCTTCTTGTGATAATCGGTCCGCAGGTCTTTCATACTACTTTCTATGTGATGGACATTCAGCCGGCCTACAGCTGTTTGTTGGGTCGACCATGGATTCACGCTGCTGGCGCAGTTACGTCGACCCTTCACCAGAAATTGAAATATGAGTGGGAAGGATAAATTATCACCATTTGTGGTGAAGAGGATATCTTTGTTAGCCATTTGGCTACATACAAATACATTGAGATGGATGGTGAAATCCATGAAACTATGTGCCAGGGGTTCGAAGCACTAAACGTCAATGAGGCGACGACTAAAGTATTTGCTGCATCCTAGGAAGACAAGATGGGTACTTCAATTGTCTCCTATCAGCAAGCCCGGAAGGTTGTTGAAGATGGAAATGCCCAAGGCTGGGGCAAACTGCTACCAGTAGAGAAGAAGGAGGACAAATTCGGTTTGGGTTACAAACCATTCCGACAAGATCAAGCAGAGGCTGCTGAGGAGCCCAAATTTATCAGTGGGGGGATGCTCACCCCAGATGCTGTCAATAACGTGGAAGACGAGGCGGAAAGCGACCTCAAACTGGAGAACTGGATTCGTCCGAGGATCCCGGGTCACCAAGTCCTAAACTGGTCTTCCCAGGAAATTATAAGGGTTACTCATGCAGAGTAATTATTATTTCCTGCTTTTTTCAGCATGCATCAAGTCCTGCATCTTGCCCAAGTTGTCATGACTCATTTTGTAATAGGGCCATATTTGTAATTTTGTGCAAATGGAATATCAATGAATATCAGACATCTTTTGCAAAAAATTATATCTTTCGCTCACTGTCTTTTCATTTTTCACTTTTGTACAAAACAATAAAATGGCAATGTTTTCAAAATACTAATTTCATTTTTACACTTTTTCTAAACAAGATTAAATTTGATCACTAAAACGAACAAATCTCAACCCTTGCAGAAATAATCCTCCAGATTGCACCGACAACAGCACTGCTATGACCTTGTATGACTTCGACAATCCAATTAATCAAGCTGATGAAAGGGTTGAAGAAGACTATGAGTTTCCTGAAGAGTTAGGCAGGTTGTTGAGGCAAGAAGAGAAAGTGATTACTCCTCATCAGGAGGAGGTTGAAACTGTTAATCTTGGTACCGAGGAGGATTTGAAAGAAGTGAAGATTGGGGCCAGTCTGCAAGCTTCAGTAAAAGAATAGCTTATCAACATGCTTTGAGAATACGTCGACGTCTTTGCTTGGTCCTATCAAGACATGCCAGGTCTAGATACAAATATTGTCATGCACAAGCTACCCTTGAAAGAAGATTTCCCTCTGTAAACACCCAAAATTTTCCCTCACTAAGTTCACACCATGGCTTGTGATCTTTCATACTTGCATTAGTTCAATCACATCACATCATGTTACAATTTTTCCTTCACTGCATTGGTTCAAGTTCATCTGCATCTAGGGTTTGTGATATGAGCAATCCAAGGTCCTCCTGAGCTAATCCAAAGGTCTTCAATCATCTCAAGAGGGTCCATGTATGTTAAATCATCATATTTTATCCTCCAAAGATCAAGGAAGTCAAAAAATCACAAGAACTGGCAAAACATGGAAGCAGAGCCAATGTTTAACTACACAGATGACCTAAAATTAGGGTTTTGATTTCAAAGGCCATAATTCCCATTTTTTTGGTCATTATTGTTTCCATTGGTCTCAATATGTTATAAGGATCATACACACCAAATTTGATGAAGAAATTCATTGTGGAAGTCATCTGATCATTGGGTAGCTTCTTGAGCAAGTCAGAGCAAAATCAGGGCATTTGAGGCCCCTAACATGGAACCTGTAACACGGTGGGAGAACTGACTTTAGTAATATTGCGGATAGCAAGAGTCGCAACCGACTTTTATTTTATCCAAATGGAAAGGTCATAAAAGATCAGGAAAGACCTTAAAAGATTTTGAGTTCGGGGGGTAGGTTATATAAAGGGAAGGTGTTAGCACCCTTTATATCCATGGTTATCCATGAGCTCTTAGTTACTTAGCTCACTTTATACTGTTTTGAGAAGTGTAGTGTGTGATTAAAAAATTTCTTAAGTACTTTATAATGATCCTTGTATGGATATATATAAAGACTTTGTTTTTGAAAATTTGTTTGAAATGTTAAGTGTAATGAAGTATCTTTGAATAAAAGTGAGCAAGTACTTAAGAGGAACCTACCCTAAATTAAATATTTTTTGTTCTTATATGTTTTTTCAGTGGTAAGACTATCCCTATTATTAAGGAATAGGTAGTCATTACCTTGGATGTTATAAGGGACATGTGAAGGGTCATCTGTGTTTAGGCAACTGTAAGGTGTCTTAGCAATACGAAGGGACTTATCATCTTTTATTCGAAGGGACAAAATCATTTACCGTAGGCAACATCGAAGGGACTTGATCTTATAATCTTAAAAGGGACTTGACGATATTTTATGAAAGGGACTTTCCTTTAAGACACCTTACTTGACCTTATAGTTAGGCAACATGAGGGATAACCTTAGAAAGTGATAGATGGCGATCGAAGATCGACTTACGTGTGTGAGTGTTTGTGTTCATATATTTATCTTATTAAATTAGTGATTCTAAATTAATTTTAAAGTACAAACATGTTATCACACCCTATAGTTACTAACCCTGGCAAGAATATTTATAAACAAATAAACGATAAAAAACTACGACTATTACAAAGCTTTTGTAGTTACATTATAATAAGAATAATTAAATAATAACTATATAATAAAATAAGCAATTTAAATAAAAGGTTAGTGATAAAATAATTATAAGAAGGAAAGGTTAGCACAAAAATATATACAAGAAATATATACAATTTAATCAAATATATTTTTTAGATTAAATAAACATTTTTAAAAGAATTTTTAGAAAAAAGAAATAATATAATAAGAAACCATAGAATAAATATTTACAAAAAAAACATGATTAACTATTTAATTATATATATTAGAAAAATTTATTGAGTTTAATATTTAAGTTAAATAAAAACTAGGATTAGAAATTAGGGTTACATATTTAGAAAATAGAATTAGGGTTACAAATTTTAAAGATAAAATTAGGGTTTATAATTTAAATTACAATATTAATTTGATTATTTACAAAAATAAATATATATACATATTTTAATTTAAACATAAACTAAGATTAAAGTTTTAGAAAATAAACTAGAGATCTTTTAGAAAATATGAAGTTAATATATATATTTACATATTATTAAAATAATTTTTTTTCATATGAAAGAATATAATTTGGATTAATTTAAAACAAATAAATAAGGAAAAAAAATGAGAAAACAAAACTTACCTGGGGCAGGGATCGAACCCATGCCCTAGGCCTTTCCACCTTTGGACCAACAAAGCTGCTACCAGGCCAGGTGCGCGCTGGTGATAATGTTTAGGGCAACAATCTTTTTATGATTAACCTGCAAAATAAAAGAAATTTTAAGCAAAAAAGAATAACCTGGGGATCGAACCCAGGTTTTGTACATCACAAGCGTACGCTGCTACCACTGGGCCATCAGCATTTTGATGTTATGTATCCTGAGACAAATAATATATTTTAAACAAGAATTTCAAATTCCAGAAACGCGCCAAACTTCATCTCCTAGCTCTGTCCGTCGCATTAGGCTTTACCTACGGTTTATCCGTCACTTGAAGTTTTAGTGACGGATTTTAACTGTCACTATAAGACCTGCAGATTCAAACATGCGAAATACACCAAATAAATTTCTTTTAATGACTTAAATCGATTAAACAAAAGGTCCTGAGTTCAATTAACCCCTTAATTTCAACCAAAATCACGTTTTGATCACTGTTCCCAATTCGAAGCTCATGAACCCTAATAATGGCGAATCCTCAATCCTGGACCTAAAACCGAATTAAAACATCCAGAAAGCTTTCAAGCATCATAACAATCAATAATATGGCATTAAATTCAATGTATAATGTATGTATAATCGAAATCAAAAAATTGAAATATGAATGAAAATATGAATTCGGTTATCACGAATTCATGGTGTTTTGATGATGTTGAAGTTGCAATGATGTTCAATAACCATCAAGGAAGAGATTGGTGCCCTTAATTCACCTGAAAAGCCATGAAATCTTAGAATCCGAATTTCAATTTTTTGATGAATTTTGAAGTTTTGAAACTTGTCCTTGAGGCTGTGAATTCGTGTGCAATGCTTGTCCTAATGTTGTATATATACCATATAATGAAATTAGGTCAAGAAATCAACCAAACTTTTGGATTTTTGGACCTTGTGAGATTGAAAAAGATTTGTCATTAAAACTTGAATTTTTTTGATCTAACATTGTTATATTGGTATGATCTGAAATATATTGGTATCAATCAAGTTTAAATGAGTATTAAGACTTTCTAGAATCACAATCCCTTCTAAATATATGATTTTCATATTTTATTTTAATTTAATTTGTATTTTAATGAATAAAATTCAAATAAATATTAAATAAAATATAAAAAATCAGAAAAGGTGTGGGTTGGGTCGTGCTTGATGATTTTGTAAAGATTGGATGGCAATTTGGTGGGCTCATTTAGCAAAAATTGGTTTTAAGGCCTTATTTGCTTCATAAACTTCCCAAAAATTTCCCAACTTTGCAAGGGTACAAATCCTTCAAGTTTAATGCTATGAAGGTGTTCTTAGACATTTTGGAAAGCTTAAAGAGTCCTCTAACCAACCTCTTTAGTCTCATGTCCATATCTTTTACCATTCTCAAGTTATGCTCTTTGGAAGTTGTTGACTTTTTGTTGACTTTTAAAAGGACCTATAATGTCTTAGCTCATACCTTCCAAATGAAGCATTTTTGGCTTGGCTTGTGAGGCACAAAGTTGTAGAGAATTCAATTTCCTTAAAAATGAGCTTTGGATGGAAAATTTTTGATGAAGCATGTGAAAGTTATGGGTGGTCAAAGTTCAGTTGACTTTTCCTGTGAAAACCCTAATTTAGAAACTCCTGATTCTTGATGATCTGAAATATCCTTGATGAATCATGATCAACCCTTGATAAAATGATGAATTTTACTTCATATACTTGATGTTGGCAAAAAATCATGAAGTTTGACTTTGGTTTGACCACAGTTGACCTCAGTTTGACTTTTTAAATGCTTTGAATGATTTTAACCTATCTGATCATCTGATTGAGCAAATCTTTTGGGAAAGTCTTGAAACTTGACATGGGGATTCTTGAACTCATATAGGATGCTATGAAGCTCACTTGAAGCCTTGGAAGTCCATTTAGCCTGATGAAAGTCAAAACCCTAGTTTAAGATGCATTGCTTAGGAGGATGCATTGTCTGAGGGAATTGTCAAACTTTCTGACTAATTGTGAACCTCATGAGATGTCTTGTGAACCTTATGAACTTTGTGAACCTCTTAGTACACAATGTCTTGTCTTGTGGAGGGCAAATTTTGGGGTGCAACAGCTGCCCCTGTTCAATTTTCTGAAACCTGAGGGGTTAGATTGGTATATGTGCCAGTCGTGACCTGGAAGGTTGAAGGGGATTGAACACAAAAGCCCAAAAATTTGCACTCGCTGGTGCGTAAAGTAAAGCTGATGATTAATTGTATATGCTTGAGTGGGCTTGAAGATTCCACTTGGAAGAACTGGATATGGGCTTATAGATGCCATTCATACTATCAGGAGGTGATAATATCTTGATGTTGATACTGGATATCAGTACTAGGTCTTCGTATAGGCCGTCTCCAAATCGTTTATGCAACATGGTTTGAAATGGTGAACAGACCAGTAGAAATAAATCTTCGTGACGATTATCTCTTCGGGCAATATCTTGGATTAGGGAATGGGTCTTTGTACAGACCGTTTGCCTACTCTCCAAGGACAAAAGAATATCAGGATTAATTCTTCTGAAAAATATCTTGAACTAGGGAATGGATCTTTGTACAGACCGTTTGCCTACTATTCAAGAACAAATAGATTAAATCTTCTGAAAATATCTTGAATTAGGGAATGGATCTTTGTACAGACCGTTTGCCTACTATTCAAGACCAGATAGATGAAATCTTCTGGAAGTATCCTGGACTAGGGAATGGATCTTCGTATAGACCGTTTGCCTAATATCCAAGGACAAAAGAATGTCTTTTGAAAATATCCTGGACTAGGGAATGGATCTTTGTACAGACCGTTTGCCTACTCTCTGAGGAAAAAAGAGTGTCAGGATTAAATCTCCTGAAAATATCCTGGATTAGGGAATGAATCTTTGTACAGACCGTTTGCCTAATATCCAAGGACAAAAGAATGTCTTTTGAAAATATCCTGGACTAGGGAATGGATCTTTGTACAGACCGTTTGCCTACTCTCCGAGGACAAAAGAGTGTCAGGATTAAATCTACTGAAAATATCCTGGATTAGGGAATGGATCTTTGTACAGACCGTTTGCCTACTCTCCGAGGACAAAAGAGTGTCAAGATTAAATCTCCTGAAAATATCCTGGATTAGGGAATGGATCTTTGTACAGACCGTTTGCCTACTCTCCGAGGACAAAAGAGTGTCAGGATTAAATCTCCTAAAAATATCCTGGATTAGGGAATAGATCTTTGTATAGACCGTTTGCCTACTCTCCGAGGACAAAAGAGTGTCAGGATTAAATCTCCTGAAAATATCCTGGATTAGGGAATGGATCTTTGTACAGACCGTTTGCCTAATCTCCGAGGACATCTTGAGTAATGTATAGATCATTTCTGACCTGTTGTGAATTGTTGATGTTGTTTTATCTGCATATAACTATCCTGCAAAGAAAAGATTAGTTTATACAATATGTATGCATGCATGGCATGGTGAATCTATGTAAATGTATTATGTATTTATGGATATGTTATGGTATGATGTAAATGATGTATGTATGAATCATGCAGCCTGAAGCATCTGGATATCTTTGTACAACAACTGCTGGCTAGGGAAAATAAATCCCGATTCGTTGCTGAAGAATATGAGGAACTCATTCCTGTCTTGTTTGATAATATAGTATTTATAACCTCTCGTCTTCGTTCTTCATACTTCTATTGAAGGAATAAGTTCCTGAGTATCCCGACTGAGGATAAAAGAGATGGACATAAATTCAAGGGGAGACGTAATTCGAAGTATCTATAAAGATAGATTTGCTCTACTGGGGATTTGTAGTGGTCTTATAGGGATGAACCGGCGAAGCTTCGTTGAACTACCATCCTCGTTCGTCCTTAGTAAATACTATTATTGCATTTCATGCATTTCTGGTAAACATCAATCATATTCAAAAGCATACATACATTCAAACACAACCAATGGACGTTTTCGCTTATGTAAATAGGGTAAAAGTAAATCTGGATTCAAAGATGAAATTTTATTTATATCACAAAGTGACCTATACATAGGCAAGTTTGTACAAGGAGACAGAAATCCTAGTAAGAGGAATTCGTCGTAAATTTTTTTTTACAAAACAAAGAAAACAACCATGTGAAAAATGATCCTATTGAGTTTCAATTCTACTATTGCCATTATCTTCAAGTATCTCATCTTCTGCAGTTGAGACAGAAATGATTGGATTGAGCTTTATCTGTTCGAGCTTGAGTTAGGTAGCACAACTGGCTGGAGTTACATGAGTGATCCAAACGAGACATAGTCATACGCTTTAATCCCTAACTTTTGCCTGGATTGCCCTTTCAGGTTTTCAATCCACCGGGATACCCTTTTTTGCCCAAGCCGCCCTTTCAGGTTTTCGACTTGCCGGGTGTACATTTTTTATATATATCCCTAATTATTGCCCGAACCCTTTTGGTTCGCCGGGATGCCCTTATTTTTGCCTAGGCCAGTCAACCTAGCGGGTCTCTTTTTATGCCTAGTATTTTTTACCTATGTCTGCGTTTACAGGCTGTGGGAAGTCTTCACCATCCATAGTAGTAAGCATCATGGCACCTCCTGAGAATACTGTTTTGACTACAAATGGTCCCTCATATGTAGGAGTCCACTTTCCCCTAGGATCACCCTGTGGTAGTATGATACGCTTGATTACCAAGTCACCAGCCTAATATACTTTTGGATTAACCTTCTTATTAAAAGCCTTGATCATCCGTTTTTGGTACATCTGACCATGATAAACAGCTGCCAACCTCTTCTCATCAATCAAATTTATCTGGTCAAGTCGAGTCTGAATCCACTCATCTTCATCCAAGCCTGCATCCTTCATGATTCTTAAGGAGGGTATTTGAACTTCAATGGGCAGAACTGCTTCCATACCATAGACTAAGGAGAATGGGGTTGCCCCTGTTGAAGTGCGTATTGTAGTACGATAACCATGAAGAGCAAATGGTAACATCTCGTGCCAATCTTTATAAGTGATAGTCATCTTCTATAGAATCTTCTTAATGTTCTTATTAGCAGCTTCTACTGCCCCATTCATCTTCGGACGATACGGAGAAGAGTTGTGATGCTTAATCTTGAACTGCGTGCAGAGATCAATAATCATTGTATTATTCAAATTAGAGCCATTGTCTGTGATAATCCTTTCAGGGATGCCATACCTACATATGAGATTATTCTTAATGAATCGAGCCACTACATTCTTAGTAACAGATGCAAATGAAGCTGCCTCCACCCATTTTGTAAAATAATCAATAGCAACAAGGATGAAACGATGCCCATTAGAAGCAGTAGGCTTGATCTCACCAATCATATCTATGTCCCACATAGCAAAAGGCCAAGGAGCAGTCAACACATTCAATGGAGCTGGAGGTATATGTACTTTATCAGCATAGATTTGACACTTGTGACGTGTTTTGGAATGTTGATAGCAGTCAGCTTCTATGGTAGACCAATAGTAACCTGCTCTCAATATCTTCTTTGCCATGGTATGACCACTATAATGAGTGCTAAAGATCCCATCATGCATGTCTTCCATAATCTCTATTGCTTCTTTCTTATCCACACAACGAAGCAAAGTTGAATCATGATTGCGTTTGTACAAAATTTCATTACTCAAGAAGAACTTAGCAGAAAACCTCCTCAGAAACTTCTTATCTTTGATAGATGCCCCTTTAGGGAACTCCTGAGCTTCAAGATATCTTTTCACTTCATAGAACCAAGGCTTCCCCTCTGCTTCTTCAGTGTCAATCTCATTGCAGTATGCAGGCTTCTCAAATCTATCAATAGTAATCTTGGGAGCTTCATCATCCCAGCTAATCTCAAACATAGATGCCATGGTGGCTAATGCATCTGCCAACTGATTTTCTCCCCGTGGAATATGTCCAAAGGTAATCTCTTCAAAATATGGGATCAAAGATAACACATGCTCTTTGTAAGGAATAAGATTTTCATGCTTGGTATCCCAATCTCCTTTAATCTGACTTACTACCAGGGCTGAATCTCCATATACATCCAGGAACTGAATTTTCATCTCAATGGCAACTTTGATATCCATGATACATGCCTCATACTCAGCCATGTTATTGGTACAATAGAAACAAAGTCTTGCAGTAATTGGGGTATGGCAGCCTTCAGGGGAAATGATCACAACACCAACACCATTACCAAGTGAATTAGAAGCTCCATAAAAAACCATAGTCCATCGGGATCCTTGTTCAGGTCCGTCATATTGTCTAGGTTCTTTAGTAATAATCATAATGTCTTCATCAGGGAACTCAAAACTCATTGACTGATAATTATCCACTGCTTGATGAGCCAAATGATCAGCTACAACACTTCCTTTAATGGCCTTCTGAGTAGTATACTGTATATCATATTCTGTTAAGATCATTTTCCATCTTGCTATTCGTCCGGAGAGAGCGGGTTTCTCGAATATGTATTTGATTGGATCCATCTTTGAAATCAATAAGGTAGTATGAGTCAACATATACTGTCTTAGTCGGCGAGCAGCCCATGCCAAAGCGCATCAAGTTTTCTCGAGCAGTGAGTATCTTGTTTCACAGTCGGTAAACTTTTTGCTAAGGTAGTATATTGCCTGCTCTTTTCGACCAGACTCATCATGTTGCCCCAATACACACCCCATTGAATTGTCTAACACTGTTAAGTACATAATCAAGGGTCTTCCATCAACTGGTGGCATCAAAATTGGAGGTTCTAGAAGATATCTCTTGATTTCATCAAAGGCTGTCTGGCACTCATCATTCCATTCCATTACCTGATCTTTCTTCAACAATTTGAAGATTGGATCACAGGTAGCAGTTAATTGGGAAATAAATCTCGCAATGTAATTCAATCGTCCCAAGAAACCACTAACTTAATTCTTAGTACGGGGAGCTGGCATCTCTTGTATAGCTTTCACTTTTGCAGGGTCTACTTCAATACCTTTTCCACTGACAATGAAACCCAGGAGTTTACCAGACCTAACTCCAAAAGTACACTTATTTGGGTTCAATCTCAACTTGTATTTCTTCAACCTCTCAAACAACTTATGCAGATGATCAAGGTGTTGCTCTTCATTCTGGGACCTGGCTATCATATCATCCACATATACCTCTATCTCATGATGAATCATATCGTGAAATAAAACCACCATAGCATGCTGATATGTTGCCCCGACATTCTTCAAACCAAATGGCATCACTTTATAACAAAAAGTACCCCACTGTGTAACAAATGTAGTCTTCTCTATATCTTCAGGTGCCATCTTGATTTGATTGTAACCAGAGAAACCATCCATGAAAGAGAATACCTTATGCTAAGCAGTGTTGCCTACTAGAACATCAATGTGAGGAAGTGGGAAGTCATCTTTGGGGCTGGCCTTGTTCAAATCTCTGTAATCCACACACATGCGTACCTTACCATCTTTCTTAGGTACCGGTACCACATTTGCAGCCCATTGAGGATAAGAAGTCACAGCTAAGAACCCTGCATCAAACTGTTTCATCACCTCTGCTTTAATCTTCTCTGACATCTCAGGACGCATGCGACGAACCTTCTGCTTCTTTGGACGACAATCTTCTTTTACTGGTAAACGATGAACCACAATGTCTGTATCCAACCCTGGCATATCTTCATAGGACCAAGCAAAGATTTCCATATAATCACGTAACATCTGAATTAATCTGCTCTTAACACCATCTTCTAATTCAGCCCCTATCTTGACCTCTTTCCGGTTTTCTTCAGTTCCCAGATTCACAACTTCGATTGGCTCTTCATGTGGCTGTATAGCTTTCTCTTCTTGTTGTAACAACCTAGCAAGCTCTACAGGTACTTCACAATCTTCCTCTTTTCCATCTTCAGCTTGATAGATCGGATTCTCGAAATTATAATTGGCAATATTAGAACTGTTATCAACAGGATCCAGAGTGGATGAGGATCTGCATTTTAGTGATGCGGGTGTGTGTAAGAACACATAGCTGATAAAACAAAAAATAAAATAAAAGAAAGACAAGGAGCACAATATTTACGAAAACGAAACGTCCATTGATTTTTATTGAATGAAGTATGCAAATGAAATGACATCCCGAAACAAGCATACCATTGTCCCCCGGGTAAGGCACAAGGCTTAAAAGTTTAATTGTTCAAAATTACAAACTTAAAAATAACAATACAGTAATAGTATTTACTCCTGACTAAAGGAGATAGGAATAACGTCTTCGGTCTTCCAGTTGTTGAGCCCATCACCCACAGTAGGAAAGATCCAGTCATCCAGGTTGTAGACTTCACTATAGTCATCCATAACATTGATTTGATCTTTCATGATCCCTTGATTGGTTATACGAACAACACGAGCACGACGAACAGCCTTCTGGGACTCTGCAGTGAAACCCAAACCAAACTTGTCAGACTTGTAAGGAATGTTAGGAAGCTGACCCCAAATAGTACAACCACCTTCTTCAATCATAACTCTGGCATCTTTGAGGGAGGCCATTGTAGGAGGTACTCTGGTAACCACAGGAACTTTTTTAACAACAGGAGGAGCTTCAGCAGCAGGAACGACCCAAGGAACTACTTCAAATGTCTGGCAAGGAGTCTCAACATATTCACCTTCCACTTCAACATACTTAAATGTATTCACATGACTGATCATATATTCTTCCTCTCCGTAAACAGTGACGATCTTTCCCTTCACTGGATATCTCAACTTCTGATGTAGAGTGGAAGTCACAGCACCTGCCCCGTGGATCCAGGGGCACCCAAGCAAACAAGAGTACGCAGGACGAATATCCATTACATAGAAGGTAGAATTGAAGACTTGAGAGCCCACCTTGATCGGGAGATCTATTTCTCCATGCACCACTCTTCTTGAACCGTTAAAGGCTCTCACCAATATATTACTTGGCCTTAACACAGCATCTTCAGGATTGAGCTTGTTCAGAACCTCTTTGGGAAGTACATTCAATGAAGAGCCATTGTCTATCAACACATGAGACAAGGTAGTGCCCCTGTATTCAATGGAGATATGCAAAGCTCTATTATGGTTTCTTTTAGCAGGAGTCAAATTAGCATCAGAAAAACCTAACCCATTATCATAAGTCAGATGTGCCACACAATTCTCAAATTGATCCATAGAAATCTCATTTGGTACATGAGCAGTCTTCAAGAACTTGATAAAGGCTTTAGCATGAGCCTCAGAACACAGCAATAAAGACAACATGGAAATTTTGGAGGGAGTATGCCCCAATTGGTCAACAACATCATAATCACTTTTGTGAATGATCTTCATCACTTCTTCCATTTGTTTAGAAAGATTCTCAGCAGTCGGTGTCTCAGCTTGCACAGGTTCAACCACAGGACCTTTGCCCCGAGCATCAGCATTTGGCTTAGCAGTGGAGGTAGTAGTTGGAGTAACTGTATTTTTTGAGGTAGCCGGAGGAGAGAAAATTCTTCCACTTCTGGTGATCTTACTAGATCCAGCAATATTATCAACATCAAGGTTATCATTAGTAACAGGTGTATCAGTCAAAGGTTCCTGCTTAACACCGTGGATATAAACATCAGAACCGTAATTCAAGGGTATAGCTTTGTCAGAAGTATACGGAATAGGGCTAGGAGTGGTAATAATCATGGGAGCCACTCTAGCTTCAGCAACAATCTTCACCAGACCTTCAGCAATAATCTTGATAGGTCCCTTGGAAGTGATCTTGACAGGGCCTTTAGAGGTAATCTTCATTGGCACTTTATCAATCATATCCACATCTTCAACCTTCGTACCTTGAGTTAGATGTTCAACCATACCTTCCACAGAAGGCGTCCTCTCGAACAATATGGTGTAATTGTCCATGAGGCGTTGAATACCATCCTTCAACTTCCAGCAGCTATCAGGTTTGTAAGCACAATAAAAACAATCTTCATTACAACCTGGAAAGAATCCAGCCTGTACCAACTTCTTCTTGATAACAGATAGAGGAGTAGTCACATCTGCTACTGAGGAAACATATGAAACTTCATCAACGACATTAACAGTCTTCTCATGATTGGGCATGGGTGCAGTGATTACATTTGGAGTCCCAGGAGGGTCAAATTCAATCTCTCCAACTTCAATCATATCTTGAATCTTGTTTTTCAATATCCAGCAGTTGTTGGTATCATGTCCCGGACAATTAGAATGATAGGCACATCGTGCATTAGGATTGTACCGATGGGAGGAAGTATTAGGATTCTGAGGAGGGTCCTTCAAAGTAATGAGTTCCCCTTTCAACAGATGTTTCAAGGCTTGGGCTAGTGACATGTTGATCTTGGTGAACTGTCTTCTAGGCTTCTGTTGATTGCTATGTGGTGACTCAGGTGTTGCAGGAGTAGGATTGGAGATGTGAACTACTCCCACAGATTGGTGACTTCTATTACGGCCAGGTTGACCATAAACAACATTAGACTCCTTCTTCCCACTAGGGGGCTTCTTGGCAGTGCTTGATGTAGAGGCACCCACTTGTATCTTACCACTTCTTATACCACTCTCCACACGCTCTCCAGTCATTATCAACTCGGTGAAACCAGATGATGAATTTCCAATGAGGTGACTATAGAAAGGACCATTCAGCGTACTCATAAACATATCCACTAGCTCCCTGTTAGTCAGAGGAGGTTGAATTCTTCCAGCCAGGTCTCTCCATTTTTGGGCATACTCCTTGAAATTCTCCTTAGCACCCATAGACATGCTTTGGAGTTGCATGCGAGTTGGTGCTAAATCAGCATTGTATTGGTATTGCCTGTAGAAGACCTCAGCAAGATCATTCCAATCACGGATGTTGACACTCTCCAATTGATAGTACCATTCCAATTGAGCTCCAGACAAGCTCTCTTGGAAGAAATGAATCCACAATTTCTTATCAGCAGTATGTGGTTGAATCCTCCGGACATAGGACCTTAGATGCAGCTTGGGACATGAGACACCATCATACACTACAAAAGCAGGAACCTTGAAACCAATAGGTATAACCACTCCAGATTTTAACTCAGATCTTCAAAATCCAGCCCAGAAGATTTTTGTAACTCCATAGCATTCATTCTATCCACCAGCATCTTGATCTTATCTTCATTAGGATCATGATAATAATTTGCTTCAGAATCAGAATCTCCCACAGTATTATGGAGACTGCCTCCCTCTTTCTCAGAATCCTCTGATTCATAATCATCAACCTGTTCCTTTGTCTTGGCAGGACCTTTGAACCTTCTTACCAGATTAATAAGGCCTCCTGATCTTCTAGTCTTCTTATTCTTCTTAGCCAACAGTGTCTTCAGCGCATCTTGTCCCTTGGACAAGTTCAGAATCAACTCTTGGAATTGTGCATTCTGAGCCTGGAGATCTTTGACAGTCTGTTCAAGAGCCATTTCTGCTTAAATAAACAGCGAAAAGATAAGATACCTGTACATAAGAAACTTGTGATGCAATGATATGGTGTATAAATGCATATGTAATGTTTTCAAGGACTGCATGATTTAAATTTGTTTAAACAACCAAAAAGTAAACTTTTATTAGTAATAAATTTGTTTGCCCCCTGGGCTTACAATAAAAATGAAATGAATACAAAAGATGGGGTTTTAAGTCTCCTATGGACGTTTCCACTTTGTGTTGAGGTATGAGTTGAGATTCCGCTCCTCGTGAAGTTGTTTTGTTAGCTCCAGGATTCTTTCTTGACTTGTTTTGTAATGAGTCTCAAAAGTATCTCTTTGCTCCTTCAACTGGATCCAGGACCTCTGTAAATCTTCCATGTCAGTGGGCATGTCTGGATGAAGAATGATATAAGAAGTATCTCCTTCAGCAACAGGCTCCATAGTAACTGGCAGGATAGCAGGATATGGCATCATAAGAGTCTGAGCACGAGATCACACCCATCTGAGATAAGCTTCCATAGGAATAATGTACTTGGGTTCCAGAGTCTTGCTGTCAACCTTGTTCACTTTACCCCATGCTCATATGAACCTTTGACGGTAACCTTTAAGATCGTTGTCGTAGTCAAACACAATACCCTGAATCAACATGTCATGAGGACCATCACTCCGAGCGTAACCAAACTGACATAGAGCTAAGGAAGGATTGTAGGTAATGCCCCCTCTCATGCCTAGGAGTGGCACATTAGGGAACTCTCCACAACGGTCAATGATAGTAACATTCTCCATAGATCGAAAGCACCAATGAATATCTGAATGAGAAAGTGACACGTTCCTCTTGGACCACCTGAATCCTTGTTCATTCTTCATCAATGATCGAGGAAGGGGAGAAATAAACCACCTAGATAGAAAAGGTATGCAACACATCAGAGTTCCTCGTGTCTTTGTAGTACGGGTATGTAGAGAGTGTAAGATGTCTCCAAGTAATGTAGGCACTGGATTGTGAGTCAGAAATATGTTGATGGCGTGTACGTCTATGAGCTGGTCTGGATTGGGGAACAACACTAAGCCATAGATCAGTAGGGCTAAGATCTCCTCAAAAGCATCATAACTCATATCCTTCAGGAACACTTGAGCTTTCTCCATCAATACCTTAGCAAGAATACCCTTAACTCCACTTCTCGTTTCTAGGAAAATGTCTGATTTCTTCAAATGTAGGGCTGCAGCAATGACTTCAAGTTTAGGCTCTTTTTCCAAGCATGTAAAGGGTTTCTGATCAAGAATAGGTATACCCAGAAGCTTGGAGAACTCTTCCATTGTAGGAACCAACTGATAGTCGGGGAATGTGAAACAGTGATGCTTAAGATCAAAGAACTGAAATAGAACACTCATCATGTCTTCATTGAACCCTGAAGTGACTAGATCCAGTAGATGACCATGCCTCTTGATGAACTGGGAGTTTTCAGAAACTTGAGAGACCAATTCTTTAAGCTTAAGAGGTATTCCTACAAAGTTGATCCGGATAGTATTCTTACGATCGGAAGCCATGACCTGCAACAAAGAACAAAGATAAATCCTTTGGTCCTTGAAATGGTTAGTGAAAATGCTATGCTTATGATGCATGATGATGCTATGATGTTATGCTCAATCACAAACATGTGGCACACACAAACAAGTCACACAATAGCCCTAGGTTTGAAGGCTTGCATGAGGTTTAAAGGTAAGTACCCTCCACTGAAGTTTAGTTGGTTCATCCTGTCCTATAAAGTAACCAAGTTCTAAGGGATATCAATATCATTGATCCTTCACAAGGGTGGTTGTTCAGTAGGCAACTTACTTGCCAACCAAAACCCTCCAAGTTTAGAATCTCAATGAGTGTAGCATCGAGTATCAACCAACTTCAGTCTTCACCAAAGCCGGTTATCTCACTACTTTTCTAAAGGCCAAGATGGGATGACTAGGGTTCTAAAAGTTAGTTAGTGTATTGACAACATATGGCATCCTCATATTATCCTCAACTTTACTTAAGGAACATAAGCACCAACCAAGAAGTCACACTAACTATGGCCACCAGATCAACCATATCGGTATACGCCGTACAGTTTTCTTGGTCTATTGCCATTTACCTAAGGTACACTAGATCCGGGTTAGGATCTTTCACACATAAGAACACCCAACAGATAAGTATAAAGCAAACAAGGCAAACAATTTTAAAGTGATCTAATTCCTAAGGGTACCCCTCTTTTATCTCATCCCCAGCAGAGTCGCCAGTTCTGTAACACAGTGGGAGAATTGACTTTAGTTATGTTGCGGATAGCAAGAATCGCCACCGACTTTTACTTTATCCAAATGGAAAGGTCATAAAAGAACAGGAAAGACCTTAAAAGATTTTGAGTTCGGGGGGTAGGTTATATAAAGGAAAGGTGTTAGCACCCTTTATATCCATGGTTATCCATGAGCTCTTAGTTACTTAGCTCACTTTAAACTGTTTTGAGAAGTGTAGTGTGTGATTAAAAATTTTCTTAAGTACTTTATAATGATCCTTGTATGGATATATATAAAGACTTTGTTTTTGAAAATTTGTTTGAAATGTTAAATGTAATGAAGTATCTTTGAATAAAAGTGAGCAAGTACTTAAGAGGAACCTACCCTAAATTAAATCTTTTCTGTTCTTAAATGTTCTTTCAATGGTAAGACTATCCCTATTATTAAGGAATAGGTAGTCATTACCTTGGATGTTATAAGGGACATGTGAAGGGTCATCTGTGTTTAGGAAACTGTAAGGTGTCTTAGCAATACGAAGGGACTTATCATCTTTTATTCGAAGGGACAAAACCATTTACCGTAGGCAACATCGAAGGGACTTGATCTTATAATCTTAAAAGGGACTTGATGATATTTTATGAAAGGGACTTTCCTTTAAGACACCTTACTTGACCTTATAGTTAGGCAACATGAGGGATAACCTTAGAAAGTGATAGATGGCGATCGAAGATCGACTTACGTATGTGAGTGTTCGTGTTCATATATTTATCTTATTAAATTAGTGATTCTAAATTAATTTTAAAGTACAAACATGTTATCACTCCCTATAGTTACTAACCATGGCAAGAATATTTATAAACAAATAAACGATAAAAAACTACGACTATTACAAAGCTTTTGCAGTTACATTATAATAAGAATAATCAAATAATAACTATATAATAAAATAAGCAATTTAAATAAAAGGTTAGTGATAAAATAATTATAAGAAGGAAAGGTTAGCACAAAAATATATACAATTTAATCAAATATATTTTTTAGATTAAATAAACATTTTTAAAAGAATTTTTAGAAAAAAGAAATAATATAATAAGAAACCATAGAATAAATATTTACAAAAAAAAACATGATTAACTATTTAATTATATATATTAGAAAAATTTATTGAGTTTAATATTTAAGTTAAATAAAAACTAGGATTAGAAATTAGGGTTACATATTTAGAAAATAGAATTAGGGTTACAAATTTTAAAGATAAAATTAGGGTTTATAATTTAAATTACAATATTAATTTGATTATTTACAAAAATAAATATATATACATATTTTAATTTAAACATAAACTAAGATTAAAGTTTTAGAAAATAAACTAGAGATCTTTTAGAAAATATGAAGTTAATATATATATTTACATATTATTAAAATAATTTTTTTTCATATGAAAGAATATAATTTGGATTAATTTAAAACAAATAAACAAGGAAAAAAAATGAGAAAACAAAACTTACCTGGGGCAGGGATCGAACCCACGCCCTAGGCCTTTCCACCCTTGGACCAACAAAGCTGCCACCAGGCCAGGTGCGCGCTGGTGATAATGTTTAGGGAAACAATCTTTTTATGATTAACCTGCAAAATAAAAGAAATTTTAAGCAAAAAAGAATAACCTGGGGATCGAACCCAGGTTTTGTACATCACAAGCGTACGCTGCTACCACTGGGCCATCAGCATTTTGATGTTATGTATCCTGAGACAAATAATATATCTTAAACAAGAATTTCAAATTCCAGAAACGCGCCAAACTTCATCTCCTAGCTCTGTCCGTCACATTAGGCTTTACCTACAGTTTGTCCGTCACTAGAAGTTTTAGTGACGGATTTTAACTGTCACTATAAGACCTGCAAATTCAAACATGCGAAATACACCAAATAAATTTCTTTTAATGACTTAAATCGATTAAACAAAAGGTCCTGAGTTCAATTAACCCCTTAATTTCAACCAAAATCACGTTTTGATCACTGTTCCCAATTCGAAGCTCATGAACCCTAATAATGGCGAATCCTCAATCCTGGACCTAAAACCGAATTAAAACATCCAGAAAGCTTTCAAGCATCATAACAATCAATAATATGGCATTAGATTCAATGTATAATGTATGTATAATCGAAATCGAAAAATTGAAATATGAATGAAAATATGAATTCGGTTATCACGAATTCATGGTGTTTTGATGATGTTGAAGTTGCAATGATGTTCAATAACCATCAAGGAAGAGATTGGTGCCCTTAATTCACCTGAAAAGCCATGAAATCTTAGAATCCGAATTTCAATTTTTTGATGAATTTTGAAGTTTTGAAACTTGTCCTTGAGGCTGTGAATTCGTGTGCAATGCTTGTCCTAATGTTGTATATATACCATATAATGAAATTAGGTCAAGAAATCAACCAAACTTTTGGATTTTTGGACCTTGTGAGATTGAAAAAGATTTGTCATTAAAACTTGAATTTTTTTGATCTAACATTGCTATATTGGTATGATCTGAAATATATTGGTATCAATCAAGTTTAAATGAGTATTAAGACTTTCTAGAATCACAATCCCTTCCAAATATATGATTTTCATATTTTATTTTAATTTAATTTGTATTTTAATGAATAAAATTCAAATAAATATTAAATAAAATATAAAAATCAGAAAAGGTGTGGGTTGGGTCATGCTTGATGATTTTGTAAAGATTGGATGGCAATTTGGTGGGCTCATTTAGCAAAAATTGGTTTTAAGGCCTTATTTGCTTCATAAACTTCCCAAAAATTTCCCAACTTTGAAAGGGCACAAATCCTTCAATTTTAATGCTATGAAGGTGTTCTTGGACATTTTGGAAAGCTTAAAGAGTCCTCTAACCAACCTCTTTGGTCTCATGTCCATATCTTTTACCATTCTCAAGTTTTGCTCTTTGGAAGTTGTTGACTTTTTGTTGACTTTTAAAAGGACCTATAATGTCTTAGCTCATACCTTCCAAATGAAGCAATTTTGGCTTGGCTTGTGACACACAAAGTTGTAGAGAATTCAATTTCCTTCAAAATGAGCTTTGGATGGAAAAATTTTGATGAAGCATGTGAAAGTTATGGGTGGTCAAAGTTCAGTTGACTTTTCCTGTGAAAACCCTAATTTAGAAACTCCTGATTCTTGATGATCTGAAATCTCCTTGATGAATCATGATCAACCCTTGATCAAATGATGAATTTTACTTCATATAATTGATGTTGGCAAAAAATCATGATGTTTGACTTTGGTTTGACCACAGTTGACCTCAGTTTGACTTTTTAACTACTTTGATTGATTTTAACCTATCTGATCATCTGACTGAGCAAATCTTTTGGGAAAGTCTTGAAACTTGACATGGGTATTCTTGAACTCATATAGGATGCTATGAAGCTCACTTGAAGCCTTGGAAGTCCATTTAGCCTGATGAAAGTCAAAACCCTAGTTTAAGATGCATTGCTTAGGAGGATGCATTGTCTGAGGGAATTGTCAAACTTTCTGACTAATTGTGAACCTCATGAGATGTCTTGTGAACCTTATGAACTTTGTGAACCTCTTAGTACACAATGTCTTGTCTTGTGGAGGGAAAATTTTGGGGTGCAACAGAACCCAAGTGGATTTTTCATCAAAGTGAAGTTATATGGTCTTTATTTGATCATTGAAGTGTTTGTTCACAAATTTGAAGAAAAGTGAGCAAAACCAAAATTGCCAAAAATGGAAATGACTTGTAATGTAAACTTTCCATTTTGGGAAAGTTTTTCAACCTCCTCTTTCTTAACCAAAAATGCTTCAAATGAAAAATTGTTGGTCATGAAAGTTGTAGATTGGATCATTCCCTTTTCAAAAAGTAAAAGAACAAGATCTAATTCATTTTGGAACTCAAGTTATGGCTTTCCATAGTTGGCAAAAATCACATAATTTCATGTTTCATGCCAAAGAGGGAATTTTGCAAAACTTCTTGCCAAACCATTGTGTGACTTCAAATTGACTTCTAAGCATCATAGTAACATAACATATTGCCTAAAACTCAGAATTGGCCCAAGAATTTCCAAATTCCATGACTTGCACATAAAGAAATCTCAAAAGGGCCAAAGGTTCATGAATTTGCAAGACCTCCCATAACTTTGTCACAACTTGCTGATTTGCCTCAAAGAGATTTCCATGGCTATCCTTGAATCTTGCTGAACCAGACACCCCTTTGTACTTGGCCTGAAACAGCCCATACCTCAAAGTACAACCAATGTTGACTTTTTGCATTTTGCACCATACCAATCAGCATAGCCCACACCAACTATTCTGACTTATCACAGCTTCACATACATGCTTTATGCAAGCCATTTCACACAAGAACCAAGCCTAACACTTCAGCATTGCCATAGTTCACAAAAACTTCCTCCTTTGCATTTTTCTTCGAAACTCTTAGCACACTTAACAAAACTTCAAACTTCTTCCACCATTCATCTCCAAATTCATCACTGATCATAAGCCACCCCTCAAAACAGCCAAGAACACCTCACAAACAAAACACGATTTTCTGGCCAGTTGAACACAAACTCACAAACCAGCCATAAAAAAACTCCATCCAAGCATCAAAGCTGCTTCAGGGAGGTCATTGGAGGCATTTTGAAGCAAGAAACCAGCCAGAAAGCTCCAGGGTTGAAAGCTCCATCTCAGGTAGCCATGTGAATCATTTTTTCCAGAACCTTTATTTTAAGTTATTAAATGGTTAAGCTTGTTCCCCTGAGTGCAATGAACTTTGTATTTTTGAAAATGATGAAGAAATGAGAATGTATGGTCTGCCTGAAAGTTTCACCATTTTTGTTCATAGCTTCGAATCTTAAGAATGAGTGAAAAGAAATTGTTTTTGAGGGTGGATTTGAGCTTAGGGGAGTGAAAGGATTGAATCTGGAGCTTTAGAGCTCCAGAAATGGCCTAGGGAGTGAGTTGCAAATTTCTCAGGGGAGGTGTGGCCGGAGAAGATGACCGGAGGTCATTTCCGGCCACCTGAAAGTAATTAATGTTAATTAGGGTTAGGGTTTCATGTTTAAATCTGGGCCTTTGGATTAGTTCTCCCGCGCGTGATTGTGTGGTTAGGATTAAGTCATTAGTTTTAATTTAGGATTATTTAATTAATTAATCAGGTTTAGTAAAATTTGAATTTGGGCCGTCCAGATGCGCGCCAGTCAATCCCTCCAAAACCCAGAATCTATCCAAGCCATCCATCCTGCATACTTTCAATTTATTTAATTTTTATTTAATTTTTCTTATTTTATTTTGTACGAATTTTTAAAAATAGTAAAAAACATCAAAAAATTCTGAAATTTTTTATCAAACATTTTATTAATTTTCAGAAACCAAAAATATTTTTATTTTTTGCATAAAAAATTTATTTTTAAATCATTTAAATGTTATTTTTAATTAGTTAATTGATTTTAATTAATTAAAAATACATTTAAGTATTTAAAAATCACCCAAAAAATCAGAGAACATATTTGAACATTTAGAAGCATTTACAAACTCACCACACAAATTTCTTTTTAGTTTTGATCACACTTTGACATTTTTTCAATGAATTAGGGTTCTTAAATTTATACATTTTTAACCCTAACTTCAAAAATTCATAACTTTTAAACCAAGTTGAGTTTATGAATGATTCTTTTTGTATTGTTCTATGCATGACTTCTAGTTTCTAAAAGCATTTTTGTTTCATTTTTATCTTTCATTTTCAATTTATTTGGCATTTTTCATTTAGGACCACCCTTAAAACCCTAGAAACGTTAAAAATCCATAACTCCTTCTAGGTTAAGCTTCTGACCTCCCCCTTTGGATGGTAACTTAGTATAGGTTTAGGGTTCCCTTAAGTCCATTTTCAATTTTTTATCTTATCATTTGCTTCTGTTTTTGAGTTTTGCATCTCACATGTTCATATAACCCTAATTTCTCATCTTCATTTGCATCCATCTTGTATATGCTTGCATCCATGAACTTGCCATGACATTTTATGCATTCACATGACATATTAGACATCTTAGGACACATTAGAACCATGTTTGATCATTGCATCATCAATTTGCCATGTTATGCTTTCATTTCATTTCATGTGCTTTCATGAACTCTCATGCCTCCTTTCATGCTTCATTTGCATCCTCATTGTTTGTATGATCATTTGAATCTCATGACATACATTTGCATCATCTCTTAGCATCATTTGCATCATGAATGTGCTTCTGGTTTTGGTTTTCATCCTTGCATTCATTTCATTTTCATTTCATTTCCTTCACTAACTTTTCAAGTGGTAAGTTACTTTGAGAAGTGAATTTGCCTTCACTTCTCACAATCTCTTCTCATCTCTCTTATGCATTCATTGCTACATCTTGTATATGTATTAGAGTGAGCTTGCTCATTCTTGTTCCCTCCTCACCTTCTTTCTTCAAGCAACTTATCTTCTTATGTGAAGTAAGTTGACTTGCTTCTTTCTGCTTCTCCTCCTTCCATCTTTCTTCTTCCTTGGTGGCTTTTCCTGAAGATCTCTTGCAAGCCTCACGAACCCTAGGAATACCCAAGCATGATCATAATTAGGGTTTGATTAGTCCCCCCATTAGCTTTAACTTTGTGTCATCTTTTGTGTCTTCTCTTCTCATCTCTTAATCAGGGACTAAACCTTAAAGGTTTTAAGGCTTTGTGATTAGGGTTATGCCTGCATCCTTCTATTAGGATGGAGTGTATAACTTTAATCCTAAGTATTAAACCCTTAATGTGTTTAAATCTCTTAATCAATCCATCTAATAATCACTAAGACATCAAGCTTGTAACTTGGGCCTTGCATTAGGGTTCTAATTCTTCCTTAATTGGTTAAGAAGGACTAACCCTAGTGTTAATGGACAAGTCCCCCTCAAGTTGTCTTACAAACCATAAAATCCACTTCTTAGTCTTACCATTAATTAAAATCCACTTTAATAAAGGCTTTGTTTTGTCATGAGGTTAATCCCTAATCATGGATTAAGTTGAGGAGCCTTCCTCAGCTTAAATGTTCTCATATATTATCCTTCTATTAGGATAGTGTAATGGGTCCATTAAATCCTTGATTATGGCTTAAACTCATTACTTAACACTAAACAAAAACTCCAAAAACATCTAAATAAATGCAAATAGGTTAATGATATTAATCCTAGATCATGGTGACTAAGTGTGAGGTGTTTACTTCATACTTAAGGTATTCTCATTACCCCTAATCAGAGGGAAGATGTGATGAGTTTACTAACCCTTAGTTTAGGCTTAAGCTCATTTTCTTATGACAAACTCCAAAGAGCAATAAAAGTTTGAAAACACAAAAAACAAACAATAATCGTCTCCTTCGGGATTCTTTTCTCATCTCATTCACTCATAAACGAGAACTTGCTTCTTCCGTCTAATGCAAGACAGTTTGCACCTGAGCCAGACAGGTCATACACTTGAGCATAGACAAGTAAGTAGTTCACAAGTCAATTCATATTTCAGTCTCTTTGAGTCGAACTACGGTGTTCTGACATCCTCATTGCACGAGAGGATATGTAGGCATAACTTAACAGTTATCGAACAAAAGTCTCTATATATTCCCCCTCTTCCAGCTTTATTCTTTTAAGCCTCATTGTCTTGAGCTTTGCACTCCTTCCTTACACTGACATTCCTTTACTTCACTTCACATTTCTTTTACACTGACACTTGCATTCTTTTCCAGCTTTTGCACACAAAATAGCACTGACACTACCCCTTTTAAACACAAATCTTTCAAGTGTGGATCCCGTCGAGTACGACGGACAATCTGGGTGCTAATACCTTCCCAGGTTGTAACCAACCCCCTTTCTCAGTTTCTCTGGTTCGCGTTCGTCTTATCCATTTCTTTCCTAGGTTTATGCATCATTACCTTTCCTTCGGGATAAAAATGCCTAGCTGGCGACTCTTTTCAGTTCATCTTCATGTTCTCCTTTCGTCGACCGTTCGCGTCTGTACCCCTCTTGACCAGGTGTCATTTGGTGGGAGCGACACCCTCCAATGAAGCAAAAGCTACGCCGTACTCGCCCAAATATGGCCATGAAGATTAAGGAAGAAGTACAAAAACAGTGGGACGCCGGTTTCCTTGCTGTAACTAGTTACCCGTCGTGGGTTACTAACATTGTACCAGTGCCTAAGAAGGATGGCCAGGTGCGTATGTGTGTGGATTACCAGGATCTGAACAGAGCTAGCCCAAAGGATGATATCCCATTACCTCACATTGATGTATTGATCGACAACACATCTCAGTTCTCGGTATTTTCTTTTATGGATGGATTTTCTGGGTATAATCAAATCAAGATGTCACCCAAAGACATGGAGAAAAAAACCTTCATCACACCTTGGGGCACATTTTGTTACAAGGTAATGCCTTTTGGACTGAAGAATGCCGGTGCAACTTATCAACGGGCTATGGTAACGTTATTCCAAAATATGATCCACAAAGAAATTGAATGCTACGTGGATGATATGATTGCCAAGTCCCTTACTGAAGAAGATCATCTGGTAAATCTGCTGAAGTTGTTCAAGCGTCTGAGAAAGTATCAATTGAAGTTAAACCCCAACAAATGCACATTTGGGGTACGTTCTGGTAAGTTGTTGGGATTTATCGTAATTGAAAAGGGAATCGAGGTTGATCCCGACAAAGTCAAAGTCATTCAGGAGATGCCTGCACCTAGGACTGAAAAGGAAGTTCGGGGGTTCTTGGGTAGATTGAACTACATATCAAGGTTCATATCTCACCTCACCGCAACCTGTGAGCCCTTGTTCAAACTATTAAGAAAAGAACAGTCAGTCAGGTGGAACAACGATTGTTAGAAAGCTTTTGACAAGATCAAGGAGTACCTCCAAGTACCTCAGATTCTCATGCCCCTAGTTGAAGGAAGACCTCTGATAATGTACCTAACAGTATTAGAAGGGTCAATGGGGTGTGTGTTGGGCCAGCATGACGAGTCTGGTCGAAAAGAGTATGCAATATACTACCTAAGCAAAACTTTTACCGACTGTGAACAACGTTATTCACTGCTCGAGAAAACTTGTTGTGCTTTAGCGTGGGCTGCTCACCGACTAAGAAAGTATATGCTGACTCACACTACCTTGTTGATTTCAAAGATGGACCCCGTCAAGTACATATTAGAGAAGCCAGCACTTACCGGACGGGTTGCTAGATGGAAAATGATAATGATAGAGTATGACATTCAGTACACATCCCAAAAGGTCATCAAAGTCAGTGTACTGTCTGACTATCTGGCTGAGCAGCCCATTGATGATTACCAGCCCATGAGATTTGACTTCCCTGATGAAGACATCATGTTCTTAAAAGCAAGAGATTGTGAAGATCCAGTTCACACTGAAGGTCTTGACCCAGAAGAAGAATGGACTATGATGTTTGACGGGGCTGTCAATATGAATGGTCGTGGAGTTGGTGCAGTGCTTATTACACCTAAAGGAGTTCATATGCCTTTCTCGGCAAAACTCACCTTTGACTGCACTAACAACGAAGCAGAATACGAAGCCTGTATCGTGGGACTTGAGGAAGCCATTGACCTCAGGATCAAGACATTGAATGTATTCGGAGATTCAATTTTGGTAATCAACCAGACCAACGACAAATGGTACACTCATCAAGAGCATTTGATTCCATACCGTGATTATACGAGGAGATTATTGTCTTTCTTCACAACAGTCAAACTTGAGTACATCCCTCGAGATGAGAATCAGTTTGCAGATGCTTTAGCTACCATTTCCTCTATGATCAAAGTTCAAACTGCCAATTATGTACCTCAGATTTTGGTATCCAGAGTAGACCGACCAGTATACGTATTCTCTGTGGACACTGCTAATGATGACAAGCCGTGGTTCCATGACATCAAAAGCTTCTTAGAGGATCAGACATACCCACCTAGGGCATCATCCAATGATAAGAAGACATTAAGGAGGCTGGCCGGTAGTTTCTTCCTCAATGCTGATGGTTCATTATACAAGTGAAACTTCGACATGGTTCTGCTCAGATGTGTTGACAAGAAAGAAGCAGACTTGCTGATGCACGAGGTGCATGAAGGTTCTTTCGGTACCCATGCCGGAGGACATGCAATGGCAAAGAAATTGTTAAGATCAGGTTACTACTAGATTACAATGGATGCAGACTGTTGTGCCTATGCCAGAAAGTGCCACAAATGCCAGATCTATGCAGATAAAATGCATGTGCCTCCAAATCCTTTGAACGTGATGTATTCACCTTGGCTCTTTGCCATGTGGGGCATTGACATGATTGGAAATATCGAACTAACTGCTTCAAATGGCCACAGATTCATCCTGGTAGCCATTGATTACTTCACCAAATGGGTTGAAGCAGCTTCATATGCAAACGTCACTAGACAAGTGGTAGCCAGATTTCTGAAGAGAGACATCATCTGTCGATATGGAGTTCTCGAGCGAATCATTACTGATAATGGTTCCAATTTGAACAACAAAATGATGGCAGAACTATGTCGGGACTTCAAGATCCAACATCACAACTCCTCTCCTTACAGGCCAAAGATGAATGGCGCTGTTGAGGCAGCTAACAAAAACATCAAGAAGATTGTTCAGAAGATGGTGGTTACTTACATAGACTGGCATGAAATGCTACCATTTGCCTTGCATGGGTACCGAACCTCAATCAGAACGTCTACTAGGGCAACACCTTATCAACTTGTATACGGTATGAAAGTTGTCCTACCTGTTGAAGTTGAGCTACCCTCCTTACGGGTAATGATGGATGTAAAGCTGAATGAAGCATAATAGGTCCGATCTCGGTACAACCAACTGAATTTGATCGAAGAGAAAATACTAGCTGCCATCTGTCATGGGCAGTTATATCAGAAAAGGATGAAGAAAGCCTTCGATCAGAAAGTCAGGCTTTGGGAATACCAGGTGGGAGATCTTGTGCTGAAAAGACTCCTTCCTCCTCATACAGACCATAGGGGCAAATGGACTCCAAACTATGATTGTCCATTCATAGTAAAGAAGGTTTTCTCTGGTGGAGCATTGATGCTCACTACTATGGATGGCGAAGATTTCTTATCCCTTGTGAATTGAGATGCAATTAAAAAAATACTTCGCATAAAATGACCTGCTGGCAATAAAAACAGAATGTACGTCCAGGCAAAAATATGGCATCCCGGCAAGTCAAAACAGAATAAAAAGACTCGGGAAAAAATAAGGGAAAAATAAAAAAAATGTACACCCGCTGAGTTGAAAAGCCGGATTAGACAGCTCAGGCAAAAATGGGTATCCCGGTGGATTGAAAACCCGAAAGGGTGATCCACGCAAAATCAGGGAATAAGCGAACAATTGCATTCTGAATTCATCTGTATCATTCACAACCTGGCAAGCTTCGAAATTACAAAGCATCAGTCAGAATCAACCTTCTTCAAAAAGCAAGATGAGAAGAACGTCAAGGTCATACAGGACATAGCAAAGGAAGTTCACTGGAATATCGTCATCAATATTGCCAACACTTTTATGTTCTCAATTTATAGCAATCTCCTCATTTCAGGGGATTTGTTTCCTTGACTGTATTTTCCAATTCAGGGCACCCAAATTAATAAAATCAGAGTTTTCAGCCACACCTC
The DNA here is from genome assembly GCA_963966055.1 of Lathyrus aphaca. Taxonomy (NCBI): domain Eukaryota; kingdom Viridiplantae; phylum Streptophyta; class Magnoliopsida; order Fabales; family Fabaceae; genus Lathyrus; species Lathyrus aphaca. Next base: position 184,079,258 of record OZ014522.1, read on the forward strand.
GTTTTGTACATTTTCTGTTTCGTTTGCGAAATGTCCAATATTCATGATATGGTACTTGCATAAAACAAATGAGCAATTTTTAATAAATGCTTGCGGGAAATATATTACTTTCAGGAAAGTCTAACTCATATGACGGAATCCGGTAAGGGATACCTCGGGATACTTGTGCGTTTCTTTTGTCTTAATAGGTTGCAGGTATTCAATGCACAACATGGGGCATACCAATCATTGAATCCCCATCATGCTACTTCCCATAGGTTACCTCCTCTCTAAGCAGGACCTCCCCGAGCAGTGTCGGATAACTGTTTCACAGCAAGGAGAGCAAGGAATCTCCTATTCCCCACTAGGATGCCAGTTTTCTCCCATCCTCAGCAAAGTTAATGGGAATTGTCTCCCTACAAAGTTTCCATTCTCTCCCTAGAAGAGCAATGCCTGAAACTCTTACCCAACAAAGCGACGAAAGCTTCCTTCTCCCCAGCTGAGTTCTCCTTACGGATAGATCTACCAACGATCTACTCCCCCAAGCAGAGTTCTCCCTCCTGATAGATCTACCAATGATCTCTTTCCCAGCCGGGATATCCCTCCAAGAAGATCATCCAGAGATCTTTATCCCAGCAGGATCCGAGTCTCGGATCAGTTTTTCCCCTTTGCATAATCATGGCATTAGCATCATTGTTCCCACACAGAGCGTAGCATTCCGTCTAAAACGGAGCATTACGGCAAAAATCAAACATTTGCATGATAACAAGCTAAGTTCGAGCCTGTCACCTGCAATTACCATCAATGTTTCATCAGCAATATACAAATACACCCCTGTACATAAAAGCCAAAGCGTCCCCTTTGCACTTTGTTCGCTGTGATTTCTGACGAACAACCTCTGGTTAACCAATCTCTTACAAAACTGGGTTACTTGCAGGACCAACCAAACAAGTCTTTGGACACATGTGCAATTTGTTGTCGAATTACTCTTAGTGTTGATAATAATTTGTGGTTTGTTTTGTTAATGATGTAAAAGTATTGAACGTTTTGAATGTAAGAAGTAAAATAAAGTAAAAGTTGAACAAAAGTAAGAAAATGGAAGAAAGAGTATAAAATTTGCAGGAAAATAAAGAGACTGAAAGTAAAGTAATTTGGCGAAAACAAGACTAATAATTTAAATAACTTGAATGAAAATGGTGTTCAACGCATACATTTTTCCAAATATCAGACTCATTTCTCTCACACTGGGTACTTAGAGTGTTTTACAGGATTTTTGTACAAGTTTTCACACACAGAATTTTACAACAACTACCTTATTTATATACAAATAAAATAACTGCCTAAAACAGAAAAATCCTAACTAAATGAAAATTGTCAGCCTGCATGCATTCTTCTTTCCTGAAGCTTCCACGCGTCCAACTGCCAAAGGTTGCAACTTTTAAATTTGAATTCTTCCTCTTTGTGACGAAGTGTTGCATCTCTTCGTTTTGTCGAATTGTCGAAGAAGACAAAAACTCTTCAAACCTTACAAGATAATGCTTCTGTCGAAAAACTTCTCTTCTGTCGAAATGTTAAAAAGCATACCAATTCTGTCAAATGCTGAACTATAAAAGGTTTCCAAACTTTGTTTGCTGGAACACTCTTTGTATTTCTGTCGAAATACTTGAGCATCTGGCCTTGTCAAAAACTTCTGAATATCTTTATTTCTTTTCTCCTCTATCTGATGACTATTTCCTTAGCAAATAATGATTTTACATCTTAAATTCATGGTGTCGAAATTATGAGCCTACAAATTGCCCCCCAACAAAGATGTTTCGACTAAACTCTGGAGAAAGCATCATTTGCTGTCGAAATGACTCTGACACCATGTCAGTTTCATTAATTGTAAAGTGACTTTTTTAAGTCCCAAGAAAACACCATGATTTCACTTTTTCTGAAAAAACGTCTCATCTAGCCCACGTTTATACACGACCTTCCATAACCCTACAACCTAGCTAATCATGGGTTCTCACCAACCATCACTTTTTGATCATCACCGTTGATCAAGAGGACACGTCTCCCATGATCAAACTGAAACGTTTTTTTATTTTTCATTTATTTCTACTTTATCATTTTCTTCCTATAAATATCATTTTTCAAATCTTTTCACCTTTTACACTCTCAGACTTCTTCTTCTTTACCAAACAAAAAATCTCCATTCCAACTCCATTAAACCTTCTGCAACTCCAGCTCAAATCTTCACTCAACAATGGCTCCTCCAAAGAACGTTGCTGATCACGGCGCTAAGAAAGCAAAAAAGACCACTGATCTTCCTCCTGCTCACACGCTATCTGGGCCAATGCAAGTAAACCAATAACAATATATTCCAGAACCTCCAAACGAGAGGGAGAAAGCCAGCATCTACCGATCCCAGGTACTGATTCCTATTTTAATTTCTGGGGTTTACCAAGCAATGTTAGGTCCACTTTCTGACCCTAATGCTGATCAAAATCGCTTAAAAGACTTTTACCCTTCTTATTCTGCCTCAAAACCAATAGGTGCAAGTAAGAACCCTTAACCCACAGAAACATCCTCCAAAAGACCTGAAACCCCTTTAGCTTCGACAGACCTAGATTTGTCGTATTTAAATCAAAATAGGATCTTTAGGAGCCCTCCCTTAACAAAAGATCCTACGGATTATCTAGCTTGGCTAAGTAGAGTCGAAAAGGCTAAAGGAAAATTTTGGAAGAAAACAGGTATCTATGACCTAATTCAACTGTCGAAAGAAGGACCACGTTACTGCCAGAACATGTTGCTGGCTTCCCTATATTTTTGGGACAACACTTACAACAAATTTCACCTCCCCTGTGGGATGGTTACCCCAACCCTCTTTGACATAGCAGCCATCACGTGTCTTAGCCCTATAGGCGAAATCTTCAACCCTGAACATTTAAACAAAGACCCTATAGGATTCGACACGAAGCATGCTGGTTATTCCTTGTTTATTGCACATCATCAAGGTAAAGACACTGAAGTGGTCTCTGACATAGAACATGTAGCTTTCGTCACCCTGTGGCTAGCAAAGTTTGTCTTCTGCATCAGATCCCTCCAAGTTTCTAGAAGTTACATCACTATTGCCAACCAACTTCATGCTGGAGTTACCTTTTGTCTAAGTGAAATGCTTCTGGAAAACCTTTATGAGTATCTCAGCGAAAGTGTAAGCAACCTGAAGACTATCAAAGAGAAGGGAACCATCAGCCTGACAGGTCCTTTCTGGCTTCTACAACTGTGGCTGAATGCCACTTTCAAAACCTGCATCCCCATAAAGAACCCAGTAGACAAAGAGGAAGTAAAGGATAGGCGTGTCGAATGGCCTAGGCTAGTCCAACTAACTCCAACTGATGAAGGGATAAGCCTTCGACAAGCCTTCACCAGCTATGTGATGATGTTTGCAAAATGTTACAAATTCACGCCATCCATGGCACCCTTCACCAACAGGACTGTAGGTTCTAAATGGTTCACCAGATAGCTCCCTGTAGAACACCAGAAGGAAGAGGATTCCTACATATCCATCTGGGAATCATTCCTCACACCAAGACATCTCTTTTCCCACCATAGCCTCAATAACACCAAGATTTCTCTTATTGTCAATCAGCCTAATCTGGTGGCTAGACAATTTGGGTTAATCCAGACGAAAACAAAACCTATCTATCCCAAGAAAGGTTCCATCTTATTCTACAATTCCTTTCATAATTTAGAAAAAAGTTTAGAATTGTATCACAAATTTTTCGACGCATCCTTGGAAGTCCACCCTGTAATTTTTCGACCAACCCACCTGTGCACTGAGGACTTCGACGTCTGGTGGAAAGAATACTACCTCAACAAGTTCTTTGACGTAACAACTTTCACCACACTCCTGACGAATGCTTTTGCTTTTGTGCAGGATAAAAAGAAGAAAGGTACGGACAAACACATCAAAGAAATTCAAAATTTTCAAAAATATTTTGAAGCTATTTACAGGCCAAATGATCTTCGTCGAACCATAGGCGAAGCAACAGTGACTTTAAAGCAGAAATTTTCAGAAAAAATGGATAAGTTTGAGTTGCCTCCATATATTCCATCACATGCACGCTACAATTTTTCTTACACCATGTTTCCTCTAAGGTTTCCCCCACTTCCTTCTGCAGAATTTGGTGTGGCCCTGTGCCCTCCATTCCCAGATAGGTTTGTGTATGGGTCTGACCTAAAGCTGCTTCGTGAGTCTCGCAAAAAACTTGTTGAACGTGTGGTTCCGACGAAGTATCATTTGGACAACTTCCCAGGGCACCTTCATATTGGAATAGAACACGTTAGCGTGGAATCTCCTATTCTTGAAGGTTTCGAAGAAATACAACCCCTCTTCTTATTTCTAACTCTTTATATGTTTTATATCCATGTTCATTCATTTTCTTTTCTTTCAGCTGTCAAAATAACTAGCAAGAAAACCCCTGGCGAAGGGACCTCTTCCAAACAGGTCGAAAAATCACCTGTAGCTGCTAAGAAGGTTTTGACATACAAAGGCATTCCACCTTTCTTGTATAAATTTTACTATTCTTAACACTGAACACATTTCTTTTTGTACATCTCAGGTAACTCGCACACCAGCCACCAAAAGGAAAAAAGAAGAGAAGGAGGTGAGTGTCGAAGAATCTGAAGACGAATCTCCTGAGCCACAGCCTCTCAAAAGGAATAAGGGTATGAGAATAAAAACAGTAGCATCCCAGAGATCTATTGTCAACAGAAGAACTCCCCCCACCAGTCCAATCACTAAAACTCACTCAAAAAATGAGAAGAGTGGGGACTCAAGCATCCATACTGAGATTCCTCAGGTATTTTCATTTCGACTGATAGTACTCAACATTTTTACTTGCATTGTTTCTTTACTAAATTTCCTTTTGCTGTTGACCTCAGGTTGATCTCGACGTCGAAGGAACCTCCACAAACCCAGAACAACTTATCCCCTCTGATTCTGAGAAAACTTTGGCTGAACGACTCTTGGGAGAAGCCACTCCAGATGCTGGTGTTTTTGGGCCTCAAACCAATAGTGAATTCGAAATCAGTGACCCAGAATCCTCTGGCAACAACTCCCCTATTCGCCCAGAATTCACTGTGGAGGAAACAATTGATCAAGATCAAGATGAACAATTGCAAGGACCAATTGATACAGCAGAAGCTGACAAGGAGGCTGTCGAAGAAGAAAAAGATACGTCAAAGCAACCAGATACAAGCTTGCACCCTGGGGAAGTGCCCAATCTATTCTTACTCCAACAGAAACTACTCTAAACACGGGTTCGAAAAGCTTGTCTCATGAAGAAATTGAGAGTCTGAAAGTAAGAAAACCTCTAGAATATCTGAAGGCTCTTCTCAGCTCTCGATACAACTTTCAGGATTCCTCCTACAGCAGTTCGACAACTTCTGGAGCTACCTCTGAAGTTCAATCAATTGATGTTGTCATGGCTGAGATCAAGGCTAAAATCCTTGGGGTAGACTTGTTTAAAGTTCCGGTCGAAAATCCTTCTGCCCAATATGATTTGAAGAAACTTCTGAAACAGACTAATCTCTTGGAGGCTTCTGCTGAGGAAAGTCGTCTGGTAATGGATTTGATGTCTATGATTGACTCGGTGAGTGCTGACTTACTTCGCCAAAAGGAGTTTTCTCAGAACATCACAACCAAGTCTGAAAAACAAGTCTCCGAGTGGAATGTTGTAGCTTCTTCGACTGAAAGAATCTCAGAGCTAAACAAACTTTCTGAAGACTACTCCAACTGCTGCTGAATGCGAAAGTAAAATCCAGACTTACCAGGCTCAAATTGTCGAACTCCAGAAGAAGATCCTTCAAGAGAAAGAACGTCAAGCCAGTCTTCAACAACCCAACCAAGAGGAGATTGACATAGAACTTCAAAAGGGGCTTCAACATGCAGAAATAGCCCAGCATCTCAATAGAGAAATTGACGAATTGTCTGTTAGTAAAAGTCTTTGTGAACGTCGAATTCAACTTCAACAGAAGAAATTTAACGAACTCAAAGAAACTTTTCTTCAACAGTAGTTTGTAATAGAAATAGGTTTTTGTATTTGTTCTTCTTTGGAAGCCTTTCAAGGCTTTTTATATGTAATGTTACCCACGCCATCTGTTTGGCGAAGACAAGTTTTGCAATTTTATGAATTTATTCCATTTCTATCTTTATTTCTTGCAATGTTGGCTTATACTTTTTCAAATATTTGCCATTTATTTTCAGTATTCTTTTATCTTTTTCTATTTCTTCGACTTCATATGCGCCATTTGAAAAAACTCTTAAGATTTGGAAAGGTCCTTCCCACTTAGGAGAGCATTTTCCCATTAATCTATCTTTCTTGTCCATGGGCAAAATCACTTTCCAAACCAGATCACCAACTAAAAAGGCTTTAAATTTTACTTTCTTATTGTAAAACTTTTCGACTCTTTCTTTCTGCCTTTTTATCAACTCTAAAGCACGCAACCTCTCCTAATCTAAATCAACTAACTCATCCATCATCATACTCCAATAAGTCTCAGATGGAATTTCATGATGCCTTTGAATTCGTATTGATTGTAAATAGATTTCAACTGGTAATACTGCATCATGCCCATAAGTTAACTTAAATGGGGTAGAATTAGTTGCCTCTTTAGGAGACGTTCGACAAGCCCAAAGAATTTGATCCAGAGTCTTGTGCCAATTCCTAGGTTTTTTACCCACATGCTTTTTTATCAGATTTATCACAACTTTGTTGGCTGCTTCGACCTGTCCATTTGCTTGAGCATAATAGGGTGTCGAAGTTAATAACTTAAAACCTGTTTCTTTTGCAAATGCCTGCATGTTTTTCCCAGTAAACACGGATCCTTGATATGTGGTTATGGTTTCTGGTATTCCAAACCTATAAATTATGTGTTTCTGGATGAATTCTATAACTGCCTCCTGATCTACATTCGTCAGTGGTATAGCTTCATTCCACTTAGTAAAATAGTCTACTCCAACCAAAATGTACTTTTGCCCCTTTGAAGAGGCTGGTCGAATTTCTCCAACTAAATCTAAAGCCCAACCTCTAAATGGCCAAGGCTTTATAATAGAGTGTAATTCATTTGCAGGTACAAGAGGTATGCCTGCATGAACTTGGCATTCTTGACACCCTTTTGCAAATTCGACACAGTCCTTTAACATTGTTGGCCAATACATTCCTTGTCAAAATAGTAACCATTTCATCTTGTGACCTGCCTAGTGTGCACCACACGCACCACTGTGCACGTTTGACAAAGCTATATAAGCTTCAGTCTCACCTAAGCATTTTAGTAAGACTCCTTCTGCAGTCTTTTTAAATAACTCATTTCCAAATAGTACATAGCTTAAAGCCCTATACTTTATTTTTCTTTCGACTGTCTGGTTTGGGTTTTGTAAATAATCCTTAATAGGTTTTCTCCAATCTCCCACCTCTGGATCATCTACACTAAAAATTTCAAAATTTTCTTCGTCACCATAAACCAGTCTTATTGTTTCCAAATCTGATGGGGACAATTTGGTGGATAATACTTTTCCTCTTACTTCGACGGCTTTCTCCAGATTTTCTTTCGACACTTTGTAGCCAGATGCCAGTTGAGCCAAGTCATTTGCTTCCTGATTTTCTAATCTAGGAATGTGTTTAAAGGCTGCACTGTCAAATTTTTTGAGGAGTCTATTGGCTATTACAAAGTACATGATCAAATTTTCTTTGACACATTTGTATTCTTTTGTCAATTGTTTTATTACCAACTCAGAGTCACCCATTATTTCAACTCTTGTTTCCCCCAATTCCAACAATATTTCAAGTCCAGCAATCAAAGCCTCATATTCTGCTTCATTATTTGAACACAAGCCTTCTACTTTGTACTTGAATTTTGTTGGAATTTTATTAGGAGAAATAATCAACACCCCAACACCAGTTCCATTCTTGTGACTGGAACTGACGAAATATAATCTCCAAGGTTCTATTTCGACATATTTTATTTCACTTTCAATTACTGAGTGGTCAACTATAAAATCAGCAACCACTTGTCCTTTGACAACCTTTAGAGGCATATACTTTAAAGAATATTCAGTTAATGCCAAGGCCCATTTTCCAATTCGACTATGGTGAATGGATTTAGACAACATGTGTTTTATTACGTCGAAATGAGAAGATACATATACATCAATGGATTTTATATAATGCTTTAACTTTGTACAAGAGAAATATACACATAAACATAGTTTTTCTATTATACTATATCTAGTTTCAGCATCATTTAAGACTCTGCTGAGGTAATAGATGGCCCTTTCGACGCCATATTCATCTTCCTGAAAAAGCATGCTTCCCAATGTTCTGTCAGATGCTGAGATGTAAAGCCTCATACTTCTTTTTCGACAAGGAGACATTAGAACTAGAGGACTAGCCAGATACTCTTTGATTTTGTTGAAAGCATCTTGTTGTTCTTGCCCCCAAGTGAAATCTTCCTTCTTTAGTCAAAGTAGAGGCGAGAAAGCCTGTGTCTTTCCACTAAGGTTGGAGATGAATCTTCTAAGAAAGTTAATTTTCCCTAGTAGAGACTGCAATTCCTTCTTTGTTGATGGCGCTTTCGCTTCCATTATGGCTTTGGCTTTGTTCTCATTAATTTTAATCCCTTTCTTGTGGACCACAAAACCTAAGAAATCACCCGCCTGTACACCAAAAGCACATTTAAGGGGATTCATTTTTAAACCAAACTTCCTCATCCTTTCAAAGGATTGTCGAAGATGGTCAATATGGTTTGAGCCTGAGACAGACTTAATCACAATATCATCTATATAAATTTGCATAAATGTTTCAATGAAATCATGAAAAATAGAATTCATTGCCCTTTGATAGGTGGCTCCAGCATTCTTTAAACCAAAGGGCATGACTACCCATTCATATGTTCCTATTGCCCCTGGACAACGAAAAGCTGTCTTTGGAACATCTTCTTCAGCAATAAAAATCTGGTTATAGCCAGAGTATCCATCAAGCATACTCAAATACTCATGGCCTGCTGCAGAATCTATAAGCATTTCTGCTACTGGCATAGGATATTCATCCTTAGGGGTAGCTGAGTTTAATTCTCTAAAGTCAATGCACACCCTAAGCTTGCCATTTTTCTTAATCACAGGAACAATATTAGCAATCCATTCGACATACCTCGTTGTACGGATGAACTTGCATTTTAGAAGTCTTTCAACTTCTTCTTTAATTTTCGACAGGATTTCTGGTGCGAAGCGTCTGGGAGTTTGCTTTATTGGCTTTTTTCCCTCCATTATTGGCAACTTCAATTCGACCAAGTCCCTGTCTAAACCAGGAATTTCGTCATAATCCCATGCGAAGCAGTCCTTAAACTCATTCAGCAATTGGATTATTTCGACTCTGAACTGAGGATCCATCCTGGCACTGATGTAAGTTGGCCTTTTCTCTGCCCCCAGTCCTAGATTAATTTCTTCTAAGGGATCCTGTGCCACCATTTTCATATTTGTTGGGGCTGGATCTTTTTCAAACCCCAGGGGTTCGTCATCATAAATGGCGTCAAGCCTTTGATTTTTCCATTCGCCATTAAAGTTTTCTTCACTACTTTGTTTTGCACATTGTTCCCCAACATCTTCTTGAGGATGTTGTTCTTCGACAGTTTGTGCGTTGGCTTTAATAGCCATATTTTTTACTTCGGCCTCAAGGGCCGCTTTGAGTTGGTTTTCGGCTATATAAGCCGTAATCCTTTCCATTGTTGATGCTTCAGTCTTTTTCACTAAATTCACTTCCCCACCCAGTTGGATTGACATGAGTGGTTCCCCAAGTGTAATTTGTCTCTCCAATTATCTCTTTGTCCCACTGGAATCCATGCGTAGGGTGGAGATACATGGAACAGTATGCATTGTCGGAGGCTGTCAAGTCGAAACCAGCAGGGTTGCAAGGTGCTATGTGAGCCAAGTTTTTGTCGAAATTACGACTAGTAACATTGTTCACATCAACCATGAAGTAACTTTGGTATGCCTCTATGTTTTCGACGATCCCATCTGGCCTCCAAATTGCTATCCTCTGATGCATGGATGAAGGTACAACCCCAATCCCATGGATCCACTCTCTTCCTAGCAACAGATTGTAGTTTGCTTTTGATGCTATCACCACAAACATTGTAGGCCTAGTAATGGTTCCTACAGTTAGGTTCAACTGTATCACCCCCAATGTTGTTCCTACCTTACCTTCATAGTTAGACAACACCATGTTGTGAGGTTTGGTGTCTGAGTCATCTTTGCCAATCTTCTTTATCATATAATGAGGGATTAGATTGACAGTTTCTCCTCCATCTATTAAGATCTTGTTCACACCACATTCTCTACTTTCCCTTTTATAAACAAAGGTTTCAAATGGGCCTTCATTGCATCGTCTGGCTTTTCAAAGAACGCATTCTGCTCTTCGACACAACCATTATTCATCACATAGTAACACACAGGCTTAAGCCATATGCTGTCATCTGCCATATCATCCTCTTCGTCCTCCACTTCCATTGTCCTGTCATAATCTCTAGGCAATACCGAAACCACATTGCATATTCCGTCGAAGGACGCATCAGAATCTGACTTGAAGTCATCAGTTACTTCTTCGTCTTCTGGCATTTTTTTGTTAGTCTTCGACATTTCTGTTATGTTACTAGATTTATTTTTCTAAGGAGGCCCTTCTTTTACCATAGATTCTCCTTTGCTTATTGCCCGCACAAACTTGCTTGACTCAGCTTTATTTTTACCATCCTTGTTCTGTTATGCAGTTTCTTTTTCGGCCCTCTTTTGCCTTTGAAACCTCCTCCATTGGGACCTCGACATGGGGTTCTTCCCCTTGTAATTTTCAGAGACGTACCTTGGCTTTGGTTTCTCTACTTCCTTTTTTGCTTCTATCGAAGCACCCCTACTTACTTCAAAACCTTTCCACTTTTTCTGGCCTTGGGCATTCCTTATAGGCTGGACCCACTTGTCACTTTTTTCCTTGTTTGATGGCTTATAGGTGTTATAATGCCTTTCTCCCATCCTTTGGTTATGATGCTCCCTTTTCCTTGGATCAAACCTCTCATTTCTGACTGGTGGGACTGCTCCCCAGTTTCCTCTCTTTTTGGCCTTCTCCATTTCTTCCAGATGGTTGGCTGCCTTTCTGTCGAATACAACACTGCACCTTGGACAAAGCATGACCTCTGCATTCTTTTTCTGGCACCTCTGGATGAATTCCACCAGACTTTCATCTTCTTTTGGATAAACAAACTTCTGATGTTCCTCTTGATGGTTCTTTTTATTGGTGTCTGGTCGTATTTTCTGAGTGACTTCTACCCTATGAATGTCTGCATTCTGATCACTTGTAATCTTTAGTTTGTTCATTTTTTCGACTAGCATCATTTCCTCAGGGATATTCCCTTTCAACTGATCCACACTGCTTTTTGGGTGTAAGCCTTTGTGGATGTACTTACAACATTGCGCAACTGACTTTTCTTTTGGATCTTCCATTATTCTGCACAGAATTCCATGAGGGGTGGGCTGCACGCAACTCTCAGCAGGATCTTCTTTAATTCTGGTAGTGCTTTTGTTCACTGGTTCGACAATGTGGACATTGTCAGCAATCTCTATTTCCTTGATTTTGTCATGACTAAGGCCTTCAGTGGCCTCTTTTTGGGTAATGAGGACTTTGTTATCTGCTTCCTCATCAACATCTCTGAAGAAATCTCCCCATCCTGTGGATTTGATTTCACTGATGTCAGTTTTAGAGCTTGTTGGTGCAGAATACTTCACCATGAAGTCAAACTTTCCACTAGGCTCTCCTAGAGTATCCCAGACCACTCCATGCTCAGTACCTTTGTTGTTATTCTTTTTGTCGAAACTTTCACTAGTTTTGACTGTGTTCCCTCCGTCGAAGCCTTCAGTAGCTTTAACTTCTTCCTGGCTGTCGAAACTATCAGTAGTCTCTTCTGTGTTGGTATAATCAATTTGTTCTTTAATGCCAAGATCCTCAGCAACCCTGGTTGTGGCTGATTTTGCCACACTGCCTTCAGATATAACTTCCTCAGCCTGACCAGTGAGACCATCAACACTCTCCACCATGTTTACATGGGTGTCGAAGCCCTCAGCAGCCTCTATCATGGTGAAGTTGGTGTTGAAGCCCTCAGTAGCTTCTACCATTTCAAAACATCCTTCAGACATCACTTCCATTTCGACCACATTCACAATCTCTAGTTAAGCATAGTTGGCCTCCACAACCTGCATGGGATTGGAGTCAATCCTCATCTGTTGCTTAGCTTTGTCTCCAAATTTCAGCCTTCTGTTCTGGATTGCATTCTGGACAAGATCCCTGAAAAGGTAACATTGAGAAGTTTTATGACCCAAAAAATTATGGTATTTGCAAAAACCTCTCTTTTTCTGTTGGTCTACAGGAGGCTCTTTAGTGCCTGCTGGTTTTATCAATTGACCATCTTTAACTAGTAAGTCGAAAATTTCATCACATTTGGTGATGTCGAATGTGTAAGTTCTTTTAGGGAACCTATCATTCCTTTCAATTTCGACTGGATTCTTTCCATTCGACGGAGCTAAAACTTTACAGGAATATGGAGGGCCTTGTTTTAGTTCTGCCAGATCAATTTCTTGCTCGTCGAAAATGACGGGTTCGTTTTCGTCATAATCTTCGTCTTGACATATCCCTACATAGGCCACTCTTTCCTTTTTGTTTTTATTTGATCTAAATTTCTCAGTTTTTAGCCTTTCTATTTGCCTTACTCTATCTGCTAGTTGTGCCATGTCTTTTAAGTACTGGGTGTCTAATTTTTTCCTTATGGAATAATCCAAACCCCCTGCAGCCATTTCGACTAATTCTTGTTCTGGCACTTGTGTAAAACATCTAGCCTTCAATAATCTAAACCTATTTAGATAATCATCTATAGGTTCAGAGAATTTTCTCTTGACACTTGCTAATTCTTTCAAACTTATCTTAGTTTGCCCCATATAGAATTGTTCATGGAACAATCTTTCTAATTGGGTCCATGTAAATGTTGAAGTTGCAGGCAAGGAAGTAAACCAAGTGAAAGCATTTTTTGTCAAAGAACTTGGAAAATATTTCATTCTTAAGTTCTCATTATTAGAAATCTCTCCTGCTTCGATCAAATAACGTGATATGTGTTCTATGGTGGACTCACTAGTATCCCCTGAGAACTTGGTGAATTTAGGGACTTTCCACCTTGGTGGTAATTCTTGTTGCAAAACGTATTTAGACAAACGGGAAGTATAACTAGGCCTCTGTAATCCTACGTTCACCCCATTTTGCGCCATTATTCTTTCGACCATGGTTGCAATGTTATTTTCGACAGGCAGATTGTTACAACGCATTCTCTGCTGCAATATTTCATCAGCGTTTTGGTCTCTTTGAAATATTATTCTCCTAGATTCCTGTTGAACGGGGTTTTCTACATGAGGTTGTTCGACTACTACCTCTTGGCCCCTAGGATTTTCCTGAGGATTTCCCAATGGCCTTTGGTTTATAGTAAGTTCTTCTTTGAAGGGCCTGTTAGCAGGATTTTGATTCATTTGCATTCTTTGTTGTGTTTGAGGGACTCCAAAAAAATTAGCAATGCGTGTCATTTGTTCTGCCAATATCTGGTTTGTTTGGTTAGTGTTTTGTATTAAAGGGTTGAACACTTCCCCCATTTGTTGTGTCAATGCCTGTACCATATCATGGTTACTTTCATCCATCTGTTGATGAATTACTTGCGCAGAATGGTTCGTAATAGTTGGCATTTGGAATCCTTGTGGAATCTGATTTAATCTACTCCCATTTCCACCATATCCTGACCCTTGTAATGGTGAAGATATTTGAACCATAGCGTCAGAAAATAATGGTGATGAATTATGTAAGTTTGCCATCATTGAAGTTGGCATTCCATATGGTTGTTCTCTCCCAGACATGGGCATGGAATAATTAATAAATGGCCTAAAGGTATTTCCTCCAGGAGGAGGCGTTCCCATGGGCATTGAGTGCCCCATGGTGGAAGAACCAAGCGCATTTTGGGATCCTGAACCCGCTGGTATCGAATCCGCTGATGGAGGCCTAATCTGTTCTAAGACAGGCCAGAACCTGCGCCTCCTTCTGACGAAGGGATAGGATTGGAAACTGGAATGGTTTCGTTAGGATTGTTTGAAGTATTTGGCAGGTTAGCCATCTTTCTTCCTCTTGTTCTTTTTGGTCTTTCTACGTCGGTTACGGCTAATTTACCGCTTCTAAGAATCATACAACGTAGCAAGGAACTTTCTAACTAAGAGGATTCATATTAATTTTTATCAATTGCACTAGTCCCACCGGGTGTGCCAATTTGTTCGCTGTGATTTCTGACGAACAACCTCTGGTTAACCAATCTCTTAAAAAACTGGGTTACTTGCAGGACCAACCAAACAAGTCCTAGGACACATGTGCAATTTGTTGTCGAATTACTCTTAGTGTTGATAATAATTTGTGGTTTGTTTTGTTAATGATGTAAAAGTATTGAACGTTTTGAATGTAAGAAGTAAAATAAAGTAAAAGTTGAACAAAAGTAAGAAAATGGAAGAAAGAGTATAAAATTTGCAGGAAAATAAAGAGACTGAAAGTAAAGTAATTTGACGAAAACAAGACTAATAATTTAAATAACTTGAATGAAAATGGTGTTCAACGCATACATTTTTCCAAATATCAGACTCATTTCTCTCACACTGGGTACTTAGAGTGTTTTACAGGATTTTTGTACAAGTTTTCACACACAGAATTCTACAACAACTACCCTATTTATATACAAATAAAATAACTGCCTAAAACGGAAAAATCCTAACTAAATGACAATTGTCAGCCTGCATGCATTCTTCTTTCCTGAAGCTTCCACGCGTCCAACTGCCAAAGGTTGCAACTTTTAAATTTGAATTCTTCCTCTTTGTGACGAAGCGTTGCATCTCTTCGTTTTGTCGAATTGTCGAAGAAGACAAAAACTCTTCAAACCTTACAAGATAATGCTTCTGTCAAAAAACTTCTCTTCTGTCGAAATGTTGAAAAGCATACCAATTTTGTCAAATGTTGAACTATAAAAGGTTTCCAAACTTTGTTTGCTGGAACACTCTTTGTATTTCTGTCGAAATACTTGAGCATCTGGCCTTGTCAAAAACTTTTGAATATCTTTATTTCTTTTCTCCTCTATCTGATGACTATTTCCTTAGCAAAAAATGATTTTACATCTTAAATTCATGGTGTCGAAATTATGAGCCTACACACTTTCAAAAACAAATACTTGTTCATAACATGTTCTTTTCGACACCCGTTCGTGTCATCCTATCCCCACAGAAAGCCAAAGCATATCCTTTGCATTCTCGAAACAGATGCCTGTTTATATAGTATATTTGACACTCGTCTGTGTCATACATTCCCTAGCAAGTCGAACACTCGTTCGTATCTTGCTCATACTTCACCAACAAACCAATACTCACTCATACTTATACAAAAGTCTTTGATACTCATCCGTATCTTGTTTATATCACTCCTCATCAGATCCGACACTCGTCCGTGTTCTTTGTTAACCAGTTGATACTCGTCCGTATCATTATCTCTGAACACGCGTCAGCGTTTGTTTCTACCGATACTCGTCCGTATCATTGTCCTAAGGATGCTCGTCCACATCTTTAATCTATACACTGTCAAACACTTATATCTTTTTATTCTTAAGCATAAGCACTCGTCCGTGTTTACCGTTCCCCAGTAGGCAACCAACAAAACAACTTTCTTCTATCCGACATTCGTCCTATGTTGTGATACTTTCGGCAGCCGTCCCCTGCCAGGTGATCGTCCTTCACCTTTCGATGACCGTCCCTCATCCTTTTCCCAGTGGAATCTCCATTACTGGAACCTTCTATCCGACACTCGTCCTATGTCATGATATTTTTAGCAGCCGTCCCCTGCTAGGTGATCGTCCTTCACCTTTTTGATGACCGTCCCTCATCATTTATCCGATGGCCGTCCCCATCGTTGATCTTGTTATCCGACATTTGTCTTATGTTGTGATAAAACCACGAGAGCAGCCGTACGCTGCTAGGTGATCGTCCTTCACCTTTTGATGATCGTCCTTCATCAAGCTTATCCGATGGCCGTCCCCATCATTGACCTTTTTCTATCCGACGTTCGTCCTATGTCGTGATATTTTCAGCAGCCGTCCCCTACTAGGTGATCGTCCTTCACATGTGATGACCGTCCCTCATCATTTATTTCATTTATTATTTAAACCGATGGCCATCCCCGTCGTTGTTTACTTTAATCCCCATAGAGTTTTTATTTTATTACCCGATGGCCGTCCCCGTCATGGTCTCTTTATTTCCCCATCTTGTCGGCCGTCCCCGTCATTGCTTTACTTACCGCTTTATCCCCAGCAGTCGTCCTCTGCTCGATGGTCGTCCTCCGTCACTTTCATTTGATAATCATACTATACTACCTTTTACAATTTATATCCTTTTTCTTCTTCTATCCAACGAGTGCAATTTTCGAACTGTCTTTGGTATTCAACCACAAGTTATCTTGTTTGTCTGTTAAGCCAGGCGCTTACATCCTGCACAGCTAACTCATGTTTGAATAGGGGCAGCTGTAAACACCCCAAATTTTCCCTCACTCTTTATCACACCATGGCTTGTGATCTGTCATTTTTGCATAAGCATAATCATACCACCGCATTTTGCATATTTGTTTCACTGCATAGTTCAAGTTCATCTGCATCTAGGGTTTGTGATCTGAGCAATCCAAGAATCCATCTGGGCCATCCCAAAGGTCTCAAAGCTTTCCAAGAGGGTCCATGTGTGTTATATCATCATATCATGCTCCTCAAAGTTCATGAAAGTCAAGGGATCACAAGAACTGGCAAAGGCATGGAAGCAGAGCTAGGGTTTTCACTACACAGATGACCAAAATTAGGGTTTTGTTTTCAGAGGCCTTAACTCCAAATTTTTGGGTCATTCTTGTTTCTAATGTTCTTAATATGTCATAAGGATCATGTGTACCAAGTTTGATGGAGAAATTCATTGTAGAAGTCATTTGTTCATTGGGTAACTTCCTGAGCAAGTTAAGTCAAAATTAGGGCATCTGAGGCCCCCAACAATGGAACCAAAGGGGTATTTTCATCAAATTGAAGTTATATGATATTTATTTGGTCTTAGAAGTGGTTATAAGTTCACAGGATTGAAGAATTTTGAGCCAATTGCAAACTTGCCATTTTTGGAAATGACTTGAAATGCAAACTTTCCATTTTGGGAAAGTTTTTCAACCTCCTCTTTCATGATCAAAAATGCTTCAAATGAAAAATTCTTGGGCATGAAAGTTGTAGATTAGGTCTTTCCCTTTTCAAAAAGTACAAGAACATGTCTTGATTCATCATAGAACTCAAGATATGGCCTTTCAAAGTTGGCAAAAATCCTATAATTTCAAGTTTCATGTCAAAGAGGGATTTTGCATTTTTGCATGTTCAAGCATTCTAAAGACCTCTAATGTACACAAACACTTCACAATATGTCAAATGAACTTCAAACAATCAGAATTGTGCATTGAACCTAGGGTTTCCATGACTTATGATCCAAGAAACTTCAAAGAGGGAAATTTGCAAAACATGTGATAACTCTTCATCCAAGCCTTCCAGCACATCAAAAGCAATCCCATGGACATCCTTGAACCAAGCTGAGGCCAGACAACCCATGAAACCATCTCTGACCCGTGCCATGCTTCAAGTACACCTCACCTTGACGTTTTGCAACTTGGCCCATACCAATCAAGCTGTGCCACCACCCACTTTCTGAGCAATCCCATTGGCTTAAACAAACATCATGGATCACATTTTACATAACACACAAGCCTGAAAGCTCTTGTACACTCAGAATCACAAAAACCTCAAGAAACCTTTATCTCTTCGAAATTCATCACACAACCACTGAAACTTCAATCTTTTTCACCAATCATCTCCACATGACCTAAGGATCATAAAGCACCCATCACCATAGCCTGAAATACTCCCAAATTTAAACACGATTTATGTGTTATCAGAGTTGAAACTCTCAAACCAACTCATATAAACTTGTTCTAAGCCTTTCAGAAGCATAAGGGGGTCAAGTGGAGTGGATTAACATCAAAGAAGAGACCAAAAAGCACCAAACAGAAAAGCTTCAACTCAGGTAGCCATGATGAACAATTTTTCCAGAATCTTGTTTTCTTGTTAAAATATGGTTCCATGTGTTGCACTGATCACGGGGATGTGTTTAATTTTAAAAATGAGCAAGAAATGAGCATGATATGATGTTCTGAAAGTTTGACCTAAAATTCGTTTTGATTCGATTCAGCCTCATTGTGCAATATAAATGTTGTTTGTTTGTTGATTCATGATGTATGATGTTTGGGGATTGATTCTGGGCAGTTTTTATGGGGATTAGTGGCTTAGGGAAGAAGATGACATTTTTGACTCGTTGGAGAAGATGACCGGAGGTCTTCTCCGGCCACCTGAAAGTCATTAGGGCATAATCTCTGATTAATTAGGCTAGTTTAAATTGCGACCATAGGATCCTTTTTCCCGCTCGTACGAATGGTTCAGATCCTTTCACTTAGCCCTAATTTCCAAATTAATTAAATTAATAAATTAATAAAATCAGATTAAATCCCAGCCTTTGGATCACGTGCCAGTCAACGTTTATAACCCCAGTTTGAATCTCAGCCATCAGATCCCCATACCTTCATTTTATTTCATTTTTATTTCATTTTATTTTCATTTCTTTTGTATATTTATTTTAAAATATCAAAAAGCATTCAAAAAATATTTCCTTTTGAATTCTGACTTTAAATATTTTTCTCCATCCAAAAATAATTTTTATTTTATTTTTTGCATTTAAAAAGTATTTTTAAAATATTTAAATGTTATTTTTAATTAATTAAAGTATTTTAATTAATTAAAAATATATTTAGGTTTCTAAAAATCACCAAAAAAATCATGAATCATTCCAATGCATTTAGAAACATTTTCAAACTCTTTCCACAAATTGATTTTTAGGTTTGACCATAATTTGCCAATTTTCTTTGAATTAAGGGTCATAAAAATCACATTTTTAAACCCTAACTTTGAAAAATCATTTCTGCCTAACCAAGAAGAGTTTGAAGTTGATTCTTTTTGCATTGTGTTACATATTGAATGTAGTTTATAGGTCTTTTTCCTCATGAATTTATCTTGCATTTTCAAATTGGTTTGCATTTTTCCCTTTGAATCACCCAAAAACCCTAGAAAACTTAGGAAAATCACAACGTTTGATAGGTTAGGCTTCTGACCTTCTCCTTTGGGGTGTGACCTAATATGGGGTTAGGGTTTGTTTGAGTTTGATAACAAATTTTTATCATGTCATATGATTCTGTTTTATCCTTTTGCATCTTACATGTCCATAAAACCCTAATTTTATTTGTTCATTTACATTCACCTTGCATATGCATCATTACATGAACTTGCCATGACATTTCTTGCATTCATATGTCATCTTAGACATCTTAGGATATGTTAGAACCTTGCTTGATAATTTCTTCATCCATTTTCCTTGTTTTGCATTCATTTCATTTCATAAACTTACATGTGTTTTCAAACTTCAAAGCATGCTTCCTTTGCATCTCATCTTTGTATGATCACACATATGCATATTGTATGAATTTGCATCATCCCATATGAAATTTGCATTGCATAAACACTTCTTACTTTGATCATTTCATCTCATTTACTTCATTTCTTCATGCTTTATACTTTATGCATTCATACTAACACTTTCAGGTTTGGTAAGTTATTGTGGGAGGTGGATTTGCCTTCACCTCTCACTTCTTCTTATCTCTTTCATATGCATCTTAAATTGTATTTGAAGTGAATTTGATTCACTTATGTTCCATCTCTCTCACTTTTTCCCTTAAGTTACTTATCTTCTTCATTGAAGTAAGTAACTTGTTCTTCTTTCTCATCCTCCTTTCATCTGCTTCTTCCATTGGTGGCTTCCTTGAAGATCTTTCTTAAGCCTCATAAACCATAGGATATCCAAGCATGATAATGATTAGGGTTGTAATTAGTCCTCCTTAGATTTTTACCTTTGAGTCTCCTTGAGTCTCTCTTCTCATCTCAATAATCATAGACTAAACTCTTAAATTTATAGGACTTTAGAATTAGGGTTATGCCTGCATCCTTCTCTTAGGATGGAGTGTATAACTTTAATACTAAGTGTTAAACCTTTAATTTTTGTAAACCTCTTAATCAAAACACATTAATAATCACTAAGACTTTATCTTGTAACTTGGGACTTACATTAGGGTTCTAATTCTTCCAAATGGTTAAGAAGGACTAACCCTAGTGTTTAATGGACAAGTCCCCCTCAAGTTGTCTTAAAAACCATAAAATACACTTCTTAATATCATCCTTTTAATTAAATTCCATTTAATAAAGGCTCGTTATATAATTAATTTAGTCCCTAACCATGGTTTAAGTTGAGGTATCTTCCTCAGCTTAAGTGTTCTCATCTATTATCCTTCTATTAGGATGGTGTAATGAGTTCACTAATATGTGATTAGAGATTAAACTCATTACTTAACACTAAATAAAAACCCAAAAACATCTAATTAATCACAAATAGGTTAATGATCTTAATCCTATATCATCATGGTAATTAAGTTGAGATGCTTATCTCATACTTAAGTAGGCTCCCCTAATCAGGGAGGATATGTTGAGTTTACAAACCTTTGATTTAGGCTTTAACTCATTAACTTATGCAAAACACCAAAAACAATAACAAAACTGAAAACACAAAAACAAATAAAAATCGTCTCCTTCAGGATTCTTTTCTCATCACACTCATTCATAAACGAGAACTTGCTTCTTCCATCTAATGCAAGACAGTTAGCACTCGAGCCAGACGAGTCATACACTTGAGCATAGGCAAGCTAAGCAGTTCACTGTCAATCTTTTTCCAGTTTCTTTGAGTCGAACTACGGTGTTCTGACTTCCTCATTGCACGCGAGGATACGTAGGCATAACTTAACGGTTATCGAACAAAAGTCTCTTTGTCTTCCCCCTCTTTCAGCATTCTTTAAAAGCCTCAGTCTTAAGCATTCCACTCTTTTTTTTTTGCACTGACACCTGTATTTTCTTCCTTTAGCTTTTGCACAAAAATAGCACAAACACTACCCCTCTTAAACACAATCTTTTAAGCATGGATCCTGTCGAGTACGACGGACAATTTGGGTGCTAATACCTTCCCAGGTTGTAACCAACCCCCTTTCTCAGTTTCTCTGGTCCACAACCGTCTTATTCATCTTTTCCCAGGTTTATGCAGCATTACCTTTCCTTCAGGATAAAAATGCCTATCTGGCGACTCTATTCACTTCATTTTCATTTCTCTTTTCGCCGACCGTTCGCGTCTGTACCTTGTGGGACCTGGTGTTTTTTTGGGGGAGCGACATATGTCACTCAGGCTCCCGGTATGTAACCTTTACTCACCTAATGTCCCTCCCACCAAAATAGACAGAAGATCCAACACAATGATATGATGATAGTAATGAAATGCATAAAAACAGTAAATGAAAGCAATAAATAAAGCTGTACAGAAAGCAATAAATAAAGCAATAAACAATAAGCACAAGTAGCATATAACACCCCCATAAACACAAATCAAACAAGCGCTAGGAGAAACCCACAAAAAGAACCATAAGCCCTGGTTGCAAGATAAGGCTCCCCAGCAGAGTCGCCAAGCTGTCGCTCCCAAAGATTTGCATCATGGTACAAGCGCAAACTGTCAGTGAAAGGAGAAAAGGAGGTGAAATGAATAGAGTCACCGACTAGGCATTTTTATCCCGAAGGAAAGTTAATGCTGCATAAACCTAGAAAGAGATGGATAAGACGGTTGCAAACCAGAGAAACTGAGAAAGGGGGTTGGTTACAACCTGGGAAGGTATTAGCACCCAGATTGTCCGTCGTACTCGACGGGATCCACGCTTACAAGATTGTGTTAAAGGGGTAGTGTATGTGCTATTTGTGTGCAAAAGCTAAAGAATGAATGTACAGGTGTCAGTGCAAAAGGGGAATGCTCAGGATCTGAGGCTTTAGAAAGAATGGTGAAAGTGGGGGAAGACATAGAGACTTTTGTTCGATAACTGTTAAGTTATGCCTACGTATCCTCTCGTGAATGAGGAAGTCAGGACACCGTAGTTCGACTCAAAGAGACTTAGTGTTTTGTGTGAACTTCTTGCTTGTCTATGCTCAAGTGTATGAATCGTCTGGCTCGAGTGCTAACTCTCTTGCATTAGACGAAAGAAGCGAGTTCTCGTTTATGAATGAGTGTGATGAGAAAAGAATCCCGAAGGAGACGTTTATTGTTTGTTTTTTGTGTTTTGCATAAGTTAATGAGCTTAAGCCTAAATCAAGGGTGGCAAACTCATTATATCCTCCCTGATTAGGGATAATGAGCCTACTTAAGTATGAGATAAGCATCTCAACTTAATTACCTTAATGATGTACGATTAATATCATTAACCTACTTGTGATTATTAGATGTTTTTGGTTTTTTTGTTTAGTGTTAAGTAATGAGTTTAATCTCTAATCACAGATTAGTGAACTCATTACATCATCCTAATAGAAGGATAATAGATGAGAACACTTAAGTTGAGGAAGATACCTCAACTTAATCCATGGTTAGGGATTAAATTCATTATATAACAAGCCTTTATTAAATGGATTTTAATTAACGGATGAGATTAAGAAGTGGATTTTATGGTTTGTAAGACAACTTGAGGGGGACTTGTCCATTAAACACTAGGGTTAGTCCCTCTTAACCATATGGAAGAGTTAGAACCCTAATGTAAGGCCCAAGTTATAAGATAAAGTCTTGATGGTTATTAAGTGATTTGATTAATAGGTTTAAAAAAATTAATGGTTTAACACTTAGGATTAAAGTTATACACTCCATCCTAAGAGAAGGATGCAGGCATAACCCTAATTCCAAAGTCCTAAAACTTTAAGAGTTTAGTATCTGATTATTGAGATGAGAAGAGAGACTCAAGGAGACTCAAAGGTAAAAAGCTAAGGGGGACTAATCAAAACCCTAATTATTATCATGCTTGGATATCCTATGGTTTATGAGGCTTAGAGAAAGATCTTCAAGGAAGCCACCAATGGAAGAAGCAGATGAAAGGAGGAGGAAGCAGAAGAATAAGTTACTTACTTCCTAAGAAGATAAGTAACTTAAAGGAAGAAAGTGAGAGATATGGAATATAAGTGAATCAAATTCACTTCAAAGACAAGCAAGATGCATATGAATGAGATAAGAAGAAGTGAGAGGTGAAGGCAAATCCACCTCCCAAAATAACTTACCAAAAGTTCCTGAAAAGTTAGTATGAATACATAAGGTATAAAGCAAGAGGAAATGAAGTAAAATGAGATGCAATGATCAAAGTCAGAAGTGTTTATGAAATTGCAAATGGCATATGAGATGATGCAATGTCATACAATGTGCACATGAATGATCATATAAAGATGAGATGTTATGAAAGCATGCTTTGAAATTTGAAAACACATGAAAGTTTATGAAATGAAATGAATGCAAAACATGGCAAATGAATGAAGAAATGGTAAAGAAAGGTTCTAACATGTCTTAAGATGTCTAAGATGACATATGAATGCATGAAATGTCATGACAAGTTCATGTGATGATGAATATGCAAGGTGAATGCAAATGAACATGAGAAATTAGGGTTTTATAGACATGTGAGACGCAAATGACTAAAACAGAAGCAATCATCATGATAAAAATTTGAAATCAAGCGCAAAAAAACCCTAACCCCAATTAGGTCACACCCCAAAGGATAAGGTTAGAAGCCTAACCTATCAAAAGTTATGATTTTCCTAAGTATTCTAGGGTTTTTGGGTGATTCAAAAGGAAAAATGCAAATCAAATTGAAAATGCAAGATAAATTAATGAGGAAAATGACCTATAAACTACATGCAATATGTAACACAATTCAAAAATAATCAAGTTCAAACTCTTCTTGGTTAGGCAAAAATGATTTTTCAAAGTTAGGGTTTAAAAATGTGATTTTAATGACCCTTAATTCAAAGAAAATTGGTAAACTAAGATCAAACCTAAAAATAAATTTGTGTGAAGAGTTTGAAAATGTTTCTAAATGCATTGGAATGATTCATGATTTTTTTGGTGATTTTTAGAAACTTAAATGTATTTTTAATTAATTAAAATACTTTAATTAATTAAAAATATCATTTAAATATTTAAAAATACCTTTTTAATGCAAAAAATAAAATAAAAAATATTTTTGGATTGAGAAAAATATTTAAAGTCAGAATGCAAAAGAAAATATTTTTTGAATAAGTTTTGCTATTTTAAATAAATTGAGAAAGAAAATGCAAAGAAAATGCAAAGAAAATGAAATAAAAATAAAATAAAACGGAAGTATGTAGATCCAAGGGCCAGGATTCAAACTGGGAAGGGAAATGTTGACTGGCGTGCTATCCAAAGGTTGAGGTTTAATCTGAGATTTTTAAATTAATTAAACCTAATTAAAACTAATTAATTAAAATTATGGTTAATGGATCAATCTGGGCCGTCCATACACGCGGGTAACAACAATCTAAGGGTCCTAATTCAAACCTGGCTAATTAATGGGGATTATCCCTAATTAAACTCAGGTGGCCGGAGAAGAACTCCTATCGTCTTCTCCGACGTGTCTCCCACCTGAGTTTGCTCAAAACACCACCCCAAGCCCCAAAAATCTCCAGAATGAATCAACCAACATCCCTAAACAAGATTCTAACCCCAAAATTCATTTATCATGCATCAAAATCAAGAATCAAACAAGAACATAAAAACGGATAAAATTTCAGAACAAGCATACATACTCATCTCTCAATCATTTTTCATCATTCAAAGCTCATTGTAATCAGGACAACATGTTCTTTCATATTGCAACATAAAAAACAAGTTCTGGAAAAATGATTTGAGATGACTATTTGAGATGGCGAGCTGCAAATATGGACTTTCAGAGCTTTTCCTTTGGGCAATCCAACCCCTTTGAGTTCCCTGAGGCTAGTGAGAAGCTTTGCAAGAGTTTAAATGGCCTCCTTTGTGAGTTTAAATTCTGAGAGGTGAGAAATCGTATTTGTGTTGTAATGTGTTTCAGGCCATTCTAATGGTTGGGATTTGTTCCTTAGGGGATGCTGAGTTGAATGGTGAAGAAAATTTTAAGTTTGAGTGGTTGTGCTATGAAACTCGAAGAGGTGAAGGTATGAGGTGATTTTTGCAATCTGAGTGTTGAGAGGTTTTCAGGCTTGTGTGTTGTGTTGTTTGAGGTCCATGAGGTTCACATAAGTCATGCTGATTGGTTCAGAGAGTTGGTGTGGCATAGTTTGATTGGTATGGGCAAAAATGAAAAAAGTCAAGATTATGTGTACTTGAAGCATGGCACGGGTCAGAGGTGTTTTCATGGGGTGTCTGGCCTCAGCTTGCATCAAGGATTGCCATGGGATTGAATTTGATGAGCTGGAAGGCTTGGATCATGAGATGGCATAGATTTTGCAACTTTCCCTCTTTGGTGTTTCTTGGATCACAAGCCATGAAAACCCTAGATTCAAAGTCCAATTATGCTATTTTGAAGCTTCTTTGACATGTTATAACATATTTGTGCACATTAGAGGTCATTAGAATGCTTGGCAAGTGAAATTGCAAAATTCTCTCTTTGGCATGAACTTGAAAATTATGTTATTTTTGCCAACTTTGAAAAGCCATATCTTGAGTTCTAGGATGAATCAAGACATGTTCTTGTACTTTTTGAAAAGGGAAAGACCTAATCTACAACTTTCATGCCCAATAATTTTTTATTTGAAGCATTTTTGGTCATGAAAGAGGAGGTTGAAAATCTTTCCCAAAATGGAAAGTTTGCATTTCAAGTCATTTCCAAAAATGGCAAGTTTGCAATTGGCTCAAAATTCTTCAATCTTGTGAACTTACAACCACTTCTAAGATCAAATAAAGATCATTGAACTTAAATTTGATGAAAATACCCCTTTGGTTCCATTGTTGGGGGCCTCAGATGCCCTGATTTTGACTTAACTTGCTCAGGAAGTTACCTAGTGAACAAATGACTTCCACAATGAATTTCTTCATCAAACTTGGTACACATGATCTTTATAACATATTAGGACCATTAGAAACAAGAATGACCCAAAAATTTGGAGTTGAAGCCTCTGAAACCAAAACCCTGATTTTGGTCATCTATGCAGCGAAAACACTAGCTCTGCTTCCATGCCTTTGCCAGTTCTTGTGATCTCTTGACTTTCATGAACTTTAGGGAGCATAATATGATGATAGAACACACATGGACCCTCTTGGAAAGCTTTGAGACCTTTGGGATGGCTCAGATGGATTCTTGAATTGCTCAGATCACAAACCCTAGATGCAGATGAATTTGAACTATGCAGTGAAGCAAGAATGCAATATGAGATGTAATGCTTATGTTAAAATAAAAATGAAAGATCAAAAGCCATGGTGTGAAAAGGAGTGAGGGAAAATTTGGGGTGTTTACAACTATCTTCTTCAAAGGGAACCCTACTCCTACTTTGTTGGGTGAATTTTATTATGGGGTCCATTACAGGCATGAGAGAAGAGGGGGGTCTGTCAACTATTGTTCACCTCTTTTCGCTGATTGGTTTGCTAGGAAATTGCCAAAATCAGGGCTGTTTAAAGAATTGAAAGGTGAATGGAAGTGGTCCCGAAGGCTGATGGGGTTAACGGCAGAAGACATAGCCTGGGGTTGTGACAGAGATGTGTTGGGCAAAGAGATGATCGTCAAGTGTGATGGTTTCCCTAATGTCCCTTTATTAGGAAGAAAAGGATTGATCAATTATAACCCAGTATTGGCTAGAAGAAAAATTGGGTATCCCTTGAGAGATCCTCCCTCTAAAGAGGAAATTGATGAATCCTTATATCTTCCTATTGAAGGAAATAAGGATATGGTCACTAAATCATATCAAGCCTGGGCTATAAAAACGCATAAGGGGAAGAAGGAATTTGGGAGAGTGGACCCAAATATGTATGATCCCTTTGAAGCTTGGCTGAAGGAGTGTGTTGGGATTACACTATTGACTTTCTCAGTGGAGCCTACACTCTATCCAAAGGAAGTGACACCCCAGATTGCTACTATACCGACTACGGTTCCCAAGGAGGATTATCAAAAGATGGAAGCTCAGTTGCATGAGTTGAAGGTTGAAAATACATAAATGACTAGATTGTATCATCAGATGGCTCACTCTAAGATAATTGTAGAAGATAAGCTACATAAAGTACAAATAGCTCAATAGGCTAAGCAGAAAGAGTTCACGAAAAGAGAAGCCTACTTTCAGAGAAGGGGTCTGATGGATACTAAAAGAGAGGAAAAAAGAGGAAAAGTTCAAAAAGTCTAAGAAGACTCTCAAGGAAGCCAAACAATCCATCAACTAGTTGCAAGGTAAGAGAAATTAAGACCAGGAGGAGTACCAGAAGAAAGAAGAGGAGTACAAGCTAGAATTAGAGATTGCACATAGAAGTCAACACGAAACTTCTTAACAATTGAATGAAGCCCTCATGGAGATGGTAAATCTCAGGAGGAGAGTTGATGTGAAGAGGGCTAGGACTGAGCTAGGAGAAGGATCAGAGTCTTCTTATAGTTTAGAGTTTTAGTTTATTTTCTTGTATTTCAAATTACCTACAGGATTGTTGTAGGAATATTGCGTTTTTTTCCTGCACTTTATGCTTCTGTATGACTTGTAACCCTACAGGGATGTTACTCTTGCCTTAGGGAATTGTTTATTCTATGCATTTGCCATTTCAGATTTTTGATTCTTGTGTGTCTTGAAACTAGTTGTGGAAAGTTGTGGAAAATTTGAAGAGAATAATCTCAAAAGAGTTTTCTCAAAGGTCATCTAGATTCCTTTGACAGATACCAGAACTGGGGCAAAGATACCCTGATAATGAAAGCACAAAAGGCTTGCATTGCATACATATCACCTTTTCTTGTTTTGTAGGTACAGTTGCATGTATCTAACATCTTCCATTTTCAGGCACTATTGCCGCAAGAAGGGTGCACAAGTACCCAACTAAACAGAACAGGGTCAGAATCATAGATCGAGTGCAAACTGAATTGATGGAGCTACGTAACCGAATGGACCAGTTCATGACTCTAGTAACTGGCATCAATTAGAACCAAGAGTGTCTGCGAGAGATGATTGATAGAAATCAAGATGGAAACGGTAACAACAGTGGGAGCCCTAGAGGTACTGGTACTTTAGGTGGAGGTGGCCCTTAACCTCAACCCCAACCTGAGGTTATTGTTAATGCTGGCGGTGGTCCTCAACCCCAAATGGATAATCAAGATGATCAGTTTACTGTCCTGGAAGACATGGAAGGACAGGGTGCGGAGGTCAATTGCCGTTTCAAGGAAATGGCTGAGCAAATTCGTTCTATTCAATCTCATAATTCTTTGGGATTTGATATCACTAACTTGGGTCTTGTGCATGGGGTAAGAATTCCCAACAATTTCAAAGCTCCCACCTTTGACAAGTACAATGGTACTTCTTTCCCAAAGACCCATCTCCAATCTTTTTTCGGTAGAATTGTTGCTCATACCGATGATGAAAAGTTGTGGATGTACTATTTTCAGGATAGTCTCATCGGGGCATCCCAAGAATGGTACATGGAGCTGAGTAGGGCCTCTTCCAGGAGTAGGAAGGAATTGGCCGAGGCATTTGTCAAGCATTATCAGTATAACCTGGACATGGCACCAAATCGTACACAACTTTAGAGCATGTCGTAGAATTCGAAGGAAAGCTTCAAAGAGTACGCCTAGAGGTGGTGCCAATTAGCTGCAAGAGTGCAACCCCCGTTGCTAGAGAATGAAATGGCACATATGTTCATGAGCACTTTGCAAGGGGTGTTTATTGACAGACTAGCTTCTTGCTCAACTACCAAATTTACTGATCTCATCATTGCTGGTGAAAGAGTAGAAAATCTGTTGAAGATGGGGACGATTCAAGGCACTGGTGCCAGCAACTCAATTAGATCAAGAAAGCCATTTGCTGGTCCCTAGAGAAGAAGGGAAGGTGATACTAATGTCGTTTACAATAGAGGCCATGGTCGGGGTCGTCACAATCAATATGGTCAAGTGGCTTCTGTCCCTATTTCAACGACGCCTACTCCGCAACCACAACAACATCAACGTAACAACTATCAACAAAGGCCTTACCAACAACACCAGACTCGTCCTGCTAATCATCTTCTTGAAGCTATTCCCATGACATACACTGCATTACTACATAGGTTTTTGTATTTAAAGATGGTATAATTGAGGACTCTGGCTCCTTCAAGGGTACGATGCCAATGCTAGATGTGCTTTCCATTCCGGTGCCCTGGGGCACTCCACTGAAAAATGTAGAGCATTGCAGAATAAGGTCCAAGACCTCATTGACTCCAAAGCTATCAATTTCTCCCCACCACCAAATGTTAACACCAATCCTATACCCAATCATGGAGGGGCTAGGATCAATGCCATTGAAGAAGAAAGAATCTTGAATTTGATTATGAATGTTGACGAAGTGAAGACTTCTCTGTCTTTTGTGAAAGAGAGATTGCTGAAAGGCCAAATATTCCCTGGATGTAACAAAGATTGTGAAGACTGTAAGATTTTTGAGAATGGGTGTAATGAGCTGAAAACGGGTATCCAAGCTTTGATTGACGAGGGCTCGCTGCAGTTTGATAAGATAAACCAAAGCAACGATGTGTCTACTATTACTATATACTTTACTCCAGAGGAAATGCCCTCTCAACCAGCACCAGTTACTATCTATGTTCCACAACTTCCTTCTAGGACGTCCGTTGATCCATGCTGCAGGCGCAATGACTTCAACCTTGCATCAAAAGTTAAAGTATGTTGTTGATGGTCAAGTAGTTACTGTGTGTGGTGAGGAAGATATTTTTGTCAACCACTTGTCTACTTTTAAATATGTTGAAATGGATGGGGAGATCCATGAAACGTTATGCAAAGCCTTTGAAGAAGCGAATGTCAGTGATGTTGCTCCCAACTCTGCCACCAGGAGCAATGAGAGAGTGAGAACTTCTATATCCTCCTATAAGAAGGCTAGAGAAGTGGTTGAAGCTGGAAATGCCCAAGGCTGGGGCAAGCTGGTCCAGGTTGATAAAAAGGAAGACAAGTTTGGGATAGGCTACATCTCGGGGGAGGCAACAAGATCCCAAAGCAGAGCAATCAAATTCTCTAATGGGGGAGTGATTGACCCAAATCAGATTTGTGCTGTTGAAGATGATGTGGATAGTGATTGTGATCTCGACAACTGGGTGCACCCGTGTGTCCTAGGGGAAGAGCTTAAGAATTGGTTTGTAGAAGATTTCGTCCAAGTCACTTGCCTGCCAGAGTAATTTTCCTTGTTTTCTCATTATCATACGCATGTTAAGTCCTACACTATGCCCAAGGTGTATGGATCCATTGTAGGGTCACATCGCATGTTATGTAGTTTATTTTATCATAAATAAAGGAAATTTTTCATTCAAATTGTGTTCCCTTTCTTTCTTTTTAAAATTTTTCACAAAAAATGATAAAAATGACAATGTTTTTCTTTTGTTGTTTTTCTTTTTTCATAAAAAAACAGATTCTGAAATAAGCACATCATTTGTGCAGAACCAATCATTCGGATTTCTTTGATAACTCTTCTGCTATGACCAAATATGATTTCAATAATCCAATCTACCAAGCTGATGATGGGGTTGAAGAAGACTGTGAACTCCCTGAAGAATTGGCCAGGTTATTGAGACAAGAGGAAAGAGTGATTCAACCTCATCAAGAAGAGATTGAAATCGTCAACATCAGAACAGAAGACGCAAAGTAGGAAATTAAGATTGGGGCTAGTCTGTAGGCCGGTGTAAAAGAAGAGTTAAATGGCATGATTCGAGAATATATGGATATCTTTTCTTGGTCATATCAAGATATGCTAGTTTTAGATACATACATTGTGATGTATAAGCTGCCACTAAGGGAAGACTACCCTCCTGTTAAGAAAAAGCTCAGAAGAACCCGTCCTGACATGGCAATGAAGATTAAAGAAGAGGTTCAGAAGAAATGAGACATCGTATTCCTTGTTGTGACTAGTTATCCACCCTGGGTAGCTAACATTGTGCCAGTACCGAAGAAAGACGGCAAGGTACAGATGTACGTTGATTACCGGGATTTAAATAGAGCGAGCCCAAAAGATGATTTCCTATTACCTCACATCGATGTATTGGTTGATAATACGACATAATTCTTGGTATTCTCCTTCATGGATGGCTTCTCCGGTTACAACCAAATTAAAATGGATCCGAAAGACATGGAGAAGACAACATTCATTACCCCTTGGGGTACGTTTTGCTACAAGGTCATGCCTTTTGGTTTGAAGAACACCGGGGCAACCTATCAGCGGGCAATGGTGACTCTGTTTCATGATACGATCCACAAAGAGATTGAATGTTATATGGATGACATGATCGCCAAGTCCCGAGACGAAGAAGAGCATTTGGTTAACCTCAAGAAGCTGTTTGAATGACTGAGAAAGTATCGTCTGAGGTTAAATCCTAACAAGTGCACCTTTGGGGTGCGTTCTGGAAAACTGCTGGGTTTCATTGTGAGTCAGAGAGGAATTGAGGTAGATCCTGCAAAAGTCAAAGCAATATAAGATATGCCTACATCGTGAATTGAAAAAGAAGTGTGTGGCTTCCTAGGTAGATTGAACTACATCGCTCGGTTCATATCTCACCTCACAGCTGCATGTGAACCAATATTTAAGCTGCTAAGAAAAGAGCAGGCGTTCAGGTGGAACAAAGATTGTCAAAGAGCTTAAGAAAAGATTAAAGAATACTTTCAGGAACCTCCAATCCTGATGCCTCCGGTTCAGGGAAGACCACTCATCATGTACTTAACTGTGCTAGAAGGATCAATGGGGTGTGTTTTAGGCCAACATG
Organism: Lathyrus aphaca; assembly: GCA_963966055.1. Taxonomy (NCBI): domain Eukaryota; kingdom Viridiplantae; phylum Streptophyta; class Magnoliopsida; order Fabales; family Fabaceae; genus Lathyrus; species Lathyrus aphaca. The sequence continues at coordinate 184,111,344 of OZ014522.1, forward strand.
ACGAGTCTGATCGAAAAGAGCATGCAATATACTACCTTAGCAAAAAGTTTGCCGATTGTGAATCCCGTTATTCATTGCTCGAGAAAACTTGTTGCACTTTGGCATGAGCTGCTCGCTGTCGCTCCCAAATATTTTCATCCCGGTACAAGCGCGAACTGTCGGTGAAAGGAGAGAATGAAAGTGAAGATGAATAGAGTCGCCAGCTAGGCATTTTTATCCCGAAGGAAAGGTAATGCTGCATAAACCTAAGAAAAGATGGATAAGACGGTTGCTAACCAGAGAAACTGAGAAAGGGGGTTGGTTACAACCTGGGAAGGTATTAACACCCAGATTGTCCGTCGTACTCGACGAGATCCACGCTTAAAAGATTGTGTTTAAAAGGGTAGTGCATGTGCTATCTGTGTGCAAAAGCTAAGAATGAATGTACATGTGTCAGTGCAAAAAGGTGAATTGCTCAGGAACTGAGGCTTTTAAAGAATGCTGAAAGAGGGGGAAGACACAGAGACTTTTGTTCGATAATTGTTAAGTTATGCCTACGTATCCTCTAGTGCAATGAGGAAGTCAGAACACCGTAGTTCGACTCAAAGAGACTGAAAGATAAATTGACTGTGAACTGCCTGCTTGTCTATGCTCAAGTGTATGACTCGTCTGGCTCGAGTGCTAACTGTCTTGCATTAGACGGAAGAAGCAAGTTCTCATTTATGAATGAGTGTGGTGAGAAAAGAATCCCGGAGGAGACGATTATTGTTTTTTTTTGTGTTTTTAGTTTTGTTATTGTTTTTGATGTTTTGCATAAGTTGATGAGCTTAAGCCTAAATCAAGAGCTTGTAAACTCATTATATCCTCCCTGATTAGGGATAAGGAGCCTACTTAAGTATGAGATAAGCATCTCAACATAATTACCATGATGATGTAGGATTAAGATTGTAACACCCCCTTTCTATACCCCCAAATAATACATTAAAACATTTAGGCATAGATAAAATTTTGTCAGAGTATAATTTAAATCAAGCATAAAAAGGAGCATGCCACATTATGTGAAATTAAAACATACAACACCTGCTCAAATAGATATGCAACAATGGGGTAGCTATCCACAAAGGAATTTCAATCCTTACACCCATATCTCAATTATAAATTGCACAGCGGAAAACTTAAATCATCAACAACTTCAACTTATATATTTATCAAAATATATCTACAAGTTAGAAGCGTACAAATATATCATGTTATACAAAACATGTCCACAACGAATACATATACAAATGTATCCCCAAAAAGGCACAAGGCCACCTAACTACCCAGTGCTACATATCAAAGCCGACCGACCAAAAGATATGAAGACAAGCTTCACAAAAATGACTCCGGCACACCTAATCTGCAATGCCTCGTAGAGCATCAGAAAACATTAGAAGGGTGAGAAACATTATCATAATAACATTGCATATAATCATATATCTCAACATATAACATATACATCAACATATTCTCACCACAACATATCATTCATACACAACATAAAGTATACTTATACGCATACTTATCACCATTTCATTCACATAACACAAATCATATATCAATCATATTCACATAACACACATACATTACAATGTATCTTCATTTACCAATCAACATGGATCTTATATTATTTATGTATATTCTTCATTTACATTCATTCCGCATAAACATACGACTAGCTATGTTTAAATCACACATATACATTCAATGTATAAACCACATACATATACACATATCAAACATGCATATATATATATATATATATATATATATATATATATATATATATCCGCAAGTATGTCCTTCGCACATACCAATCATTTCACAACATTCCAAATAAACATATGCACAATCATGTTTATTTCAGCATATACATACAATGTATAAAATGCAACTCATAGAGACCGACATACGACTCTATGCAGATGCAATGCGGTACCGACTCAACATTCAGCAAGTTCACTCAGGAACCAAATAGAATCATCGCTCGTTACCTAAAGTAACTCCCCGTCGGGCATACGATGTCCCCCATTGCTCACACCCCACATGGGCACACAATATTTCAGGATTGCTCACACCCCACACGGGCACACAATCTGATCGCTCACACCCCACATGGGCACACGATCAATGTGAACTTAATCACTCATCGCTCACACCCCACATGGGCACACGATGTTTATGGATTGCTCACACCCCACACGGGCACACAATTCGATCGCTCACACCCCACACGGGCACACGATCATGTTGTAGTCATCGCTCACACTCCACACGAGCACATGACGCTACAACGGATTCACAAGGAACCCACAAGAATGCAGACATGATGCTTACATGCAAAATGACACAAAACATCCTTGAAAAGGCATACATTATTCACAACATAATTATGCACTCAACACATACCATTAAAATACATATGAATACAATTTAAGCATAGTAATCACTTGCCCAATGGCCACAACATTATAACAAACCCACATTTCCATAATTAACTCATTTACGTTTTATCGGAAAAGTCGGGAAAAATTCGGCTAAAAATTACATATTTTAGCATCAATAGATTCTACATGTTTTTAGCTTCGAATCGATATGTGGAACGCTTAAAACGGATACTCGAGTCAAAAGTTATGAATAAAACAAAATTCCAAAATTCCAGGGCTAGCTGAGCGAGCAATGTGCTGGAACTCTAGCTGAGCGAGGAAACGCTCGCTGAGCGAGCACTACGAATTCTGCAGTAACTCAGCTACGCATAATCCACTCCAAAACCCCCAAAACTCTTCCAAAACTCAACAAACATGATTATTAACATGTATTCATCCTCATACTTCGATTATAACAACATCTAACCGATTAATCCACCATTTCTAACAATTTCTACCAAAACCCTAACATTTTCATCTCTTTAAAACTCTCCAAAATCAACTCAAACCAAAAACCCAAGCATACACAATCATATACAATCTTAGAATAACAAAGTTTATCACCCTTACCCGTTCGATTCTTCTCCGCAGACCAATCTTGAAGAAATGATCTCTTTTCCTCTTTTCCTTCTCTTTCTATTCTCTCCTCTTTCTTTCTCTTCTTTTCTTTCTTTTCTCTTTCTCTCTTACCAACTTTCTATTATAACTCTCTCTCAATTCTATTTCTATTTCTACTAGTAACTAATTCTATTTTCTACACTTAACTCATTTTATCTCTTTTCCAACCAAAATATTATTTTCTCTCAAAATACCAATTCTAAACAATTCTAACTTATTACTAAAAGTAAAGGTCTAAAATACCCTCTTAATCAATTTTACCCGGAAACTCTCAAAACGGTAAAATCTCACTAACACACCAACACAACACATATTCACATTTTATCACATTAACATAGCACATAATCATGTTAATTCTACAAACAAATCAATTCTCAATTAAATCAATTAAAGACTCAACAAAACAAATAGGAAAATCAAATCAGGGCGTTACAAAGATCATTAACCTACTTGTGATTATTTATATGTTTTTTTTTTGGGTTTTTGTTTAGTGTTAAGTAATGAGTTTAATCTCTAATCACAAATCAGTGGGCTCATTACACCATCCTAATAGAAGGATAATAGATGAGAACACTTAAGCTGAGGAAGATACCTCAACTTAATCCATGGTTAGGGATTAAATTCATTAGATAACAAGCCATTATTAAGTGGATTTTAATTAAGGGATGAGATTAAGAAGTGGGTTTTATGGTTTGTAAGACAACTTGAAGGGGACTTGTCCATTAAACACTAGGGTTAGTCCTTCTTAACCATAAAGGAATAGTTAGAACCCTAATGTAAGGCCCAAGTTACAAGATGAAGTCTTAGTGATTATTAAGATGATTTGATTAAGAGGTTTAAAAAAATTAAATGTTTAAGACTTAGGATTAAAGTTATACACTCCATCCTAAGAGAAGGATGCAGGCATAACCCTAAGTCCAAAGTCCTAAAACTTTAAGAGTTTAGTCTCTGATTAAGAGATGAGAAGAGAGACTCAAGGAGAATCAAAGGTAAAAGCTAGAGGGGGACTAATCACAACCCTAATTATTATCATGCTTGGATGTTCCTATGGTTTGTAAGGCTTAAGAAAGATCTTCAAGGAAGCCACCAATGGAAAAAGCAGATGAAAGGAGGAAGAAGCAGAAGAATAAGTTACTTACTTCACTAAAGAAGATAAGTAACTTAAAGAAAGAAAGTGAGAGAGGATGAACACAAGTGAATTAGATTAACTTCAAAGAAACCAGCAAGATGCATATGAACGAGATAAAGATAAATGAGAAGTTAAGGCAAATCCACTTCTCAAAGTAACTTACCACCTGAAAATGTTAGCATGAATGCATAAAGTCCAAGGCATAAAGAAATGAAATGAAATGAGATGAAATGAGATGAAATGACCAAAGTCATAAGTGTTTATGCAATGTTAATGTCATATGATATGATGCAAAGGCATACAAAGTGCATATGTATGATCATAAGAGAATGAGATGTCATGTAATCATGCTTAGATGCTTGAAAACACATGGATGTTTATGAAATGAAATGAATGCAAATCATGGCAAATGGATGAATAAATGATCAATCATGATTCTAACATGTCCTAAGATGTCTAAGATGATATATGAATGCAAGAAATTTCATGGCAAGTTCATGTATGGATGCATATGCAAGATGAATGCAAATGAACACATAAAATTAGGGTTTTATGGACAAGCAAGATGCAAATGAACAAAACAGAAACATATAACATGATAAAAAATTGAAACGAAGCTCAAACAAAACCTAGTCCCATACTAGGTCACACCCCAAAGGAGGAGGTCAGAAGCCTTACCACTCAAAAGTTATGAATTTCCTAAGTTTCTAGGGTTTTTTGGGTGATTCAAAAGGGAAAAATGCAAATCAATTTGAAAATGCAAGATAAATTTATGAGATAAATGACCTATAAACTACATGCAATGCACAAAACAATGAAAAAAGAATCATCTTTAAACTCTTCTTGGTTAGGCAGAAATGATTTTTTTAAGTTAGGGTTCAAAAATATGATTTAAATGACCCTTAATTCAAAGAAAATTCACAAACTATGATCAAACCTAAAACGAAATTTGTGTGAAGAGTTTGAAAATGTTTCTAAATGAAATGGGATGATTCATGATTTTTTTGGTGATTTTTAGAAACCTAAATGTATTTTTTAATTAATTAAAAGACTTTAATTAATTAAAAATAATATTTAAATATTTTTAAAATACTTTTTTAATGCAAAAAATAAAAATAAAAATGTTTTCAGGTCAAGAAAATTATTTGAAACAAAAATGCAAAGTATCAAATTTTTGTGATGAGTTTTGATATTTTAAATTAAATATGCAAAAGAAATGGATAAAAATGAAATTAAAATGAATAAAATGCAAAGTAATCTGATCCAGAGGCCCATATTCAAACTAGAAAGGGAGGGGATTGACCACGCGCGCATCTGGACGATCCACATTCAAACTGGCTTTTAATTATGTTCTTAATTAATTAATCAGGATTAAAAGGTAATGACTCAATCTGGACCACACGCTACTAACCCTAATCCTCATCTAACGGCCACAAACGCGTCTGGGGAATTAATCATAGATTAAGGTTTAATGACCTTCAGGTGGCCGGAGGTTTCAAAACTTTCAGAAGCAAATCGTAAAACTGAACAAAACTTTCAGAAGTTCAATACATGCTTAATATCCAACCATTTTCAAAACAAATTACATCAGGGTGATCAGTGAAGCATGAATATTCATTTAGAAACTTAAAATGCAAGTTTTGGAAAAAAGTTCTTGAGGTTACCTGAGGTTGAGCTTTTTGATTCTGGGCTTTCTGGTCTCCTCCCTTGTGCAAATCAACTTCAATGAACCTCCTAAGGATGATGTGAAGCTTAGAACAAGTTTGCAATGGCTGGTTTTGATGTTTCAACTCTGCTGCACCAGAAATCGTATTTGTGTTTGGCTGTGTTTTAGGCTATGGTGAATGGTGGGAAATGCTCCTTAGGTCATGTGGAGATGATTGGTGAAAAAAGATTGAAGTTTCAGTGGTTGGTTTTTGAGATTCGAAGACTTGAAGTTTTTTGCAAGTTTTGGGAAATCTGAGTTCTAGGATGATTCAGCTGCTTGTGTCTTATGAAATGTGTTCCATAAGGATAGTATAGGCCAATGAGAGTGTTCAGAAAGTGGGTGGTGGCATAGTGTGATTGGTATGGGCCAAGTTGCAAAAAGTCAAGATTTTGTACTTTGAGGTATGCGCATGGTGTAGGCCTGAGTTCTTAGGGTGTCTGGCCTCAGCTGACTTTGTGGAGAGCCATGGAATTGGTTTTGGCATGCTGGCACAATTGGATGAAGAGATTCATACCATTTTGCAATTCTTGAAAGTTTTGGCCCTTTTGAGATTTCTTGAAGTTCAAGGCATGAAAACACTTGATTCAAAGCACAATTATGATGTTTAGAGGTCCATTTGACATATTGTGAAATGTTTGTGTCCATTTGAAGTCATTAGAATGCCTTGACATGCCAATTTGTAAAATCCCTCTTTGACATGAAACTTGAAATTTTAGGATTTTTGCCAACTTTGAAAGGCCATATCTTGAGTTCTAGGATGAATCAAGACATGTTCTTGTAATTTTTGAAAAGGGAAAGACCTAATCTACAACTTTCATGACCAATAATTTTTCATTTGAAGCATTTTTGATTAAGAAAGAGGTGGTTGAAAAACTTTCCCAAAATGGAAAGTTTTCATTACAAGTCATTTCCATTTTTGGCAAGTTTGCAAATGGCTCAAAATTCTTCAATCTTGTGAGCTTCCAACCACTTCTAAGATCAAATAAAGATCATAGAACTTCATTTTGATGAAAATACCCCTTTGGTTCCATTGTTGGGGGCCTCAGATGCCCCGATTTTGACTTAACTTGCTCAAGAAGTTACCCAGTGAAGAGATGACTCCCACAATGAATTTCTTCATCAAACTTGGTACACAAGATCCTTATGACATATTAAGAACATTAGAAACAAGAATGGCCCAAAAATTTGGAGTTAAGGCCTCTGAAACCAAGACCCTAATTTTGGTCATCTGTGTAGTGAAAACCCTAGCTCTGCTTCCATGCCTTGCCAGTTCTTGTGATTTCTTGACTTCTATGAACTTTTAGGGACATAATATGATGATAGAACACACATGGACCCTATTGGAAAGCTTTGAGGCCTTTGGGATGGCTCAGATGGATTCTTGGATTGCTCAGATCACAAACCCTAGATGCTTGATGAATTTGAACTATGCAGATGAAACAAATATGCAATATGAGGTGGTATGCTTATGATTATGTAAAAATGAAAGATCACAAGCCATGGTGTGATATGAGTGAGGGCAAATTTGGGGTGTTTACATCTGCCCCTATTCAAACATGAGTTAGCTGTGCATGGTGTAAGCGCCTGGCTTAACAGACAAACAAGATAACTTGTGGTTGAATACCAAAGACAGTCCAAAATTTGCACTCGCTAGATAGAAGAAGAAAAAGGATATAAATGGTGAAAGATAGTATAGTATGATTATCAAATGAAGGCGACAAAGGACGACCATCGAGCAGAAGATGACTGCTGGGGATAAAACAGTAAGTTTAGCAATGACGGGGACGACCGACAAGCTGGGGAAATAAAGAGACCACGACGGGGACGGCCATCGGGTAAGGAAACAAGATTCTCTGGGGATTAAAGTAAAGGAAATGATGGGGACGGCCATCAGGCTTGGAAAGTAAAGTAAACAACGATGGGAACGACTATCGGGTTAAAAAATAAATGAAATATTGATGAGGGATAGTCATCAAAGGTGAAGGACGATCACCTAGCAGGGGACACCATCTCTTTATCATGACATAGGATGAATGTCAGATAGAAAAGGTCGACGATAGGGACATCCATCAGATAAGCATGATGAAGGAAGATCATCAAGAGGTGAAGGACAATCACCTAACAGGGTACGACTACTCTCGGGGTTTATCACGACATAGGACAAATGTCGGATAACAAGATCAACGATGGGGACGACCATCGGATAAAATGATGAAGGACGATCATCAAGAGGTGAAGGACGATCACCTAGCAGGGGACGGCTGCTAAAAATATCACGACATAGGACGAATTCCGGATAGAAAAGGGTTCCAATAATGGAGACTCCGCTGGGGAAAGGATGAGGGACGGTCATCCAAAGGTGAAGGACGATCACCTGGCAGGGGACGGCTGCCGAAAGTATCACGACATAGGACGAATGTCAGATAGGAGAAAAGTTGCTTTGGTGGTGACTTACTGGGGAACGGTAAACACGAACGAGTGCTCACGCTCAAGAATAAAAGGTATAAGTGTTTGACGCTGTGTATAGATTAAAGATGCGGACGAGCATCCTTAGGACCGTGATACGGACGAGTATCGGTAGAAACAAACGCTGACGTGTGTTCAGAGATGATGGTACAGACGAGTACCAACTAGTTAACAAAGAACACGGACGAGTGTCGAATCTGTTGAGGAGTGATATATAAACAGGATACGGACGAGTATCGGAGACTTCTATATAAGTATGAGTGAGTATTGGTTTGTTAGTGAAGTATGAGCAAGACACGAACGAGTGTTCAACTTGTTGGGGAATGTATGACATGGACGAGTGTCAAATATGTACTATACAAACAGGTATTTGTAAAAGATATATTTTGGCTTTTTGTAGGGATATGATGACACGGATGGGTGTCAAAAAGAGTGTGTTATAAATAAACATTTTATTTGCAGAAGGTGTTCTGGAAACCATGCTAGGGAAGGATGACACAGACGAGTGTCAAAAGAGTATATATAGATATCTGTATTTGAGAGTGCAAAAGGTATTCTGGCGACCTGTGGGGGATAAGACGACACAGACGAGTGTAGAAAAGAGTAAATATGAATATGAACAGGCATTTGTGTTGGAGAGTGCAAAGGGGACGCTTTGGCTTTTATTTGCAGGAGATGTGAGTTTTTATATACATTACTGATGAAATACTGATGGTAATTGTAGGTGACTGGCTCAAACCTGGCTTGTGATCATGCAAATGTTTGATTTTTGCCGTAATGCTCCATATTAGACGGAATGCTACGCTTATTTGGTGAATATGATGCAAATGCTATGATTATGCAAAAGAGAAACCGATACGGGATTCGGATCCCGCTTGAGGAAAAGATCTCTGGCTGATCTGCTTGAAGAGATAACCCATTTGGGAAAGATCATTGGTAGATCTTCCAGGAGATATAGCTCTGCTTGGGAAAATAGATCATTGATAGATCTACCCGCAAGGAGAACTCAGCTGGGGAGAAGGAAACTTTCATCACTTTGTTGTGTAAGAGTTTCAGGCATTGCTCTTCTGGGAAGAGGCTGGAAACTCTGTGGGGAGATTGTTCCACTAACTTTGACGAGGATGAAAGATCTGGCACTCTGGCGGGGCTCTCGGCTGGGGAAGCTCCTGTTGAGTAGATTTGTGTTGGGGATGAGGAGGCTTTGGCAACTCCGTTGGGGGAAAGCATTTCAGATATTGCTCGAGAAATCCTGCTTGGGGACGCGATGCTTGGCATGCCCCATGTTGCATATTGAGTACCTGCAATTTGTTAGGACAAAAGAAACGCACAGGTATCCCGAGGTATCCTTACCGGATTCCGTCATAGGAGTTAGGCTTTCTTGAAAGTAAATTTATTTCCTGCAAGCATTCATTAAAAATGGCTCATTTGTTTTATGCAAGTACTATATCATGATATTGGACATTTTGCAAATGAAACAAAAATGTACAAAACGAGGTGTGACTGAAAACTTCTGATTTTATTAATCTGGGTGCCCTGAATTGGAAAATACAGTCAAAGAAACAAGTACATGGAATGAGGATATTGTTATAAATTGAGGAAAGTATAAGTGCTGGCAATGTTGACGACGCTCCAGTGAGCTTCCTTTGCTATGACCTATATGACCTTGACGTTCTTCTCATCATGCTTTCTGAAGAAGGCTGATTCTGATTGATGCTTTATCCTTTCGGAGCTTGCCGTGTTGTGAGTGATACAGAAGAATTCAGAATGTAGTTGTTCGCTTATTCCCTGATTTTGCGTGGATCGCCCTTTCGGGTTTTCGATCCACCAGGATACCCATTTTTTCCTGAGTTGTCCAATGCGGCTTTTCAACTCAGCTGGTGTACACATTTTTTCAATTTTCCCTTATTTTTGCCCGAGTCTTTTATTCTGTTTTTGACTCGCCGAGATGCCCTATTTTTTCCTGGACTTACATTCTGTTTTTATGTCCAGTGGGTCATATTATGCGAAGTATTTTTTAACTAAATCTGAATTCACAGGGGACAAGAAATCTTCACCATCCATAGTAGTGAGCATCAGTGCTCCACCAGAGAAAACCTTCTTTACTATGAATGGGCCATCGTAGTTTGGAGTCCATTTGCCCCTGTGGTCTGTATGAGGAGGAAGGAGTCTTTTCAGCACAAGATCTCCTACTTGGTATTCCCGAAGCTTGACTTTCTGATCGAAGGCTTTCTTCATCCTTTTCTGATATATCTGCCCATGACAGATAACAACTAATCTCTTCTCTTCGATCAGATTCAGTTGATTGTACCGAGACCGGGCCCATTCTGCTTCGTCTAGCTTTACATCCATCATTATCCGCAAGGAGGGTAGCTCAACTTCAACAGGTAGGACTGCCTCCATACCATACACACGCTGATAAGGTGTTGCCCCAATAGACGTTCTGATTAAGGTCTGATACCCATGCAAGGCAAATGGTAGCATTTCATGCCAGTCTTTGTAAGTAACCACCATCTTTTGCACAATCTTCTTGATGTTTTTGTTAGCTGCCTCAACAACACCATTCATCTTTGGCCTGTAAGGAGAAGAGTTGTGATGTTGGATTTTGAAGTCCCGACACAGTTCTGCCATCATTTTGTTGTTCAAATTGGAACCATTGTCAGTAATGATTCGCTCGGGAACTCCATATCGACATATGATGTCTCTTTTCAGAAATCTGGCTACCACTTGTCTGGTGACGTTTGCATACGAAGCTGCTTCAATCCATTTGGTGAAATAATCAAGGCTACCAGGATGAATCTGTGGCCATTTGAAGCAGTTGGTTCGATCTTTCTAATCATGTCAATTCCCCACATGGCAAAGGGCCAAGGTGAAGACATCACGTTCAAAGGATTTGGAGGCACATGCACTTTGTCTGCATAGATCTGGCATTTATGGCACTTTCTGGCATAGGCACAACAATCTGCATCCATTGTGATCCAGTAGTAACCTGATCTTAATAATTTCTTAGCCATTGCATGTCCTCTAGCATGGGTACCGAAAGATCCTTCATGCACCTCGTGCATCAATAGGTCTGCTTCTTTCTTATCAACACATCTGAGTAGCACCATGTCAAAGTTTCTCTTGTATAATGAACCATCAGCATTAAGGAAGAAACTACTGGCCAGCCTTCTTAATGTATTCTTATTATTGGATGATGCCCCAGGTGGGTATGTTTGATCCTCTAAGAATCCTTTGATATCATGGAACCAAGGCTTGTCATCTTTGGCAATGTCCACGGAGAATACGTATGCTGGTCGGTCTAGTCTGGTTACCGAAATCCGAGGCACATAATTTGCAGCTTGAACCTTGATCATGGAGGAAATGGTAGCTAGAGCATCTGCGAACTGATTTTCGTCCCAAGGGATGTACTCAAGTTTGACTGTTGTGAAGAAATTCAATAACCTCCTTGTATAGTCACGGTATGGAATCAGATGCTCTTGGTGAGTATACCATTTGTCATTGGTCTGATTGATTACTAAAGCTGAGTCTCCGAAAACATTCAAAGTTTTGATCCTGAGGTCAATGGCTTCCTCAAGACCCATGATACATGCTTCGTATTCTGCCTCGTTGTTAGTGTAGGCAAATGTGAGTTTTGCCGAGAAAGGCATATGAACTCCTTTAGGTGTAATGAGCACTGCACCAACCCCACGACCATTCATATTGACAGCCCCATCAAACATCATAGTCCATTCTTCCTCTGGGTCAGGCCCTTCGGTATGAACTGGCTCTTCGTGATCTATTGCTTTTAAGTACATGATGTCTTCATCGTGGAAGTCAAATCTCATGGGATAATAACCATTAATGGGTTGCTCAGCTAGATAGTCAGACAGTACACTGCCTTTGATGGCCTTTTGAGATGTGTAATGAATATCATACTCTATCAGAATCATTTGCCATCTTGCAACCCTTCCGGTAAGTGATGGCTTCTCAAATATGTACTTGACTGGATCCATTTTTGATATCAACATGGTAGTGTGAGTCAACATATATTGTCTTAGTCGGCGAGTAGCCCACACTAAAGCACAACAGGTTTTCTCGAGCAGTGAATAACGTTGTTCACAGTCGGTAAACTTTTTGCTTAGGTAGTATATTGCATACTCTTTTCGACCAGACTCGTCATGCTGGCCCAACACACACCCCATTGATCCTTCTAATACTGTCAGGTACATTATCAGAGGTCTTCCTTCAGCTAGAGGCATAAGAATTGGAGGTTCTTGTAGGTACTCCTTGACCTTGTCAAACGCCTTCTGACAATCTTCGTTCCACCTGACCGTTTTTTCCTTTCTTAACAATTTGAACAGGGGCTCACAGGTTGCAGTGAGGTGAGATATGAACCTTGATATGTAGTTCAATCCACCTAAGAACCCCCGAACTTCCTTTTCAGTCCTAGGTGCAGGCATCTCCTGAATGGCTTTGACTTTGTCAGGATCAACCTCAATTCCCTTTTCACTTACGATAAATCCCAGCAACTTACCGGAACGTACCCCGAATGTGCATTTGTTGGGGTTTAACTTCAATTGGTACTTTCTCAGACGCTTGAACAATTTCAGCAGATTTACCAGATGGTCTTCTTCAGTGAGGGGCTTGGCAATCATGTCATCCACGTAGCATTCAATTTCTTTGTGGATCATGTCGTGGAATAAGGTCACCATAGCCCGTTGATAAGTGGCACCGACATTCTTCAGTCCAAAAGGCAATACCTTGTAACAAAATGTGCCACAAGGTGTGATTAAGGTTGTTTTTTCCTTGTCTTCGGGTGACATCTTGATCTGATTATACCCAGAAAATCCATTCATGAAGAAGAACACTGAGAACTGAGTTGTGTTGTCGACCAATACATCAATGTGAGGTAATGGGAAAACATCCTTTAGGCTAGCTCTGTTCAGGTCCCGGTAATCCACACACATCCGTACTTTGCCATCCTTCTTCGGCACTGGTACAATATTAGCAACCCACGGTGGATAACTAGTTACAGCAAGGAAATCGGCGTCCCACTGTTTTTTTACTTCTTCCTTAATCTTCATGGCCATATCTGGACGAGTACGGCGTAGCTTTTGCTTCACTGGAGGGCAATCTTCCTTTAATGGTAGCTTGTGCATAACAATATCCGTATCTAGACCTGGCATGTCTTGATAGGACCAAGCAAAGACGTCGACGTATTCTCGAAGCATGTCAATGAGCTGTTCTTTTACTGAAGCCTGCAGACTGGCCCTAATCTTCACTTCTTTCAAATCCTCTTTGGGACCAAGATTAACTGTTTCAACCTCCTCCTGATGAGGAGTGATCACTTTCTCTTCTTGCCTCAACAACCTGGCTAACTCTCCAGGTAACTCATAGTCTTCCTCAACCCCTTCATCAGTTGATTAATTGGATTGTCGAAGTCATACAAGGTTATAGTAGTGTTGTTGTCGGTGCAATCCGGAGGATTATCTCTGCAAGGTTTGAGATTGGTTCGTTTTAGTGATCAATTTTAATCTTGTTTAGAAAAGTGAAAATGAAGTTATTATTTTGAAAACATTGCCATTTTATTGTTTTGTACAAAAGTGAAAAAAATGAAAAGACAGTGAGCGAAAAAGAGACTTGTTTGCAAAAGATGTCCGATATTCATTGATAATCCATTTGCACAAAATTACAATATGGCCCTATTACAAAATGAGTCCTGACACCTTGGGCAAGATGCAGGGCTTGATACATGCTAAAAAAGGCAAGAAATAATAATTACTCTGCAGGAGTAACCCTTATAATTTCCTGGGAAGACCAGTTAAGGACTTGGTGACCCGGGATCCTTGGACGTATCCAACTCTCCAGGTTGAGGTCGCTTTCCGCCTCGTCTTCCACGTTGTTAACAGCATCCGGGGTGAGCATCCCCCACTGATGAACTTGGGCTCCTTAGCAGCCTCTGCTTGATCTTGTCGGAATAGTTTGTAACCCAATCCGAATTTGTCCTCCTTTTTCTCCACCGGTAGCAGCTTGCCCCAACCTTGGGCATTTCCATATTCAACAACCTTCCGGGTTTGCTGATAGGAGACAATTGAAGTACCCATCCTATCCTCCTGGGATGCAACAAATACTTCAGTCGTCGCCTCATTGATGTTCAGAGCCTCGAACCCCTGGCTCATGGTTTCATGGATTTCACCATCCATCTCAATGTATTTGTATGTAGCCATATGGCTAACAAAGATGTCTTCTTCACCAGAGATGGTGATAATCTGTCCTTCACACTCATATTTCAATTTCTGGTGAAGGGTTGATGTAACTGCGCCAACAACGTGAATCCATGGTCGACCCAACAAACAACTATAGGTCGGCTGAATGTCCATCACATAGAAAGTAGTCTGAAAGACCTGTAGACCGATTATCACAGGCAGCTCCACCTCTCCAAGAACAGACCTCTTGGAGCCAACAAAAGCCCTGACCACCAGATTACTTGGTCGGAGAGGTATACCATCATATTCGAGCTTGACAAGAGCTTTCTTTGGCAAGACATTGAGTGAAGACCTAATGTCAATAAGAACATGAGAGAGCACAACCCCTTTACACTCTAGGGTGATGTGTAAAGCTTTGTTGTGGTGACGTCCTTCCGTTGTTAAGTCAGCATTGGTGAAACCTAGCCCATGGCTAGTATTGACATTAGACACCACTATCTCAAGTTGATTCACCGTGATCTCCTCCGGCACGTAGGCAGCGTGCAAGACTTTAAGTAGTGCATCCCGATGAGCCTCGGAACACAACAACAAAGATAAGATGAAGATCTTAGAAGGAGTCTGGTGGAGCTTATCCACAACTTTGTAGTCACTTCTTTTAATTATCCTCATAAATTCATCCACATCCAGATCGAAGGATGGTTTATGAGTCTCTTTTGGTGCAGGTTCTTCAGGTGCCACACTTTTCCCTTTGGCTTTGGCAGCAGCCTCTACCTCAGTGTTGATTCTTGAAGCTTGTGACGTGAAGAGGCGTCCGCTTCGGGTGAATCCTCCGCCTCCCCTGACATTATCCACTTGTGAGGTAGGAACTGAAGAATCAAGAAGGACTTTTTCTCCATTGCAGTAAAGGTCTGCACCATAATGCCATGGTACAACATTGTCTTTGTCATATGGAATGGGCCCTAGCACCGTGATGGTGACCGGGCTAACTGCGGCAGAGGTTGGAACCGTTATTGTATGTCGATCATAGAAAATGGTGACAGGACTTCTGGTGGATGTTGGTGGTGATGAATTGAAGCTTGATTGTTGCTGAGATTGTCGTTGAAAGTTGCTGGAGTTTGGGACTGTTGTAGGGTCATAATAAATAGTAACTGTGGAGACGTCGTTGTTGGTGGTTGCTGAAGTTGTAGAAGCAGGTGCAAATGAACTGTTGTTTGTTGAAGTGATGGAAGAAGTGGTTGTTGATTTTGTAGACGAGTCGGTAGGAACAATTGTTGTTGCAGTTGTAGAAGAATCATTTGTTGTCGAAAAAGGAGTTGCTGGTGTTGTAGAAGCTGTTGTGGTTATTTGCAGAATTCCTTCTTTAATCAAGCCGTTAATGCCATTCCTCGAGCTTGTACACCCGTTTACAGAAACCTTGCAAGATTCACAACAGGCCTCACAACCTGGAAACACTTGGCATTTCAAAAGTTGAGCTTTAACCTCTTCCAGAGGTGTCTGAATACTTGCAGTATCTTCAATTAAACTCATGGGTGAGCCTTTCTCTATAGCATTAATCCTTGGCCCACCATGGCTGGGCATAGGATTCTTCATGACATTGGGAGGTGGTGCAAAATCAAGGCCTTTGAATCCACAAAATCCTGGACCTTCATATACAAAGCCCTGCATTTTTCTGTGGAATGACCAGGTGCATTAGAATGAAAAGTACACCTAGTGTTGACATTGTAGTTTCTCGGCAGGTTCTGAGGATCAGGTGGAGCCAATGTACTTAACTCGACAAGATTGAGCTTTAGGAGTTGTGGCAGCAATGTGGCATATGGTATTGGAATAGGGTCAATCACCCTATTGATCTGATATGGCCGCTCTTAAAAAGGACGTTGTTGTTGGTTGTTGTTATTGTTGTTGTAAGATCTTTGTTGAGGAAACTGTTGCTGTTGAGGAAAGTTCTGTGGTTGTTAAGTATATTGAGGAGGTGGAGTAGGAATTGTGACGGCGGCAACTGATCTTGGCAGATATTGGGGTCTAGATCTTCCCACATGTACATAATTTGTTTCACCGGATCTACGGGGCCCAACAAATGGCTTCCTTGCACTGCTTGAACTGGCACCGTTGTCAAAAATCTTTCCCATCTTCAGTAGGCTCTCAATTCTTTCCCCAGCTATCACCACATCTGCAAAGCTGGTGGAAGAAAATGCAAAAAATCAGTCAATATAAGTACCCTGGAGAGTGTTCATGAACATATCTGCCATCTCCCTTTCTGACATCGGGGGTTGAACGGCAGCAGCTAGTTGCCTCCACCTTTGGGCATACTCTCTAAAGCTTTCACGGGAAGACTGTGACATTCCCATCAGAAGGGTTCTGTTTGGAGCCATGTCCAGATTATACTGATATTGACGAATGAAAGCTTCAGCCAAGTCTTTCCAATTTCTAACTGTTGCCCTGGTTAAATGAGAATACCATTCTCGGGATGCCCCTGTCAAGCTATCCTCAAAGTAAAACATCCACAGTTTCTCATCCATGGTGTAGGCTTTCAATCTCCCCAGGAAAGACTGAAGATGGGTACGCGGGTAGGATGTACCATTGTATCTTTCAAAACAAGGAGGTTTGAACTTGTGAGGAATTCTAACCCCCTCCACTAACCCCATGTCCATGACATCAAAACCCAGAGAGTTTTAGGATTCAAGAGATCTTAGCTTCTCTACTATTTCATCCAACTGACGATCATAAACTTTGTCTCCAGCCCCAACCACAGTAAACTGCTCTTCTTGAGGGTCCTCCTGCAAAGCCCTCCCTCTAGTGTTACCTTAGGTGTTTCTTATAGCATTGATGTCTGGGTTCAGATGAGGTCCAAATTTTGGGGGATCAGTGCGAGGCTGCACGTGATCGTTGTTGCTGGTACCCCCTGTACCTGGATGGTTTTCCTCGGGAGTTTGCCGCTCGACTAACTCTCTCAATCTCTCCTGGCTCTGAGCCAAACCAAACATCACTGTCATAAATTGATTAATTTGGGCCCTCATCTCTGTCCTCTCATTGGCCATCTGGGCTCTCACTTCAGTCAAGTCTTGTTGAACCTGATCCATTTGTAATCCCGGAAGGTTGTTTCTTGTCGGATACCGGTGCACTCTATTGACGGGGAACACTCTTCTGCGAGCAATGTTTCCTGAAACCACAACAAAGTGAGAAACAACAACAACAAAAAACCTACAAAACAAAGAAATGATGTTAGTATGCAATGCCGGATGCCTATTTGTCTTCCAAGGGTATCCGGTTTGGTTCTTTGGTTTTGACCTTTCCAGACCTCGAGGAAATGATGATGTTGCAGTGAGATTAAGCCCACAGAATAATACAAACCATATATTACAAAAATGTGAAGATACATAGTTTGATTACAATAAAGTCCCCATGGTGGGTCAAGATACAACAACAAAATCAAAAGTACAAACAGTAGGAAAGTACAAGTACAAGGAAATCAAACATCCAATCCAAAGTCATCCTCTCTGACTTCCTTCAGAAGAGCCTCAGTTACTGGACCTACTGGGTGCTCTGTAATAGTCCTGATGAGGAGGTTCCCGGTGGCAATGGCACTGGTCAACTTCTTATGCTTATCCTGGTCCTTTGATCTCTTTATCCCCGCCCAGAGTTTCAACTCAGAGATCTCCTTCTGTGCTGCTAACAAAGCAGCCTGATTCTTCTTCTCACTAGCCTCCAGTTGCTCTATCTTAGCTTGGATCCTTTGATCTTCCTGTGCACGAGCCTCAGTGATCCTGATCCACCTAGCCTGGCTCTCCTCTAAGTAATGCTCAGCTCTGGCCTTCTGAGTCTTAGCTTCCTTGCAAGCATTCTTCAGCATAAACTCTCATGCTCTAGCCTTTCTGATGTAGTCATCTGTCTTCTCAATCTTGGTCAAGTGCTCAATCCGGAGCTTCTCTAACCTTTCATTATCCAAACGGCTGTCATTCCTCTCCCAGAGGGTCTTCTCCAAAGCTTTAGTGAGCTGATCATTCCTCTCCTTCAGTTTCTCAAACTCCTCTAAACTGACAGTAGCTGCAGCCTCAACTGCTGAGGGTCCAGGTACATCCTCTAAGGTGAATGACATACGGGTGATCTGTCCCCTGGTACGAGACCAGTCAAGATACTTAGCCGAAGCTATATTGTTGCACTTGCCAAGGATAGTTGTCCCCTTAGTATGAAAAGAAAAGGGTTGTAGTTGATGCAACCTTTTACTCCAATCAGGGGTACATTGGGGTACTGCCCATAGCTGGTGATGATATCTTTACCCTTGGTGCTCTGAGTGCACCATCTGATCTCTTATAATGTAAGGGCAATCAATCTCTTAGCCCAGTTTCTTGGCTGATGAGGATTCAGGAAAGTGTCTGACTTCGACAAGTGTCTTAGCAACCAACAGTAGAAGAGGGGTGCGCAGCATCTGACCAATCTTCCCCTTTGTTTCTCATTCCTTTGATGCACTGAGTAGTAAAAGTATCCAAGCAATGTAGGAACTGGGTTCCTCGGCAAGAACAAGTGAATAGCACTCTTGCTTACAAACTTCGGCTCGTCTGCAAACAAGATAACTCCATATATGCTGAGAGCTAGGAGAGCACAAACAGTTTCCGACTTCCCTGCTGCAGCATGCAGGGTGGCCTGAGTAACCAAGAAATCCAAGTGAAGGTCTGGGATTCCAGCCTTAGTGGTCATGCTCTGGTCAATGAGGGTGGGATCCAAGTGCAAATCCTTAGCTATATCTTCATTCTTGGGAGCAACCATCTCAGGGTTGAAAGGAATCCCTCTCCTGATAGGGACACCTAACAACATGGAGAACTCTTCCATCAATGGTCCTAGCTGAAAATCTGGGAAAGTGAAACATCTGAGAGGAGGGTCATAGAACTGTAGATATGTGTGGATCATGCTCCTCTGGGATGCATCCAGGTCCATGATCATGTCCATAATTCCTCCATAATGTTCCCTGAATAGAAGGACATGATCAGGAGTGATGAGAGACTGCATCTGTCTGATGCATGTCAGAGTGGGCTCAAAGAAATGATAGGTAATGTTGCTCTTCCTAGAAATGTCCATGCTGATAATGGATGCTGGTGAAGAAGACTGAGGAGAAACACTGGTGAAGGTAACTGCTGAAAACTGATGAAGATAACTGGAGAAGGTACTGAAGAAGAGTCTTTGATGAAGACAACTGGTGAAGAGAGCTGATGCAAATAGCTGAAGGACTCTGAGCAGCAAAATAGGTCAAAACTAAACCAAAGATAAGTTGTGGATACCCTGTAAAAACAAATGGACAAATGTTAAATGATGCAAAATGATGTATGCAAAATGATAAGCAAAGGGTTTGTGATCAAGTGTTGGATCTATTATCTGCCTTGATAGGGTCCATGTTTGTTCATAAGTCCGGATGAAGGCTTAGAAAACCAGTAACCAGGTGGGGGACTCAAATAAAGAGACACAAATCCAGGGTTTCACAAGAACAGTCCAAAAATGATACAGCCTTAAAACAACATTATTAACAAGGGTATGATGAGGCCAAGGGTTCCTGCAAACCTGTAAACATCCCAACCCCCTCACATGTATTGTTCTAGAACAAGGATCCTCAGACTCAGATCGGTTATGAGAAGTGTAAACACTTCTAACCCGGAGGTACAATGTTTATAATAACCATAAAAGATCCTCCTCTAATTCACCTCAGATGCTGAATGTCATAAAAGGTCATCCAGACATAGCAGGCTTCCCAGATAGCCCTAGTACTATAGGAAATGCATAGCACAGAGTTCTCAAGAAGAAACCCATGTTTGAACCGTGTTTCATATTCCCACACCAGACCGAAATGGAATGGGAAAGAATATGAAGCCACTCTATCCTATGTGTCACTCAGGTCCCCGGTATGGAACCTAAATCACTCAATGATCCCCACCCACCAAAACAGACAAGAGATCCAGCAAAAATGATATGATAATAGTATGAAATGCATAAAACTGTAAATGAAAGCAATAAATAAAGTTGTACAGGAAGCAATAAATAAAGCAATAAACAATAAGCACAAGTAGCACATAACACCCCCATAAACACAAATCAAACAAGCGCTAGGAGAAACCCATAAAAAGAACCAGAAGCCCTGGTTGCAAGATAAGTATCCCCAGCAGAGTCGCCAAGCTGTCGCTCCCAAAGATTTGCATCCCGGTACAAGCGCGAACGGTCGGCAAAAGGAGAGAATGAAGGTGAATATGAATAGAGTCTCTAGCTAGGCATTTTTATCCCGAAGGAAAGGTAATGCTGCATAAACCTATGAAAAGATAGATAAGACGGTTGCGAACCAGAGAAATTGAGAAAGGGTGTTGGTTACAACCTGGGAAGGTATTAACACCCAGATTATCCGTCGTACTCAACGGGATCCACGCTTAAAAGATTGTGTTTAAAGGGGTAGTGCATGTGCTATCTGTGTGCAAAAGATAATAATGAATGTACATGTGTCAGTGCAAAAAGGTGAATTGCTTAGGAACTGAGGCTTTTAAAGAATGCTGAAAGAGGGGGAAGACACATAGACTTTTTTTCGATAACTGTTAAGTTATGCCTACGTATCCTCTCGTGCAATGAGGAAGTCAGAACACCGTAGTTCAACTCAAAGAGACTGAAAGATAAATTGATTGTTAACTGCCTGCTTGTCTATGCTCAAGTGTATGACTCGTCTGGCTTGAGTGCTAACTGTCTTGAATTAGACGGAAGAAGCAAGTTCTCGTTTATGAATGAGTGTGGTGAGAAAAGAATCCCGGAGGAGACGATTATTGTTTTTTTTTTGTGTTTTCAGTTTTGTTATTGTTTTTGATGTTTTGCATAAGTTGATGAGCTTAAGCCTAAATCAAGAGCTTGTAAACTCATTATATCCTCCCTGATTTGGGATAATGAGCCTACTTAAGTATGAGATAAGCATCTCAACTTAATTACCATGATGATGTAGGATTAAGATCATTAACCTACTTGTGATTATTTATATGTTTTTTTTGGGTTTTTGTTTAGTGTTAATTAATAAGTTTAATCTCTAATCACAGATCAGTGGGCTCATTACACCATCGTAATAGAAGGATAATAGATGAGAACACTTAAGCTGAGGAAGATACCTCAACTTAATCCATGGTTAGGGATTAAATTCATTAGATAACAAGCCATTATTATGTGGATTTTAATTAAGGGATGAGATTAAGAATTGGGTTTTATGGTTTGTAAGACAACTTGAGGGGGACTTGTCCATTAAACACTAGGGTTAGTCCTTCTTAACCATAAAAGAAGAATTAGAACCATAATGTAAGGCCCAAGTTATAAGATGAAGTCTTAGTGATTATTAAGATGATTTGATTAAGAGGTTTTAACAAATTAAAGGTTTAACACTTAGGATTAAAATTATACACTCCATCCTAAGAGAAGGATGCATGCATAACCCTAATTCCAAAGTCCTAAAACTTTAAGAGTTTAGTCTCTGATTAAGAGATGAAAAGAGAGACTCAAGGAGACTCAAAGGTAAAATCTAAAGGGGGACTAATCACAACCCTAATTATTATCATGCTTGGATGTTCCTATGGTTTGTAAGGCTTAAGAAAGATCTTCAAGGAAGCCACCAATGTTAGAAGTAGATGAAAAGAGGAAGAAGCAGAAAAATAAATTACTTATTTCACTAAAGAAGATAAGTAACTTAAAGAAAGAAAGTAAGAGAGGATGAACATAAGTGAATTATATTCACTTCAAAGAAACCAGCAAAATGCATATGAAAGAGATAAAGAGAAATGAGAAGTGAAGGCAAATCCACTTCTCAAAGTAACTTACCACCTGAAAATGTTAGCATGAATGCATAAAGTCCAAGGCATAAAGAAATGAAATGAAATGAGATGCAATGAGATGAAATGACCAAAGTCAGAAGTGTTTATGCAATGTTAATGTCATATGATATGATGGAAAGGCATACAAAGTGCATATGTATGATCATACAAGAATGAGATGTCATGTAAGCATGCTTAGATGCTTGAAACCACATGGATGTTTATGAAATGAAATGAATGCAAATCATGGCAAATGGATGAAGAAATGATCAAGCATGATTCTAACATGTCCTAAGATGACATATGAATGCAAGAAATGTCATGGCAAGTTCATGTATGGATGCATATGCAAGATGAATGCAAATGAACACATAAAATTAGGGTTTTATGGACAAACAAGATGCAAATGAACAAAACAGAAACATATGACATGATAAAAAATTGAAACTAAGCTCAAACACCCAAAGGAGGAGGTCAGAAGCCTTACCATTCAAAAGTTATGAATTTCCTAAGTTTCTAGGGTTTTTTGGGTGATTCAAAAGGGAAAAATGCAAATCAATTTGAAAATGCAAGATAAATTTATGAGATAAATGACCTATAAACTACATGCAATGCACAAAACAATGTAAAAAGAATCATCTTCAAACTCTTCTTGGTTAGGCATAAATGATTTTTTTAAGTTAGGGTTCAAAAATATGATTTAAATTACCCTTAATTCAAAGAAAATTCACAAACTATGATCAAACCTAAAAAGAAATTTGTGTGAAGAGTTTGAAAATGTTTCTAAATGCAATGGGATGATTCATGATTTGTTTGGTGATTTTTAGAAACCTAAATGTATTTTTAATTAATTAAAATACTTTAATTAATTAAAAATAACATTTAAATATTTTAAAAATACTTTTTTAATGCAAACAATAAAAAATAAAAATGTTTTCAGGTCAAGAAAATTATTTGAAACAAAAATAAGTATCATAATTTTGTGATGAGTTTTGATATTTTAAATTAAATATGCAAAAGAAATGGATAAAAATGAAATTAAAATGAATAAAATGCAAAGTAATCTGATCCAGAGGCCCAGATTCAAACTGGAAAGGGAGGTAATTGACCTCGCGCGCATCTGGACGACCCACATTCAAACTGGCTTTTAATTATGTTTTTAATTAATTAATCAGGATTAAAAGGTAATGACTCAATCTGGACCACACGCTACTAACCCTAATCCTCATCTAACAGCCACAAACGCGTCTGGGGAATTAATCACAGATTAAGGTTTAATGACCTTCATGTGACCGGAGAAGACCTCCGGTCATCTTCTCCGGCCAACCAAAATTGTTATCTCTCTCCCTAGGCTATGAGAACCTCTCAAACTCTCCAGAATCACTCCCCAAACATCAACAAACAAGAATCATCCCTCAAAAACAATTTATCATTCACTAAAAACAGGATTCGAAGCAAATCATAAAACTGAACAAAACTTTCAGAAGTTCAATACATGCTTAATATCCAACCATTTTCAAAACAAATTACATCAGGGTGATCAGTGAAGCATGAAGATTCATTTAGAAACTTAAAATGCAAGTTCTGGAAAAAGAGTTCTTGAGGTTACCTGAGGTTGAGCTTTTTGATTCTGGGCTTTCTGGCCTCCTCCCTTGTGCAAATCAACTTCAATGAACCTCCTGAGGATGATGTGAAGCTTAGAACAAGTTTGCAATGGATGGTTTTCATGTTTCAACTCTGCTGCACCAGAAATCGTATTTGTGTTTGGCTGTATCTTAGGTCATGTGGAGATGATTGGTGAAGAAAGATTGAAGTTCCAGTGGCTGGTTTTTGAGATTCGAAGACTTGAAGTTTTTTTGCAAGATTTGGGCAATCTGAGTTCTAGGATGATTCAGCTGCTTGTGTCTTATGAAATGTGTTCCATAAGGATATTATAGGCCAATGTGAGTGTTCAGAAAGTGGGTGGTGGCATAGTGTGATTGGTATGGGCCAAGTTGCAAAAAGTCAAGATTTTGTACTTTGAGGTATGGGCATGGTGCAGGCCTAAGTTCTTGGGGTGTCTGGCCTCAGCTGACTTTGTGGAGAGCCATGGAATTGGTTTTGGCATCCTGAAACAAGTGGATGAAGAGATTCATACCATTTTGCAATTCTTCAAAGTTTTGTCCCTTTTGAGATTTCTTGAAGTTCAAGGCATGAAAACACTTGATTCAAAGCACAATTCTGATGTTTAGAGGTCCATTTGACATATTGTGAAATGTTTGTGTCCATTTGAAGTCATTAGAATGCCTTGACATGGTCAGAAAGTTTGAGAGTTCCCTCACACAAAGCATCCTCCTAAGCAATGGATCCACAACTAGGGTTTTGATTTTATCTAAGCTAAATGGACTTCCAAGGCCTCAAGTGAGCTTCATAACATCCCACATGACTTCAAGAATCCCTATGCCAAGTTTCAGAGCTTTCCCAATAAGTTTGACCATTCAGACGATCAGATATGCAAAAATCAATCAAAGTGGTTAAAAAGTCAAACTAAGGTCAACTGTGGTCAAATTAAAGTCAAACTTCAATATTTTTTGCCAACATCAAATTTATGAAGTAAAAGTCATCATTTGATCAAGGGTTGATCATGATTCATCAAGGAAATCTCAGACCATCAAGAATCAAGAAGTTTCTAAATTAGGATCTCACAATAAAAGTCAACTAAAGTTTGACCAACCATAACTTTCACATGCTTCATAAATAATTTCCCATCCAAAGCTCAATTTGAAGGAAATTGAATTCTCTAAATCTTTTTGTCTCACAAGCCAAGCCTAGAAATGCTTCATTTGGAAGATATGAGCTAAGACATTATAGGTCATTTCAAAAGTCAACAAAAAGTCAACTTTTTCCAAAGAGCATAATTTTAAAATGGTAAAAGATATTGACATTAGACCAAAGAGGTTTGTTAGAGAACTCTCTAAGTTTTCCAAAAAGTCCAAGATCACTCTCATAGCCTTAAAATTGAGGGATTTATGCCTTGGCAAAGTTGGGAAATTTTCAAGGGGTGTATGAAGCAAATAAGGTCTGAAATCCAAAATTTTCCAAATGGGCTCACCAAATTCCTACCCAATCTCAAAGTTAAGACCTTGCACGACCCAATAATCAATCCATATGATTTTTATAATTTATTTTTTATTTATTTGGATTTTATTTGTTAAAATTCAATTTAAATAAAAATAAAATATAAAAAGTCAATATTTAGATCAAATATTTGTTCTAGAAGCAAATATATTGCATTTAAACTAATTGAAGACCATCCAAATTCGTGCAAGGCATAATTGGCAAGGTTATATTTGAGTTTTGGACCATTATGAGTGATGGCTTTCTTCCATATCAAGCAACTAAAATCCATGAAGACAAAACCCATTTTTATGACCTAATTACATCCCTATATATACATGAACATAAGGCAATGCAGAGGGACGAATTTGCAGGTCAAGAACATAGGATTCTAACTCAAAAAAATAAGGAAAAGGAGGCATTCAGTTTTGCACTTAGAGGCAGTTTCAAAGCAAATTAAAGGTTGCATTAGCTTCCTTGAAGATCACTAATAGTAACTCAATCCTCAAAAGCATCAAAATCATCCCAAAACACCATAACTGAATCCTTCATATTCATGTTTTTTTTTCGATTTCATATGTATGACTGATTTAAAGAATATCTAACAGTTGGTTTGTGTTTATGAGGTTACAAGGAATGTTTCTGGGAAAGAAATTTGAAGAATCACGACCATATGGAGACAGAACCATAACCTAGGGTTCTTGAGGGTTTTGTTTGGGGGCGTGCGATTGAAGTGATTTCTGGCGAAATTGATGACATAATCGTGTTTAGGGACCTCATATTAATTAATTTGAATCATTAAAATAAATTTATCCATGTTATTTGCAATGTTTGAATGTGCAGGTGTTGTAGTGACAATGCAAATCCATTACTAAAACCTTTAGTGACGGAAATCCGTAGGTAAAGGTCTAAAGCAACGACTGGAGGAAGAAGACGACTCATTGACACGGTTTTAAAATTCAAATATTTGGTTTCTCTTATAACGCATTCGTCTCAAACAATAGCATCATGCGCACATTAACTCAGATGGTAGGAGGCTTGGTCTTGGAAGGTACCAGACCTAGGTTCGATTCCCAGGTCCTTTAGTTTTGAGCAATTTTCTGTTTTTTTCATGTTTTTGTATTTTACTATTTTCTAATTAATTTCTTCTTTTAAATAATAGTTAGACAATTAATTTAAATTAATTATAATTTATTATAAAAAAAACTTTTTTTCTTAAGAAAAACTTCACTAATTTTGTTTCAAAAAATACTTAGTTTTTTTTATTTAAAAATGTTAATAATATTCTTTCATAAATTAATTAATTTGTAAATACATTAATGACTTAGTTAATATTTTTTCTAAAAAAACTCTTAATAACCTTATTTCATTTTAATTAAATTCTTAATTACTCCTTTAATAATAATTTTGTATATATTTAGTATTTTGTATTTTTTTAAAATTAGTTAATTACAATTAACCATTAGTTAAATTTTCTCTAAAAAAATCTATTTTTTTTAAACTAACCCTAATTTTTGCTTAACAAACTCTATCTTTCTCTAACCCTAATAATTTTGTTTTTATTTATTATTATTTTATTTAATTATTTATTTAGAACAATATTCTTTGCTCATTTATTTATTTTTTCTTTATTTAAGTATTTAGAAAAATTATATAGGTTGTTATCTTGATGTAATTTATTTTTCTCGCTCATATTATTATGTAACTGTCCCGAAGCCGTGTAATAGCGTAGGGTTTTAATTCGTGCATTTTATTTACTTTATTTAAATTGTGTGGTTAGTAATAATAGGGAGTGCAAGAAATAACTGAAAATTAATTGGACTTAGATAATTAAAAAAATAAGATAAATATTTGAATATAAACACTCACACACGTAAGTCGATCTAAGATCACTGTCTGTACCTCTTAGGGTTATCCCTCTTGGTTGCCTTAAGATAAATGGTCAAGTCCCTCGAAAATGGGGGCGTCTTAAAAAAGCAAAGTCCATACAGAATAAAATCATCATAGTCCCTTCAGATTAAAAGATCAAGTCCCTACGAGGTTGCCTACGATAGTGATCTTGTCCCTTCGGTAAATACGATGATAGTCCATACGAATTGCTAAAGACACCCCTTAAGTTGCCTTCATTGACCATACGATGACCCTACGCATGTCCCTCAAACAAATCCAAGGTAATGACTACTTACTCCTTAATAGTAGGGACAATCTTACCCTTGAAAGAAAATGAAAGAACATGAAAGACTAGTCTAGGGTAGGTACAACTTAGTTACTTGCTCACATTTCAAAAATACTTTTCAAACATCTTCAAAAACAAGGCTTTGTATACATTCATACGAGGAACATTACAAAGTACTTAGACAAATTTCTAAACACACACTACACTTTCCTTTTTCAAACGAATAAGTGAGCTAAGTAACTAAGAGCCCATGGATAACCATGGATATAAAGGGTGATAACACCTTACCTTTATATAACCTACCCCCCGAACTCAAGTCTTTTAAAAATAGGTCTTTCCTGTTCTTATATGTCCTTTCCACTGGGATAAAATAAAAGTCGGTGGCGACTTTTGCTATCCGCAAAATTATAGAAAGTCAGTTCTCCCACCGTGTTACAGAACTGGCGACTCTGCTGGGGACTTACTAAGTAAAAGAGGGGTACCCTTAGGAATTAGATGACTTATTTGTTTGTCTTGTTTTCTTTACTTACTTGTTGGGCTTTTTTTGTGAAAGATCCTAACCCGGATCTAGTGTACCATAGGTAAATGGCTATAGACCAAGGAAACTGTACGGTGTATATCGATATGGTTGATCTGGTGGCCATATGTCGCTCCCTGGATTTCCATCCTGGTACAAACGCGAAAGTGGCGTGGAAAGAGGTAGAGTCGCCAGCCAGGCATTTTTATCCCGAAGGAAAGAGAATGGTAATGCTGCACAAACTAGAAGAAAAGAAAAAGGAAGGACACGGGTCCTGCGAACCAAAGAGACTGGGTTCGGGAGTCGGTTACGACCTGGGAAGGTATTAGCACGCCAGATCGTCCGCCGTACCCGACGGGATCCACGCTTGCAAAGAAACTGTTTCAAAGGGTGAAAGAAATGAAAGTTGCTGTAAAACTGAAACTGAAACTGGATAAGAAAGAAAAGAAAGGGGGAAAATGTAGGGAAAATAAAAGAGTGTGCTCGAACGGGCCCTACCCCGCTGCCTACGTACCTCATCTGGACAATGAGGATCAGAGTCGTCGTAGTTCTCCTAACTAGGGGTGGAAAAAATTTCTTGTGTTTTAAGCTTGAACTTCTTATATCAATGCTCAGGTGTTGCAGATGCTCAGGTGTTGCAGGCTCAGACGATGAGTGCGTAACCGTCTCTCAAAGTGACAAGTAGTAGCAAGTTCGTACGTAAGGAGTGAGTGAGATGAGAAAAGAAGTCCCAAAGGAGACGCTTATTCTTTGTCAAATGTTTTATGATTTTTTTATGAGTGTGGCACAAGGAAGTAAATTCAAGCCCGTTTCCATGGAATGTGTACTTGCTACTACATTCTAAGATGGAATAATAAAACAAGCACACCAAGTAAGGAGAATTTATCCAAGACTTGTTTCCAAGGGTTAGGGCCTAAGCTCACTAACTTGTTGAACTTATTAAGTGTCTTAATGATTAGGATGAAGAAGTGTTTTTTAGGATTTTCTTGATGAAGATGACTTCATGATCAGACTTATGCATCATGCTAGACAAATGTACTATTCCAAGATGGAATGAATACATATGCCTCATGGAATAAGGCTATTGTACAAGAAGTCACTTCTTTCTTTATTAATGTTTTTTTAGGGTTTTTGTTTTGAGATGAGAATAGAAAGAGACAAAAGGGGATCTTAAAGGTAAAAGTCTAATGGGGGAAGTCTAATCCTAAAGTTATCATGCAAAGGTGGTCCTAGGTTAGTGAGGTTTACCTATCCTAAAGATGAAGGAAAGAAGAAAAGAAGAAGGAGAAAGAAGAAGGGAGCTAGACGAAAGATGGCCTAAGCATATCTAAAACAAGATAAGAAAGCATAAAAAGGAATGAAAGAAGAAGTTGAGATGAAAAAGAAATAAGTGAGGAGAGGAGAATGCAATATGAAGTAATCAAACAATGGACAAACGGAGCCTACACCAGTAGGACTTCCAGATGCAAGCAGTATGCAAGAGGTAAAATCGGGTCTCAGTGGTACCTAACGGAGAAGGTCTGCTGCCATTTCAATACACACAAAAGAAATCAAGAATAATTATCAAGAAGAATATTCACACAATCAATTCTAGTAAGTCTTCAAGTGTTCCACATCACGAATCATTAGAATTAGTTCAAAATCTTCAATGTGCAAATGAAATCAAGAAAGACTTGTCAGAAACCAATCAGCCAGAAAGTCCATCAAGATAGGTAATCGTGTATAGGTAATAATCCACTAAGCGTCACAAATTGCATCAAGTGTTTCACGAACAATTAATAACAAGGCCATCACCAAGCAACATCCTCCATTATCAACATCAAGCGAAAAGCCTACAAAATATCAAATATAAAACTAGAACCAAGATTAGACAAAATCAAAATTAATTGAAACTAAAATCTAAACTATAAAAAATATAATCAAGATTTGCAGAATTAATATAGAGTTGGAGTAAAAATTCTAATATAAACTTAAAACAAGTATTAATTAAATCTAAACAACAATTAACAACATATTAACCCAAAACTAATAAAAAGGAAAAACGAAAAAGAGATGAGAGTGTGAGCCTCGGTAACTGGGGTGCAGAAGAGAAATTCGATGGACTAAAAACAAAACAAAGGTCCAAGAATTTAAAAAAAAAAACTATCCTAATAATACAAATATTTAAAATAAGATAATATAAATAATAATATTAAAAAAAACAACCAGTGTTAAAATAAAATAAATAAACAAAAGGCTTTAGAAAGTGGGGGTAACGGGTTCAGTGAAACACAAAAAGACATTTTCCAAAAGCTCCATCGCTGATTGAAAGGAACATTTCAATGTATCACAAAACTATCAAGCAGAAAATATCCTCAACAGCCTCAAACGTTTCTGCAATCGGTGTGTCTCCGTCTCTCTGCTCAGATCGACCTCGGTTTCATCTCTTTTACGGATGTACAATCGGAAACGACGCCGGAAGAAAACTCACTGTCGCCACATCCTTACTATCGCGACGACGACCGCAAAGTCTCCTGAAAAAAGAATTTCACCGTTGTTGAACCCCAAAATTTGCCCTCACCTAGGCAAGACATTGTGTACTAAGGTGTCCAAAGAGGTTTACAAGGTTCATAATTAGTCAGAAAGTGTGACAACTCCCTCAGACAAAGCATCCTCCTAAGTAATGCATCTTAAGCTAGGGTTTTGACTTTCATCAGGATAAATGGACTTCCAAGGCTTCAAGTGAGCTTCATAGCATCCTACATGTGTTCAAGAATCCCCATGTCAAGTTTCAAGGCTTTCCCAAAAGGTTTGCTCAGTCAGATGATCAGATAAGCTAAAATCAGTCAAAGTAGTCAAAAAGTCAAACTGAGGTCAACTGTGGTCAAACCAAAGTTAAACTTCATGATTTTTTGCCAACATCAAGTATATGAAGTAAAATTCATCATTTGATCAAGGGTTGATCATGATTCATCAAGGAGATTTCAGATCATCAAGAATCACGAGTTTCTAAATTAGGGTTTTCATAGGAAAAGTCAACTAAACTTGGACCAGCCATAACTTTCACATGCTTCATCAAAAATTTTCCATCCAAAGCTCATTTTGAAGGAAGTTGAAATCTCTACAGCTTTGTGTCTCACAAGCCAAGCCCAAAAATGCTTCATTTGGAAGGTATGAGCTAAGACATTATAGGTCATTTTAAAAGTCAACAAAAAGTCAACATCTTCCAAAGAGCATAACTTGAGAATGGTAAAAGATATGGACATGATACCAAAGAGGTTTGTTAGAGGACTCTTTAAGCTTTCCAAAATTTCCAAGAACACCTTCATATCCTTAAAATTTAGGGATTTGTGCCTTTGCAAAGTTGGGAAATTTTTGAGAGGTTTATGAAGCAAATGGGACCTTAGAACCAAATTTCTCCAAATGGGCTTGCATTTTTATGACCCAATCACTACCATGACATCATGCACGAATTAAAAATCATTTATTCAAATTTTTATTTATTTTATTTTATTTATTATGATTTTATACATTAAAAATCATTTTAAATCAAAATAAAATATAAAAGTTTCAATATTTGATAAGATTTTTGTTCTAGAAAATCATAAAGGTCAATTAAAAGTGATTGAGATCATGGAAAATCAGATCAACCAAAAATAGTAAGGATATATCAAATTTTTTTCAATATTTTGAAGCATATCTTTTTCAATCTCAAGTGATCCAAAAGTCCAAAGGAGGATCTGATTTTTTGACCTAGTTAGGTCATACTATATATGTACAACATAAACAAACACAAGGGACGAATTTTGCAGGTCCAAAGCACAAGAACAAAGTCAAAATTTTCAAGGAAAAAGTGGCAATGGAATTTTCATTTAGAGGCCATCTCAAAGCAAATTGAAGGTCTAAATATGATCTTTGATCATCCTTGATGCTATCCCAATGCTTTACATCATCAAAATTGCCCTCATATGCATAAACAGAATCCGTGTTCTTACACTTTTATGATTTTTTTGTTTTCTTCTATTTGTGCCATATAAATTATGTTTGATTGATGTATTGTATTTACAATGAAACAAGGAACGTTTCTGGATGGTTGAATTGAAGTTTCGTTGCAGGTTGAAGATTCTGCCATGATTAGGGTTTTGAACCTCACTTTAGGGTTTTCATGTTTAAGCCATATAAATAATTTTGGAAGCCGTGGTTAAATCGTAAACCTCACAAGGATCATTTTTATGTATTTAATTTGTTAAAATTTTGCGTATTCTGGATGTTGCAAGCTTGCAGGTTTATAGTGACAATTGGACTACCGTAGCTATAAGTCCTTTAAAAACCGTAGCTAAAAGCTCCTCTCCTGAGGTTGAAGATGAAAGCTATGGCGCAAAGATTTATTTCAAAATTTCAATATAATTAATCTTGTTTTTGTTTCATTAACATTACAAGTTGTATGGCTGGTTCAGATGGTGGAGGTCACGCGTGTGGGAAGTCCAAGACCTGGGTTCGAATCCCAGGTCTCTTTTTTTATATAATTATGTTATGTTTTTAGGTTTGTATTATTATTGAATGTTGCTCCTTCAAAGTCACCAACGCATGTGCAGTCTAGTGGCAAGGGATATATGTGTGGAGCATGGAGGCCTGGGTTCAACCCCAGGCTCCAGCAGGTAAGCTATTTTGGTTCCTTTTTTCTAATTTTTTGTTATTTTAATATATTTTAATAATTATTATTAATTAACTAATTTATTTTCTAAATGAATAAAAACTTAATTAGTTTATATGTAACTATAAATAGATATTTGTAAATAAGTACTAATTATTTTTCTAAATCTTATTTTATTATTTATTTTACTACAATTATATTTTGTAAATAAAAAAAATTATTTATTTTAATTAATTATTTTTAAAACCTTAATTATTTTCTAAAACCCTAATTCTCACAATTATAACCCTAACCCTAATTTTTTCTAACCCTAATTCTAATATTTTCTTAACTTTAGAATTTAATTTAATATTTTTGTAAATCATAATTAATTATTTATTATTTATTAAATATGTATATAATTTAATTATTATTATTAAAATACTATTTTCTTTATTAAAATATTTAAAATACCTCCTAATTTTAATTTATTTTGCTAATTTATTATTTCCTCTTATTTTTATTTTCTAACCATTTATATTCATTCTTATTATTATTGATTATTATTGCTTATTTATTATTATTTATCATTATTTATATTTCTCGATTATATTGTAACTATCCCAAAGCTTTGTAATAGTATAAGTTTATATTTTTGCTTTATTTTTGTAAATATATTAACTGTATGGTTAGTAACTATAGGGTGTGCATAACATGTTTGTGATTAAAATTGATTTAGAAAACTAATTAAATAAGATAAATACTTGAACATGAACACTCACACACGTAAGTCGATCTT
The DNA here is from genome assembly GCA_963966055.1 of Lathyrus aphaca. Taxonomy (NCBI): domain Eukaryota; kingdom Viridiplantae; phylum Streptophyta; class Magnoliopsida; order Fabales; family Fabaceae; genus Lathyrus; species Lathyrus aphaca. Next base: position 184,144,905 of record OZ014522.1, read on the forward strand.
TGATCACCATCCTACACTTTCTAAGGTTACCTCTCATGTTGCCTATTTCTAAGGTCAAGTAAGGTGTCTTAAGCAAAGTCCCTTCATAAAATATCATCAAGTCCCTTTAGTTTATAAGATCAAGTCCCTTCGAGGTTGCCTACGATAAATGATCTTGTCCCTTCGAATAAAAGATGATAAGTTCCTATGTATTGCTAAAGACACCTTACAGTGGCCTAAATTCAGATTGTCCCTATACATGTCCCTTCTCACATCCAAGGTAATGACTACCTATTCCTTAATAATAGGGCTAGTCTTACCATTGAAAGAACATATAAGAACAGTAAAGATTTAATATAGGGTAGGTTCCTCTTAATTACTTGCTCACCTTTTTTCAAAATACTTCATTACACTTCACATTTCAAACAAATTTTCAAAACAAAGTCTTTATATACATCCATACGAGGATCATTATAAAGTACTTAGAAAATTTTTAATCACACACTACACCTTTCTCAAAACCATTTAAAGTGAGCTAAGTAACTAAGAGCCCATGGATAACCATGGATATAAAGGGTGCTAACACCTTACCTTTATATAACCTACCCCATGAACTCAAGTCTTTTAAAAATAGGTCTTTCCTGTTCTTTTATGTCCTTTCCTTTTGGATAAAATAAAAGTTGGTGGCAACTCTTGCTATCCGCAACATTTATAGAAAGTCAGTTCTCCCACCGTGTTACAGAACTGGTGACTCTGCTGGGGATTTAATAAAAGAGGGGTACCCTTAGGAATTAAATCACTTTAAACTTGTTTGCTTTGTTTGCTTTACTTTACTTGTTGGGAGCTCTTATGTGTGAAAGATCCTAACCCGGATCTAGTGTACCTTAGGTAAATGGCAATAAACCATGGAAATTGTACAGCGTATACCGATATGGTTGATCTGGTGGCCATAGTTAGTGTGACTTCTTGGTTGGTGCTTATGTTCCTTAAGTAAGTTGAGGATAATATGAGGCTGCCATATGTTGTCAATACACTAACTAACTTTTAGAACCCTAGTTATCCCATCTTGGCCTTTAGAAAGTAGTGAGATAGCCGTCTTTGGTGAAGACTGAAGTTGGTTGATACTCGATGCTATGCTCATTGAGATCCTAAACTTGGAGGGTTTTGGTTGGCAAGTAAGTTGCCTACTAAACAACCACCCTCATGCAAGCCTTCAAACCTAGGGTTATTGTGTGACTTGTTTGTGTGTGCCACATGTTTGTTATTGAGCATAACATCATAACATCATCATGCATCATAAGCATAGCATTTTCACTAACCATTTCAAGGACCAAAGGACTTATCTTTGTTCTTTGTTGCAGGTGATGGCTTCTGCTCGTAGGAATACTATTCGGATCAACTTTGTAGGAATACCTCCTAAGCTTAAGGAGTTGGTCTCTCAAGTTTCTGAAAACTCCCAGTTCATCAAGAGGCAAGGTCACCTACTGGATCTAGTCACTTCAGGGTTCAATGAAGACATGATAAGTGTCCTATTTCAGTTCTTTGATCCTAAACATCATTGCTTCACATTCCCCGACTATCAGTTGGTTCCTACAATGGAAGAGTTCTCCAAGCTTCTGGGTATACCTATCCTCAATCAGAGACCTTTCACAGGCTTTGAAAAAGAGCCTAAACCTGAAGTCATTTCTACAGCCCTACATCTGAAGAAATCAGACATTGTCCTAGAAACAAGAAGTGGAGTTAAGGGTATTCTTGCTAAGGTATTGATGGAGAAAGCTCAAGTGTTCCTGAAAGCTATGAGTTATGATGCTTTTGAGGAGATCTTAGCCCTATTGATCTATGGCTTAGTATTGTTCCCCAATCCAGACCAGTTCATAGACGTACACGCCATCAACATATTTCTGACCCGCAATCCAGTGCATACATTACTTGGAGATATCTTACACTCTCTTCATACCCGTACTACAAAGGCACGAGGAACTCTGATGTGTTGTATACCTCTATTTTCTAGGTGGTTTATTTCTCACCTTCCTCGATCAGTGATGAAGAATGAACAAGGGTTAAGGTGGTCTAAAAGAATTATGTCACTTTCTCATTCAGATATTCATTGGTGCTCTACATCTATGGAGAATGTTACTATCATTGACCGTTGTGGGGAGTTCCCTAATGTGCCACTCCTTGGCATAAGGGGGGCATTACCTACAATCCTTCCTTATCTCTACGTCAGTTTGGTTACGCTCAGAGTTATGGTCCTCATGACATGCTTATTCAGGGTATTGTGTTCGACTATGACAACGATCTGCAAAGTTACCGTCAAAGGTTTATACGAGCATGGGGTAAAGTGAACAAGGTTGACAGCAGGACTCTGGAACCCAAGTACACTATTCCTATAGAACCTTATCTCATATGGGTGCGATCTCGTGCTCAGACTCTTATGATGCCATATCCTGCCATTCTGCCAGTTACCATGGAGCCTGTTGCTGAAGGGGATACTTCCTATGTCAATCTTCATCCAGACATGCCCACTGACATGGAAGAGTTACAAAGGTCCTGGATCCAGTTGAAGGAGCAAAGAGATACTTTTGAGACTCATTTCAAAGCTAGTCAAGAAAGAATCCTGGAGTTAACAAAACAACTTCACGAGGAGCGAAATCTCAACTCATACCTCAACACAAAGAGGAAACGTCCATGGGAGACTTAAAACCCCATATTTGTATTCATTTCATTTTTGTTGTAAACCCAAGAGGCAAACAAGTTTGTTGATTACTAATAAAAGTCTACTTTCTGATTGTTTAAATAAATTTAAATCCTGCGGTCCTTGAAAACATTGCATATGCATTAACATACCATATCATTGCATCACAGGTTTCTTATAAAGAGGTATATTATCTTCTTGATGTTTATTTCAGCAGAAATGGCTCTTGAACAGACTGTCAAAGATCTCCAGGCTCAGAATGCTCAGTTCCAAGAAGTGATCCTGAATTTGTCCAAGGGGAAAGAAGAGTTGAAAGCATTCCTCTCTAAGGATATGAAAATGAAGAATCCTGAATATAACAAGGATAATCAGTTGGAACAACTGCAAGCTGAGATGACAGAAATGAGGATCCAAATGAATGACCAGGTGGCTCTTATTCAAGGTTTAGCTCAGGGGCAAGAAGAGCTGAGAACCTTTGTCCACAAACTTCAAAGTAATGGAGTCAGGAATCTAATTGTCAATCAACCTCCGTTAAAACAAGCTGACTTGGTTGAAAGGAAGATGAGGATAAAAGAAGGTAAGAGACAGGTTGCCACTGATTGTTCTTCAGTTGAAGAAGAAAGACCTGGTAAAGTTAATCCACCTCAATACAAGGAATGTAGAAGACAGTTTATCAAATTCAGCACTCCAATGTCGCAAGTTTTGCAATTCTTGTTGGAGATGAAGCTAATTTCCTTGAAAAATCCTCCTCAAAATCCTAATACTTCCTCTCCTCGCTATAATCCCAAGGCAAGGTGTGGGTATCACTCCAACTGTCCTGGACATGATATTAATAGTTGTTGGACATTGAAGAAAAAGATTCAAGACCTGATTGATGAAGGAATCATCGAGGTTACGCCAGAAGGCCGAATTGAATTCTACTATCGTCCATCAAACATCGAAGCTGTAAGACAAGTTGCCCAACATAGCAAGAAAGAAAGCCTACCTATTCCTGTTGAGATATGGGGCACCTTGGGAAATCCAAGTGGCAAATTTGATTTCATGGTGAAATATACTGCTCCTGAAAGTTCACAGATTATAATTGAAGACATTCAGCCAACTGGATGGGACAACATTTGAACTTTCATTTGTAATTTCTTTTATTTTGTTTAAACACTTACTATTATGTTAATCTTTTGTTTTCATTAATGCATTGCATATATTTGTCTTGAATTAATCCATTCGTTTCACTATATTTTGAACTATGCTTCATATCTCTATTTTGTGATATTTAACTCTTGATAAAGATATAAGCCTGTAGATGGAGGATGACAAAAACAATACCATAATCTTATGCAATATCCTTTTGAACAGACTATGCTGACGATGTACATGCATTGTTTCAATTCCTAAACAATGGAGATATAAGGAAGTTAATCCCTAGTCAACCCTTTTGAGCCTATGAAGTAGAAGTTTTCATTCTCACGCAAATTAAAACCCTTATTCATAACCTGGGGCAGGGTAGTTACTCGGTTAAATCAACTATGCCAATTGTTTGTGTTGTACACAACTAATGATGGTTCCCTGTAATCACTAAAGTCTGCAATTCAATATCTAGCAAAAGAAAATCTCACTAAGTCAAAACCTATGAAGGAGACTTAGTAAAAAAAATTAAGACATCCCGCTGACTGTAAGCTTGAAATAAACAGTTCAGGGATAACAAAGTCAAAAGAAAAAAGGAGGTCACTATAGATCCTAAATAAAGAAAGATGACTGAATTTTCAAATAAATTTTTTGATTCCTGAATCATCACAAATGTCAGTGTTACAATTCTAAACTACTTTGGAACCTCAATGCATAAGTTAACTGAGCATAGGACTGAAGAACATCATGGAGATTGGGTTGGGTACAAATAAAATTTGAGCCTTTATCCTTTGTTTCTTAAACCGTGAACCAGGCCACGTTACAACCCTTTAAAAGTCCTAACTGAAGCATGGTTAGTTCGAAAGCGTACTCCTACAAAAAGGTATCCTGAATCCTTTAGGGCTTATTATAAAACTTGAGTTAATATCACAGTTTTCACAAAAATTGTTTTTCTAAAATAACGCTTTTTTCAAAACTTCAAGACAGACATAAGTATTGCATTTTTGAATATATTTGTTTGCATATACTTGAGTGTTTGATAAACAGAGAAACTTACTGGATGAATGTTCAATAAACCAAAGTCCTTCTGATAAACAAAGTTGCTTCCTGGATCAAAGTCCATGTATATAAAGGGGCATAGTCACTATCTCCTAATCAAGGGGGCATGCCATGATATTGCCTAACTCATTTGGGGGAATCAGGACAAGATTCAACTATGTTTAAGTAGCCAGGGGCAGATCTCCTCATCTATCTAAATTACCAAGGGTAACATTACAGAGTTCATAATGCCAGGGGCATAGTCACTGTTTCCCAATCAAGGGGGTATACCAAGTTACTGTTCAATTCATTCGGGGCCATCAGGTCTAGATTCAACAGTGCTTAATAGCTAGGGGCAACTCTCCTCATATATTTGAATTACCAAGGGTAACATTACAAAGTTCATGATGTCAGGGGAATATTATTGTGGGGCATTCTGCTTATTTTTCTTGAGGTAACTACCTTCAGATACTTCCATTATGGGACAATTCATCCTCAACCAAGGGGCAATGCTCTCTTTTCAAAATCTAATACCCGGAGCGTATATGGTCCATCACAATTTGAAGACACGTTCCTCTCATTATATCACCTTGATATTGGATTCTCAGCAGAAGCCATTGTGGAAATTAATTGTCTACACCAGTAGTATCAGATGGTGTCAGTATCATGTCTTCAGATCCAACTATGAGGGTTTCTGGGAAGGTATTCAGGAAAGTTAAGAATCCCAGGAGCTCTAAATCCAATTGGTTATACACTCTCAAAGTTGAAACGATTATGTTTTCGTGTCCAGGTTTACTTTTCCCTCTTTATTCAGGTTTACTTTTCCCCTTTAACTAAAGTGAGAAATGCCTCCTGGTTATGTTTGAATGTATGTATGTTTTTGAATATGATTGATGTTTACCAGAAATGCATAAAAAGCAGTAATAGTATTTATTAAGGACGAACGAAGGTAGGAATTCAACGAAGCTTCGCCGGTTCATCCCCACAAGACAACTACAAATCCCCAACAGAGCGAATCAATCTTTATAGATACTTCGAGTTACATCTCCCCTTGAATTTATGTCCATCTCTTTTATCCTCAGTCGGGATACTCAGGAACTTATTCCTTCAATATAAGTACGACGAACGAAGACGGGAGGTTATAAATATTATACTATCAAACAAGACGGGAACAAGTTCCTCATATTCCTCAGCAACAAACGGGATTTATTTTCCCTAGCCAGCAGTTGTTATACAAAGATATCCGGACACTTCAGGATGCATGATTCATACATACATCACTTACATCATATCACAGCATACGCAATACATATAACATTTACTTAAGTACGTCATGTCATACATGCATACATATTGCATAAACTAACCTTTTCTTTGTAGGATAGTTATATGCAGATAAAACACTATCAACAATTCACAACAGATCAGAGACGATCTATACGAAGGTCTAGTGCTGATACTTAATTCAGAAATAATCGCTACGAAGATTTATTTCTGATGATCAATACTCAATTTGTCCTTGGAGGGGTAAATGGTCTATACGAAGATCTATTACCTAATCTAGGATATTTCCAGAAGAGATAATCTTTATGAAGATTTGTTTCTACTGGTCTATTTAACAGCTCAAAACAGTTCAGAGACGATCTATACGAAGGTCTAGTGCTGATACTTAATTCAGAAATAATCGCTACGAAGATTTATTTCTGATGATCAATACTCAATTTGTCCTTGGAGGGGTAAATGGTCTATACGAAGATCTATTACCTAATCTAGGATATTTCCAGAAGAGATAATCGTTACAAAGATTTGTTTCTACTGGTCTATTTAACAGCTCAAAACAATTCAGAGACGATCTATACGAAGGTCTAGTGCTGATACTTAATTCAGGGATGATCACTACGAAGATTCATTTCTGACAATCAATACTCAAGTTGTCCTTGGAGGGGTACGCAAATGATCTATACGAAGATCTGGTGCTTAATCCGGGATATTTCCAAGGGATATAATCGTCACAAAGATTTAATCCTGATATTCTTTTATCCTTGGATGGTAGGTAAACGGTCTATACGAAGATCTATTACCTAATCCAGGATATTTCCAGAAGAGATAATCGTTACAGAGATTTATTTCTACTGGTCTATTCAACAACTCAAAACAGTTCCGAGACGATTTATACGAAGATCTAGTGCTGATACTTAATTCAGAAAAAGATCGCCACGAAGATTTGGTTCTGATACTTAAATTAAAGTATGTTCTTAGATATGGTTCAGAGACGATCTATACGAAGATCTAAGCCCTGACACTTAATGAAGGATATTCTTTTTCCCCAAAGATAATGCAGAGACGATCTATATGAAGATCTAGTGTTAGCATTCAACTCAAACCATGTTGCATAAACGATTCAGAGACGACCTATACGAAGACCTAGTACTGATATCCAGTATCAACATAAAGATATTATCTCCTCCTGATATTATGGATGGCATATATAAGCCCATCTCCAGTTCTTCCAAGTGGCATCTTCAAGCCCACTTAAGCATATACAACTAATCATCAGTGTTACTTTACGCACCGGCGAGTGCAAATTTTTGGGCTTTTGTGTTCAATCCCCTTCAACCTTCCAGGTCACGAATGGCACATATACCAATCTAACCCCTCAGGTTTCAGAAAATTGAATAGGGGCAGCTGTTGCACCCCAAACTTTTCCCTCACCTAGGCAAGACATTATGTACTAAGGTTTCCAAAGAGGTTCACAAGGTTCACAATTAGTCAGAAAGTGTGACAACTCCCTCAGACAAAGCATCCTCCTAAGTAATGCATCTTAAGCTAGGGTTTTGACTTTCATCAGGCTAAATGAACTTCCAAGGCTTCAAGTGAGCTTCATAGCATCCTACATGTGTTCAAGAATCCCCATGTCAAGTTTCAAGGCTTTCCCAAAAGGTTTGCTCAGTCAGATGATCAGATAAGTTAAAATCAGTCAAAGTAGTCAAAAAGTCAAACTGAGGTCAACTGTGGTCAAACCAAAGTCAAACTTTATGATTTTTTTTGCCAACATCAAGTATATGAAGTAAAATTCATCATTTGATCAAGGGTTGATCATGATTCATCAAGGAGATTTCAGATCATCAAGAATCATGATTTTCTAAATTAGGGTTTTCATAGGAAAAGTCAAGCCCAAAAATGCTTCATTTGGAAGGTATGAGCTAAGACATTATAGGTCATTTTAAAAGTCAACAAAAAGTCAACATCTTCCAAAGAGCATAACTTGAGAATGGTAAAAGATATGGACATGAGACCAAAGAGGTTTGTTAGAGGACTCTTTAAGCTTTCCAAAATGTCCAAGAACACCTTCATATCCTTAAAATTGAGGGATTTGTGCCTTTGCAAAGTTGGGAAATTTTTGAGAGGTTTTTGAAGCAAATGGGACCTTAGAACCAAATTTCTCCAAATGGGCTTGCATTTTTATGACCCAATCACTACCATGACATCATGCACGAATTAAAAATCATTTATTCAAATTTTTATTTATTTTATTTTATTTATTATGATTTTATACATTAAAAATAATTTTAAATCAAAATAAAATATAAAAGTTCCAATATTTGATAAGATTTTTGTTCTAGAAAGTCATAAAGGTCAATTAAAAGTGATTGAGATCATGGAAAATCAGATCAACCAAAAATAGTAAGGATATATCAAATTTTTTTCAATATTTTGAAGCATATCTTTTTCAATCTCAAGTGATCCAAAAGTCCAAAGGAGGATCTGATTTTTTGACCTAGTTAGGTCATACTATATATGTATAACATAAACAAACACAAGGGACGAATTTTGCAGGTCCAAAGCACAAGAACAAAGTCAAAATTTTCAAGGAAAAAGTGGCAATCGAATTTTCATTTAGAGGCCATCTCAAAGCAAATTGAAGGTCTAAATATGATCTTTGATCATCCTTGATGCTATCCCAATGCTTTACATCATCAAAATTGCCCTCATATGCATAAACAGAATCCGTGTTCTTACACTTTTATGATTTTTTTGTTTTCTTCTATTTGTGCCATATAAATTATGTTTGATTGATGTTTTGTATTTACAATGAAACAAGGAACGTTTCTGGATGGTTCAATTGAAGTTTCGTTGCAGGTTGAAGATTCTGCCATGATTAGGGTTTTGAACCTCACTTTAGGGTTTTCATGTTTAAGCCATATAAATAATTTTGGAAGCCGTGGTTAAATCGTAAACCTCACAAGGATCATGTTTATATATTTAATTTGTTAAAATTTTGCGTATTCTGGATGTTGCAAGCTTGCAGGTTTATAGTGACAATTGGACTACCGTAGCTATAAGTCCTTTAAAAACCGTAGCTAAAAGCTCCTCTCCTGAGGTTGAAGATGAAAGCTATGGCGCAAAGATTTATTTCAAAATTTCAATATAATTAATCTTGTTTTTGTTTCATTAACATTACAAGTTGTATGGCTGGTTCAGATTGTGGAGGTCACGCGTGTCGGAAGCCCAAGACCTGGGTTCGAATCCCAGGTCTCTTTTTTTTTATATAATTATGTTATGTTTTTAGGTTTGTATTATTATTGAATGTTGCTCCTTCAAAGTAACCAACGCATGTGTAGTCTAGTGGCAAGGGATATATGTGTGGAGCATGGAGGCCTGGGTTCAACCCCAGGCTCCAGCAGGTAAGCTATTTTGGTTCCTTTTTTCTAATTTTTTGTTATTTTAATATATTTTAATAATTATTATTAATTAACTAAATTTTTTTCTAAATGAATAAAAACTTAATTAGTTTATATGTAACTATAAATAGATATTTGTAAATAAGTACTAATTATTTTTCTAAATCTTATTTTATTATTTATTTTACTACAATTATATTTTGTAAATAAAAAAAACTTATTTATTTTAATTAATTATTTTTAAAACCCTAATTATTTTCTAAAACCCTAATTCTCACAATTATAACCCTAACCCTAATTTTTTCTAACCCTAACCCTAATTCTAATATTTTCTTAACTTTAGAATTTAATTTAATATTTTTGTAAATCATAATTAATTATTTATTATTTATTAAATATGTATATAATTTAATTATTATTATTAAAATATTATTTTCTTTATTAAAATGTTTAAAATACCTCCTAATATTAATTTATTTTGCTAATTTATTATTTCCTCTTATTTTTATTTTCTAACCATTTATATTCATTCTTATTATTATTGATTATTATTGCTTATTTATTATTATTTATCATTATTTATATTTCTCGATTATATTGTAACTATCCCAAAGCTTTGTAATAGTATAGGTTTATATTTTTGCTTTATTTTTGTAAATATATTAACTGTGTGGTTAGTAACTATAGGGTGTGCATAACATGTTTGTGATTAAAATTGATTTAGAAAACTAATTAAATAAGATAAATACTTGAACATGAACACTCACACACGTAAGTCGATCTTTGATCGCCATCCTACACTTTCTAAGGTTACCTCTCATGTTGCCTATTTCTAAGGTCAAGTAAGGTGTCTTAAGCAAAGTCCCTTCATAAAATATCATCAAGTCCCTTCAGTTTATAAGATCAAGTCCCTTCGAGGTTGCCTACGATAAATGATCTTGTCCCTTCGAATAAAAGATGATAAGTCCCTATGTATTGCTAAAGACACCTTACAGTGGCCTAAATTCAGATTGTCCCTATACATGTCCCTTCTCACATCCAAGGTAATGACTACCTATTCCTTAATAATAGGGCTAGTTTTACAATTGAAAGAACATATAAGAACAGTAAAGATTTAATATAGAGTAGGTTCCTCTTAATTACTTGCTCACCTTTTTTCAAAATACTTCATTACACTTCACATTTCAAACAAATTTTCAAAATAAAGTCTTTATATACATCCATATGAGGATCATTATAAAGTACTTAGAAAATTTTTAATCACACACTACACCTTTCTCAAAACCATTTAAAGTGAGCTAAGTAACTAAGAGCCCATGGATAACCATGGATATAAAGGGTGCTAACACCTTCCCTTTATATAACCTACCCCCCGAACTCAAAATCTTTTTAAGGTCTTTCATGTTCTTTTATGTCCTTTCCTTTTGGATAAAATAAAAGTCGGTGGCGACTCTTGCTATCTGCAACATTTAACTAAAGTCAGTTCTCCCACTGTGTTACAACCGTTAAACCCTTTTCTCTTGGTCTCGACTTCCCCAGTTCATCTTCTACTTCTATTCGGTTGGAAATAGCGGTTGTTGCTCGAGATCTCACGATGATGGCGATAACGGTTTGGTTTATGGAAGTTTGAAGAAGGTTCTAAGATATTGTTCGGTTGATGATGAATGAACTTGTGGGTTTTGAGTGACGATAATTGATAGAACGCTTTTGAGGAAAGGATTGAAGGTTATTGAATCTCTCTTTCTCGCACTTTCTTCTTCTTTTTCTATTTCTAATTTGTACGTTTGGTGGTTGAAGTTGGTTTATTATGGTTGGTTGCTGTGTTTGAAGATTGAGGGAGAGATTCAAAGGGTGAGGTTTATGTTGGTGTTGAGGTTAAGTTGTGATTCGGTTTATGTTGAGTGAGCTGACAGAGGTTTTGCAGGTTCGGTTGTGGAGTTGAGTGAAGGTTTACGGGGTTTGGATTTAAGAGATGATGAAATGGTTATGGTTGTTATGGTTTTCGATGGATAATGATGGTTGCGGTTGTGGTGAGGTTCGGTGGAAGGCTTGCGGTTGTGGGTGGTGATTTTTGTTGTGTTCTTGGTTATTTATTTACGATTTGTGAATGGTTGGGGTTGCGGTTTTGATTGGAGGTGGAGGCAGGGGTTTGCAAGTTGTTGTTGTGAATTGAAGGTTGGCTGATTTTGGCCAAGGTGAGAGTCGTTTCGATGGCCTTTTGTGTATTGCAATACGATCATCTTTTTGTTATGCCTTTGCTGAAGTTTATAGTTGTTGATGGAAAAAAAAGAAAAGCGTGTTGTTACTATGCAGTGGGGTCACAGTATTGTGAGAGTGGAATTGTAAGGGATGTACGTTGTGTGTGTGATGAGAGTGAGAGTAATTTGTTGCTGGAATAGTGTGGTGGGAACATAGATTAATTGGAAGAGAAAGTGTGTGATGTGCGGTAGAGACAAATGTGAGTAAGAAGACAAAAAACTTTGGTGTGTGCTGGCGTGAGAGCTTTTGTGGTGGTTACAAAAAATTGGTTTATGAAGTCAAATCTCTTGCTATTTTTTTGGGGTAATATTTTATAACTTTGTATAATAAAAAAAAGTGAAAATGGGCTTAAGGAAAATGGCTAATGATGGTTATTTAGAATGTAAGGACTTTAAAAACGGAGAAAAAAGAAATTAAATTGGAAAATAAAATTCACTTTACATAAAATATGGTCTTGGAAATGAAAAAAAAAGGTTCAAAATACGGACATGGTCTTAGAATGGATAATCGGAAATGAATTGAAATTTGAATAAAAATGATTAATTGGTCAAAACACATTTACAAATGACAAATGGATATGAGAAACAGACGTTGGCTAGAAATAAAATAGATATTATGAGTGGTGAACAAATGGATGATGAAGACTCAATTTAAAGAACAAATGAATCCAAAACTGAACTCAAACTTTTCAACACACCACAAACAACATGAGCACAACTACCAATGAACAACTTAGAACTGAACCAAACGTGATTTGAATTATATTGAAACATTTCCCTGATTATTGAACTCACACTGACTGAAAAATCAACCACTAAAGCGAATAACTTGAATTTGAAGAAATCTCTTGAGATGTTGAGAAAAGAAGAATAGGATTGCGAAGAAGAGAACGTCTTGATGATGCACCCGATGCGCCAATGAATAGTACTTGCGAGTAAAATCCTTGAATGCCATTGAATCGGGGAAATAAAACTTAATTCCTTAGAAAATATTGATCCCATGTCTCAGGAGCCTATGCAAATGATATGACCTAAAGTATGATCTAATGAAAATGCATATGAATGCGAAATGAAAAGACAGAAAAAGATAGAAAAATCAGAGGGCAAATTTTGGGCTATTACAGCTGCCCCTATTCAAACGACTGTTAATCTGAAAAGGACGATAACATGGGCTATCCATCGTTCAAGATAAAATGTAGTTAAATACCAAGAAAACCTAAAATTTGCACTCTGCTGGAGAATGCAAAAAATGGGAAATAAATCAACACTCTGGGCAATCGAAGTGTAGCCAAAGCAGACGAGCTCCTTCCAAATTGAATTGTTACACCAGATAAGAAAATCTTAGACAGACAAGTCTTCTTCAAGCAAACCTGTTACGCTAGGAACTGGACATACGAGCCCTCTTCAAGTAAACCTGTTACGCCAGGAACTGGACATACGAGCCCTCTTCATACATTTTACAAAAATATATGACTTGAGACAGACAAACCTCCTTTGGATAACCCGTTACACCAGGACCGGTGATGCACTTAAGTCTGTTGGATAGACATGCATAATCAGGATAGACGAACCCTCCTCATATATCTTACGTAGATATATGGTCTAAGACAAACGAATCTTCTTTGAGCAAACTTGTTACGCCAGGTGCGACATTAGGATTGGACGAACCCTCTTCACAAATCTTACGTAGATAAGTGGCGTCTGAGACAGACGAACCTCCTTCGGATAACCCGTTACGCCAGGATCGGTAACCATTTTGACGTTTAATCCCACCGTCAGGACTTCGAACCTCTACAACACAGATGAGTATTGGATGATCATCAAGAGAACACGGACGAGTGCCATAAGTCAATGATTCAAACGAATATTAGATTATGATCTAAGAAACACAGACGAGCGCTTCAAGCGATGATACAGATGAATATCAGCCACTGATATATACGAATACCAGAAATCCAACACAAACGAGCATTTGGAGTAGCAATACAGACGAGTACCAGAGTGATTATCAAATCAACACATATGGATATAACCTAACACATACGAGTGCTGGGGAATGCATACGAGCAACAAACAAATATCAAACACCGACGAGTGTTGGGAAATGCAGACGAGCATCAAACAACTATCAAACACATATGAGTGCTGGGGAATGCGTACGAGCAAAAGCAAAGTGCCCTGATTGGCAGTAGAAATCTCAATTCTGCAGGGGAGAATAATGTCAAGATACTTTGACACTTTTAACTTTGGTTAGGGGGATGAACAACTGTTTGTGTCCTCACATTAGCCAAAAATAAATTGGCGACTTCTCAGGGGAATATTTCAATGATGGGAGTGAATCCCTAATCCTGAAACTCTGTAGGGAAAGATCATCTTCCGACTTGGCTGGGGAGATGCTTCAACAATACTCTTGCTGGGGAGAGAATTTAGCTAATTCTAAGCTCTGTAGGGGAAGCAATGCCTTCAGCTTCCTGCTGGGAATACTTCACTATGGAAAGATAACTTTGATTGGGGATGAGAACAATTCAATTAGCCTTGAAGTTCTGCTGGGGATATCATCTGCTCTAACTCAGCTGGGGAAATGTCAACCTTCTGGCCTGGTCGAGAAAAGATTTGGCAATGCTCTGCTGAGGAGAGACTTTGTTGAGGAGAGACTTTGCTGGAGAATTAGAGATAAAAGTAAGCCTCCTGCTAGGGAAGACCTCTGAATCTCATACATGCTGATCAAGTCAAGTCAAATTATGCCCCAAGTATAGTATGACGACTGTGTTGGGAAGATATGGCAATGAAAATTGTACTTTGACTGAATGAGAATAACCAACTCTTCATGAAGAAACCTTATTGGCTGAAAGATATTTTCTACTCAGGGAAGAAATAAACTTCCAATACCCTGTTGGGAAAATAAATACCAGATATTGCTTGAGAATTAACCCGGTGCCTCAAACCTCTGAGCTCAACCGTTGCATACTGATTGTCACGAGTGAACAAGCATTTCTTACTCCTTAAATTGCCTCAGACTACATCGTCTAGGAAAAGACCGTCTCAAGAGGATTTTACAGAAGACCTGGCATCCAGACTGCCCCAGCATCTTCAAAATCTTGCAGAAATTCATCATATCTCGAGATAACTGCCCCAAACTGTGTCTTGTAATGATATTACCCCACACCAGAGATAAAACATAAACCATGCGATATGAAGATGCAATACAAATGATGCACGATGTAGACGTATGCACATGATGCTGAGGATATGATGATATGCAAGCTACGAGCGATGAAACAAGGAAGGTTGGGCGTTAGGACCAGGTTGATTGAGATTTTTGTTGTTTTTTTTGGTTGCCAAGCAAATGGACTTTGAGGGTGAAATACTAGACGAGAACCGGTTTATTGAAGGTATGCCAACAGACGAGAACTGATGGGCAAAAAATAAGTTGTCAGACGAGAACTGACTCCTTGGGTTCATTGTCAAACGAGAATTGACTCTGAAAAAGAACGACTACCAGACGAGAACTGGTATTTGAAGTTGGCTTGCCAGACGAGAACTGAACTTTGGGTTGGTTTGCCAGACGAGAACTGGACTCTAAATTGGTTTGCCAGACGAGAACTGGACTTTGTAGTGTTGAGGGATATCGAATTACGAGGCCCTAAGGTATGATATTGATGTTGCGGGGGTTATGCTCAATGCATTTATGATGCGTATGCTCTATATGCTCGAGCGAAGCGACATGAACAATGTATGCAAATGATTTATGCAATGATTACGAAAGGCTAGAAAAGCTCCTGAGATGGGAAG
This sequence comes from Lathyrus aphaca, assembly GCA_963966055.1. Taxonomy (NCBI): domain Eukaryota; kingdom Viridiplantae; phylum Streptophyta; class Magnoliopsida; order Fabales; family Fabaceae; genus Lathyrus; species Lathyrus aphaca. The sequence goes on from OZ014522.1 coordinate 184,160,471, forward strand.
AAGGACTTATGGAAAGGCTTCATACTGAGAAGGGTGACAATGGCGAGGGTGGGTAGCATGATTTCCCGACACTCATCTTGAAATCGGAGATTGCTGATATAACTTGTTCTGTGTAGCTAAAGTTGCCCCAGTTGGGTGAGTCTCTGAACAGACTGCCCCTGATTATCCAATTCCTAAAATGACAAACTTGGATGCTCTCTCGAGGAGAGTTGCACTTGGTGAGCTCTGGAAGTGTCTTGCCCCGGTATGAGCGTAGAAGCGACTTGACGTATTCTGACTGAGCATTGGAAGAATTCAACCTTAGCCAACAAAAATTCTAGGAGACCTACCCCTATTTGGTAGATTCATCTCTGATAAACTGACATTTGAATCATGTCCCTCAATCAACTGATGCTTGGGAAGCTTGCTTTACCCCGATTGATTCCTTGGTCAACGAAATGACTGGATAACATGCCCCTGGTTCATAGGCCTGCAAGATGCTCTTGATTCTGGATATCATTGTCGAATGATCAAGTTCCCTCTGATTGCTCTTTGTAGGAACTTCCCTGATGTCACAGACTGCCTTGCAATTAAAATTGTTCATTTACAAATGGTAATTTTAATGCAGTGCACATGCAAGTTTTTGAAAATTTATTTATTTGAATGTTGTGACAGTGTGTAACGAATGGACCATTAGTCCAAACATAGTAATGAATTAACAAATCTTTTGGATTCAGTTTATGCAACCTTGTCGTAGCATGCTTTCAGAATTAAACTTGATTCAATTAGGACTTGTAAGGGTTATAACGTGGCCTGGTTCATGGTTTTAGAAAGAAGGATTTATGGCTCAAAGTTTATATGCCCACCCAATCTCCTTGATGTTCTCCAGTCCTACACTCAGTTAATTTGGCCTAAGCGCTCACCTATCGAAAGGGATTTTGAGATGGTTGAGGAACCAATGATGTTGACGGATTAAGCACCAATGACGTTTTGGAGTAACAGTCACCCTTTTGTCTTTGTGTCTAGTCACACGACTTTGTTCTTATGGAAATGTTTCTTTCTTATATTTTTTTCTTTTCAATTTTTTACTCCCTAACTTTTTCCTGGACTGATTCCTCCTCTTTTTTTTTTTTGAATTTTTTCCGATTTTGAAGTCCAACGGGATACCCTAACTTTTGCCAAAGTAATTCGTTTTCACATTTTTTTCCGACTTAGCGGGCTTTATTTTTTATTTTTTAATTTTTACAAATCGTGTGACCCTGGTTGTTTGACTAGCTGAAAAGGGTTGTGATTGCCTCATTCCTTTGTTGTTGAGGGATAACCATTGTGGTGTTACGTCCCTTGACCTCTTGAGGTGTAAAATAATGGATCCTCAGATGCACACTCCTTTGGAAATTTGAACGCTCAATCAAATAAATTGTTGACTACCCTGCCCCAGGTTGAATGTGAGGGTTTTTTCGTCTAGAAAAGAAACTTCTACTTCAAGGCTCGAAGGGGTTGACGAAGGTCTATCTCCCTTATATCTCCGGTGTTTGGGAATTGAAGCAATGACTGTACATCGTCAGCAGGTTCTAATCCGAAAGCATACCTTCAACAATTATGGGTATTCAGTTTTCATCATCCTCCCTTAAATATCTGCTAAACAACAGTGAAATAAGTGGGACGTATATGGATGCATTTTTTGTTGTTTTTTTTCTATGCAAGGAAATAAAAATGAGCTAATGCGACATGATTAATTCAAAAAGTGCATGATCACTTCATTAACATTACCATTCAAAACGACAACATTTAAAAGACAAGTAGTACATTCAGCCCGTAGGATACTATACTAACATCATACGACCAGATGCTTTAACTGAGTTCCTATAAGAGAACCAGGCCATACTATGCGAGTTCCAGGTGGGCCCTCGGGTACGAATGGGTTTGCCACAGAATATGGTCTGCCATTGTCACCACTGGAGAGGGATGTTTCCACAAAGGTCCTCAATGATCGGTCCCCAGATGCACATAACTATCGAGGTCCGGTAATGATCCAAGAAAGATTCCTGCATCAAAACATTTCCAAGACGGTCGCAAGTCTGGGTGTGGAACTCACTACTACCAACATAGCAAGATGCCACGAAGCCAAAGTGACTGTCCATGCTAAGTCCTAGGGTGCACTCGAGCCCCGGTTACGAGCTCATCTCACAGTAACAGTTCCCAATCCCACCAAACAGAAAACCAGTACAGCCAGACAATCCAGTAATAATATATGATGCATGAAAATAAAATACTGAAAACTGTAAATAAAGCTGTAAATAAAACTGTAAATAAAATAACAGTAAAATACATAGGCAACAACAAACAATCAAAACCCAAAGAAATAGAAACATGTAAGCGGTAGGATTGACTCTCAAGGGGAAACCAGAGATTCTGGTTTGATCCCCAGCAGAGTCGTCAGCTGTCGCTCTCTGGATTTCCATCCTAGTACAAACGCGAAAGTGGCGCCGAAAGAGGTAGAATCGCCAGCCAGGCATTTTTATCCCGAAGGAACGGGAATGGTAACGCTGCACAAACTAGAAGAAAAGAAAAGGAAGGACACAGGTCTTGCGAACCAAAGAGACTGGGTTCGGGAGTCGGTTACGACCTGGGAAGGTATTAACACCCCAAATTGTCCGCCGTACCCGACGGGATCCACGCTTGCAAAGAAACGGTTTCAAAGGGTGAAAGAAATGAAAGCTGCTGCAAATCTGAAACTGAAACTGGATAAGAAAGAAAAGAAAGGGGGAAAATGTAGATAAAATAAAAGAGTATGCTTGAACAGGCCCTACCCCGCTGCCTATGTACCTCGTCTGGACAATGAGGATCAGAGTCGCCGTAGTTCCCCTAACTAGAGGTGGAAAAATTGCTTGTGTTTTAAGCTTGAACTGCTTATATCAATGCTCAGGTGTTGTAGGCTCGGACGATGAGTGCGTAACCATCTTGCAAAGTGACAAGTAGTAGCAAGTTCGTATGTAAGGAGTGAGTGAGATGAGAAAAGAAGTCCCGAAGGAGACACTTATTCTTTTTCCAGTGTTTTTATGAGTTTTTTATGAGTGTGGCACAAGGAAGTAAATTCAAGTCCGTTTCCATGGAATGTATACTTGCTACTACATTCTAAGATGGAATAATAAAACAAACACACCAAGTAAGGAAAATTTATCCAAGACTTGTTTCCAAGGGTTAGGGCCTAAGCTCATTAACTTGTTGAACTTATTAAGTGTCTTAATGATTAGGATGAAGAAATGTATTTTAGGATTTTCTTGATGAAGATGACTTCATGATCGACTTGTGCATCATGCTAGACAAATGTACTATTCTAAGATGGAATGAATACATATGCCTCATGGAATAAGGCTATTGTACAAGAAGTCACTTCTTTCTTTATTAATGTTATTTTAGGGTTTTTGTTTTGAGATGAGAAGAGAAAGAGACAAAAGAGGATCTTAAAGGTAAAACTCTAATGGGGGAAGTCTAATCCTAAAGTTATCATGCAAAGGTGGTCCTAGGTTAGTGAGGCTTACCTATCCTAAAGAAGAAGGAAGGAAGAAAAGAAGAAGAAGGAGAAAGAAGAAGGGAGCTAGACGAAAGATGGCCTAAGCACATCTCAAACAAGATATGAAAGCATAAAAAGGAATGAAAGAATTTGAGATGAAAAAGAAATAAGTGAGGAGAGGAGAATTCAATACGAAGTAATCAAACAATGCACAAACAGATCCTACACCAGTAGGACTTCCAGATGCAAGCAGTATGCAAGAGGTAAAATCGGGTCTCAGTGGTACCTAACGGAGAAGGCCTGCTGCCTCTTCAATACACACAAAAGAAATCAAGAATAAGTATCAAGAAGAAGATTCACACAATCAATTCCAGTAAGTCTTCAAGTGTTCCACATCACGAATCATTAGAGTTATTTCAAAATCTTCAATGCGCTAATGAAATCAAGAAAGACTTGTCAGAAACCAATCAGCCAGAAAGTCCATCAAGATAGGTAATCGTGTCCAGGGAATAATCCGCTAAGCGTCACAAATTGCATCAAGAGTTTCACGAACAATTAATAACAAGGCCATCACCAAGCAACATCCTCCATTATCGACATCAAGCGAAAAGCCTACAAAATATCAAATATAAAACTAGAACCAAGATTAGACAAAATCCAAACTAATTGAAACTAAAATCTAAACTACAAAAAATATAATCAAGATTGGCAGAATTAATATAGAGTTGGAATCAAAATTCTAATCTAAACTTAAAACAAGTATTAATTAAATCTAAACAACAATTAACAACATATTAACCCAAAACTAATAAAAAGGAAAAAAAGAAAAAGAGATAAGAGTGTGAGCCTCGGTAACTGGGGTGCAGAAGAGAAATCCGATGGACTAAAAACAAAACAAAGGTCCAAGAATTTTAAAAAAAAAACTATCCTAATAATACAAATATTTAAAATAAGATAACATAAATAATAATATTTAAAAAAACAACCAATGTTAGAAGAACTTGTGGGTTTTGAGTGACGAAAATTGATGGAGCACTTTTGAGGAAAGGATTGAAGGTTATTGAATCTCTCTTTCTCGCACTTTCTTCTTCTTTTTCTATTTCTGATTTGTACGTTTGGTGGTTGAAGTTGGTTTGTTGTGGTTGGTTTTTGTGTGTGAAGATCGAGGGAGAGATTAGACGGGTGAGGTTTATGTTGGTGTTGAGGTTAAGTGGTGATTCGGTTTATGTTGAGTGAGGTGACAGAGATTTTGCAGGTTTGGTTGTGGAGTTAAGTGAAGGTTTAAGGGGTTTGGATTTAAGAGATGATGAAATGGTTATGGTTGTTATGGTTTTTGATGGATAATGATGGTTGCGGTTGTGGTGAGGTTCGGTGGAAGGCTTGCGGTTGTGGGTGGTTATTTTTGTTGTGTTCTTGGTTATTTATTTACGATTTGTGAACGGTTGGGGTTGATGTTTTGATTGGAGGTGGAGGCAGGGGTTTGCAGGTTGTTGTTGTGAATTGAAGGTTGGCTGAGTTTGGCCATGGTGAGAGTCGTTTCGATGGCCTTTTGTGTATTGCAATACGATCATCTTTTTGTTATGCCTTTGCTGAAGTTTGTAGTTGTTGATGGAAAAAAAGAAAAGCATGTTGTTGCTATGCCAGTGTGGTCACAGTATTGTGAGAGTGGAATTGTAAGGGATGTACGTTGTGTGTGTGCTGAGAGTGGGAGTAATTTGTTGCTGGAATAGTGTGGTGGGAACATGGATTAATTGGCACAGAAAGTGTGTGATGTGCGGTAGAGACAAATGTGAGTAAGAAGACAAAAAACTTTGGTGTGTGCTGCCGTGAGAGCTTTTGTGGTGGTCACAAAAAATTGGTTTATGAAGCCAGTTCTCTTTCTATTTTTTGGGGGTAATATTTTGTAACTTTGTATGATAAAAAAAAGTGAAAACTGGCTTAATGAAAATGGATAATGATGGTTATTTAGAATGTAAGGACTTTAAAAACGGAGAAAAAAGAAATTAAATTGGAAAATAGAATTCACTTTACATGAAATATGGTATTGGAAATGAAAAAAAAAGGTTCAAAATTTGGACATGGTCTTATAATGGATAATCGAAAATGAATTGAAATTTGAATAAAAATGATTAATCGATCGAAACACATTTACAAATGACAAATGGATATGAGAAACATATGTTGGATAGAAATAAAATAGATATTATGAGTGGTGAAAAAATGGATGATGAAGACTCAATTTAAAGAACAGATGAATCCAAAACCAAACTCAAACTTTTCCACACACCACAAGCAACATGAGCACAACTACCAATGAACAACTTACAACTGAACCAACCGTGATATTAATTATATTGAAACATTGCCCCGATTATTGAACTCACACTGACTGAGAAATCACCACTGAAGAGAATAACTTGAATTTGAAGAAATCTCCTGAGATGTTGAGAAAAGAAGAATAAGCTTGCGAAGAAAAGAACGTCCTGATGATGCACCCGATGTGCCAGTGAATAGTACTTGCGAGTAAAATCCTTGAATACCATTGAATCGGGGAAATAAACCTTAATTCCTCAGAAAATATTGATCCCATGTCTCAGGAGCCTATGCAAATGATATGACCTAAAGTATGATCTAATGAAAATGCATATGAATGCGAAACGAAAAAACAGAAAAAGATAGAAAAACCAGAGGGAAAATTTTGGGGTGTTACACCATAGTTAGTGTGACTTCTTGGTTGGTGCTTATATTCCTTAAGCAAGTTGAGGATAATATGAGGCTGCCATATGTTGTCAATACACTAACTGACCTTTAGAACCCTAGTTATCCCATCTTGGCCTTTAGAAAGTAGTGAGATAGCCGACTTTTGAGAAGTCTAAAGTTGGTTGATACTCGATGCTAAGCTTATTGAGATCCTAAACTTGGAGGGTTTTTTGTTGGCAAGTAAGTTTCCTACTGAACAACCACCCTTGGGAAGGATCATTGATATTGAGATCCCTTAGAACCCGGTTACTTTTGTAGTACAGGATGAACCATCTAAACTTCAGAGGAGGGTACTTACCTTTAAACCTCAAGCAAGCCTTCAAACCTAAGGCTATGGTGTGACTTGTTTATGTGTGCCACATGTTTGTGATTGAGCATAACATCATGACATCATAAGCATAGCATTTTCACTAACCATTTCAAGGACCAAAGGATTTATCTTTGTTATTTATTACAGGTCATGGCTTCTGCTCGTAGGAACACTATCCGGATCAATTTTGTAGGGATACCTTCTAAGCTTAAGGAATTGGTCTCTAAAGTTTCTGAAAGCTCCTAGTTCATCAAGAAACATGGTTACCTACTGGATCTAGTTACTTCAGGGTTCAATGAAGATATGATGAGTGTCCTATTCCAGTTCTTTGATCCTAAACATCATTGCTTCACATTCCCCGACTATCAGCTGGTACCTACCATGGAGGAATTATCCTAACTCCTGGGTGTGCCTATCCTTAATCAGAGACCCTTCACAGGCTTAGAGAAAAAGCCTAAACCTGAAGTCATTGCTGCAGCCCTACACTTGAAAAAATCAGACATTGTCCTATAAACGAGAAGTGGAGTTTAGGGTATTCTTGCTAAGGTATCGATGGAGAAAGCTCGGGTGTTCACGAATGCTATGATATATGATGCTTTTGAGGAGATATTAGCCTTATTAATCTATGGCTTAGTGTTGTTCCCTAATTCAGACCAGTTCATAGACGTACACGCCATCAACATATTTCTGTCTCGGAAGCCAGTGCCTAGATTACTTGGAGATATCTTACATTATTTTCACACTCGTACTACGAAGGCGAGGGGAACTTTGATGTGTTTCATACCTTTACTGGCTAGGTGGTTTATTTCTCACCTTCCTCGATCAGTGATGAAGAATGAACAAGGGTTAAGGCGGTTTAAGAGGATCAGGTCACTTTCTTATTCAGACATTCATTGGTGTTCTCGATCTATGGAGAATGTTACTATCATTGACCGTTGTGGGGAGTTACCTAATGTGCCCCTCCTTGGCATTAGAGGGGGCATTACTTATAACCCTTCTCTAGCTCTACGTTAGTTTGGTTATGCTCGGAGTAATGGTCCTCATGACATGCTTATTCAGGGTATTGTGTTCGACTACAACAACGATCTTCAGGGTTACCGTCAAAGTTTTAAACGAGCTTGGAACAAGGTGAGCATGATTGATAGAAAGACTTTGGAGCCAAAGTATTCTATTCTTATGGAGCCTTACCTCAGATGGGTGCGATCTCGTGCTCAAACTCTCATGATGCCATATCCTGCTGTTTTACCAGTTACTATGAAGCCTGTTGTTGAAGGAGATGTTCCTTATACCACCCTTCATCCAGATATGCCTACTGATTTAGAGGAGCTGCAGAAGTCTTGGATCCAACTGAAGAAGCAAAGAGACACTTTTGAGGCTCAGTTCAGAGTTAGCCAGGAGAAAGTTCTAAAACTGACAAAGCAACTTCACGAGGAGCGAAACCTCAACAAGTACCTCCACACAAAGAGGAAGCGTCCATGGGAGACTTAAACCCCCATATATTTAGATCTTTGTATTTTATTCTTATTTCCTTTCATTGTAAGACCAAGGGGAAATTTATATTAAACATTTACTAATAAAATTTTGTTTTTGTTTTTCTTTAAAAAAATTTAAATCTTGCGGTCCTTGAAAACATTGCATATGCATCTACATACCATATCATTACATCATAGGCTTCTTACAAACAGGTATCTTATCTTCTCGCTGTTTATTTCAGTAGAAATGGCTCTCGAACAATCTGTCAAAGATCTCCAAACCAAGATTTCTCAGTTTCAAGAGGTGATCATGAATTTGTCCAATGGGCAAGAAGATTTGAAAGCACTCATCACTAAGGACATGAAAAAGAAGAATCCTGAAGACAACAAGAGTGATCATTTGGAAGAACTGCAAGCTGAGATAGCAGAGATGAGAATTCAGATGAATGGCCAGGTGGCTCTTATCCAAAATTTAGCCCAGGGGCAACAAGAGCTGAGAATCTATGTCAATAAACTTCAAGACAAGAGTCGGGAATTTAATCATCAGTCAACCTCTGGTGAAACAAGCTGACTTTGTTGAAAGGAAAACGAGGATAAGAGAAGGAAAGAGACCGACTACTAATGATAATTATTCAATTTAAGAAATAAGGTCTTGTAGGGATAATCCACCATAACACAAGGAGTGTAGAAGATAATTCTCCCGATTCAAAACGCCACTGTCACAAGCTTTGCAATGCTTGTTGGAAATGAAGTTGATTATCTTGGCAGACGCTCCTCGAAAGCCCAATACTTCTTCTCCTTGCTATAATCCCAATGCAAGATGTGGGTATCACTCCAATTGTCCTGGACATAACACTAATAGTTGATGGGCATTGAAGAATAAGATTCAAGACCTGATTGATGAAGGAATCCTTGAGGTTACACCAGAAGGTCAGATTGAATTCTCCTATCATCCGTCAAACATCAAAGCTACCAGAAGTTCGGAGTAATAAGTTTAGAGGAGGCTTTGAGAACATTTGAATTTTCATTTATAAGTTCTTTTGTTGGTTTAAACATTTATTATTATGTCAAACTTTGTTTTACATTAATGCATTGCGTATGTTTGTCTTGAAGTAATCCATTCATTTCACTATACTTAAAATTATGCTTTTACTTAGATATTTGTGATATTTAACTCTTGATAAAGTTGTAAGCCTTTAGAGGGAGGATGACGAAAACAATACCATAATCTTATGCAATATGCTTGTGAACAGACTATGCTGACGATGTACATGCATTGTTTCAATTCCTAAACAGTGGAGATATAAGGAAGTTAATCCCTAATCAACCCTGTTGAGCCTATGAAGTAAGAGTTTTTATTCTCACGCAAATTAAAATCCTTAATCATAACCTGGGGCAGGGTAGTTCCTCGGTTAACTCAATTATGCCAATTGTCTGTGGTGTACACAACTAATGATGGTTCCCTGTAATCACTAAGTTCAACAGTCAATATCTAACAAAAGAAAAGCTCACTAAGTCAAAACCTATGAAGGAGACTTAGTAAAAATTAAGACGTCCCGCTGGCTGTAATTTTAAAACAAGCAGGTCAGGCAAAAAGAAGGGATAACAAAGTCAAAAGTAAAAGAGGTCACTATAAATCCTCAACAAAGAAAGATGAATGGTTCTTCAAATAAACTATTGTCAGTGTAACAATTCCAAACTACTTTGGAGCCTCAATGCATAAGTTAACCGAACATAGGACTGAAGAACATCATGAAGGATGGGTTGGGTACAAATAAAATTTGAGCCTTTATCTTTTGTTTCTTAAACCATGAACCAGGCCATGTTACAACCCTTTAAAAGTCCTAACTGAAACATGGTTAGTTCGAAAGCGTACTGCTAGAAAAAGGTATCCTGACTCCTTTAGGGCTTATTATAAATATTGAGTTAATATCACAGTTTTTACAAACATTGTTTTACTAAAATAATTCTTTATCAAAACTTCAGGACAGACACAAGCATTGCATTTTTGATATCATTGTTTGCACAACTGAGTGTCTGACAAACAGAGAAACTTACAGGATGAATGTTCAATAAACCAAAGTTATTCTGATAGACAAAGTTGCTTCCTGGATAAAAGCCCATGTATACAAAGGGGCATTGTCACTATCTTCCACTAAAGGGGGAATTCCATGTTACTGTCCAATTCATTTGGGGCAATCAGGTCAAGATTCAACTATGCTTAAGTAGCCAGGGGCAGGTCTCCTCATCTATCTGAATTACCAAGGGTAACATCACAGAGTTCACGACGCCAGGGGCATATTATATGGGGCATTCTGCTTATTTTCTTGAGGTAGATCCTTTCAGATACTTCCATTATGGGACAATTCATCCTCAACCAAGGGGCAACGCTCTCTTTCCAAATCTAATACCCGGAGTGTATATGGTCCATCACAATTGTATTAACTTGATATCAGATTCTCAGCAGAAGCCATTGTGGAAATTAACTGTCTATGCCAGTAGTATCAGATGGTGTCAGTATCATGTCTTCGGATCCAGTCATGAGAATTTCTAGGAAATTATTCAGGAAAGTTAAGAATCTTAGAAGCTCTAAATCCAATTGGTTATACACTCCCAAAGTTGAAATGATTCTGCTTCGAGTTCAGGTTTACTTTTCCCTCTTTATTCAAGGAAGAAATGTTTTCCGAATTCAAGTTTAATTTTCCCCTTTTACTTAAGCGAGAAATGTCCGTTGGTTATGTTTGAATGTATATATGCCTTTGAATATGATTACAGTTTACCAGAAATGTATAAAATACAATAATATCATTTACTAAGAACGAACAGAGGTAGGTATTCAACGAATCTTCGTTGGTTCATCCCCACATATTAATCTTTACGGGTATTCTTACGGAGTACTTCAAGTAATATCTTGTACTTCCAACTCTACGTAGTCTTCAAGCAGTTGATACTTAACCAAATAGGTCTCCCGGATCTATGTCCATTTCTTTTATCCTCAGTCAGGAAATTCAGGAACTTAATCCTTCAATAAGAAGTACAACAAATGAAAACGGGAGGTTCTAAGTACGATATTCTTAAACAAGACGGGAACAAAGTCTTCATATCTCTCAATAACGAATCAAGATTTATTTTCCCCAACCAGCGGTTGTTTTACGAAGCTACTTATACACTTCAACTACATAATTCATACATACATCACATCATATCATATCATATCATACACATACAACATTATCATGAAATATTATTTTGCAAAGTTTTATATACGTCATGATATTTGCATAGAACTAACCTTGTTTTTTAGGTAAATTCTCCAGCAGACAAACTTCATCAATAACTTATATCTTGGGTCGTCATTTATCTTCCCAAAGGTTATCTTGGGCCATTTTTTATCTTCCCAAAAGCCATATCATTATCTTGGGCCGTTGTTTATCTTCCCAAAGGCTATCTTGGGTCGTTGTTCATCTTCCCAAAAGCCATATCATTATCTTGGGCCGTTGTTTATCTTCCCAAAGGCTATCTTGGTCCGTTGTTTATCTTCACAAAAGACATATCATTATCTTGGGCCGTTGTTTATCTTCCCAAAGGCTATCTTGGGCCGTTGTTAATCTTCCCAAAATCCATATCATTATCTTGGGCCGTTGTTTATCTTTCCAAAGGCTATCTTGGGCCGTTGTTTATCTTCCCAAAAGCCATATCATTACCTTGGGCCGTTTTTTATCTTCCCAAAGGCTATCTTGGGCCGTTGTTTATCTTCCCAAAAGCCATATCATTATCTTGGGCCATTGTTTATCTTCCCAAAGGCTATCTTGGGCCGTTGTTTATCTTCCCAAAAGCCATATCATTACCTTGGGCCGTTGTTTATCTTCCCAAAGGCTATCTTGGGCCATTGTTTATCTTCCCAAAAGCCATATCATTATCTTGGGCTGTTGTTTATCTTCCCAAAGGCTATCTTGGGCCGTTGTTCATCTTCCAAAAAGCCATATCATTATCTTGGGTCGTTGTTTATCTTCCCAAAGGCTATCTTGGACCGTTGTTTATCTTCCCAAAAGCCATATCATTATCTTGGGCCATTGTTTATCTTCCCAAAGGCTATCTTGGGCCGTTGTTTATCTTCCCAAAAGCCATATCATTACCTTGGGTCGTTGTTTATCTTCCCAAAAGCTATATCATTACCTTGGGCCGTTGTTTATCTTCCCAAAAGCTATATTATCATTACCTTGGGATGTTGTTTATCTTCCCAAAATCTATATTATCATTACCTTGGGACGTTGTTTATCTTCCCAAAATCTATATTATATAATTACCTTGGGACGTTGTTTATCCTCCCAAAAGCTATATCATTACCTTGTGACGTTGTTTATCCTCCCAAAAGCTATATCATTACCTTGGGACGTTGTTTATTCTCCCGAAAGATATATCATTTCCTTAAGCCGTTATTTATCTTCCCAAAAGCTATATCATTACCTTGGGTCGTCGTTTATCTTCCCGAAAGCAATATCTTCATACTTTGGACTACCTTATTCTCCAAGAAGTCTATTTGAAGAACTTTTCTCCGAATGGAATATTTTAGCCCATTCAAGCAATACAATCTTTTCTACGAATGGCATCTTTAAGCCCATTCAAGCAATACAACCAACCAACAATATCATTCTACGCACAGGCGAGTGCAAATTTTTGGGCTTTGGTGTTCAATCCTCCTCAACCTTCCAGTCACGAATGGCGTGCATGCCAATCTAACTCCTCAGGTTTCAGAAAATTGAACAAGGGCAGCAGTTGTACCCCAAAATTTTCCCTCCCACAATCAAAGCAATGTGTCCCTAGAGTTATCTCAAGGTTCACAAGGTTCACAAAGTTCACAATTGCTCAGAAAGTTTGAGAGTTCCCTCAGACAAAGCCTCCTCCTAAGCAATGGATCCACAATTAGGGTTTTGAGTTTATCTAAGATAAATGGACTTCCAATGACTCAAATGAGCTTCATAACATCCCACATGACTTCAACAATCCCTATGTCAAGTTTCAGAGATTTCCCAATAAGTTTGACCAGTCAGACGATCAGATATGCAAAAATCAGTCAAAGTGGTTAAAAAGTCAAACTAAGGTCAACTGTGGTCAAATTAAAGTCAAAATTCAAGAGTTTTTGCCAACATCAAATTTATGAAGTAAAATTCATCATTTGATCAAGGTTTGATCATGGTTCATCAAGGAAATCTCAGATCATCAAGAATCAAGAAGTTTCTAAATTAGGATTTCATAGTAAAAGTCAACTAAACTTTGACCAACCATAACTTTCACATGCTTCATGAAAAATTTCCCATCCAAAGTTCATTTCTAAAGAAATTGAATTCTCTACAACTTTGTGTCTCATAAGCCAAGCCTATAAATGCTTCATTTGGAAGATATGAGCTAAGACATTATAGGTCATTTCAAAAGTCAATAAAAAGTCAACTTTTTCCAAAGAGCATAATTTGAAAATGGTAAAAGATATAGACATGAGACCAAAGAGGTTTGTTATAGGACTCTCTAAGATTTCGAAAAAGTCCAGGATCACTCTCATAGCCTTAAAATTGAGGGATTTATGCCTTGGCAAAGATGGGAAATTTTCAAGGGGTGTATGAAGCAAATAAGGTCTAAAATCCAAAATTTTCCAAAAGGGCTCATAAAATTCCAACACAATCTCAAAGTTAAGACCTTGCACGATCCAATAATCAATCCATATTATTTTTATAATTTTTTTATATTTATTTGGATTTTATTTGTTAAAATTCAATTTAAATAAAAATAAAATATAAAAAGTCAATATTTAGATCAAATATTTGTTCTAGAAGCAAATATATTGCATTTAAACTAATTGAAGACCATCCAAATTCGTGCAAGGCATAATTGACAAGGTTATATTTGATTTTTGGACCATTATGAGTGATGGCTTTCTTCCATATCAAGCAACTAAAATCCATGAAGACAAAGCCAATTTTTCTGACCTAATTACATCCCTATATATACATGAACATAAGGCAATGCAGAGGGACGAATTTGCAGGTCAAGAACATAGGATTCTAACTAAAACAAATCAAGGAAAAGGAGGCAATCGATTTGGCACTCAGAGGCAGTTCCAAAGCAAATTAAAGGTTGCATTAGCTTCCTTGAAGATCACTAATCGTAACTCAATCCTCAAAAGCATCAAAATCATCCCAAAACACCATAACCGAATCCTTCAATTCATGTTTTTTTTTGTTTTTCGATTTCATATGTATGACTGATATAAAGAATATCTAACAGTTGGTTTGTGTTTATGAGGTTACAATGAATGTTTCTGGGCAAGAAATTCGAAGAATCACGACCATATGGGGACGGAACCATAACCTAGGGTTCTTGAGGGTTCTGTTTGGGGGCGTGCAATTGAAGTGATTTCTGGCGAAATTGATGATATAATCGTGTTTAGGGACCTCATATTAATTAATTTGAATCATTAAAATAAATTTATCCATGTTATTTGCAATGTTTGAATGCGCAGGTGTTGTAGTGACAATGAAAATCCGTCACTAAAACCTTTAGTGACGGAAATCTGTAGGTAAAGGTCTAAAGCAACGGCTGGAGGAAGAAGACGACTATTTGGTTTCTCTTATAACGCATTATTCTCAAACAATAGCATCACGCGCACATTAGCTCGATGGTAGGAGGCTTGGTCTTGGAAGGTACTGGACCTGGGTTCGATTCCCAGGTCCTTTAGTTTTGAGCAATTTTCTGTTTTTTTCTTTCATGTTTTCTTATTTTACTATTTTCTAATTAATTTCTTCTTTTAAATAATAGTTAAATAATTAATTTAAATTAATTATAATTTATAAAAAAAAATACTTTTTTTTCTTAAGAAAAACTTCACTAATTTTGTTTCATAAAATACTTAGTTTTTTTTTATTTAAAAATGTTAATAATGTTCTTTCATAAATTAATTAATTTGTAAATACATTAATGACTTAGTTAATATTTTTCCTAAAAACACTCTTAATAACCGTATTTCATTTTAATTAAATTCTTAATTACTCCTTTAATAATAATTTTGTATATATTTAGTTTTTTGTATTTTTTTTTTAAATTAGTTAATTACAATTAACCATTAGTTTAATTTTCTCTAAAAAAATCTATTTTTTTAAACTAACCCTAATTTTTGCTTAAAAAACTCTATCTTTCTCTAACCCTAATAATTTTGTTTTTATTTATTATTATTTTATTTAATTATTTATTTAGAATAATATTCTTTGCTCATTTATTTATTTTTGCTTTATTTAAGTATTTAGAAAAATTGTATAGGTTGTTATCTTGATGTAATTTATTTTTCTCGCTCATATTATTATGTAACTGTCCCGAAGCCGTGTAATAGCGTAGGATTTAAATTCCGGCATTTTATTTACTTTATTTAAATTGCGTGGTTAGTAATAATAGGGAGTGCAAGAAATAACTGAAAATTAATTGGACTTAGATAATTAAAAATATAAGATAAATATTTGAATATAAACACTCACACACTTAAGTCGATCTAAGATCACTGTCTGCACCTCCTAGGATTATCCCTCTTGGTTGCCTTAAGATAAATGGTCAAGTCCCTCGAAAATGGGGGTGTCTTAAAAAGCAAAGTCCCTACAAAATAAAAGCATCATAGTCCCTTCAGATTAAAAGATCAAGTCCCTACGAGGTTGCCTATGATATAGTGATCTTGTCCCTTCGGTAAATATGATGATAGTCCCTACGAATTGCTAAAGACACCCCTTAAGTTTCCTTCATTGACCATACGATGACCCTACACATGTCCCTCAAACAAATCCAAGGTAATGACTACCTACTCCTTAATAGTAGGGACAGTCTTACCCTTGAAAGAAAATGAAAGAACATGAAAGACTAGTGTAAACACCCCAAATTTGCCCTCACTTTTCTCACACATTGGCTTGCGATCTTCCATATTACATTGCATAAGCATAACATCTCACATTGCATATTTTTCCTTTAGCAACTCATTGCATAGCTGCATAGCTAGGGTTTGTGATCAGATGAATCTTAGAAGTGGTTTGAGCTATCTCAGAGGCCATGAAGCATGCCAAGAGGGTCCATGAGTGTTCTATGATCATATTATACCTCCAAGGGTTCTTGAAAGTCACAAAATCTCAGAGGATTGCACAGTTGCCCAGGCAGGCTCAGGGTTCCTGCACAGAGGACCAGAAATTAGGGTTTTGGGTTTGAGGCCCTTACACTCAAATATTTTGGCCATTATTGATTCTATTGGTCTATATATGTTATAAGGAGCATGTGTATCAAATTTGAAGAAAAAATTCCTTGTGGAAGTCATCTGATTAAGTGGTAACTTGTTGTGCAAGAAAAGTCAGAATCAGGGCATCTGAGACCACCAACAAGGGTTCCAAAGGGTAATCATCATCAATTTGAGGTCCTATGATCTTTATTTGATCTTAGGAAGGCTTAGAAGTTCACAAGATTGAAGAATTTTGAGCCATTTGAAAACTTTCCATTTTTGGACATGACTTGTAATGAAAACTTTCAATTTTGGGAAAGATCTTCAACCTCCTCTTTCTTGATCAAAAAGGTTTCAAATGAATTTTCTTAAACATGAAGTTGTAGATTTGATCTTCCCATTTTCAAAAAGTACAAGAACTCCTCTTGATTCATCCTAGAACTCAAGATATGGCAAGTCAAAGTTGGGAAAAATCTTGTAATTTTCAAGTTCATGCCAAAGTGGGAAATTTGCAAAATGGTATTTCAGGCCTTTATGTGACCTCTAATCCACTCAAATACATCATGACATGATCAAACAACTTCTAAAGATCAGAATTGGGCCAAGAACCTAGGGTTTTCATGCCTTGCTTCTCAAGAAATGTCAAAGTTGTGAAAATGCAAAGCCTTTGGAAACTCATGAATCAAGCCATACAGCTCACCAATTTCGATCCAAGGGTGCTCCTTGAACTCAGCTGAGGCAGCCCAAGACCTTAAATCACTTCTTCCATGGCCCATACTTCAAGTACACAAAATTTTGACTTTTTGGCCAATAGCACCATACCAATACCACAGTGTATATCCACTCCTCTGACTGATTTCATTTGTTTATAGAAACCCTAAGGATCATAAAACACAACACTTGAATCCTTGAAGCAAGCCACACACTCAGATTGCAAAAAATTCCCTCAAAGCTTCATCTCTTCGATTCTCTCAAACCAGCCATCAAACTACCAAAATTCCTTCACCAATCAATCACATATCATCCATAGAACAAGAATCAACCATCAAAATGGCCTGAAACACCACATATCAAAAACACGATTTCTGCTTCATCAGAACTGGACCTCAAAAACCAGCCACTTTCAAAGCATTCTAAGAACTCCACTAGCTTCAGGAGGTCCAAAGAAGTCATTTTGCTCAAGAGGGAGGTCCTGAAATCTCCATTTTGAAGAACTTCAATTCAGGTATTCATCAAGAACAATTTTTCCAGAACCTTGATTTCTTGTTATAAAATGATTCTATATGCTTAGCTGATCACCATGATATGTTTAGAATTGAAAATGGTTGAGAAATGAGAATGTATTGATGTTCTGGAAGTTTTCCCGTGAAATTTGTTTGCTTTGATTTGTTTGATTCATGAAGTTTAAATGATGTTTGATGACTGATTTTGATTATATGATACTTGGGGGATCATTTATGGGCAGGTTTGACGCGTTTTAGTAGCTTGTAGGAGGAGTTAGGTTTTGAGCTCGCCGGAGAAGATGACCGGAGCTTATCTCCGGTCACCTGAAAATAATTAGGGTTAATGGTGATTATGGTTTCCAGTTTGAATGTCAACCCTTTGATCATGTTTATATTAAGTTTTGGACGGCCCAGATAATTCACTTAAACCTAATTTTAATTAATTAACTTATTATAATTAATTAGGTCAGATGGAATCTCAGCCTTTAGATCACGCGCAAATCATAAGTTCAAATCCAGGCCCTTAGATCTTTATACCCTTGGTCAAGTTGACCTCTCATCCTGGCCCTCCATCCAGTCCATGCGCAATCCTAACCCTCCATCCTGATTACTTTGCATTTTTATTTTCTTTATTTCATTTTATTTTCTTTCATTTATTTAAAATAGTAAAACATTTTATAAAATTCCAATTTTTTGCATTTTTGCTTTAAATAATTTTCAGAACCCAAAAAAAATTTTATTTTTAATTTTATTTTTAATTTTTTTTTAAATCATTTAATTGTATTATTTAATTAATTAATTCATTTTAATTAATTAAAAATACCTTTAGGTATTTAAAAATCACCAAAAAAATCATGAAGCATTCTTACACATTTAGAACAATTTACAAACTCATCTTACAAATTTCTTTTAGGGTTTGATCACATTTTGACAATTAACCATGAATTAGGGTTTCTAAATTTCCTATTTTTCTAACCCTAACTTTAAAAATTCCTTTATGATCAACCAAAATGATTTTGTGTATGGTTCTTTTTGCATTCTTTCATACTTTGCATATAGTATCTAGGGTATTTAACTCATATTTTTGCATTGCATTTACCATTTGTTTGGCATTTTTCATGAAGAAGTACCCAAAACCCTAGCTTAACTTAGAAAAACCATAACTTGACTTTGGTATAGCTTATGACTTCCATCTTTGGGGAGTTATCTTATGTGTGTTTAGGGTTCATTTGGTTGCAATTTCAATTTTTATCATGTGTTTTTCTTCTGTTTTGATCATATGCATCTTACACTTTCTTAAAACCATAATTTGTCATGTTCATTTGCATTCATCTTTGCATACCTTCATCATGTGAACTTGTCATGACATCTCATGCATTTGTATGTCATATTAGATGCCTTAGTACATGTCTGAACATTGGTTGATCATTGTTGTATTCATTTGGTATGTTTTGCATCCATTACATCTTATGTATGTTCATATGTTCTTAAGCTTCTAACATGCTTGTTTTTGCATCCATCACTTGTATGATCATACATATGCATTGTATATGACTTTGTATCTCTCCATGACACATTTGCATCATGTATTCACTTCTGGTTTGTATCATTGCATCTTCATCTTTGCTTCATTGCACTTTGTTTCACCTTATGCATTCATACTAACCATTGCAGGGGCTTCTGGTAAGTTGATCAGGATGTGGATTTGCCTCCACATTCAACCTCTTCTTATCTTTTCATTTGCATCATTATTTGTATTTGAAGTGAGTTTGACTCACTTGTGCTCTCTCTTGCTCCTTCTCTTGCTTTCAGGTTACTTAACTTCTTCAGGAAGTAAGTAACCTATTCTCCTTCCTCTTCTCTTTTCATTTGCTTCTCCTTCCTTGGTGGCCAATCTGAAGACTTTATTTATGCCTCACAAACCATAGGGATATCCAAGCATGATAACTTTAGGTTTGTATATAGTCCCCCTTTGTTTCTACCTTTGAGTCTCCTTGAGTCTCCGTTTCTCATCTCATAATCAAGGCTAAACAGTTTAAGTTTTAAGGCTTTGAATTAGGGTTATGCATGTATCCTTATCTTAGGATGGAGTGTATAACTTTAATACTTAGTGTTAAACATTTAAATTGTTTACACCTCCTAATCAAAACACCTAATAATCATCAAGACTTAAGCTTGTAACTTGGGCCTTATATTAGGGTTAAATCTCTGCCTATTGGTTCAGAGGGACTAACCCTAGTGTTCAATGGACAAGTCCCCCTCATGTTTAGTCTTACAAACATAAAATCCATTTCTTAATCCAACCTTTAATTAAAATCCACTTTAATAAAGGCTTGTTATATAATGATTTTAATCCCTAACCTTGGATTAAGTTAAGGAGTCTTCCTCACCTTAAGTGTTCTCATCTATTATCCTTCTCTTAGGATGGTGTAATGAGCTCACTAATCCCTGATTAGAGATTAAACTCATTACTTAGCAAAAAACAAAAATCCAAAAACACTTAATAATCACAAGTAGGTTAATGATCTTAATCCTGTATCATTAGGGTAATTAAGTTGGGATATTCATCTCACACTTAAGTAGACTCATTATCCCTAATCAGGGGGTGATATAATGAGTTTGCAAACCCTTGATTAAGGCTTAAGCTCATTATCCTATGAAAAACACCAAAAACAATAAAAAACTGAAAACACAAAAACAAACAATAAATGTCTCCTCCGGGATTCTTTTCTCATCATATTCACTCTAAAAACGAGAACTTGCTTCTTCCGTCTAATGCAAGACAGTTAGCACTTAAGCCAGACGAGTCATACACTTGAGCATAGGCAAGCAAGCAGTTCACAACAAAAACATCCAGTCTCTTTGAGTCGAACTACGATGTTATGACTTCCTCATTGCACGAGAGGGTACGTAGGCATAACTTAACAGTTATCGAACAAAAGTCTCTTTGTCTCCCCCCTCTCCTTCTCCTAGTTCACTTTCCTCAGCTTCAGTTTTGAGCACTCACGTTCTTCTTGCACTGACACTCTGTACATCCATTCCTCCCTAGCCTTTTATACACAGTTTAGCACATACACTATCACCTTTTAAACACAATCAGGTATGCTTGGATCCCGTCGAGTACGATGAACGATCTGGGTGCTAATACCTTCCGAGGTCGTAACCAACCCCCTTTCTCAGTTTCTTTGGTTCACAACCGTCTTATCCATATCTTTCCAGGTTCATGCTGCATTACATTTCCTTCGGGATAAAAATGCCTAGCTGGCGACTCTATTCAACCTCAACCTCCAACATCACCGACGGTTTGCATTTGCACCAGGATGAAAATCTGGGGAGCGACAACTAGTCTAGGGTAGGTACAGCTTAGTTACTTGCTCACATTTCAAAAATACTTTTCACACCTCACTCTTTTCAAACATCTTAAAAAACAAGTCTTTGTATACATTCATACGAGGATCATTACAAAGTACTTACACAAATTTCTAAACACACACTACGCTTTCCTTTTTCAAACGAATAAGTGAGCTAAGTAACTAAGAGCCCATGGATAACCATGGATATAAAGGGTGCTAACACCTTCCCTTTATATAACCTATCCCCCGAACTCAAGTCTTTTAAAAATAGGTCTTTCCTGTTCTTTTATGTCCTTTCCACTTGGATAAAATAAAAGTCGGTGGCGACTCTTGCTATCCGCAACATTTATAGAAAGTCAGTTCTCCCACCGTGTTACACTACTGCTTCGAACGACCATCACTTCATGTTGGTCGCAATCAATTATTTCACCATGTGGGTCGAAGCACCGTCTTATGCCAACGTCACCAGACAAGTGGTGGCTAGCTTTTTGAAGAAAGACATCATCTGTAGATATAGAGTTCCCGAGCGAATCATTACTAATAATAGTTCCAATCTAAACAACAAAATAATGGCAGAGCTATGTCGGGACTTCAAAATACAACACCATAATTCTTCCCCTTATCGGTCAAAGATGAATGGCGCGGTCGAGGCGACAAACAAGAATATTAAGAAGATTGTGCAGAAAATGGTTGTTACCTATAAAGATTGGCATGAGATGTTACCGTTTGCCTTGCATGGGTACCGAACGTCAGTCAGGACGTCTACTGGGGCAACTCCTTTTTCCCTACTATATGGAATGGAGGCAGTCTTACCCATTGAAGTCGAGATTCCTTCTTTGCGAGTAATGATGGATGTCAAGCTTGATGAGGAGGAATGGGTGCATTCCCGATATAATCAGTTATGCTTAATTGAGGAAAAGAGATTAGCAGCTGTATGCCATGGAAAGCTTTATCAGAGGAGAATGAAGCGAGTATTCGATCAGCGAGTACGCACTCGGGAGTACCAAGTTGGTGAGCTTGTACTCAAGAGAATCATTCCTCCCGGTTCAAATCACAGGGGCAAGTGGACTCCGAATTATGAAGGCCTGTTCATAACAAATAAAGTTTGCTCTGGTGGAGCACTGAGGCTCACTACTATAGATGGCGAAGACTTCCAGTCCCCTGTTAACTCAGACGCAGTTCAAAAATACTTCACATAAAAAGACCCGCATGATAAAAAAACAGAATAAGAATCCAGGAAAAAAGGGGCATCCTGACGAGCTAAAAACATAATAAAAAAGCTCGAGAAAAAGTTAGGGAAACAAATAAACAAAAATGTACACCCGCTGAGTTGAAAAGCCGCATTGGACAGCTCAGGAAAAAAAGAGTATCTCGGTGGATTGAAAACCCGAAAGGGCGATCCACGCAAAATAAGGGAATAAGCGAATGACTGTGATTTGGGTAATCTGAACCACATCATCGTCTCAGTTAATCTGGAAATCTCATAAGGGCAGGAATCGGTCCAATCTTCTTCTTCAGAAAGCAAAGGCAGGAACAGAAAATCTTGAAGATATATTGGTCATAGCAGGAAGGAAACTCATTGGAATGCTGTGCACATTGCCATTAGGATAGTTTCTTTTTCTCAATTTACAGTAATTACCTATTTCCAGGTGATTGCTTCCTAATGTAAATCTTCGCCTATTCACTGGCTCATCAATAAAAGAATATTCAGTCAAAAAGCTTTATCTTTGTTTTATTTTACCTGCTTTGTTTGCAAAAATGTCCTGAGTTTTTGATAAAAGAATATTGCATTTAAACTCGGTGGTTTTGCAAATTACATGAAAAGGGAAAACATTTAAAATCACTTTGAACGTCAGGTGACATGGGATGATTTACTCGTGCCATGCAATTCCCCGAGACATATGCGTGCACTTTGTTGTTGCAGGTTTGCAGCCAACAAGGAGATGTTACCAGACAACATTTTCAAAACAGAGTGTTTCTCCTTGGCAGAGGACACTTCACAATTTCTATCTCCAGCAAAAGGGTGACTCACAGAATCCCCAGCAGGGTGACAAGTAGAATTCTCCCCTGCAGTCCTTTTAATACTCGTCTATATCATCCCTGACACTCGTCTGTGTTATATGTGTGTAATCACTCGTCTGTGTTTGGTTCAACAATCTTGTGATACTCGTCTGTGTCATGTTCAACATTCGTCTTTGTTAATTTTTTGAATCACTTGTCTGTGTGTGATGTATAGTCCCCTTGATACTCATTTGTATCGTCTTTAACACTCGTCTGTATTGCTTTCTGGATTCATTCGCTCGTCTGCGTTTGTTATTCATCTGATACTCGTCTGTATCATCTTTTAACACTTGTCCGTGTTATCCTTTTGGCAAGCACTCGTCTGTGTTTGATTTATAATCCTGTAATGTTCGTCTGCATCTTTCTTAACACTTGTTTGTGTTAACTTTTTGGCTTTATTTGATCGGCTACAGTTTTTTCTTAACCTTTGGTATTCCTCTATATCGTCTTTAGCACTCGTCTGTGTTATCTTTTGGCAGACACTCGTTTGTGTTTGATAACCATTTTGGTTCTTGTCTGTACTATTTCCATTTCATTCGTATGTGTTAGATCCCTATACTTTTCTGGTGCTCGTTTGTATCATTGTTTGGTACTCGTCTGTATCAGTGGTTGATACTCGTCTGTATCGTTGCCCAGGGAACTCATGTGTGTTTCTTAGATCGTCATTTGATACTCATATGTGTTATTGACTTAGGGAACTCGTCTGTGTTTTCCTTGATGATCATCCAATACTCGTCTTTGTTGAAGAGGTTTGAAGGCCTGACGATGGGATTAAACGTCAAAATGTTGCAGTTCAGTAGAACATATGCATAATCACCATTTACCCGACGCACAAGTTATTTGAAGAAGAATTTTCTGTCTGAAGCATCATATATATCTACGTAAGATATGTGAAAAGGACTCGTTCTTACTAGAGCCATATGTCTACACAAGATATATGAAGAGGGTTCGTCTATCCTGATTGTGCATGTCTATCCCACAGACTTAAATGCACCACCGTTTGCCTGACGTACATGTAATTCGAAGAAGATCCGTCTATCTTAAGTACCATATACCTACACAAGATATATGAGGAGGGATCGTCTGTCCTAGATGTCTTTTACCTGACACCCAGGTTATCTAAAGGGAGCTCGTATGCCCTGTTTGTCTTGTATCTACACAAGATATACAATTTCCTCTTGGTTATTGGGTTACCTCTTCACCCCGTCAAGGTTTCAAGCAAGTTGTTCCTTTTGGTTGGGTTTATTTCCCGTTTCTTCTATTCTCCGATAGAGTTCAAATTTATGGTTATTCTGGTATTCAACCACAATTCATCTTGGAGGGAGGATGATGAAGTGAAAACTCAAAATTTCTGGTTATTTCTGGT
This sequence comes from Lathyrus aphaca, assembly GCA_963966055.1. Classification (NCBI taxonomy): domain Eukaryota; kingdom Viridiplantae; phylum Streptophyta; class Magnoliopsida; order Fabales; family Fabaceae; genus Lathyrus; species Lathyrus aphaca. The sequence continues at coordinate 184,184,748 of OZ014522.1, forward strand.
TATTCTGGTATTCAACCACAATTCATCTTGGAGGGAGGATGATGAAGTGAAAACTCAAAATTTCTGGTTATTTCTGGTTATTCTGGTATTCAACCATATTTGCAATACATACTTCTTGTCTAAACTCTTGGAGGGAGGATGATGAAGTGAAAATTCAAAATTTCTGGTTGTGTGGTTTTGAATTAGACCCTGCTGATGATGTAAGGCATTGTTTCAAATTCCCAAACACCGGAGATATAAGGAAGATAATTCCTTGTTAACCCCTTTGAGCCTTGAAGTAGGAGTTTCTTCTCTAAATCGAAAAAACCCTCACATTTAACCTCGGGGCTGGGTAGTCTTAAGTTAATTTGACCAAAGTGTCCAAATTTTAAAAGGAATGTGCATCTAAGGAAAGCACAATGGTTATCTCTCATCCATGAAGGATGGAGACAATCACAACCTTTTCTCCAGTTAAATAAGTAATGTCACATTATTTGTCCAAAAAAAGGATGGAAAGAAAAAGAAAAGAAAAGCCCTCTAAGTCGAAAAAAAAAGTTGAAAATAAATGACTTAGGCAAAAAATCGGGGCATCCTGCTGGACTTCAAAAATTAAACAAATTGTCTAGGCAAAAGTTAGGGAAAATAAAAGAATGAGAATCATGAAAAGCGAAAAGAAAGTATTGCAAAAAAGAAAAATCCTCATCAAAAGAACAAATTTGTGTGACTACCAAGTTAAAAGATGAAATGGTGACTGTTATTCCCTGAAAATCCGGGATCTTAAACTAGCAAACTCATAGGTTCTTAAACCGTTAGTTTAATCCTTTTGAGAGATGAACCTTTGTGTTGAATTAGCTGAATATAGGACTGAAGGACATCACGAAAATTGGGTGTGTACCAATAAATTTTTGAGCCTAAAAATCCTTTTTTCTTAAAACCGTGAACCTGACCAAGTTATAACCCTCAAAAGACCCAATTGATGCAGGGTTTGCTTTGAAAGTGTACTTCAACGAGATATTGTTCCTGACTCCCATGAGTTGTGCTAAAAGATCTTTGTTGGTATTGTATATGCATTAAAAAAATCAATGTCGTATCCAAACTAGTGATTTTCTCACAAGCTTTTGCGACATATTTTTAATAAAAACTTCAAGATAAAAATATGTGTTGCATTAAAATAATCATTCTCAGAATCAACATTTTCTGCTTGCATACATTTGTTTGACATATGAAAGCTTACATATAAGCATTAGTGATGAGTTTAATCTTTTGAGGCCTGAAACTCTTGTGAGTGATTGGCAAGTTATCTCAAGAATGACCATAACCATGGGCACATTGCTTGAAGATTTTGTTGAGTATGAGCAAGTTTGTTTTCCCTGGTGATGATTTCACCTGAGGCAAAGGTTGAAGACTTTGTTGGTCAGAGAAGTTGCCAAATTCAGTTAATTTGGGGAAGTTATGTCGAGGAAACTATCATTGATAAGCACATGACTTCCAAGGATGGAATCCCAGACCTTCATTTGGATTTCTTGGTCACTCAAGCTACAAAGCAAGCTGCAGTAGGGAATTGGGAAACTGTGTGTGCCCTCCTGGATCTCAGTATTTATGGTATCATTTTGTTTGCAGACGAGCCTAAGTTTGTAAGCAAAAATGCCATTCACATCTTCATGCTAAAAAACCCGGTTCCCACCTTATTGGGAGATTTCTACTACTCAGTTCATCAGAGGAATGAGAAACATAGAGGAAGACTGGTAAGATGTTGTGCACCTCTCTTCTACAGTTGGTTGATGAAGCATATGCCGAAGACGGAAGCTTTCCTGAACCCACAACAGACAAGGAATTGGGCTAAGAGGATGATTGCCCTTACTTCAAAAGATATCAAATGGTGTACTCAAAACACCAAGGGCCGAGACATAATAACAAGTTGTGGGCAATACCCAAATGTGCCACTTATTAGAGTAAAAGGTTGCATCAATTACAATCCTCTACTTTTCAAGAGACAGTTGGGGTATGCCTTGATATATCCTCTTAGGGAGCAGGACTTAGCAGAGTCTCTTTATTGTACTTTTCAGAACAATCATGCCATTGCCCGAAAAGCAGCGTGGGCTTGGGACAACATACAAACTAAAGGGACTGCTATTCTGGGGAAGTGTAATAACATAGCTTCTGCTCAGTACACTGAATGGTCATGCATCAGAGGACAGATTACACGTATTCCATTCACCCTGGAAGATGTACCAGGGCCATCAGCAGTTGAGCCCATAGCCACGGTCAGTCTGGAAGAGTTTGAAAAGTTGAAAGAAAGAAACACCCAACTAGCTGAAGCTTTGAAGAAGACACTTTGGGAAAGGAATGATGGTTGTCTAGACACAATGAGAGGTTAGAGAAGCTGCGCATCGAGCATGTAACCGAAATTGAGAACGCTGAAGACTTCATCAGGAAAGCCCGAGCAGGGGAACTTGTGTTGAAGAATGCATGCAAAGAGTCAAAGATTCAAAGAGCAAGAGCTGAGCATTATCTGGAGGAGAGTCAAGATAGATGGGTCAGGATAACTGAGGCTCGTCTGAAAGAAGACCAGAAGATGCAAGCCAATATAGAGCAGTTAGAAGCTAAGGAGAAAAGAAGCCAAAAGGCACTGATAGCAGCTCAGAAGGAGATCTCAGAGTTGAAACTCCGAGCGGGGTTAAAGAGATCCAAAGAACAAGATAAGTATCAGAAGATGATAAATGCCATTGCAACCAGAAACCTTCTCATCAGGACCATTACAAAACACCCAGTTGGACCGGTAATTGATGTTCTCTTGAAAGAAGTCAAGGAGGATGCTTTTGGACTGGATGTCTGATTTTCTCTACTTGTATCTATTTGATTGTACTTTAGCTCACCATGCTGATTTTGTTTTTTGTATTCTTGAATTTGATTGTATTTTGATTCACCATGGGAGTTTTGTTTGGTTGTAATTCATGAACTATTTGTACTTTGACATTGCCACTTGTATTTTTATGGTTATGTATTGGATTTTCTTATGCTTCAACATCTTCATCTTTTCAAGAGAGGTCTGGAAGGTCAAAACCAAGAACCAAATCGGATACCCTCGAAAGACAAATAGGCATATTGCATTGCATTCTGACATACCTTTTGTTTTTGTAGGTGATTTTGTTGTTGTCTTCTCACTTTGTTGGTTGTTTCAGGAAATATTGCTCGCAGAAGGGTTTTTCCCGTCAATCGCATCCACAGATATCCAACTCGACACAACCTTCCGAGTCTACAAATGGATCAGCAACAACAGGAACTGACAGATGTGAGGACTCAGATGACTGATGTGAGGACAGAAGTGAGGACTCAGATGAATCAATTCATGGTTGTGATGACTGGACTGGCACAAACCTAGGAAAGATTGAGGGAGTTAGTCGAGCGGCAAACTCCAGAAGATAACCATGCTGGTACTGGAGGTACAAGTAACAATCCACGCGATCAGCCGCGAACGACTCCGATGGTGTTTGGACCTCACAACAATCCCGAAGTTAACATCCTTGGGGATGACCAAAGGAACAATGGAGATCATATTCTGTAAGAAGACCCTCAGGATGAGTAGTTTACAGTGTTGGGTGCTAGGGAAGATGAAGCTTATGACCATCGTCTAGACGAGATATCTGAGAAGCTGAGATCCCTGGAATCCCATAACTCTTTGGGATTCGATGTGATGGATATGGGTTTAGTTGAAGGGGTAAGGATTCCTCCCAAGTTCAAACCCCCGTGTTTTGAAAAGTATAACGGTACCTCCTGTCCTCGTACCCATTTTTAATCTTTTCTAGGAAGATTGAAAGCATATACCATGGATGAAAAACTGTGGATGTTTTACTTTGAAGACAGTTTAACCGGGGCATCCAGAGAGTGGTATTCACACTTGTCAAGGGCTATTGTCAGGAACTGGAAAGATTTAACTGAGGCCTTTATACGCCAATATCAGTACAACCTTGATATGGCACCCAATAGGACCCTCTTGATGGGTATGTCTCAGTCCTCGAGAGAAAGTTTCCGCGAATACTCTCAAAGGTGGAGACAACTCGCTGCTGCTGTCCAGCCACCTATGTCAAAAAGAGAGATAGCTGATGTGTTCATGAATACTTTGCAAGGGACCTACATTGATAGATGTCGCTCCCGAAAGACTTACGTCCCCGGTGCAGACGCGAACTGTCGGCGATGTTGGAGGTTGAGGTTGAATAGAGTCGCCAGCTAGGCATTTTTATCCCGAAGGAAAGGTAATGCTGCATAAACCTGGAAGGGTATGGATAAGACGGTTGCGAACCAAAGAAACTATAAAAGGGGGTTGGTTACGACCTGGGAAGGTATTAGCACTCAGATCGTCTGTCGTACTCAACGGGATCCACACTTGCTTGATTGTGTTTAAAAGGGGAAAGTATATGTGCTGACTGTGCATAAAAGCTAGGGAGAAAAGAATGTGTGTCAGTGCAAAATGAGGGGGGAAATGCTAAAAAATGAGGCTTTAGAAAAGAAAGCTGAAAGAGGGGGGACACAGAGACTTTTGTTCGATAACTGTTAAGTTATGCCTACGTATCCTCTCGTGCAATGAGGAAGTTAGAACACCGTTGTTCGACTCAAAAAGACTGGGATGATTTGTTGTGAACTGCTTACTTATCTATGCTCAAGTGTGTGACTCGTCTGGCTCGAGTGCTAACTGTCTTGCATTAGACGGAAGAAGCGAGTTCTCGTTTATAGAGTGAGTGTGATGAGAAAAGAATCCCGGAGGAGACGATTATTGTTTGTTTTTGTGTTTTCAGTTTTTTATTATTTTTTGGTGTTTTGTATAGGATAATGAGCTTAATCCTAAATCAAGGGTTGTAAACTCATTATATCCTCCCTGATTATGGATAATGAGCCTACTTAAGTGTGAGATAAGCATCTCAACTTAATTACCATGATGATATAGGATTAAGATCATCAACCTACTTGGTAATTATTAAGATGTTTTTTGGGTTTTTGTTTAGTGTTAAGTAATGAGTTTAATCTCTAATCAGGGAATAGTGAACTCATTACACCATCCTAAGAGAAGGATGATAGATGAGAACACTTAAGCTGAGGAAGATACCTCAACTTAATCCATGGTTAAGGACTAAATTCATTATATAACAAGCCTTTATTAAGTGGATTTTAATTAAATGGTGAGATTACGAAGTGAGTTTTAAGTTTGTAAGACTTATCTTGAGGGGGACTTGTCCATTAAACACTAGGGTTAGTCCCTCTTAACCAAAAGGAAGAGATGTAACCCTAATATAATGCCCAAGTTACAAGCTTAAGTCTTAGTCATTATTAGGTGTTTTGATTAAGAGGTGTAAACAAATTAAAGGTTTAACACAAAGGATTAAAGTTATACACTCCATCCTAAGATGAGGATGCAGGCATAACCCTAATTCAAAGTCCTAAAGCTTTAAGTGTTTAGCCTCTGATTATGAGATGAGAAGAGAGACTCAAGGAGACTCAAAGGTAAAAAGCTATGGAGGACTATATACAACCCTAAAAATTATCATGCTTCGATATTCTATGGTTTGTGAGGCTTGAGAGAAGATCTCCAGGGAGCCACCAATGGAAGAGAAGCAGATGAAAAGAGAAGGAGAAAGAAGAATAGGTTACTTACTTCCTGAAGAAGATAAGTAACCTAAAGAAAGAAAGTAAGAGGTAGAGAGCATAAGTGAAGAAAGTTAACTTCAAATACAAGTAAAGAATGCATATGAAGAGATAAGAAGAAAGTAGGATGTGGAGGCAAATCCACATCCCAAACAACTTACCATAAGCCCCTGAAATGTTAGTATGAATGCATAAGATACAAAGCAAAAGGAAATGAGATGAATATAGATGCAAAGACCAAAACCAGAAGTGTATATACAAGGAAAATGTGTTATGAGATGATGCAAAGTCATACATAATGCTTATGAATGTTCATACAACGATGAGATGCAATGGAAGCATGTTTAGAAGCATGAAAACACATGGATGTTCATGAAATGTAATGAATCCAAAGCATAGCAAATGAATGAAGAAATGTTCAAGCATGTCTTAAGATGTCTAAGATGTCATGAAAATGCTTGAAATGTCATAGCAAGCTCACATGAGGATGATATGCAAAGATGAATGCAAATGAACATGATAAATTAGGGTTTTAAGACAACATTAGATGCATATGACCAAAACAGAAGCATACATCATGATAAAAAATTTAAATTGAACTCAAACAAACCCTAAACATACACAAGATCACTACCCAAAGATGAAGGTCAGAAGCTAAACCTAAAGGGAGTTATGAATTTCCTAAGTTAACTAGGGTTTTTGGGGGATTCTAAAGGAAAAATGCAAATCAAATTGAAAATTCAATGCAAAGTAATGAGATAAATAACCTAGATACTAGATGCAATATGTGAAACAATGCAAAAATAATCAAGTTCAAACTTGTCATGGTTGATCAGAAGTGATTTTTTCAAGTTAGGGTTCGAAAATGTGATTTTTAAGAACCATAATTCAAAGATAATTTTGAAAATGTGATCAAACCTAAAAAGAAAATTGTATGGTGAGTTTGAAAATGTTTCTAAATGTATGAAAATGATTTCTGAATTTTTTGGTGATTTTTAGAAACCTAAATGTTTATTTAATTAATTAAAATCAATTAATTAATAAAATAAAACATTTAAATGTTTTAAAAATATTTTTTAATGCAAAAATTAAAATAAAAAATGTTTTTGAGTTAAGAAAAATATTTAAAGTAAAAATGCAGAAAATGAGATTTTTTAAAGTGTTTTTGCTATTTTAAAATAAATATGGAAAAGAAATGCAAGAAAATGAAATAAAATCAAATAAAATGGGAAGTCAAACAATCTGATGGTTGAGGTTTAAACCCTGGTTGACTGCGCGCGCAAATGGTTGGCTAGGATCAAATCTGGAAAAATTAATTTAATTAATCCTAATTAATTTAATTAAAAAGGATTAGGGTTTTAATGACCAATCTGGGTCGTCCATACGCGCTGGTAAACAAGATCCAAGGGCTATTATTCAAACTGACATTTAATTGTGGATTAGGGTTTAATCACTCTTAGGTGACCGGAGAAGACCTCCAGTCATCTTCTCTGGCAGCTAACTCATCCTATCTCTCTCAAAACGCCATGAAAACAACTAAAACTCTCCAGAATCACTCACTAGACATCATTAAACAAGAATCCAGCAACAAAAATCATTTATTTTGCATCAACAACAAGAATCGAAGCAAAACGGAAAAACTGGCAAAAATTTCAGAAGCTAAATACATGCTTATTTTCCACTCATTTTCAAAACTAAACACATCACAATGATCAGTGAAACATGTAGATTAATATTGTAACTTAAAAAACAAGTTCTGGAAAATTTGTTTTTGGATGATACCTGAGTTGAAGCTTTCTCAATCTGAGCTTTCTGGCCCCTTCTTTTGTGCAAAGCCACTCCACTTGACCTCCTGATGCTTCTGAAAGGCTTAGATGGAGTTTATATGAGCTGGTTTGTGAGGTTTGGTTCTGATAACTCAGAAATCGTATTTTTGTTTGGGAGTGTTTCAGGCCATTTCAATGGTTGGTTTGTGTTCTATAGGTTATATGGAGATGATTGGTGAAGAAAGATTTGAGTTTTGATGGCCGTGTTGTGCAATTCGAAGAGAGGAAATGTTATGGCAATTTTTGGGATTTCTGAGTGTGTCAGGCTCCAAGATTATCTGAAATAAAGTCCATGACGCTTGCATAAGGCAATGTGATTGGTCAGAAAGTTGGTAGTGGCATAGTTTGATTGGTATGGGCCAAGTTGCAAAAAAGTCAATGTTGTGTACTATAAGGCATGGCACGGGTCAGGGGTTATTTCAAGGGGTGTCTTGCCTCAGCTGAGTTCATGGATGGCCCTAGGATTGGATTTTGTGAGCTGGATGGCTTGATGCAAGAGTTATCACATGTTTTGCAATTTTCCCTCTTTGAAATTTATTGGATCACAACTCATGAAAACCTTAGGTCCAATGCCCAATTATGATCAAGGCAAGTTGTGTTATCATGTGACGATGCTTAGAAGTGGATTAGAGGTCATTAGAAGTCTTGAAACTTGATTTTGCAAAAATCCCTCTTTGGCATGAACTTGAAAATTATAGGATTTTTCCCAACTTTGAAAGATCATATCTTGAGTTCTAGGATAAATCAAGAGGAGTTCTTGTACTTTTTGAAAATGGGAAGATCCAATCTACAACTTTCATGTTTAAGGATTTTTCATTTGAAGCATTTTTGATCAAGAAAGAGGAGGTTGAAAATCTTTCCCAAAATGGAAAGTTTCCATCACAAGTCATGTCCAAAAATGGAAAGTTTGCAAATGGCCTGAAATTCTTCAATCTTGTGAACTTCTAACCACTTATAAGATCAAATAAAGATCATAGAACCTCAAATTGATGAAAATGACCCTTTGGTTCCATTGATGGGGGCCTCAGATGCCCTGATTCTGACTTTTCTTGCACAACAAGTTACTAGTTGATCAAATGACTTCCACAATGAATTTCTTCATCAAATTCGGTACACATGATCCTTATAACATATTAAGACCTTTAGAATCAATAATGACCAAAATATTTGAGTGTAAGGCCTCTGAAACCAAAACCTTAATTTTAGGTCATCTATGTAGGAAATCTTTAGTCTGCCTCTATGCCTTTGCCATGCTCTGTGATCTCTTGACTTTTATGAACTTTGGGGAGCATAAGATGACCATAGAACACTCATGGACCCTCTTGGCATGCTTAAAGACCATTGAGATAGCTCAGATCACTTCTTGGATTGCTCAGATCACAAACCCTAAATGCAGATGAAATGAACTATGCAGTGTGATGTAATGAGATATTTATGCAATGCAATATGAAAAGATCACAAGCCATGGTGTGAGAAAGAGTGAGGGAAAATTTGGGGTGTTTACAATAGACTTGCTGCTTTCTCTTCTACCAGCTTTGCTGATGTGGTTATAGAGGGAGAGAGAATTGAAAGTTTGCTGAAGATGGGCAAGATTTCCGATAATGGTGCTAGCTCCAGCAATGCAAAGAAACATTTCTCAGGACCTCGAAGGATAAGAGAGACCAATGCAGTACATGTTAATAGAGGTAGACCCCAGTACTTGCAAAGCTCAGTGGCCGCAGTCACCATTCCTACTCCAGCACCTCAACAACAATAGTATCCTCAACAACAACAACCAGCAACAACGTCCTTTCCAACAAAGGCATTCTCAAATTAACAGGGTGATCGATCCCATCCCGATGCCCTATGCAGCTTTACTCCCACATCTATTGAAGCTTAACCTAACTGAACTCAGGACTTTGGCTCCACCAGATCCTCTGAATCTTCCAAGGAACTATGATGTCAACGCCAGATGTGCTTTTCACTCCAATGCACCTGGTCATTCAACCGAGAAGTGCAGGGCCCTACACATGAAAGTCCAAGATCTGATTGACTCCAAAGCTTTGAATTTTGCACCTCCACCAAATGTCACAAAGAATCCAATACCGAATCACGGTGGGGCGAGGATTAATGCTATTGAGGAGGACCAACCAACAATTCTGATTGATGACATTGCAAGTATTCAAACACCACTGACCGAATTAAAAGCTCACCTATTGAAGTACCAAGTGTTTCCGGGTTGTGAGGCCCATTGTGAAGCTTGCAAAGTTTCTGACAATGGTTGTGCAAATTTGCAAATCACATCAACAGTTTCATCTTCTACAAAGACAACAAAAATCTCTTATACAACACCAGCAAAAATTATCCCATCAGAATCTTCTACAACACTAGCAAAAGTCATTTCAATAGAATCGACTACAACAACAGCAAACACCAGTGATGACATCTCAACCGTTACCATCTATTACGATCCAACAACCATCCATGTTCCAGATTCTCTCAACAAAAACTTTCAGCAACACCCTCATCAACATCAACAACTTCCTGCACTTGCACCATCTTTGATCAGACCTCCTGTCATCATCTACTATGATCCACAGACTATTACAACTCTTTCTTCTGCTGTAATTAGTCCGGTGACCATCATAGTGCCTGGGACAATTCCCTATGATAACAACAGTGATGTGCCTTGGCATTATGGTTCGGATCTTTACTGTCAAAGAAGGAAGATCACTCTTGACTCCTCAACATCTGCACCACAAGTTGACAATGTTGGGGGAGGCGGAGGCTTCACTCGAAGCTGACGTCTCTTTGCTTCACAGTTTCCTAGAGTTAATGCTGAAGCAGAAGCTGCTGCCAAAGAAAAAGACAAAAGTGTGGTGCCAGAAGAACCAGCTGCAAAAGAAACTCAAAAGACACCCTTTGATCAGGATGTAGAGGAGTTTATGAGGATTATCAAAAGAAGTGACTACAAAGTTGTGGATCAGCTCCACCAAACACCCTCCAAGATCTCCATACTATCTCTGCTCATGTGTTCCGAGGCTCACCGGAATGCACTACTCATGGTCCTGCACGTAGCTTACGTGCCTGAACAGATCATAGTCAATTAGTTAGAAATGGTGGTCGCAAATGTCAATACTAGTCATGGACTAGGTTTCACCGATGCTGACTTGAATACGGATGGGCTTAATCACAATAAGGCGTTGCGCATCACTTTGGAATGTAAAGGTGTCGTACTGTCTCATGTCCTTGTTGATACCAGATCATCACTCAATGTGCTACCAAAGAAGGCTTTAGTCAAGCTGGAGTATGATGGTCTTGCACTCCGTCCGAGAAACCTAGTTGTCAGAGCTTTTTATGGCTCTAAGAGATTGGTTCTCGGAGAGATTGAGCTGCCTGTGATAATTGGCCCACAAGTTTTCAAAACGACCTTCTACGTGATGGACATACAGCCTGCCTACAGCTGTTTGTTGGGTCGACCATGGATTCATGCCGCTGGCGCAGTAACTTCGACCCTTCACCAGAAGTTAAAATATGAGTGGGAAGGCCAAATTATCACCATTTGTGGAGAAGAAGACATCTTTGTCAGTCACCTGGCTACATACAAGTACATAGATATGGATGGCAAGATCCATGAAACCATGAGTCAAGATTTTGAAGCTTTGAACATCAATGAAGCTACAACTAAGGTGTTTGTTGCATCCCAAGAGGAAAGGATGGGCAGCTCAATTGCTTCCTACAAATAGGCTCGGAAGTTTGTGGAAGAAAGAAATGCCCAAGGTTGGGGCAAGCTGCTGAAGGTTCAGATGAAAGAAGACAAATTTGGTTTGGGTTACAGACCATCCCGACAAGTTCCAGAGGAGGCTGCTGAAGCTCCAAAGTTCATAAGTGGGGGAATGTTGACCCCTGATGCTGTCAACACTTTGGAAGACGAGGCTGAGAGCGACTACAACCTAGAAAGCTGTATCCGTCCAAGAGTCCCGGGCCAACAAGTCCTCAACTGGTCTTCCCAGGAAATTATAAGGGTTACTGCTGCAGAGTAATTATTATTTCCTGTTTTAATCATACATCAAAGTCCTACATCTTGCCCAAGATGTCGGGAATCATTTTGTAATAGGGCCATATGTATTTGTGAAAATTGAATATTAATGAACAATGGACATCTTTTTGCAAACAATCTTTTTTGCTCACTGTCTTTTCATTTTTGTTATTTTCTCACAAAACAATAAATGGCAATGTTTTTCTCAATAATAACTTCATTCACTTTTTCTAAATAAGATAAAATCAATCACTAAAATGAACCAAATCTCAACCCTTGCAGAGATAAACCTCCAGATTTCACCGACAACGACAGAGTTATGACCTCGTATGACTTCGACAATCCAATTAATCAAGCAGATGAAGGGGTTGAAGAAGACTATGATTTACCTAAAGAGCTAGCCAGGTTATTGAGACAAGAGGAAAAGGTGATTGCTCCTCATCAGGAGGAGGTTGAGACTATTAATCTTGGTACCGAGGAAGATGTGAAAGAGGTGAAGATTGGAGTCAGTCTGCAAGCTCCAGTAAAAGAACAACTTATCAGTATGCTGCGAGAATATGTCAATGTGTTCGCTTGGTCCTATCAAGAAATGTCGGGTTTGGATACAGACATTGTCATGCACAAGCTGCCATTGAAAGAGGGTTGTCTGCCAGTTAAACAGAAGTTGCACCGTACTCGCCCAAACATGGCCATGGAAATCAAAGAAGAAGTACAAAAGCAGTGGGACACATGTTTTCTTGTTGTAATTAGTTACCTGCCGTGGGTTGCTAACATTGTACCCGTACCTAAGAAGGATGGCAAGGTGCGTATGTGTGTTGATTACCAGGAACTGAATAGAGCAAGCCCGAAAGATGATTTCCCATTGCCTCACATTGATGTATTGGTGGACAACACAACTCAGTTCTCGATATTTTCCTTCATGGATGGATTTTCTGGATAAAATCAGATCAAGATGTCACCTGAAGACATGGAGAAGACAACTTTCATCACACCCTGGGGAAAATTCTGCTACAAAGTACTGCCGTTTGGTTTAAAGAACACCGGTGCAACATATCAACGGGCTATGGTAACATTGTTCCATGACATGATCCATAAAGAAATTGAGTGTTACGTGGATGAAATGATTGCCAAGTCCCAAACAGAGGAAGAGCATTTGGTAAATCTGTTGAAACTTTTCAAGCATCTGAGGAAGTATCAGTTAAGGTTAAATCCCAACAAATGCATATTCGGGGTACGTTCTGGTAAGCTACTGGGTTTTATTGTAAGCAGAAAAGAAATTGAGGTTGATCCCGACAAAGTTAAAGCAATTCAGGAAATTCCTGCACCTAAGACTGAGAAAGAAGTTCGAGGGTTCTTAGGTAGATTGAACTACATTTCAAGGTTCATATCTCATCTCACTGCGACCTGCGAGCCCTTGTTCAAACTGCTAAGAAAGGAACAAACAGTCAAGTGGAACGATGACTGTCAAAGAGCTTTTGACAAGATCAAAGAGTATCTGCAAGAACCTCCAATTCTCATGCCTCTAGTTGAAGGAAGACCTCTAATAGTGTACCTGACAGTATTGGATGAATCAATGGGGTGTGTGTTGGGCCAGCATGACGAGTCTGGTCGAAAAGAGTATGCAATATACTACCTAAGCAAAAAGTTTACCGACTGTGAACAACGTTATTCACTGCTCGAGAAAACTTGTTGTGCTTTATCGTGGGCTGCTAGCCGACTAAGACAGTATATGTTGACTTATACCACCCTGTTGATCTCAAAGATGGACCCCGTCAAGTACATATTTGAGAAGCCAGCACTTACCGGAAGGGTTGCAAGGTGGCAAATGATTCTAACAGAATATGATATTCAGTACACCTCTCAGAAAGCCATCAATGGCAGTGTATTATCTGACAATCTGGCCAAGCAACCCATTGATGACTATCAGCCTATGAGATTTGATTTCCCTGATGAAGACATCATGTTCTTGAAATCAAAAGATTGTGAAGAGCCTATTCACACTGAAGGGCCTGATCCAGAAGAAGCATGGACTATGATGTTCGATGGGGCAGTTAATTGTAATGGTCGTGGAGTTGGTGCAGTGCTTATTACACCCAAAGGAGTCCATCTGCCTTTCTCAGCAAGGCTTGCCTTTACCTGCACTAACAATGAAGCAGAGTACGAAGCTTGTATCATGGGTCTTGAGGAAGCCATTGACCTCAGGATCAAAACCTTGAATGTATTCGGAGATTCAGCTTTGGTGGTCAACCAAACTAATGGCAAGTTGTATACCCATCAAGAGCATTTGGTTCCCTACCGTTACTATACGAGGAGATTGTTGACTTTCTTCACAATAGTCAAGCTTGAATACATCCCTCGAGATGAGAATCAGTTTGCAGACGCCTTGGCCACTATTTTATCTATGATCAAAGTACAGACTGCCAACTATGTGCCTCGAATTTTAGTATCCAGACTGGATCGACCGGCATATGTATTCTTTGTGGACACTGTTACTAACAACAAACCTTGGTTCCACGACATCAAATGCTTCTTGGAGACTCAGACATACCCACCTAAGGCATCATCTAATGATAAGAAGACATTGAGAAGGCTAGCCGGCAGTTTCTTCCTCAATACTGATGGTTCCCTATACAAGCGAAATTTCGACATGGTCTTGCTTAGATGTGTTGACAAGAAGGAAGAAAACCTACTAATGCACGAAGTACATGAAGGTTCTTTTGGTACCCATGCCGGAGGACATGCAATGGCAAATAAATTGTTAAGACCAGGTTACTACTGGATCACAATGGATGCAGACTGTTGTGCCTATTCCAGAAAGTGCCATAAATGCCAGATCTACGCAGACAAAGTGCATGTGCCTCTCAATCCTTTGAATATATTGTCTTCACCCTGGCCCTTCGCCATGTGGGGCATTGATATGATTGGAAAGATCGAGTCAACTGCTTCAAATGGTCACAGATTCATCCTGGTAGCCATTGATTACTTCACCAACTGGGTCGAAGCAGTTTCGTATGCAAATGTCACCAGGCAAGTGGTAGCCCGATTTCTGAAAAGGGATATCATTTGTCGATACGGAGTTACCGAGCAAATCATTACTGATAATGGTTCGAACCTTAAAACCAAGATGATGGTAGAACTATGTTGAAACTTCAAAATACAACATCACAACTCTTCTTCTTACAGGCTAAAGATGAATGGCGTTGTTGTGGCGGCTAACAAGAACATTAAGAAGATTGTGCAAAAGATGGTAGTCACATACAAAGACTAGCATGAAATGTAACCATTCGCCTTGCATGGGTACCAAACTTCGATCAGAACATCTACTGGGGCAACACCTTATCATCTTGTGTATGGTATGGAAGTAGTCCTACATGTTGAAGTTGAATTACCCTCCTTGCGGGTAATGATGGATGTAAAACTGGACGAAGCAGAATGGGTCCGATCTTGTTATAACAAACTAAGCTTGATTGAAGAAACGAGATTAGCATCTATCTGTCATGGTCAGTTATATCAAAAACGGATGAAGAAAGCCTTCGATCAAAAAGTCAGGCCTCGAGAATATCAAGTGGGAGAGCTTGTACTGAAAAGAATCCTTCCTCCTCATATAGACCACAGGGGCAAGTGGACACTAAACTATGAAGGTCCCTACGTGATAACTAAAGTCTTTTTAGGCGGAGCACTGATGCTCGCCACCATGGACAGTGAAGACTTCCCGTCTCCTATGAATTTAGATGCAGTTAAAAAATACTTCACATAAATGACCCGCTGGACATAAAAACAGAATATAAGTCCATGCAAAAATAGGGCATCCCAGCGAGTCAAAAACAAAATAAAATACTCGGGCAAAAGTAAGGGAAAAATTTGAAAAAAAATGTACACCCGCTGAGTTGAAAAGCCACATCGGACAGCTCAGGAAAAAATGGGTATCCCGGTGGATTGAAAACCCAAAAGGGCGATCCACGCAAAATCAGGGAAAAAGCGAACAACTGCATTCTGAATTCGTCTGTATCACTCGCATAACATGACAAGCTTCGAAAGGACAAAGCGTCGATATGAATCAACTTTCTTCAGAAAGCAAGATAAGAAGAGCGTTCAGGTCATACAGGTCATAGCAAAAGGAAGATTGAAGCATCAACTTCAGCATTGCCAAATAGAATACTTTTATTTTCTCAATTTTATAGCAATCTGCTCATTTCAGGGATTAGCTTCTTCAAATGTACTCGCCTGTTCAGGGAACACAAGTTAATAAAATCAATATTCACTCATACTCTGTTTTATACTCTCTTTTTTTGTTTACAAAAATGTCCAAAGTTCGTAATACAACATTTGCATGAAAAGATATAAGCCATTTTCAATAAATGCTTGCAGGAAATATGTGCTCTTAAGCGAACCTAATCCTATGACGGAATCCGGTTGAGGATACCTCACGGCACTTGTGCATTTCCTTTGTTTGACAGATTGCAGGTACTCAAGGCGGACAACCTTTCACAGCATGGGGCATATCAAGCACTATATCCCCAGCCAAGAATGCAGTCACATCATCAGAAGGACTACTCGACGAAAGTATTCCCCCCATGAATCTTTTTGTCCCCTAGGAGTATCCCCTGCAAAGCTGGTCCTCCGACAGACTACCTCCCAGAAGTTCTCTCCTCCCCAAGAAGAATCTCCAAAGCAATATCTGAATCACTTTTCCCCAGCAAGTTTCCAGATCTTCTCATCCCCAGCATTAGATCCCCACAGAGTTCACCCCCAGAGTTCTCCAGAAAGATCGTGCAACGATCCTTTCTCCCCACAGATCGCCCAGTGATCCGTTCTCCCAGCAGATTTCAGATCTCGGATCTCACTTCTCTCATTTGCATAATCATAGCATTCACATCATTTCTCCCCAAACAAAGCGTAGCATTCCATCTAATACGGAGCATTACGACAAAAATCAAACATTTGAATGATCATAAGTCGGGTTCGAGCCAGTCACCTGCAAATACCAAAATCACTCCTCCAGTAATACTAAAAAAACAACTTATCCCCTGCAGATAAAAGCCAAAATATCCTTTTGCACTCTCAATACAAAAACTTGTACATACTTACACACAATCCTTCTGATACTCGTCTGTATCCTGCTTATACATATTTCTTTGATACTCGTCCGTATCTTACGCATCTTCCCAACAGATCAACACTCTTCCGTGTTCCTTGTTCAAAGAGTTGATACTCATCCGTATCATCACTCCTTAAACACGCGTCGACGTTTGTTTCTATCGATACTCATCCGTATCATGGTCCTAACTATACTCGTTCATATCTTTAATCTATACTAACTGTCGAAACACTTATACCATTTTATTTTTAGGGCTTAAACACTCGTCCGTGTTTATCTATCCTCAGAAGTCGCCAACAAAACAACTTTCTATCCGACATTCATCCTATGTCGCGATAATCCTCGGCAGCCATACCCTGCTAGGTGATCGTCCTTCACATCTTGTTGACTGTCCCTCATCATTTATTTTGATGATCGTACCTCATCATTCTATCTGATGGCCGTCCCCATCGTCGATCTTTTTATCCAATATTCATCCTATGTCGTGATATCTTTCGGCAGCCGTACCCTGCTAGGTGATCGTCTTTCACCTCTTGATGACCGTCCCTCATCATTTATTTTGATGACCGTACCTCATCATTCTATCTGATGGTCGTCCCCATCGTGAATATTTTTATCCGACATTCGTCCTATGTCGCGATAATCCTCAGCAGCTGTACCCTTCTCGGTGATCGTCCTTCACTTTTTGATGATTGTCCCTCATCATTTTATCCGATGGCCGTCCCCGTCGCGGTTTCCTTTGTTTTCTTTAGCCTGACATTCGTCCCGTTAGTGCTTTTAAATCCCCAGTAAAGTCACTTTTCTTTACCCGATGACTGTCCCCGTCACGGATTCTTTATCCCCCAGCATGATGGTTGTCCCCGTCAATGCATTTCTCACCGTTTTTATCCCTAGCAGTCGTCCTCTGCTCGATGGTCGTCCTCCGTCGCTACCATTTGATATTCAGTCTATATTGTCTATTACAATTTATATCCCTTTTCTTCTTATAATAAATAGTGCAAATTTTGGACTGTCTTGGTATTTAACCACAAGTTATCTTGTTTGTCTGTTAAGCCAGGCGCTTACATCCTACACAGCTAACTCATGCTTGAATAGGGGCAGCTGTAAACACCCCAAATTTCCCTCTCTTTTTTCTCACACCTTGGCATGTGATCCTTCATGTTGCATTGCATAAGCATAACATCTCACATTGCATATTTTTCCTTTAGCAACTCATTGCATAGCTGCATAGCTAGGGTTTGTGATCAGATGAATCTTAGAAGTGGTTTGATCTATCTCAGAGGCCATGAAGCATGCCTATAGGGTCCATGAGTTTTCTATGATTATATTATACCTCCAAGGGTTCTTGAAAGTCACAAAATCTCAGAGGATTGCACAGTTGCCCAGGCAGGCTCAAGGCTCCTGCACAGAGGACCAGAAATTAGGGTTTTGGGTTTGAGGCCCTTACACTCAATTTTTTTGGCCATTCTTGATTCTATTGGTCTATATATGTTATAAGGAGCATGTGTATCAAATTTGAAGAAAGAATTCCTTGTGGAAGTCATCTAATCAAGTGGTAACTTGTTGTGAAAGAAAAGTCAGAATCAGGGCATCTGAGACCACCAACAAGGGTTCCAAAGGGTCATCATCATCAATTTGAGGTCCTATGATCTTTATTTGATCTTAGGAAGGCTTTGAAGTTCACAAGATTGAAGAATTTTTAGCCATTTGAAAACTTTCCATTTTTGGACATGACTTGTAATGAAAACTTTCCATTTTGGGAAAGATCTTCAACCTCCTCTTTCTTGATCAAAAAGGTTTCAAATGAATTTTCTTCAAACATGAAAGTTGTAGATTTGATCTTCCCATTTTCAAAAAGTACAAGAACTCCTCTTGATTCATCCTAGAACTCAAGATATGGCAAGTCAAAGTTGGGAAATATCTTGTTATTTTCAAGTTCATGCCAAAGAGGGAAATTTGCAAAATGGTATTTCAGGCCTTTGTGTGACCTCTAATCCACTCAAATACATCATGCCATGATAAAAAACTTCTAAAGATCAGAGTTGGGCCAAGAACCTAGGGTTTTCATGCCTTGCTTCTCAAGAAATGTCAAAGTTGTGAAAATGCAAAACCTTTGGAAACTCATGAATCAAGCCATACAACTCACCAATTTCGATCCAAGGGTGCTCCTTGAACTCAGCTGAGGCAGCCCAAGACCTCAAATCACTTCTGCCATGGCCAATGCTTCAAGTACACAAACTTTTGACTTTTTGGCCAATAGCACCATATCAATCCCACAGTGTATATCCACTCCTCTGACTGATTTCATTTGTTTATAGAAACCCTAAGGATCATAAAACACAACACTTGAAGCCTTGAAGCATGCCACACACTCAGATTGCAAAAAATTCCCTCAAAGCTTCATCTCTTCGATTCTCTCAAACCATCCATAAAACTTCCAAAATTCCTTCACCAATCAATCATATATCATCCATAGAACAAGAATCAACCATCAAAATGGCCTGAAACACCACATATCAAAAACACGATTTCTGCTTCATCAGAACTGGACCTCAACAACCAGCCACTTTCAAAGCATTCTAAGCACTCCACTACTTCAGGAGGTCCAAAGAAGTCATTTTGCACAAGAGGGAGGTCCTAAAAGCTCCATTTTGAAGAACTTCGGTTCAGGTATTCATCAAGAACAATTTTTCCAGAACCTTGATTTCTTGTTATAAAATGATTCTATATGCTTAGCTGATCACCATGATGTGTTTATAATTGAAAATGGTTGAGAAATGAGCATGTATTGTTGTTCTGAAAGTTTGCCCGTGAAATTTGTTTGCTTCGATTTGCTTGATTCATGAAGTTTAAATGATGTTTGATGATTGATTTTGATTGTTATGATGTTTGGGGATCATTTCTGGGCAGGTTTGATGCGTTTTAGTAGCTTGTAGGAGGAGTTAGGTTTTGAGCTCGCCGGAGAAGATGACCGGAGCTTATCTCTGGTCACCTGAAAATAATTAGGGTTAATGGTGATTAGGGTTTCCAATTTGAATGTCAGCCCTTGGATCATGTTTAGATTAAGTTTTGGACGGCCCAAATAATTCACTTAAACCTAATTTTAATTAATTAACTTAATTATAATTAATTAGGTCAGATGGAATCTCAGCCTTTAGATCACGCACGAATCATAAGTTCAAATACAGGCCATTAGATCTTCATACCCTTGGTCAAGCTGACCTCTCATCCTGGCCCTCCATCTTGTCCCTACGTAATCCTGACCCTCCATCCTGATTACTTTGTATTTTTATTTTCTTTATTTCATTTTATTTTCTTTCATTTATTTAAAATAGTAAAACATTTTATAAAATTCCAATTTTTTGCATTTTTACTTTAAATAATTTTCAGAACCCAAAAATATTTTTATTTTAAGTTTTTGCATTAAAAAAATATTTTTAAATCATTTAATTGTATTATTTAATTAATTAATTCATTTTAATTAATTAAAAATACTTGTAGGTATTTAAAAATCACCAAAAAAATCATGAAGCATTCTTACATATTTAGAACAATTTACAAACTCATATTACAAATTTCTTTTAGGGTTTGATAACATTTTGACAATTAACCATGAATTAGGGTTTCTAAATTTCCTATTTTTCTAACCCTAACTTCAAAAATTCATTTCTGATCAACCAAGATGAGTTTGTGTATGGTTATTTTTGCATTATTTCATACTTTGCATGTAGTATATAGGGTATTTAACTCGTATGTTTTCATTGCATTTACCATTTGTTTGGCATTTTTCATGAAGAAGTACCCAAAACCCTAGCTTAACTTAGAAAAACCATAACTTGACTTTGGTATAGCTTCTGACTTCCATCTTTGGGGAGTGATCTTATGTGTTTAGGGTTCATTTGGTTGCAATTTCAATTTATTATCATGTGTTTTGCTTCTGTTTTGATCATATGCGTCTTACCCTTTCTTAAAACCCTAATTTGTCATGTTCATTTGCATTCATCTTTGCATACCTTCATCATGTGAACTTGTCATGACATCTAATGCATTTGTATGTCATTTTAGATGCCTTAGGACATGTGTAAACATTGGTTAATCATTGTTGCATTCATTTGGTATGTTTTGCATCCATTACATCTTATGTATGTTCATGTGCTCTTAAGCTTCTAACATGCTTGTTTTTGCATCCATCACTTGTATGATCATACATATGCATTGTATATGACTTTTCATCTCTCCATGACACATTTTCATCATGTATTCACTTCTGGTTGGTATCATTGCATCTTCATCTTTGCTTCATTGCACTTTGTTTCACCTTATGCATTCATACTAACAATTGCAGGGGCTTCTGGTAAGTTGATCAGGATGTGGATTTGCCTCCACATCTAACCTCTTATTATCTTTTCATTTGCATCATTATTTGTCTTTGAAGTGAGTTTGACTCACTTGTGCTCTCTCTTGCTCCTTCTCTTTCTCTTAGGTTACTTAACTTCTATAGGAAGTAAGTAACCTATTATCCTTCCTCTTCTCTTTTCATTTGCTTCTCATTCCTTGGTGGCCAATCTGAAGACTTTCTTTATGCCTCACAAACCATAGGAATATCCAAGCATGATAACTTTAGGGTTGTACATAGCCCCCCTTAGTTTCTACCTTTGAGTCTCCTTGAGTCCCTGCTTCTCATCTCATAATCAAGGCTAAATAGTTAAAGTTTTAAGGCTCTAAATTAGGGTTATGCCTATATCCTTATATTAGGATGGAGTGTATAACTTTAATACCTAGTGTTAAACCTTTAAATTGTTTACATCTCCTAATCAAAACACCTAATAATCATCAAGACTTAAGCTTGTAACTTGGGCCTTATATTAGGGTTACATCTATACCTATTGGTTCAAAGGGACTAACCCTAGTGTTTAATGGACAAGTCCCCCTCAGGTTTAGTCTTACAAACATAAAATCCATTTCTTAATCCAACCTTTAATTAAATTCCACTTTAATAAGGGCTTGTTATATAATGATTTTAATCCCCAACCTTGGATTAAGTTAAGGAGTCTTCCTCATCTTAAGTGTTCTCATCTATTATCCTTCTCTTAGGATGATGTAATGAGCTCACTAATCCCTGATTAAAGATTAAACTCATTACTTAACACAAAACAAAAATACAAAAACACTTAATAATCACAAGTAGGTTAATGATCTTAATCTTTTATCATTAGGGTAATTAAGTTGGGATATTCATCTCACACTAAAGTAGACTCATTATCCCTAATCAGGGGTGATATAATGAGTTTGCAAACCCTTGATTAAGGCTTAAGCTCATTATCCTATGCAAAACACCAAAAACAATAAAAAACTGAAAACACAAAAACAAACAATAAACGTCTCCTCCGGGATTCTTTTCTCATCATATTCACTCTAAAAATGAGAACTCGCTTCTTTGGTCTAATGCAAGACAGTTAGCACTCGAGTCAGACGAGTCATACACTTGAGCATAGACAAGTAAGTAGTTCACAACAAAAACATCCAGTCTCTTTGAGTTGAACTACGGTGTTCTGACTTCCTCATTGCACGAGAGGATACATAGGCATAACTTAACAGTTATCGAACAAAAGTCTCTTTGTCTCCCCCCTCTCCTCCTCCTAGTTATCTTTCCTCAGCTTCAGTTATGAGCACTCACGTTCTTATTGCACTAACACTCTGTACATCCATTCCTCCCTAGCCTTTTATACACAGTATAGCATATACACTATCCCCTTTTAAACACAATCAGGTATGCGTGGATCCCGTCGAGTACGACAAACGATCTGGGTGCTAATACCTTCCCAGGTCGTAACCAACCCCCTTTCTCAGTTTCTTTGGTTCACAACCGTCCTATCCATATCTTTCCAGGTTCATGCAGCATTACTTTTCCTTTAGGATAAAAATTCCTAGCTGGCGACTCTATTCAACCTCAACCTCCAACATCGTTGACGGTTCTTGTTTGCACAGGGAAGAAAATCCGGGGGAGCGATAACTAGTCTAGGGTAGGTACAACTTAGTTACTTGCTCACATTTAAAAAATACTTTTCACACCTCACTCTTTTCAAACATCTTCAAAAACAAAGCTTGTAAATCTTCGCCTATTCACAGGCTCATCAATAAAAGAATATTCAGTCAAAAAGCTTTATCTTTGTTTTATTTTACCTGCTTTGTTTGCAAAAATGTCCTGAGTTTTTGATAAAAGAACATTGCATTTAAACTCGATGGTTTTACAAATTACATGAAAAGGGAAAACATTTAAAATCACTTTGAACGTCATATGACATGGGATGATTAACTCGTGCCATGCAATTCCCCGAGACATATGCGTGCACTTTGTTGTTGCAGGTTTGCAGCCAACAAGGAGATGTTACCAGACAACATTTTCAAAACAGAGTGTTTCTCCTTGGCAGAGGACACTTCACAATTTCTATCTCCAGTAAAAGGGTGACTCATAGAATCCCCAGCAGGGTGACAAGTAGAATTCTCCCCTGCAGTCCTTTTGATACTCGTCTGTATCATCCCTGACACTCGTTTGTGTTATATGTGTAATCACTCGTCTATGTTTGGTTCAACAATCTTGTGATACTTTTCTGTGTCATGTTTAACATTCATCTTTGTTAATTTTTTGAATCACTCGTCTGTGTGTGATGTATAGTCCCCTTGATACTCGTTTGTATCGTCTTTAACACTCGTCTGTATTGCTTTCTGGCTTTATTCGCTCGTCTGTGTTTGTTATTTATCTGATACCTATTTGTATCATCTTTTAACACTTTTCCGTGTTATCCTTTTGGAAAGCACTCGTCTGTGTTACATTTATAATCCTGTAATGTTCATCTGCATCTTTCTTAAAACTTGTCTATGTTAACTTTTTGGCTTTATTTGATCGCCTACAGTTGTTTCTTAACCTTTGGTATTCGTCTATATCGTCTTTAACACTCGTCTGTGTTATCTTTTGGAAGACACTCGTTTGTATTTGATAACCATTTTGGTTCTTGTCTGTACTATTTCCATTTCATTTGTCTGTGTTGGATCCCTATACTTTTCTAGTACTCGTTTGTATCATTGTCTGGTACTCATCTGTATCAGTGGTTGATACTCGTATGTATCGTTGCCCAGGGAACTCATGTGTGTTTCTTAGATTGCCATTTGATACTCATATGTGTTATTGACTTAGGGCACTCGTCTGTGTTTTCCTTGATGATCATCCAATACTCGTCTGTGTTGAAGAGGTTTGAAGTCCTGACGTTGGGATTAAACGTCAAAATGCTGTAGTTCAGTAGAACATATGCATAATCACCATTTACCTGACGCACAAGTTATTTGAAGAAGACTCGTCTGTCTTAAGCATCATATATATCTACGCAAGATATGTGAAGAGGAATCGTCCGTTCTAGAGCTATATGTCTACACAAGATATATGAAGAGGGTTCGTCTATCCTGATTGTGCATGTCTATCCCACAGACTTAAATGCACTACCATTTGCCTGACGTACATGTATTTCAAAGAAGATCTGTCTATCTTAAGTACCATATACCTACGCAAGATATATGAGGAGGGATCGTCTGTCCTAGATGTCTTTTACCTAACACCCAGATTATCTGAAGGGAGCTCGTATGCCCTGTTTGTCTTGTATCTACGCAAGATATACAGTTTCTTCTTGGTTATTAGGTTACCTCTTCACCTCTTAAAGGTTTCAAGAAAGTTGTTCCTTTTGGTTGGGTTTATTTCCCGTTTCTTCTATTCTTCGATAGAGTTCAAATTTCGGTTATTCTGGTATTCAACCACAATTCATCTCGGAGGGAGGATGATGAAGTGAAAACGCAAAATTTCTGGTTATTTCTGGTTATTCTGGTATTCAACCATATTTGCAATACCAACTTCTTGTCTAAACTCTTGGAGGGAGGATGATGAAGTGAAAATGCAAAATTTCTGGTTGTGTGGTTTTGAATTAGACCCTGGTGATGATGTAAGGCATTGTTTCAAATTCCCAAACACCAGAGATATAAGGAAGATAATTCCTTGTTAACCCCTTTGAGCCTTGAAGTAGGAGTTTCTTCTCTAAATCGAAAAAACCCTCACATTTAACCTCCGGGATGGGTAGTCTTCAGTTAATTTGACCAAAGTGTCCAAATTTCAAAAGGAATGTGCATCTAAGGAAAGCACAATGGTTATTTCTCATCCATGAAGGAAGGAGACAATCACAACCTTTTCTCCAGTTAAATAAGTAATGTCACATTATTTGTTCAAAAAAAGGATGGAAAGAAAAAGAAAAGAAAAGCCCTCTAAGTCGAAAAAGAAAGTTGAAAATAAATGACTTGGATAAAAAATCGGGGCATCCTGCTGGACATCAAAAATTAAAAAAATTGTCCAGGCAAAAGATAGGGAAAATAAAAGAATGAGAATCGTGAAAAGCGAAAAAAAAGGATTGCAAAAAAGAAAAATCCTCATCAAAAGAACAAATTTGTGTGACTACCAAGTTAAAAGATGAAATGGTAACTGTTATTCCCTGAAAATCCTCATTGGATCTTAAACTAGCAACCTCATGGGTTCTTAAACCGTTAGTTTAATCCTTTTGAGAGATGCACCTTTGTGTTGAATTCGCTGAATATAGGACTGAAGGACATCACGAAAATTGGGTGTGTACCAATAAATATTTGAGCCTAAAAATCCTTTTTTCTTAAAACCGTGAACCTGGCTAAGTTATAACCCTTAAAAGACCCAATTGAAGCAGGGTTTGTTTTGAAAGTGTACTTCAACGAGATAGAGTTCCTGGCTCCCATGAGTTGTGCTAAAAGATCTTTGTTGGTATTGTATATGCATTAAAAAATCAATGTCATATCCAAACTAGTGATTTGCTCACAAGCTTTTGCGACATATTTTTAATAAAAACTTCAAGATAAACATATGTGTTGCATTAAAATTATCATTCTCAAAATCATCATTTTCTGCTTGCATACATTTGTTTGACATTTGAAAGCTTACATATAATCATCAGTGATGAGTTTAATCTTTTGAGGCCTGAAAATCTAATGAATGATTGACAAGTATCTCAAGAATGACCATAACCATGGGCACGTTGCTTGAAGATTTTGTTGAGTATGAACAAGTTTGTTTTCCCTGGTGATGATTTCACCTGAGGCAAAGGTTTAAGACTTTGTTGGTCAGAGAAGTTGCCAAATTCAGTTAATTTGGGGAAGTTACGTCGAGGTTCGATGAATCTCTCTAAGTGTTTGAAGACACTTGGGCATGTTATCTCAAGTTTTCATGGTACAAAGTTTCCTCTCGGTGTTAAATCCTTTGTAGACCAAGTGGTCTGGTACATGAGCTATGTCAAGAATGGTAAAGTCTTGATGTGTGTAACTTGACTCTCCCAAAGTAGGGTTTGATCCGGTTGTGTTTCCACGAAATTCCTGAGCAGTCATGGCCTTTTGATATTAGTGATGTCTTGCTTCCCAACAGCAAGTAGGTTGGGTATTGTTTGTTGTATGAACGTTCCCAATTGAGTTCCAATTGCTTCCCCATAAGATTTGTTAGAGGCGATATTCATGTCACATGAGTATCCCCAACTGATTTTTAATTTCTTCCTCAGCAGAATATCTTTGACTTGAGAAGCATTGGGAATCATCAGCCAAGTCTTTGTTCACCGACTTGATTTGGTTATATCCCCTAGAAGAAGTATTGATATAGCAGTCAGTTTAGAGGTTTTCTTTCACCTGATGGTGGGTATTGATTTAAAATCCCTCGTAAATGTGTTTTGGCTATGATGTTAACTTCTGGTATCCCCATGTGGAACAACAATTCCGAAATTTTCAG
Organism: Lathyrus aphaca; assembly: GCA_963966055.1. NCBI lineage: Eukaryota > Viridiplantae > Streptophyta > Magnoliopsida > Fabales > Fabaceae > Lathyrus > Lathyrus aphaca. The sequence continues at coordinate 184,211,141 of OZ014522.1, forward strand.
TGATGAATGATTTCCATAGATCTTTCCCACAGATCCCCAGTAGGTCTACATGTGATGTTTCCAGCAGATTCATATGTGATCTTCAGCAAATCTTGCACCCTTTTCCCTGAGCGGAGCAGGAGTGATATGATGGTTATTCCCCGTAGGAGTTGATTCTTAACAAGAATATCTCTGTCCATAGCAAGGATTATGAAGGATTTTCCCCATCCCCGACAGATTATTACCTTTCCTCACCAGGGTGGTATCCCTATGTATAGTTGATGCTTGATGTTTGATAATCTAGTAGGCTATGCTTTATTTGCATCATTGGTAGATCTTTATCTTGTTTCCCCAAATAGAGTTGGGAAGATAATTGCCCCATCAGAGTTTAACAGGGGAATTTCCCTCTTTTCCCCAAGGAGTACGGAAAATTTTGTGTTTTTGATGTATCTTCAATATGTTATCCTCTCAGATTGGAATTATTAATGTTATTCTTCATGGATTATTGAAGATTTCTTTGTGGATTGGATCCCTAGAAGAAGTTTCCTTAGTATGAGTTGAGCCTTGTATTGATGGCTTTTGATTTTCCCCTACAAGATTTCAAATTGAATTTCCAGCAGGATTCCCCAACCTTGTTGTCTTGGGATTAGCCAAGTATCCGTTTATTTTGGTGTTTATGTCACCTGTTGCTTATCTTTATGTCTTTTTTGTCATCATATTCATATGCATATTCATGCATTCTCTTTATGCATAACATCATGTGTTTGCATTATTTCATTCTTTGATTTATCATTTTCCCGGCTCTTTGGTGTGAATTTTCCCAATAAAATGTGTGTGTTGTCTTCCTCTCAAGTTAGAGTGTCAACCATTAATCAGAAAGTGCTTATCCTTTCTGATTCCCACTGAGTTTGTTCCTCGTGGATGATTTTGTTTCAGTTCCCCCCAGTTTATTATCAGGATGGAATATTCCCCAGTTGAGATATTTCCTCCTCGGGATGAATCTTGTTTGACCGTTTCTCTCCAACTTGTTCTTGGATTTAATTTTGATCCCCCGGTTTATTACCTTTGTTGAGTTATCACTTGGTTGATAGTTAGGTAATACATTTTGGTTAGTTACCTTGTTAGATTATCACTTACGTGATAATTGGTAATCTTTCCTGCTTAACTTATTACCTTTGATGAGCTATCAATTTGGTTGATAGTTAGGTAATATGTCTTGTTATCTTTGGTTATTTACCTTGTTGGGTTATCACTTGCGTGATAATTGATAATCTTTCCTTTTTAGCTTATTACCTTTGCTGAGCTATCAATTTGGTTGATAGTTAGGTAATATGTCTTGATATCTTTGGTTAGATACCTTATTGGTTTATCACTTGCGTGATAATTGGTAGTCTTTCCTTTCGGGCTTATTACCTTTGTTGAGTTATCACTTGGTTGATAGTTAGGCAATATATTTTGGTTAGTTTCCTGGTTGAGTTACCACTTACGCGATAATTGGTAGTCTTTCCTTTTGGACTCATTACCTTTGTTGAGTTATCACTAGATTGATAGTTAGGTAATATATTTTGGTTAGTTTCCTTGTTGAGTTATCACTTGCGTGGTAATTGGTAATCTTTCCTTCTTAGCTTATTATCTTTTTTGAGCTATCAATTTGGTTGATAGTTAGGTAATATGTCTTGTTATCTTTGGTTAGTTACCTTGTTGGGTTATCACTTGTGTGATAATTGGTAATCTTTCCTTCTTAGCTTATTACCTTTGCTGAGCTATCAATTTGGTTGCTAGTTAGGTAATATGTCTTGATATCTTTTGTTAGATACCTTATTGGGTTATCACTTGTGTGATAATTGGTAATCTTTCCCTCTGAGTTTATTACCTTTTTTGAGCTATCAATTTGGTTGATAGTTAGGTAATATGTCTCATTATCTTCGGTTAGTTACCTTTTTAAGCTATCACTTGTTTGATAATGGGTAATATTTCTCCTCCTTTTGATCAATTACTTTGGAATTAAGTTATCACTTGTCTGGTTATAGGTAATCTTTCCTTCCATTTATTATGGATTCAAACATTTTGTTCATTTGATGTTTTCTCCAGTGAAGTGATATCCTTCTCTGTTGAGCCTTGTTACTGATTGTGTTATGACTTATTTTTGTACACAATCGTTTTCCAAATTGAGTCAGCTATCCAACGATTTATTTTCCTGAAAAACACTTTTGGTGTTAGTTGTTTTCCCCATTGGGATTTTTCTTCTGTGTCCCCAAGCTTTTGCTTTCCTCTGGTGATTGTTTTCTCTCCACATAGATCTTGGGTTTGCATATCATATCATATCATATCATGGTCTCTTAGGACAAAAATTGGGTTCTTCTATATTTAAGTCTCTCCCATCTTGTAGAGACGAAGATGTCAATCTTCATATCTCCAGATTGAAGAAACTTAAATAGGGGCAGCTGTAATACCCTAATTTTTCCCCTAATATTTCTTCGCATTTCATCTGCATTTTGCGTACAAACAAGATCGCACTGGTTTCTCGGTTCTTCTCGGGTATATATTTATGCCTCATAGGGGATCACTGATGCTATTGTTTTTTATCTGCTTTATATTTGTTTATGTTTATTAATTACTAACCAAAATACAAAAATATGTTGTAGTTCGCTTCTTCTTCTTCTTCTTCTATGTGTTTTCAGGAGTTGCAGGGTTTTCAGAAGCATGTCAGTGATTTCCATTTCAGATGTGGTTGTTAAGTTATGATCTGATTCCGATGGAAGTTTGACCTAATCTTGGTCAAACAATTAGGACATTGTTTCAACTGCAAATTATTTATGTCGGTGGTTATTTCTCAGATAGTGCGTGTTCAATGATAAGTTGTGTTATGTGCGAAAATTCTCTGGTTTATTGAGCTATGATTAATGAGAAATTTGGTCCAAATTATCTTAATTGGGTGTTCATCAGTTCACCAGTGGTTCATTTGTGGATTTATTTTCCAAGGATCAATTCGGATACATTTGAAAAGATTTAGAAATTCAAAAGTGATGGTCGTTGTTGCGGTTGCAAATTATTCAGTGGCTTGGGATTGGTTTTATCATGTGTGGAAAAGTTCAAATTTGGTTCTGGGCTTAAAATAAAAAATCATCGCTTCATCTTTTACCTGATTCATAACCATTTAGCACCCATTTTCTAAAACCATTATTCATCCAATATTTCTAATCTCCATTGTCCATTTTTTTCTAGAAATTCTATCACCATTTTCTTTTATTTCCAATTCAATATCCAAGTTATTCATATACAATCCATTTCCAATTTTTATTCAAATATCCATTTTAATCAAATTCATTTCTTTCAATTTCTATAATTCTATATTTTTTTTATCCAGACTTCTATCCATTTTTTTTCAAACCATCATCCATTTTATAATTCCATTTTTTTATCATTATCCCCCTTGTTTTTCCTTATACCACAAAATATATCGAAATCCTAAAAGCCCATTTTATTAGAGGCCCATCTCTTATTGTTTTTCTTACCAATTAATAAAAAATAAAATAAAAAAGGGAGATGATAAATCCAACTAAAGTCATCGCATGATATGCAAGTTTAATGCATAATTCATTAAGGGGGACCCACATCAAGTCACGTCACCGCTCAAAGACATTATCAAAACGCATGAATAGCATACTGAAGTAATAAGCAAAACGCAAATCACTGTAGCAACACACACAAAGTTGTGTCAAAACACAAGAAATATAAACACAAAACGCAAGCCACTGTGTCAACACCACACATCCAGCCACACGCATAACTTCATCACACATATCATACCACATACCAAAATGCAAAAAAAAATTCAAATAAAATTCAGCAAGAGTTACGAGCATGATGTGAATCGAAAACACATCCAAAATGGCAAAAACGGCAATCTGAAAATTCATTCAATTCTCACTTCATTCTTCTATAAATAGAGACTTAATATTCATTCAATATCAAGCTTTGAGAGCCTCTTGAATTCCTGCAAAAATACACTCCAAAACCAAAAAACTCCATTAAAGCTCATTTTTCAAGCTTCAATAACATCATCAATTTCTCACCAAAAATCACTTCCAATCATCAAATTCTCCATACAACAATAAGAGAAAGAGATTAGAAGTTGAATAAGAGTCTTGCTTTGATTTTTGAAGGTAGTTGGAAATTTTCGTCGGTTATTCGGAGCTTTGTTTCTCTTTACTCATACATCCTCTGATAATTCTAATTGCATGTTCTTGATCCTCTCCATCTCAAGATCGCAACGGTATATGGTTTGAGCTTTGTCGCTCCGATTTGACGGAGCTCAAAAATTTGAAGAAAGTGTTATGGTGTATGTATGTCGCGGCTTGCTGAAGAAGAAGTGGATTTTCATTTTTTTGTTTTCTTTTTATAAAACTTTGGTTTATTGCTGGTTTGGGCTTAGTTTGAGTTTGAACCAATGTTTCTATCTTCACCTTCAATTCCCGCGCCATACCCCCTACTTTCTTCTTCTTATATTTTCTTTTTTGAAACTCATTTTAATTTTTGTTATTCTTATTTCTTTCTAAAAATTGTTTTTCCAATGTTTTTTTTTATTTTTCGTTGAACTTTGAAAATATTTTTTTAAAAGAGTTCTTAAAAAATATTTTAATTCTTTTTTTTATGGATTATAATTTTTAAATCCATATTTCTCTTCATCTTATTTTTCCTTTTGGTCGATGAGATCTCTGATTCGAAGATTATTGATTTTCAAAGATGTTTAATCTTCATTATTTTAAATCTATGGTTGAATGATCATTTTGATCATTCTCCATACTTTGGAATCGTGATAGGTTGCCTTTTATAAATCAATGTGAAATCTCAATTAAGATTAGACCGTTACCACTTTTTCTTTTAGTGCGGCATGTTTTTGGAGAATGATCTATTATATCATTTCTCTAACATGTATTAGCAAAAATATTTTTCACCTTAATTGGTGTTGACCGACCTCATTTGTAGGGTAATTACTTCGTAAATTACTCGGCGATTTCTTAACATAGACCTAAATGTGTCCCGAATTCGGAATAAAAAATCCAATTGGATACTTGCACTTTCATGGACCAGACCTCTTGTTGGTCGTGTAATCCCAAAGTGATTTATCATTTTGCATTAAGAACCAAGACTTATGAATGTTTGATGCGTAGGTGCTTTGGGTCTCCCAATCTCATTTCAAATTTCATTGAATTTGGTTCTATTTTCCTTGACTGATCACTTTAGTGTAAGATACTAAGTGGATCCGGTTGCCTTTCGATTTTGGTTACTCTTTTGGTTGTGGACGATTAAGTTCACCATACCAATATTATGTAAATATTATTATACTATTACTATGCTAACACTTTAATTATTTATTCCACTTTTATTTCTTTTACTTTTATTATGCTTTATTATGTTTTATCATCCATTATCATGTTTATATTTCTTGCTCTTATTATTGTTGTGTTGATTTTCCTTTTGTCCATTTGGACACAAAAATATTAATAAAGACTTAAACCATAAAAAACTTAATTTTTCCCCATCTTGGACTATTGGTTACTATCCTTGGCATTGGAATTGAAGTTTTTGACTTAGATTTTAGGACACCTATCATTTGCTTTGATCTTCATGAAGTTGGTAGACTTGCCTTTATTTCCCCATAATGATGTATGAGTCCATGCCTTCATTCTCATGGTATATTTGTTTGGCTATCCACTTGAAAATGACAAATTCTGTTCACATAATAAAATTAATGATAACCAACCATTTTCACTATTTGTACCATGAACAACGGGGTTTGATCTCGCATTGCACTTTATGGGTACGTAGGCATGAGGTGGTAAACCTCTCCAAACATAAAAACATTAAAAATAAATTCTTCTCTCATCCCCCACTCTCTTTAACAAACCTTTTTCAAACCAAAAGCAGTAAATTTTTCAAAGGGCTCCCGTGGAGTACCATAGACATTTTGGGTCTATAAAACTTTCCCATTGTGTAACATATCCCCTTACTCGGTTCTTTGTTGTATTTCTTTAGCTTTTTGCTTTTAGATTCATTAGGATTTATTCGTTCTTTTCTCCTTTTCATTTTGGAATAAAATAAAAGCGCGGTGGTGACTCTGTTTACTTTAAGTTAAGTTAACCAATAGCTTACACTCATGATTTTACCGCTACATCCGCCAAGGCAAAAGGTTGGAGGTTCTTGATGAAGCAAGGCGTGTGGGATCCCCTACCCAAGCAAGGAGACATCTTCGTTCTCGGTCAAGGTCACCCAGGCAGAGGAAAGATCACCATCAGCTCGAGGCTTTAGGATCCATCAAGAAGCTGACTCATTTGTCTCCTCGACGAAATAAGTCCCACAAACGAAGAAGACATGGCAGACCCTCCAACCGGGAGCGTGACCCTCAACAGCGATGAAAACGAGCCCCGTGGCCCTCACTCCGAGGAGATCATGTCCACCCGACTCCCGAAGGGGCTTGAGAAACCTCACCAATGGGAACGTATGATGGGACCACATATCCGGACGAACACATTATAAATATCGATGCCCTGCTGGATTATAGAGGTGTCTGAGGAGCTATCAAATTTTGCCTCTTCCCCGTGACCTATAGAAAGGGAGAAATGGCTTGGTACAAAAGCTTTCCCCACAAATCTATCACCTCGTGGAGGCAGTTGGGCAGAACATTCTCTCGACACTTCACGGCATCGCGACACCATCCCAAAACCGAGGCATCTATAGAAGCAATCATTCATGGGAAGGAGGAGCCCCTCCGGGCGTATATCGAAAGATTTAACAAAGAGGCCGTCCAGGAATCCACCACGGAAGACATAAAAAATATCTTTTGGAACGGGGACTCCGCCCCCATAGTCATTTCAGGAGGGCCGTGGGGATCGAAGCATCGGCTACGCTTGACGCAATCCTCCTTAAAACGCATGCATATATCCAGTATGATAAAAAGGAAGCAGCGAGCAATGCCCGTGACACCCGACGTAATGAAGATGCCAAACCCTCCAAGCATGATGATTCCTCGAAATCTTGTTGGGGAGGTGACAAAAGAAAGGAAGATCACCCCCGTGAATCGCGGGAGCACAAAGGTTCTGTCGAGAGGTTCCACGACTACACACCTCTTACAGCGACTAGGAAAAAGATCCTATCTGAATGCGCAAACTCTGAATTTCGCTAAGCAGGAGTCAGATTCCCAAAACAGTTACCGAATAAACCAAATACGGACAAGACAAAATATTGCCATTTCCACAAATCGCATAGGCATAACACTGAAGATTGCATTCACTTGAAGGACACCATTGAGAAACTCATCCGAGATGGCCATCTCAAGCAGTTCATTAAGAGTAAGGATGCTCCTCGACAGGAAGTGCAGGAGACCCGGAAAGCTGAGGACGTAACAACATTGGCCACGAAAACAAACCTTCGGGTTACCCTCAACATCACACGGCCATAGGATTTTTACATCCTCGAACCATATACATGCCATGTGTACTTCGCTACGTACAACCCGTGGGAATCCTTCCCATAAACAATGGTTATATTTGGGGGAGGACCCAACAAGGAAATGGTGGGGTCAGTGAAGAGGCGATTCGACCAGCTTATCAGCACTAGCTCCAATCAGAGCTCGACCCTCGATCACCCTCGCAGAGGATCCAGCCCCATTTTGTTCTATAAGGAGGATCTCCTTGGAGGGGCACCTAACTCCAGCATCCCTTTACTTGTTGGTGCATAAATGGTGAATTTCGACGTCCGCAGGATCCTGGTCGATTAAGGAAGCTCGATCGAGATTATGTACTCCCAGTTGTTCGCAACCCTCCAACTGAATGAAACACACTTAACGCCCTATGTAGGCTCGGATCTCCAAGGGTTCAACGGGACGGTTTCTAGGCCTTGGGGTTACGTCGATCTTATCATTACCTTTGGGGCAAGGGAAACCACGAGGTCCATTAAGGTGCAATTCCTTGTGATAGACTACCCGTCCTTGTACCAGTGCATCTTGGGACGACCTAATCTGGCCAAGCTCATCGCAGTCCCTTCTACGGTGCACCTGAAAATGAAGTACTACACTTTGTATGGGCAGGTAGCCACCCTCCATGGAGACATATAAGCTGCCCGCAGATGCTACGAGGCTGCATCCAAAGGTCTCAACACCATCACTGCCAAACCCAAACCGACCAAGGTCATCCTCCCGTGCACTTCTGAACATTCGATCGCGTTGCCCCGCGTAGAATCCATAGACCTCGACAGTACGTTCAACAATGAAGAAGAACGGGCGTAGTTGGTCGCGAAGCTTTCTTCATCCGACAGACCCGTCCCTGACGGTGATTTCGAGCTAGTGGCACTAGGGAAGGATCCCACAAAGGGTGTAAAGATTGGAGTAGATCTCCCCGACCTAGCTAGAAAGGAGCTAAAATCCTACCTCAGGGAAAATGATGACCTATTCGCGTGGAGCGCAACAGAAATACTGGGCTTGGATCCAGAAACGGCGTGCCACCGTCTCTCCATAGATCCTTCCATCTGAGCAGTTGCGTAGTGAAGGAGGAAGCAATCATAGGAAAAGGTGGAAGCAGCTGAGAAGGCTGTAAAAGACCTCCTTGAGGCACATTTTGTAACCGAGGCCAGGTACACCACCTTTCTCTCGAACATTGTACTCGTTAAAAAGAATAATGGAAAATGACGCATGTGCCTTGACTACTCCGATCTTAACCAGGCTTTCCCGAAAGACGTTTACCCTTTGCCTAACATTGATAAGTTGATTGATAATTCTACATGTTTTAAGCTTTTGTCGTTCCTCGACGCCTATTCCGGGTACAATCAAATACCCATGGCCATGACCGACAAAAAAAACACTGCTTTCATGACCGAGTCAAGCAACTATTACTACAACATAATGTCCTTCGGCTTGAAGAACGCGGGTGCTACTTACTAACGAATGATGAACAAAGTCTTCCAAGCGGAGATCGGGAACATGCTCAAAGTCTACATGGACGACATGATCATAAAATCCCATGAGGAGACTGATCATGCTTTCCACCTAAAGAAATTTTTTCGATCAAGCATGAAAGTGCAAAATGCGATTCAACCCTGAAAAATGCACGTTTGGAGTACGAGCGAGAAAATTCCTCGGTTTCTATCTAATCGAAAGAGGAATAGAAGCTAACCCCGACAAATGTCGAGCATTCTCCGAAACACCCACGCTAACTTCTAAAAAATCCATTCAATCGCTAAACGGGGTGCTCGCATCGTTGTCACGTTTCGTAGCAAAATCTGCCTAACACACGCTCCCCTTTTTCAAGCTCCTTTGCAAGGAATTCTCTTTCGAATGGATGATGGAGTGCGAACGAGCCCTGACACACCTCAAGAAGGCTTTATCAAAACCCTCGGTCCTCTCCCGACCATAGGCCGGGGAAACCTTATTCCTCTACCTTGTTGTCGCTAACGAGGCCATAAGCACCGCCCTCGTACAAGAAATTCCCAAGAAACAAAAACTAATCTATTTAACAAGTAAGGCCCTACAAGGGCCCGAACTTAGGTATCAACAAATCGAAAAAATTTCCTTGGCACTCCTCCATGCAGCCATGAGACTCTGACATTATTTCCTCGTGCACACGATTGTGGTGCGCACCGAACAACCCATTAGACAACTCCACGATCAACCTGATATGGCCGGAAGAATGTTCAAATGGTCCTTAGAGCTATTCGAGTTCGACATCCATTACGAGGGCAGAGTAGCTATCAAAGCTCGGGCCCTCGCTGATTTCGTGGCCGAAATGACCACCCAAAAGGACCAAGTCTACACACACCAAAAGGTGGACAATCTTCGTCGACGGAGCTTCGATCTCGGCGGGAAGCGGTGCAGGAATCATTCTAGAAAATGAGGAGGGAATACTGATTGAGGTATATATCTCCATATCGTTTCCCACGTCCAACAACTAGGCCGAATATGAAGCATTCCTTGCAGGCTTGAGACTCGTTGACAACCTCGGAGCAGAGGAGATAACTATCTGCACAGATTCCCAACTCGTGGCTATGCAAGTCAAAGGTGAGTACCAGGTCATAATTGACAACTTGTTAGATTACTTGGCCTTAGTCAAGGAGAAGATCACAAAATTAAGATATGTAGAAGTCAAACATGTACCCCGCAAAAATAACATCCAAGCAGACATACTCTCGAAACTCGCGAGTACAAAGAAAAAAGGAGGAAATAATTTTGTCATTCAGGAAATACTTCCTTGGCCCATTATTAAAAAATCGAGCCCGATGATAAATATCAACACCATCGGTGACGCCAACTGCTAGATGACCCTGGTGTATAAGTACCTAACCAACGATGAGTTTCCCGAGGACCTGAAGGAGGCCAGTATTGTCAAACAATGAGCCTGCTCGTACGTCTTGGTCGAAGGAAAGCTCTATCGCCTAGGATTCTCCATTCCCTTCCTCAAATGTGTCGAGGAGGAATTAGTTCCAAACATCTTGCGTGAAGTCCATGAAGGAATCAACTCTCAACACTTGGGCAGGAGATCCCTCGCAAGGAAGGCTCTCCGAGCAGGATAATATTGGCCTACAATGCAGAACGACGCCAAGGAACATGTAAAACAATGTGACAAATACCTAAGTCACGGTGACATAAACCTTACTCCACCCAATGGGCTTAAAATGATGTGATCCCCATGGCCATTCACATGGTGGGGCCTGGATATCCTTGGTCCTTTCGTCGTCGGTTCAAACCAAAAAAAATATTGAATTGTCAGAGTCGATTACTTCACGAAATGGATTGAGGATGAACCCCTTTCCAAGATCACAACCCTCAACATACTGCGCTTCTTCAAACGCAACATCCTCGCTCACTTAGGAATACCCCAGGCCATCGTCACCGACAACGACACCCAATTCACGGAGAAAAACTTCCAAGAGTTCATCGCCAACGTCGAGACTAAATAACACTTTGCATCTGTCGGGCATCCGCAAACTGACGGGAAGGCAGAGGCAGTGAATAAGGTTATCCTCTAAGGACTCAAGCGAATATTGAACGAGATCAAGAAGCGATGGGTTGAGGAGCTACACAACATCTTATGGGCATACCAGACTACCCTTTACTCGACTACGGGGAAACCCCATTTCGACTTCCATATGGGATAGAGGTCGTTATTACCATAGAAATGCACATCCACTCCAGGCGAACGGAAGCCCCAATGGATGAGGACACCAATTCTGAGTTACTACACGAGGAGCTCGACCTGGTCGAGGAATTCAGATCAGGGGCATCCTTGCGCGAGGCATCCCTTAAATAAAAGCTTGCTTTAAGACACAACTCTAAAGTCATAAAACGAATGTTCGCGGTCGGTAATCTCGTCCTCAAAAGGAACCATAAGGAATATATAGAAGGAAAGCTAGCTACGAATTGGGAAGGGCCCTACCGAGTTTAATCAAAAATGAACAACGGGGCATACTACCTAGAAAATTTGAATGGGGAAGAACTTGCTCGTCCTTGGAACACCGAAAAAATCAAACTATATTATAGTTAAGGCATCGAACGATACCAGCACCGGCCTAATATGCATACCCAGGTACAAGTATCGCATATCAAACATCCACTTCTATGAGATTCCCCTCAAGAACGAGGAAGATCATCATAACACGATTGGGTCCTCAAACGAGCCCGTCGTTTACATACCACGACGAGGAAGAACACCCAGCTCGCGAGCGGACATTCACGCTGCGAGGCACAAATCATTAACATGCTCTAAGTGTCGTTCCCCAACCAACCTCAAGGTGGCATTCTGCCCGGTTCCCCAAACTGACAAACACATAAACCAAGCATCATCCCCCCGAATCTATAAACACTTAATAGAAATAATAAATATAGCATGTCCTCCGACAGGCACACCACCATACACAACAACAATTGAAAAAAATGACCACCAAGGTTGGGAACATTAAACATTAAAAATGTGGCCACAAGGACCAACTTGTTTTTGTGTTACACAAAAGGGGAAGCACACTCCCCTTTCATAAAAGAAAAAGCCATGGCACACAGGCTGGCCAAAAAAGGTACAAACACTATAGTCCTCAAGCATCAAAGTTAGCATTAGGCTGGCCGTCGACTGGGTTACTGAGGTCCTCCTCCACCGTGTTACCTTGCTCGGGATCCTTGAGGTAGTCAGGGATATGGATAATGCCTTCCTCAGCCTTGTACAAGAAGTGGATACCCTCTTCATTGAACGTCAGCTCGGGATTGACTATTTTTAACTAGTCCATCGCGTTTTTAAATGCGACGCTGGACATCTTTTCAAGGTCAGCATACCCCTCCTCGATTCTTGCCACGAGCTCTGCTCGGGACTTCAGTGACCTTACCTCCTCGGGCTCATCTTCAGCCGGGGCTAGAGAAGCCTTCAAATAGTTGACCTCCTCCGCAACAGACTTCTTATTAGACGCCACCGTGTCCTCCAACTTCTTCACCCACTTGGCAGCTTCCTTCAAAGACTTCTCCTGCCCGCTAGCTAGCTCCTCGAAGGCTGATAGTTTGGCCTTCAGCTGGTTTATCTCCTGCTCTTGGGTGACAGTTGTCGCTCCCACCAAATGAGGCTAGGTCAAATGGGGTACAGACGCGAACGGTCGGCAAAAGGAGAAGGAAATGAATAGAGTCGCCAGCTAGGCATTTTTATCCTGAAGGAAAGGTAATGCTGCATAAACCTAAGAAAAGATGGATAAGACGGTCGCGAACCAGAGAAACTGAGAAAGGGGGTTGGTTACAACCTGGGAAGGTATTAGCACCCAGATTGTCCGTCGTACTCGACGGGATCCACGCTCAAAAGATTTGTGTTTAAAAGGGGTAATGTCAGTGCAATTTGTGTATCAAAGCTGCAAAAGAATGCAAGTGTCAGTGTAAAAGAAAGTGAAGTGAAATATGTGAAGTGTCAGTGTGAGGAAAAGAGTGAAATGCTCAAGATAAAGAGGCTTAAAGAATAATGCTGGAAGAGGGGGGAATATATAGAGACTTTTGTTCGATAACTGTTAAGTTATGCCTACGTATCCTCTCGTGCAATGAGGAAGTCAGAACACCGTAGTTCGACTCAAAGAGACTGAAAGATAAATTGACTTGTGAACTACTTACTTGTCTATGCTCAAGTGTATGACCTGTCTGGCTCAGGTGCAAACTGTCTTGCATTAGACGGAAGAAGCGAGTTCTCGTTTGTGAGTGAATGAGGTGAGAAAAGAATCCTGGAGGAGACGATTATTGTTTGTTTTTTGGTATTTTCAATCTTTTATTTCTTTTTTGAGTTTGTCATAAGTTAATGAGCTTAAGCCTAAGCCAAGGGTTAGTAAACTCACCACATCTTCCCTCTGATTAGGGGTAATGAGAATACTTTAAGTATGAAGTAAGCACCTCACACTTAATCACCATGATGTAGGATTAAGATCATTAACCTACTTGTAATTATTTAGATGTTTTTGATGTTTTTGTTTAGTGTTAAGTAATGAGTTTAAGCCATAATCAAGGATTTAATGGACCCATTACACCATCCTAATAGAAGGATAATAGATGAGAACATTTAAGCTGAGGAAGGCTCCTCAACTTAACCCATGAGTAAGGATTAACCTCATGACAAAACAAAGCCTTTGTTAGAGTGGATTTTAGTTAATGGTAAGATTAAGAAGTATATTTTATGATTTGCAAGACAACTTGAGGAGGACTTGTCCATTAACACTAGGGTTAGTCCTTCTTAACCAATTAAGGAAGAATTAGAACCCTAATGCAAGGCCCAAGTTACAAGCTTGATGTCTTAGTGATTATTAGATGGATTGATTAAAGGATTTAAACACATTAAGGGTTTAAGACTTAGGATTAAAGTTATACACTCCATCCTAATAGAAGGATGTTGGCATAACCCTAATCACAAAGCCTTAAAACCTTTAAGGTTTAGTCCTTGATTAAGAGATGAGAAGAGAAAACTCAAAGATGACACAAAGGTAAAACTAATGGGGGAACTAACCAAACCCTAATTGTGATCATGCTTGGTTGTTCCTAGGGTTTATGAGGCTTGCAAAATATCTTCAAGGAAAAGCCACCATGGAAGAAACAGGATGAAGGAAGGAGAAGCAAGAAGAAGCAAGACAACTTACATCACTTGAGAAGATAAGTTGCTTGAAGAAAGAAGGTGATGAGGGAGCATGAATGAGCAAGCTCACTCTATTACACAAGTAAAATGCAGAAATGATGCATAAGAAGGATGAGAAGAGATTTTGAGAAGTGAAGGCAAATTCACTTCTCAAAGACTTACCACTTGAAAAGTTAGCAACAAGAAATGAAATGCAAATACAATGAGATGAAATGCAATGATGAAAACCAAAGTCAGAAGCATAAACATGATGTTAATGATGCTAAGAGATGATGCAAACACATTGCAAGAGTTGTGGATGATCATACAAGGATGAGGATGCAAATGAAGCATGCTTTGAACCATGAAAGTTCATGAAAGTTTATGAAATGGAATGAATGCATAACATGGAAAATGAATGATGCAATGATCAAACATGATTCTAATATGTCCTAAGATGTCTTATATGTCATGAGGATGCACAAAATGTTATGGCAAGTTCATGTATGCAAGCATATGGAAGATGGATGCAAATGAAGGCAAAAATTAGGGTTTACATACAATATGCAATGCAAAATTCAAAATCAGAAGCAAATGACAAAGTAAAAAATTGAAAATGGGATCAAAGGAACCCTAACCCTATACAAGTTCACTGCCCAAAGGAGGGGACCTAAGTCTTAACCTAATGGAAGTTATGATTTTCTCAAGTTAGCTAGGGTTTTAAGGTACTTCAAAAGGAAAAATGCACATCAAATTGAAAATGAACGATAAATTCAAACCAATTTTACCCTACAAACTAAATGTTATGAAGAATGCAATGAAAAAAGAACCAACATCAAACTCTTCATGGTTAGGCAGAATGAATTTTTCTCAGTTAGAACAAAAATATTGCCTTTTAAGATCTTTAATTCCAAAGAAAATGTCAAAGTATGTCAAGAACCAAAATGAAATTTGTTTGAAGAGTTTGATAATGTTTCTAAATGTATTAAAATGCAATATGAATTTTTTTGTGATTTTTAGAAACCTAAATGCTATTTTAATTAATTAATTCTCATTAACTAATTAAAATAAACATTTAAATAGTTTTAAAATACGAAACTTATGCAAAAAATAAAATAAAAATTATTTTCAGAAAGAGAAAAATATTTTATGCCATGGTGCAAAAAATAAGATTTTTTGGAAATGATTTACTATTTTAAATAAAATGTGCAAAACAAATGAATTAAAAAGAAAATAAAATGGAATTAAATGAAAAGTATGCAGATCCAAGAGCCAGTATTCAAATGGGACGCACGGGAATTGACTGGCGCGCGAATAAAGGGCCAGGATTCGTTCTGAGAATTTGAATTTTATAAAACCTAATTAAGCTAATTAATGACTGATTAGGGTTTTAATGTGAAATCTGGAACGTCCAAAACGCGCGCGAAGCTGGATCCAAGGGCCTATATTCAAACTCACCTAAAACCCTAATTAACCCTAATTACCTTCAGACGATCGGAACAATGGTTCCGGTCGTCTTCTCCGGCGAGGCCAAATCCCTAACTCTCTCTACAAGTCACCACACCCTAAATTAACTGCCCAGAAATAATCCCCCACTCAAAACGAACTCAAACCACCATCCAAACATAATTTATAACAAGCATACATGGAGAATCGAAGAAAAACAGAAAAACTGGGCAAAGTTTCAGAGAGTCATAACATGTTCATTTCTCAACTATTTTCAAAAATAAAAAGAGCAACATGATCAGTGAAGCATGGAGAACAACTCTATAACAAGAAATACAAGTTCTGGAAAAATTGTTCTTGGTGATACCTGAACTTGAGCTTTCGAAACAGGGACTTTCTGGCCAGTTCTTTGCTTCCAATCCACTCCAATGATTCCCCCCAAGAGCTTGCAGTGCTTAGCTGGAGTTTATATGGCCTCAAAATGAAAATGGCAGAGGTTCAGTTTGTGAAATGTGAAAATCGTATTTTTGATTGTGAAGGTTTTAGGGCCAAATGAAAGGTGGGAAATGATCAGTGGATCATGGTGAGTTGAATGATGAAAGAAACTTGAAGGTTTGATGGTTGAATCAAGAGATTCGAAGGCTTTTGCAAATTTTGGGGATTTTGGAGTGTGCTGAGTTCTTGGAGTTTCAGGCTGTGTTGTCTTGTGCTTTTGCTTGGTTTTGATCCACATAAAGAAGTGTGATAGGTCAGAGAGTGGGTGCTGGCCTATGTTGATTGGTATGGGCAAGTTGTCAAAATGTCAAAAGTTGGTGTACTTGAGGTATGGGTCATGGCAGGCCAAGGACAATAGGGTGTCCTGCGCAACAAGGATCAAGGAGTGTCATGAAATCAGATTTTGTGAGCTGGAGCAAGTGGATGAAGGAATTTGGATCATTTTGCAACTTTGTCCAACTTTGGCCCCTTTTGGAATTCTTGAAGTTTAAGGCATGGAACTTGAGAAATTCTTGGGCCAATCTGAATTATGGACCATGAATGATGTTTGTGTGATGATTAGAAGTTAATTTGAAGTCACATTTGGTTTTGGCAAGTGTTTTTGCAAGTTTCCTCTTTGGCACAAAAGTGAAAAATTAGTGATTTTGTCCAACTTTGCAAGGCCATAACTTTTGTTCTAAAATGAATTAGAATGAGTTCTTGTACTTTTTGAAAATGGGAGGATCCAATCTACAACTTTCATGACCAAATATTTTTCATTTGAAGCATTTTTGGATCAAAAAGGGGAGGTTGAAAAACTTTCCCAAAATGGCAAGTTTACATTACAAGTCACTTTCCCAAAATGGCAACTTTGCAAATGGCTTGAAATTCTTCAATTTTGTGAACTTCTAACATCTTCTAAGATCAAATAAATATCATACACATCCAAAATGATGAAGAAAACCCTTTGGTTGGATGATTAGGGGCCTCAGATGCCCTGATTTTGCACTAACTTGCTCAAGAAGTCATCTTTTGATCAGATGCCTTCCCCATTGAATTTCTCCATGAAAATTGGTATGCATGATCCTTGTAGCATATAGAGACCAATAGAAACAAGAATGACCAAAAAATTTGAAGTTATGGCCTCTGAAACCAAAACCCTAATTCTAGGTCATCTGTGTAGTTAAGCCTGGCTCTGCTTCCATGCCTTTCTCAGTTCTTGTGATTCTTTGACTTCCTTGACCTTGGGAGAATATAATATGATGCTAGAACATACATGGAACCTCTTGAGATGATTGAAGACCTTTGGAGTGGCTCAATTATCTCATGGATTGCTCAGATCACAAACCCTAGATGCAGATGCCTTAGAACCAATGCAGTGAAGCAAAAATGCAACATGAGATGCTATGATTGAAACTATGCAAATGAAAAGAATCACAATCCATGGTGAAATGAGTGAGGGAAAATTTTGGGTGTTTACAGCTGCCCCTATTCAAACATGAGTTAGCTGTGTAGGATGTAAGCGGCAGCTTAACAGGCAAACAAGATAACTTGTGGTTGAATACCAGAGACAGTCCAAAATTTGCACTCACTGAATGAAGAAGAAAATGGATATAGATTGTAAAAGGGAGTAAAGTATGATTTATAAAGTGCGGGCGACGGAGAACGACCTTCGAGCAGAGGACGACTGCTGGGGATGAAGTAATGACGGGGACGACCGACATGTTGGGGAAATAGAGGGATCATGATGGGGACGACCATCAAAGTAAAGAAACAAGACTCTCTGGGGATTAAAGGTAAACGATGGGGACGACCATCGGGTTGAAGAAATAAATGATGAGGAATGGTCATCAAAGGTGAAGGACGATCGCCTAGCAGGGGACGACTGCTTTGTTGGGGATAAGGATGAGGGACGGTCATCTAAGGTGAAGGACGATCACCTGGCAGGGTACGGCTGCCGAAAGTATCACGACATAGGACGAATGTCGGATAAAAAGGTCGACGATGGGGACGGCCATCGGATAAGCATTGATGAAGGACGATCATCAAGAGGTGAAGGACGATCACCTAGCAGGGGACGGCTGCTCTTGGGTTTTATCATGACATAGGAAGAATGTCAGATAACAGAATCAACGATGGGGACGACCATCGGATAAAATGATGAAGGACGATTATCAAGAGGTGAAGGACGATCACCTAGCAGGGGACGGCTGCTAAAAGTATCACGACATAGGACGAATGTCGGATAGGAAGGGGTTCTAATGAATAGAGACTCCGCTGGGGATGATGAAGGACGATCAACAAAAAGGTGAAGGACGATCACCTGGCAGGGTACGGCTGCCGGAAATATCATGACATAGGACGAATGTCAGATAGAAAGGAAATAGTTTATCAAGATTTGCCGGGAATTCTTATAGGGAATAGTAGACACAGACGTGTGTCTAATTTCATGAAGATATAAGTGTTTGACACGGTGTATAGATTAAAGATGCGGACGAGCATCCTTAAGACTATGATACGGACGAGTACCAGTAGAAACAAACGCTTGACGCATGTTCAGAGATGATGATACGGACGAGTATCAACTGGTTAACAAAGATCATGGACGAGTGTTGACTCTGAGGGGATTTAAGTGGTATATACAAGATACAGACGAGTATCTGAAATAAGTAAACATGAGTGAGACACAAACGAGTGTTCAACTTGCTAGGGAGAGCACGACACGGACGGGTGTCGGAAGAAGTGTATTATAGACAAGTATTTGGGTTTACAAAGTGTTTAGGCAACTATGCTGGGGAAGGTGACACGGACGGGTGTCAGGGAAGTGTATACATATGTATCTATCCGTAGAGGACGTTCAGGCAACCTTACTGGGGAATGATGACACAGACGAGTGCCAAAAGGAGCGTGTATCCGTATTTATGAGTGCAAAGAGGATGCTTCGGCTTTCTACCGGGGAATTTGAGAGGCATTTTGTATATTGTTAATGGAACGTCAATATTTACAAGTGTTCGGTTCGACACATGGCTTATGATTATGCAATATGTGTGATTTTTTCCGTAATGCTCCGTATTAGACGGAATGCTACGCTCTGGGGGAAAATATGATGTGAATGCTATGATTATGCAAAGATACCGATCCGGGATTCGGATCACGTTGTTGTGGAGATCTCCGGCTGATCTGCTTGAAGTGGATATCCCAGATGGGGATGAGATCATTGGTAGATCTGACATATATGACTCTGCTTGCGGAAATAGATCACTGATAGACCTATCTTGGTAACGAGGGACCCAGCTGGGGTCTGTGGGAGCTTTCGTCACTCTGTTGTGAGATCTTCAGGCATTGCTCTTCTGGATAGAGGCTTAAACTCTGTGGGGAGATGGTTCCCTGTCTAACACTTGGTTGAGGAGGAATGACGACTGGCAACTCAGCTGGGGATAAAGCATCTCTGGTGCTACTTGGAAGACGTTTCGAGTAAGTAATGATTTGGCAGCTTGCTGGGGAGAAGCTTCATGCCCCATATTGCACTTTGAATACCTGCAATCCTGTTATGACGAAAAACGCACAAGTACCCCGAGGTATCCCTTACTGGATTCCATCATAGGAGTTTAGACACTCCCGGGAGCAAATATATTTCCTGTAAGCATGTAATTTTGGAAAAGACGCATATGTATTTATGCAATTATAATAAGAATATCGGACATTTTTTGCAAAAAAGAAAATAAAACGTACGAGACAAAGTGTAACGGAAAATCTGGTTTTATTAATTTATGTGCCCCTGAATGGGAAAATACAGTCAAAGAAACAAATCCCCTGAAATGAGGAGATTGTTACAAAATTGAGAAACAAAAAGATGCTGTCAATGTTGATGACGCTTCAGTGAGCTTCCCTTTTGCTATGACTCGTATGACATTGACGTTCTTCTCATCTTGCTTTCTGAAGAAGGCTGATTCTGACCGATGCTCGAACTTTTCGAAGCTTGCCATGCTGCAAGTGATACAGACGAATTCAGAATGCAGTTGTTCGCTTATTCCCTTATTTTGCGTGGATCGCCCTTTCGGGTTTTCAATCTACCGGGATACCCTTTTTTGCCTGAGTTGTCCAATGCGGCTTTTCAACTCAGTGGGTGTACACATTTTTTATATTTATTTTCCCTTATTTTTGCCCAAGTCTTTTATTATGTTTTTGACTTGCCGGGATGCCCTATTTTTGCCTGGACTTACATTCTGTTTTTATGTCCAGCGGGTCATTTTATGCGAAGTATTTTTTAACTGCATCTGAATTTACAGGGGACAGGAAGTCTTCACCATCCATAGTACTGAGCATCAGTGCTCCACCAAAGAATACTTTCTTTACTATGAATGGACCATCGTAATTCGGAGTCCACTTGCCCCTGTGGTCTGTATGAGGAGGGAGGAGTCTTTTTAGCACAAGATCTCCTACTTGGTACTCTCGAAGCCTGACTTTCTAATCGAAGGCTTTCTTCATTCTCTTCTGATATAACTGCCCATGACAGATTGCAACTAATCTCTTCTCTTCGATCAGACTTAGTTGTTCGTATCGGGATCGGACCCATTCTGCTTCGTTTAGCTTAACATCCATCAATACCCGTAAAGAGGGTAATTCAACTTCAACAGGTATGACTGCCTCCATACCATACACAAGCTGATACGGTGTTGCCCCAGTGGATGTTCTAATTGACGTACAGTACCCATGCAAGGCGAATGGTAGCATTTCATGCCAGTCTTTATAGGTGACTACCATCTTTTGCACAATCTTCTTGATATTCTTGTTAGCTGCCTCCACAGCGCCATTCATCTTTGGCCTGTAAGAAGAAGAATTGTGGTGTTGGATCTTGAAGTCCCGACATAATTCTGCCATCATTTTGTTGTTCAAGTTGGAACCATTATCAGTAATGATTCGCTCGGGAACTCCATACCGACAGATGATGTCTCTCTTCAGAAATCGGGCTACCACTTGCCTTGTAACATTTGCATAAGAAACTGCTTCGACCCATTTGGTAAAATAGTCAATGGCAACCAGGATGAATCTGTGGCCATTTTAAGTAGTCGGTTCAATCTTGCCAATCATATCAATGCCCCACATGGCGAAGGGCCAGGGTGAAGACATCACATTCAGGGGATTTGGAGGTACGTGCACTTTATCTGCATAGATCTGGCATTTATGGCATTTTTTGGCATACGCACAACAGTCTGCATCCATTGTGATCCAGTAATAGCCTGATCTTAACAACTTTTTAGCCATCGCATGTCCTCCTGCATGGGTACCAAAAGATCCTTCGTGCACCTCGTGCATCAACAAGTCTGCCTCTGCCCTATCAACAAATCTGAGGAGTACCATATCAAAGTTTCTCTTGTACAAGGAACCGTCGGTATTCAGGAAGAAACTACCAGCCAGCCTTCTTAATGTCTTCTTATCATTGGATGATGCCCCAGATGGGTATGTTTGATCCTCCAAGAAGCACTTAATGTCGTGGAACCAAGGTTTATCATCTTTAACCACATCTGCTGAGAATACATATGCTGGTCTGTCAAGTCTGGATACTGAAATCCGAGGCACAAAGTTGGCAGCTTGAACTTTGATCATGGATGAAATGGTAGCCAGAGCATCTGCAAACTGATTTTCATCTCGAGGGATATACTCAAGCTTGACTGTTGTGAAGAAAGTCAATAACCTTCTTGTATAATCCCGATAAGGTATCAAATGATCTTGGTGGGTGTACCATTTGCCGTTGGTTTGATTAATTACTAGAGCCGAATCTCCGAATACTGTCAAAGTCTTGATCCTGAGGTCAATGGCTTCCTCAAGACCCATAATACAAGCTTCGTATTCAGCTTCGTTGTTAGTGCAGTTGAAAGTGAGTTTTGCCGAAAAAGGCATGTGAACTCCCTTAGGTGTAATGAGTACTGCACCAACACCACGACCATTCATATTAACAGCCCCGTCAAACATCATAGTCCATTCTTCTTCCGGGTCAGGCCCTTCAGTGTGAACATGCTCTTCATGATCTTTTGCTTTTATGAACATGATGTCTTCATCAGGGAAGTCAAATCTCATAGGCTGGTAATCATCAATGGGTTGCTCAGCAAGATAATCAGACAACACACTTCCTTTAATGGCCTTTTGAGATGTGTATTGAATGTCATATTCCGTGAGGATCATTTTCCATCTTGCAACCCGTCCGGTAAGTGCTGGCTTCTCAAAAATGTATTTGACTGGATCCATCTTGGATATCAATAAGGTGGTGTGGGTCAACATATACTGTCTCAGTCGGCGAGCAGCCCACGCTAAAGCACAGCAAGTTTTCTCGAGCAGTGAATAACGTTGTTCACAGTCGGTAAACTTTTTGCTTAGGTAGTATATTGTATACTCTTTTCGACCAGACTCGTCATGCTGGCCCAGCACACACCCCATCGACCCTTCTAGCACAGTCAAGTACATGATTAGAGGTCTTCCTTCAACTGGAGGCATAAGGATTGGAGGCTCTTGTAAGTATTCCTTAATTTTGTCAAAAGCCCTTTGACAGTCTTCATTCCACCTGACTGTTTGTTCTTTCCTTAACAGTTTGAACAAGGGCTCACAGGTTGCTGTAAGGTGAGATATGAACCTTGAAATGTAGTTCAATCTACCTAGAAACCCCCGAATTTATTTCTCAGTCTTCGGTGCAGGCATTTCTTGAATGGCTTTGACTTTGTTAGGGTCAACTTCAATCCCTTTCTCACTTACAATAAATCCCAGCAGCTTACCAGATCGCACCCCGAATGTGCATTTGTTGGGGTTTAACTTCAATTGGTACTTCCTCAGACGCTTGAATAACTTCAACAGATTCACCAGGTGGTCTTCTTCTGTGAGGGACTTGGCAATCATGTCATCCACATAACATTCAATTTCTTTGTGGATCATGTCATGGAATAATGTTACCATAGCCCGTTGATAAGTGGCACCAGCATTCTTCAATCCGAATGGCATCACCTTATAACAGAATATGCCCCAGGGTGTGATGAAAGTTGTTTTCTCCATGTCTTCAGGTGACATCTTGATCTGATTATATCCTGAAAATCCATCCATGAAGGAGAATACCGAGAACTGAGCCGTATTGTCGACCAATACATCAATGTGAGGTAAAGGGAAGTCATCTTTCGGGCTGGCTCTGTTCAGGTCCCGGTAATCCACACACATCCTCACCTTGCCATCCTTCTTAGGCACATGTACGATATTGGCCACCCACGGCGGATAGCAAGTCACAGCAAGGAAACCGACGTCCCACTACTTCTGTACCTCTTCTTTTATCTTCATTGCCATATCTGGGCGAGTACGGCGCAACTTCTGTTTTACTGGTGGGCAGTCTTCTTTCAGAGGTAGCTTGTGCATCACAATGTCGGTGTCCAACCCTGGCATATCTTGATAAGACCAAGAAACATCCACATACTCCCGAAGCATGTCAATCAGTTGCTTTTTCACTGAATCTTGCAGGCAGGCCCCGATCTTAACTTCTTTCACGTCTTCTTCCGTGCCAAGATTAACCGTCTCAACCTCCTCCTGATGAGGAGTGATAACCTTCTCCTCTTGTCTCAACAACCTGGCTAGCTCTTCAGGCAGCTCGTAATCTTCTTCAACCCCTTCATCAGCTTGATTGATTGGATTGTCAAAGTCATACGAAGTCATAGCAGTGTTGTTGTCGGTGCAGTCTGAAGGGCACTTTCTGCAAGGGTTTAGATTGGTTTATTTTAGTGATCAGTTTTATCTTATTTAGAAAAAGTGAAAATGAAGTTATTTATTCTGAAAAACATTGCCATTTTATTTTTGTACAAAAAGTGAAAAAATGAAAAATAGTGAGCGAAAAAGAAAAGACTCATTTGCAAAAGATGTCCTGATATTCATTAATTGATCTTTGCACAAAATACAAGATGGCCCGATTACAAAATGAGTCTTGACATCTTGGGCAAGATGCAAGACTTGATGCATGCTTTAAAATACAGGAAATAATAATTACTCTGCAGGAGTAACCCTTATAATTTCCTGGGAAGACCAGTTTGAGACATGGCTCCCCGGGATCCTTGGACGTATCCAGCTTTTTAGGTTGCGCTCGCCTTCTGACTCATCTTGCAAGCTATTCACAGCATCCGGGGTGAGCATCCCCCCACTAATAAACTTGGGCTTCGTTGCAGCCTCTGATTGATCTTGTTGAGTTGGTCTGTAACCCAACCCAAATCGGTCTTCTTTCTTTTCCACGGGCAGCAACTTGTCCCAGCCTTGGGCGGTACCTTCCTCAACAACCTTCCGGGCTTGCTAATATGACGTGATGGAAGTTCCCAGTACAGCAGATGCTTCATTAATGTTGAGGGCCTCAAACCCTTGGCTCATGGTTTCATGGATCTCCCCATCCATTTCTATGTACTTATACGTAGCCAGCTGGCTAACAAAGATGTCCTCCTCCCCACAGATGATGATGATTTGACCTTCCCACTCGAATTTTAACTTCTGGTGAAGGGTAGACGTAACAGCACCAGCGACGTGGATCCAGAGTCTACCCAACAGACAGATGTAGGTCGGCTGTATGTCCATCACAAAGTAGGTAGTTTTGAAGGTCTGCGGGCCAATCACCACAGGCAGATCAATCTCACCAAGCACTGATCTTTTAGAGCCATCAAATGCTCTCACCACCAAATTACTCGGACGCAATGCCAAGCCATCATTCTCCAGCTTCACTAAGGCCTTCTTTGGTAGAACATTGAGTGATGACCCAGTGTCCACCAGTACATGAGACAGAACAGCACCCTTGCATTCCAAGGTGATATGCAAAGCCTCGTTATGGTTGCGTCCCTCTGTTGTTAAGTCAGCATTGGTAAAGCCCAGTCCATGATTGGTGTTGACATTTGCAACCACAGTTTCTAGCTGATTAACAGTAATCTCCTCCGGCACGTATGTTGCGTGCAGGAATTTCAACAATGCGTTCCTATGAGCTTCGGAACACATCAACAGTGATAATATGGAGATTTTGGAGGGTGTTTGGTGAAGCTGGTCCACCACCTTGTAATCACTCCTTTTTATGATTCTCATGAACTCGTCTACATCTTGTTCAAAAGATGTCTTCTGAGTGTCTTTGGCAGTTGGCTCTTCAGATACCACACTCTTTCCTTTTGCTTTGGCAGCAGCTTCTGCTTCAACATTAGGTCTTTGTGTTTGTGAGGCAAAATGGCGTCCGCTTCTGGTGAAGCCTCCGCCTCCCCCAACATTATCAACTTGTGGAGAAGACGTCGATGAATCCAGAGTGATTTTCTCCCCGTTGCAGTAGAGATCAGAGCCATAATGCCAAGGTATGGCACTACTGCTTTCATAAGGAACCGGTCCAGGCACCGTAATAGTGACCGGACTGATTGCTGCAGAGGAGGGTACTGTAACGGTGTGCGGATCATAGTAAATTGTGACTGGTGATCTGGCAGGAGGTGCCACGGTTTGTTGTTGGAAATTGCTGCTGGGAGGAACATTTGATGGGTCATAGTAGATTGTAACTGTTGAAACATCTTCATTAATTTTTGCTGGCGTTGTAGAAGATTCTGTTAATAAAATGGATGTTGATGTTGTAGAAGAAACAGTTATTGAATTTTGACTTGTTGAAGTGATGGACGGAGTAATTGCTGGTGATGTTGATGAATCGGTAGGAATGATTGTTATTGTTGTTGTTGTAGGTTCTCTGTTGCGGATACTGAACTTGTTGTTGATACTGTGGTTGTTGTTGTTAAAGATATGCTGGTTGTTGAGGAAACGGAGTTAGAATGGTAACAGCTGCTATTGACCGGTGCACATACTGAGGTCTGCCCCTGCTTGTATGAATGGAATTGGTCTCACCGGCTCTTCGGGGTCCCACAAAAGGCTTCCTGGGATACTGGATGAACTTGCACCATTGTCTGAAATTTTACCCATTTTTAATAGACTTTCAATCCTTTCACCAGCTATGACGACATCACCAAAGCTGGTAGAGGAAAAAGCAGTCAATCTATCAATATAGGTTCCTTGCAGAGTATTCATGAACATGTCAGCCATTTCCCTTTCTGACATGGGTGGTTGGACAGCAGCAGCAAGCTGTCTCCACCTTTGGGCATATTCCCTAAAGCTTTCTTTGGAAGACTGGGACATTCCCATTAGGAGGGTCCTGTGAGGAGCCATGTCCAGATTGTATTGATATTTCCTGATGAAGGCTTCAGCTAAGTCCTTCCAGCATCTAATGGTAGCTCTGGTCAAGTGTAAATACCACTCTCTTGAAGCCCCAATCAGACTGTCTTCAAAGTAGAACATCCACAGCTTTTTGTCCATAGTATAAGCTTTAAGTCTTCCTAGGAAATACTGTAGGTGAGTGCAAGGACAGGAGGTACCATTGTACTTCTCAAAGCATGGGGGTTTGAATTTGTGGGGAATTCTCACCCCATGTCCATTACATCGAAGCCCAAGGAATTCTGAGACTCCAAAGATCTCAACTTCTCAGCAATTTCATCCAATCTCCTGTCATAGACTTCATCTCCAGCTCCCATAATAGTAAACTGCTCTTCTTGGGGATCCTCTTGCAAGATTCTCCCCCCAGCAATATTTCCTTGCACATTTCTCGGGATGTTGACTTCCGGATCCAGATGAGGTCCAAATACTGGTGGGTTAATACGAGGCTGGCCCCGCTCATTGTTACTAGTTCCTCCAGTTCCAAGATGAGGTTCCTCGGGAGTTTGTCTTTCCACCAGTTCCCTTAACCTTTCTTGACTCTGGGCCAAGCCAGTCATTACAGCCATGAATTGAGTCATTTGATTTCTCATCTCCACTCTTTCATTAGCCATCTGATTTCTGACCTCAGTCAGATCCTGCTGTACTTGTTCCATTTGAATACCGGGAAGGTTGTTGCGAGTAGGGTACCGGTGCGTGCGGTTGACAAGGAACACTCGGCGACGAGCAATGTTTCCTGAGATCATAACAAAGTTAGAAACAAAATAATAAACAAAACCTACAAAACAAAGAAAAAGTTAGTATGCAATGCAATATGCTTATTTGTTTTCCAAGGTATCCGGTTTGGTTCTTGGTTTTGACCTTTCCAGACCTTGAGGAAGATGTTTGATGTTGTTGAGAGAAAAGCCCAAATGGAAACAAACTAAAATATATTACAAATGGTGAATCAATACATAGTTTGTTTTACAACACATGCCCCTGGAGGGTCAAAATACAACAAAATAAGAAAAGTACATCAAATGGAAATAACAACAAACAAAGGATCGGACATCCAGTCCAAACTCATCCTCTTTGACCTCCTTCAGGAGTGCCTCAGTCACTGGACCAGCTGGATGCTCTGTAATGGTCCTAATGAGGAGGTTCCTGGTGGCAATGGCAGTGGTCAGCTTTTTATGCCTGTCCTGGTCCTTTGATCTCTTCAATCCTGCTCTAAGCTTCAACTCTGAAATCTCCTTCTGGGCTGCCAGCAAAGCTTCCTGCTGCTTCTTCTCATTGGCCTCTAGCTGTTCAATCTTAGCTTGAGTCTTTTGGTCTTCTTGAGTACGGGCTTCAGTGATTCTGACCCACCTAGCCTGACTCTCTTGTAGATAGAGCTCAGTCCTAGCCTTCTGAATTTTGGCCTCCTTGCAGGCATTCTTCAATATTTGTTCCCCAACCCTTGCTTTCCTGATGTAATCCTCTGTCTTCTCAATTTTGGTGAGATGCTCCACCCTGAGCTTTTCCAATCTCTCAATATCCAGACGACCATCACTTCTTTCCCAAAAAGTCTTCTTCAAAGCTCGAGATAGGTTCTCATTTCTTTCCTTTAGCTTCTCAAATTCTTATAGGCTGACAGTTGCTGCTGGCTGTACTGTGGATGGTCCAGGTATGTCCTCCAAGGTGAAGGGCATTCCAGTAATCTGAGCTCTAGTACGGGACCAGTCATAGTACTGAGCTGAAGCAACATTATTACACCTTCCCAGAATTGCCATCCCTTTTGTCTGGATGTTGTCCCAAGCCCATGATGCTTGTCTGACAGCAGCTGTATTAGGCTTTACTTCACAATACAAGGTCTCAGCCAAATCTTGCCCTCTGGGAGGGTGAACCAAAGCATAGCCCAGTTGTCTCTTAAACAACAAAGGATTGTAGTTGATGCAACCCTTCACTCCTATCAGAGGTACATTTGGGTATTGTCCACAGCTGGTGATAATGTCCTTGCCTTTGGTGCTCTGAGTGCACCACCTAATATCATCTGAAGTCAAGGCAATGAGCCTCTTGGCCCAATTCTTCTGTTGGTGGGGATTTAAGAAGGCATCTAACTTAGGCAGGTGTTTGAGCAGCCAGGTGTGAAACAAAGGAGCACAACATCTTACCAACTTTCCCCTTTGTTTCTCATTCCTCTGATGAATGGAGTAATAGAAGTCCCCTAGCAATGTGGGCACTGGGTTCTTCAGAAGAAACAAATGGATGGCATTCTTGCTGACAAATTTAGGCTCATCTGCAAACAGTATAGCCCCATATATGCTGAGGGCTAACAATGCACAGACTGCCCTCCACTCTCCTGATGAGGCCTTCAGGATGGCCTGAGAAACAAAGAAGTTTAAGTGCAAACCAGGGACCCCGGCTTTTGTTGTCATATTTTGCTCAATCAAAGCAGGCTCCAAGTACAGTGCTTTTTCTACTTCTCCATTGCTGGGAGCTGGTATTTCTGGGTTGAAGGGGATGCAACCCCTGATAGGTACCCCAATTAATGAAGAAAATTCCTCCAGCAGAGGCCCTAGCTGGAAGTCTGGAAAGGTGAAACATCTCAAGGGAGGGTCATAAAACTGCAAGCATGTGTGGATCATGCTTCTCTGAGAAGGGTCAAGGTCCATAACCATATCCAAGATGCCTCCATAGTGTTCTCTAAACAATGGGATGTGGTCAAGTGTGATAAGTGACTGGACCTGCCTGATACCAGTCAACACAGGCTCAAAGAAATGGTAGGATATGTTGCTCTTCCTGGGAGTAGTCATGAATGCTGCTGAAGATACTGGAGATTAGTACTGATGAAGATCACAGACTGATACTGGAGATGGGCCACTGACAGGCTGATGCTAGTGATGATGAGAATAGCTGAAGTAGATAACTGATGAAACAGAGGTCTATGCAGAAGAAGGGGTCAAAACCAAACCAGATATGATGTGGATACCCTGAAAAACAAATAAACAAATGTTAAATGATGCAATGATGATATATGCAAATGATATGCAAGGGTTTGTGATCAAGCTGGATCTGATTATCTGTCTTGATATAGGCTCATGTATGTTCAAAAGTCTAGATGGAGGCTTGGAAATCCAGTAACTAGGGTGGGGGACTCAAATAAAGAGTCACATATCCAGGGTTAATCACAAGAACTGTCCAAAATGAGGTACTCTTAAACAAAATAGTAACAGAGTATGATGTGGCCAAGGGTACCTGCAAACCTGTAAATAGCCCAACCCCCTCACAGGTGGTGTTCTAGAACAGGGATCCTCAGACTTGGATCAGTTATGAGAAGTGTAAACACTTCTAACTCGGAGGTACAGTGTTTACAATAATCATAAAAGATCCTCCTCTAATTCACCTCAGCTTCTGAAGGTCATAATAAAGGTCATCCAGACTTAGCAGGCTTCCCAGATAGCCCTAGCACTACAGGAAATCTGTAGCACAAAGTTCTCAAGAAGAAACCCACATCTGAACCGTGTTTCATATTCCCGCACCAGACCAAAATGGAATGGAAAAGAAAATGAACCACTCTAGCCTAGGTGTCACTCAGGTCCCAGGTATAGGACTTTAATCTCTCAATGGAACCCCACCCACCAAAACAGCAAACCAGATCCAGCAAAATGACAGTATGACAGTATGATATATAAAACTGTAAAGAAAGCAATAAATAAGACTGTACATAAAGCAATAAATAAAGCAAATAAATAAACACAATTAGCACATAACACCCTAGTAAACACAAATCAAACAAGCGCTAGGAGGAACCCACAAAAAGAACCAGAAGCCCTGGTTACAGTATAAGGGTCCCCAGCAGAGTCGCCAAGCTGTCGCTCCCACCAAATGAGGCTAGGTCAAATGGGGTACAGACGCGAACGTTCGGCGAAAGGAGAAGGAAATGAATAGAGTCGCCAGCTAGGCATTTTTATCCCGAAGGAAAGGTAATGCTGCATAAACCTAAGAAAAGATGGATAAGACGGTCGCGAACCAGAGAAACTGAGAAAGGGGGTTAGTTACAACCTGGGAAGGTATTAGAACCCAGATTGTCCGTCGTACTCGACGGGATCCACGCTCAAAATATTTGTGTTTAAAAGGGGTAGTGTCAGTGCAATTTGTGTATCAAAGCTGGAAAAGAATGCAAGTGTCAGTGTAAAAGAAAGTGAAGTGAAATATATGAAGTGTCAGTGTGAGGATAAGAGTGAAATGCTCAAGATAAAGAGGCTTAAAGAATAATGCTGGAAGAGGGGGAATATACAGAGACTTTTGTTCGATAACTGTTAAGTTATGCCTAAGTATCCTCTCGTGCAATGAGGAAGTCAGAACACCGTAGTTCGACTCAAAGAGACTGAAAGATAAATTGACTTTTGAACTGCTTACTTGTCTATGCTCAAGTGTATGACCTGTCTGGCTCAGGTGCAAACTGTCTTGCATTAGACGGAAGAAGCGAGTTCTCTTTTGTGAGTGAATGAGGTGAGAAAAGAATCCCGGAGGAGACGATTATTGTTTGTTTTTTGGTATTTTCAATCTTTTATTGCTTTTTTGAGTTTGTCATAAGTTAATGAGATTAAGCCTAAGCCAAGGGTTAGTAAACTCATCACATCTTCCCTCTGATTAGGGGTAATGAGAATACTTTAAGTATGAAGTAAGCACCTCACACTTAATCACCATGATGTAGGATTAAGATCATTAACCTACTTGTAATTATTTAGATGTTTTTGATGTTTTTTTTAGTGTTAAGTAATGAGTTTAAGCCATAATCAAGGATTTAATGGACCCATTACACCATCCTAATAGAAGGATAATAGATGAGAACATTTAAGCTGAGGAAGGCTCCTCAACTTAACCCATGATTAGGGATTAACCTCATGACAAAACAAAGCCTTTGTTAGAGTGGATTTTAGTTAATGGTAAGATTAAGAAGTAGATTTTATGATTTGCAAGACAACTTGAGGAGGACTTGTCCATTAACACTAGGGTTAGTCCTTCTTAACCAATTAAGGAAGAATTAGAACCCTAATGCAAGGCCCAAGTTACAAGCTTGATGTCTTAGTGATTATTAGATGGATTGATTAAAGGATTTAAACACATTAAGGGTTGAAGACTTAGGATTAAAGTTATACACTCCATCCTAATAGAAGGATGCAGGCATAACCCTACTCACAAAGCCTTAAAACCTTTAAGGTTTAGTCCTTGATTAAGAGATGAGAAGAGAAAACTCAAAGATGACACAAAGGTAAAACTAATGGGGGAACTAACCAAACCCTAATTGTGATCATGCTTGGTTGTTCCTAGGGTTTATGAGGCTTGCAAAAGATCTTCAAGGAAAAGCCACCATGGAAGAAACAGGATGAAGGAAGGAGAAGCAAGAAGAAGCAAGACAACTTACTTCACTTAAGAAGATAAGTTTCTTGAAGAAAGAAGGTGAGGAGGGAGCATGAATGAGAAAGCTCACTCTAATACACAAGTAAAATGCAGAAATGATGCATAAGAAGGATGAGAAGAGATTTTGAGAAGTGAAGGCAAATTCACTTCTCAAAGACTTACCACCTGAAAAGTTAGCAACAAGAAATGAAATGCAAATACAATGAGATGAAATGCAATGATGCAAACCAAAGTCAGAAGCATAAACATGATGTTAATGATGCTAAGATATGATGCAAACATATGGCAAGAGTTGTGGATGATCATACAAGGATGAGGATGCAAATGAAGCATGCTTTGAACCATGAAAGTTCATGAAAGTTTATGAAATGGAATGAATGCATAACATGGAAAATGAATGATGCAATGATCAAACATGATTCTAATATGTCCTAAGATGTCTTATATGTCATGAGGATGCACAAAATATTATGGCAAGTTCATGTATGCAAGCATATGGAAGATGGATGCAAATGAAGGCAAAAATTAGGGTTTACATACAATATGCAATGCAAAATTCAAAATCAGAAGCAAATGACAAAGTAAAAAATTGAAAATGGGATCAAAGGAACCCTAACCCTACACAAGTTCACTGCCCAAAGGAGGGGACCTAATTCTTAACCTAATGGAAGTTATGATTTTCTCAAGTTAGCTAGGGTTTTAAGGTACTTCAAAAGGAAAAATGCACATCAAATTGAAAATGAAAGATAAATTCAAACCAATTTTACCCTAGAAACTACATGTTTTGAAGAATGCAATGCAAAAAGAACCAACATCAAACTCTTCATGGTTAGGCAGAATAAAATTTTCTAAGTTAGAACAAAAATATTGCCTTTTAAGAACTTTAATTCCAAAGAAAAATGTCAAAGTATGTCAAGAACCAAAAAGTAATTTGTTTGAAGAGTTTAATAATGTTTCTAAATGTATTAAAATGCAATGTGAATTTTTTTGTGATTTTTAGAAACCTAAATGCTATTTTAATTAATTAATTCTCATTAACTAATTAAAATAAACATTTAAATATTTTTAAAATACGAAAATTATGCAAAAAATAAAATAAAAATTATTTTCAGAAAGAGAAAAATATTTTATGCCATGGTGCAAAAAATATGATTTTTTGGAAATGATTTACTATTTTAAATAAAATGTGCAAAACAAATGAATTAAAAAGAAAATAAAATGGAATTAAATGAAAAGTATGCAGATCCAAGAGCCAGGATTCAAATGGGACGCGCGGGAATTGACTGGCGCGCGAATAAAGGGCCAGGATTCGTTCTGAGAATTTGAATTTAATAAAACCTAATTAAGCTAATTAATGACTGATTAGGGTTTTAATGTGAAATCTGGAACATCCAAAACGCGCGCGAAGCTGGATCCAAGGGCCTATATTCAAACTCACCTAAAACCCTAATTAACCCTAATTACCTTCAACATGACCAGAACAGTGGTTCCGGTCGTCTTCTCTTGCGAGGCCAAATCCCTAACTCTCTCTACAAGCCACCCCACCCTAAATTAACTGCCCAGAAATAATCCCCCACTCAAAACGAACTCAAACCACCATCCAAACATAATTTATAACAAGCATACATGGAGAATCGAAGAAAAACAGAAAAACTGGGCCAAGTTTCAGAGAGTCATAACATGTTCATTTCTCAACTATTTTCAAAAATAAAAAGAGCAACATGATCAGTGAAGCATGGAGAACAACTCTATAACAAGAAATACAAGTTCTGGAAAAATTGTTCTTGGTGATACCTGAACTTGAGCTTTCGAAACAGGGACTTTCTGGCCAGTTCTTTGCTTCCAATCCACTCCAATGATTCCCCCCAAGAGCTTGCAGTGCTTAGCTGGAGTTTATATGGCCTCAAAATGAAAATGGCAGAGGTTCAGTTTGTGAAATGTGAAAATCGTATTTTTGATTGTGAAGGTTTTAGGGCCAAATGAAAGGTGGGAAATGATCAGTGGATCATGGTGAGTTGAATGGTGAAAGAAACTTGAAGGTTTGATGGTTGAATCAAGAGATTCGAAGGCTTTTGCAAATTTTGGGGATTTTGGAGTGTGCTGAGTTCTTGGAGTTTCAGGTTGTGTTGTCTTGTTCTTTTGCTTGGTTTTGATCCACATAAAGAAGTGTGATAGGTCAGAGAGTGGGTGCTGGCCTATGTTGATTGGTATGGGCAAGTTGCCAAAATGTCAAAAGTTGGTGTACTTGAGGTATGGGTCATGGCAGGCCAAGGCCAATGGGGTGTCCTGCGCATCAAGGATCAAGGAGTGTCATGAAATCAGATTTTGTGAGCTGGAGCAAGTGGATGAAGGAATTTGGATCATTTTGCAACTTTGTCCAACTTTGGCCCCTTTTGGAATTCTTGAAGTTTAAGGCATGGAACTTGAGAAATTCTTGGGCCAATCTGAATTATGGACCATGAATGATGTTTTTGTGATGATTAGAAGTTAATTTGAAGTCACATTTGGTTTTGGCAAGTGTTTTTGCAAGTTTCCTCTTTGGCACAAAAGTGAAAAATTAGTGATTTTGTCCAACTTTGCAAGGCCATAACTTTTGTTCTAAAATGAATTAGAATGAGTTCTTGTACTTTTTGAAAATGGGAGGATCCAATCTACAACTTTCATGACCAAATATTTTTCATTTGAAGCATTTTTGGATCAAAAAGGGGAGGTTGAAAAACTTTCCCAAAATGGCAAGTTTACATTACAAGTCACTTTCCCAAAATGGCAACTTTGCAAATGGCTTGAAATTCTTCAATTTTGTGAACTTCTAACATCTTCTAAGATCAAATAAAGATCATACACATCTAAAATTATGAAGAAAACCCTTTGGTTGGATGATTGGGGGCCTTAGATGCCCTGATTTTGCACTGACTTGCTCAAGAAGTCATCTTTTGATCAGATGCCTTCCCCCATTGAATTTCTCCATGAAAATTATTATGCATGATCCTTGTAGCATATAGAGACCAATAGAAACAAGAATGACCAAAAAATTTGAAGTTATGGCCTCTGAAACCAAAACCCTAATTCTAGGTCATCTGTGCAGTTAAGCCTGGCTCTGCTTCCATGCCTTTCTCAGTTCTTGTGATTCTTTGACTTCCTTGACCTTGGGAGAATATGATATGATGCTAGAACATACATGGAACCTCTTGAGATGATTGAATACCTTTGGAGTGGCTCAGATATCTCATGGATTGCTTAGATCACAAACCCTAGATGCAGATGCCTTAGAACCAATGCAGTGAAGCAAAAATGCAACATGAGATGCTATGATTGAAACTATGCAAATGAAAAGAATCACAAGCCATGGTGAAATGAGTGAGGGCAAATTTGGGGTGTTTACAATAGTCCCCTCAGCAAACATGAAGGCCATGGTGAGAACCCGAATTACGGAGCTCGCGTCGCTAGCCAACCACACACATCTATCTTGCCTGCTTGTCCCTTCTAATTGAAGTGACTCTACCTAAGGGCCTGGAGGGAATGCTCCTCGAACTAGTTTGGTTTCAGGAAGCATCTGGGGAGCTGATGGGCTAAAGACGTATCTAATTATGTGTCTAGCGGTATCTTAACTACAAGTGCACAGCCTATCGAAGTAATATTTAAGATTATCGATCCACAGGGACTCTATGGTTACTTAGTGCTAGATGAACTTCTAGTTTAGTTAAGGTGAAGGGTTGTCGCGTTTTTTGTTGTTTTTAAAGATTAAAGGCGAGAATTAAATTTAAGTTTAATAAAATAATACTAAGGTGGTCGGTATGTAATTATGCTAACTTAGGCGGGTCAATCTAACCTAGGCTTAATAAAGATGGTTCACTTAATCTATTCTGTAGAGGTTACCAGTTTAAATACCTTTAACTCACACTCTCGTGGTCTTATCTCAGATCTTACCCCTAAAGCCCTATGCCTGCTCTCGCTAGCCCATAAGTGTTTAGAGATAATTTTTGGAAACTTAGTAATTCTAATTTATTTTAAAGCGCTCTCGCTGTGTTTAATTTAAATGCCTAACTTTAGCTATCTGGTTAAAATCTCACACTCTCGTGGTCTTGGCCTAACCTAATACACTTTCCTTACTCTCGTAAAAAAAAGGTCGATTTTATAATAAAAAGTTTCAGCCAGAATACTAAGCTATTAATTATTTTAAGCCTATAGTTGATTTTACCGATTTAGTTTGTTTTAATTACATACCGCCCTAAGGTAATTAGCTACTCATTTTTGTTGAACCAGACAGAGGCAGAGAAACATAAAACGAAATATTCATGGCAGAAAAATAAATATTCAACATAAATATAAAATTGCAAATTAATATAAACCTGGTTAACAATAAAAATGGCAGACTCCTTCTTCCACAGACCGGAAAGCTCGGAGTATTTGGCGGAATCGAAAATAAACTAAAAATTCTGAAGGCTTTGAAACAAATAAATTTTATAACAATTTCCTGATGTTGGAAATTGTTATAGGTTGGGTTTGGATACAATAAAAATAGAGCAATGAAAATAATGCTAAAACAATAATAAGGGTGTAAAATAATTCGGCAGAGCTTCTGCAAGAAATTGAATTGTTGCTTGGGCCTCGTAGGAGCATTGAGAAAATCCAGGAACGTGGATACAGGAGGGTCAGCTGGAAAATAGGCAGATCATGTGCAGCGTAACGTTATGACCAAGTTTCAGTCAAATAACCTATTTTTCCCTTGTCACGGTCGTGACAAGGGCATCACGTTCGTGTCCTTTGTAATTTAAGTGTCACGGTCGTGAGGGATATGTCACGGTCGTGATTGCTCCTTTTGGGGTGTCACGGTCGTGACACCTAGGTGACGACCGTG
This sequence comes from Lathyrus aphaca, assembly GCA_963966055.1. Classification (NCBI taxonomy): domain Eukaryota; kingdom Viridiplantae; phylum Streptophyta; class Magnoliopsida; order Fabales; family Fabaceae; genus Lathyrus; species Lathyrus aphaca. The sequence goes on from OZ014522.1 coordinate 184,247,621, forward strand.
AGTGTTACAAAATATGCAGGTTTTGCAACATTCTTCATTTCTTCATCTTTTTATGGTTGTTTTCGCTCCTTTTGCTTGTGGCTCATGATTTAGCTCTTTATACGATGTACCTGCAAAATGGCAAGGAAAACTCGAGGAATCGGGTGTTAAAACGACGATTTTGCGATAAAACGGTAATGAAACTTAGCAATATAATCGATACATTTTCTCGTTATCAAACTTCCCCAAACTTAAACCTTTGCTTGTCCTCAAGCAAATAGTCGGTTGAAAATTGTCGGACAGGTTTTTATCGACGCACACACATAACAAACCGTACGAGGGATCGTTTTGTCGGATAAACCGGTACTATGATAAAACACTAACGATACACTAATGACACAAGCAACAAGTTAAGTCGTCGACTTCCCGTTAAACGAAACATTCGGTAATTTCTTTACGATATCACCTAGAGTTTTTCGATCTTATTTCGCCCGGTTTCATTCTAGCGCAATCACATTAAGCCCTTTGCCTTAGCACGTACGTAGTGGAGTAGCCGGTTAGCGACTTTGATCCTTTTTAAGCACGGGGTCTGGTACACGAGTGCGGTAACCCTACATACATTATCCGATTTGGAGGTTGTGGGGGATCGAGCCGTAGCACGCCCTACCAAGTTCAGAACCAGTATCTCTGAACCAACCCGCAATGGACTCCTTCTCATATTTCTCGTTTCTTATATGTGACCGTGTACTTTGGTGCAATTTATTTTCATTTGCATTGAGATATGAAGGATCATTATAGATTAGGCATCAAACGCTTATATTCATCGGCTCCCCACGTGGTTTGTGTTCAGACGGTGCTGACTGCTAGTATAAACTACTAGGGGTTACTTTTGAACTGAAACTTAAGGTGTAGTCGTTACAATCATCGGAACGGGATTGCTTCAGTGGGAAGTCTAAGGTGTCAAGACTGTATTGATCTTGTTGAATCGTTCTCAGCTTCCTAATTATGATTTCGTAGGTAAGTCGGGTAATGCGAACAAAATTTTTTTGCGGTATGGCTAAATAAACGGGGAAAGTTCGAAACTAAAGAAAATAGCACAAAAAAATCGCTCGTTTCATTAACTTACGAAAAGGAAAATACAACGGAATTGAAAAAGTGCGAAAAGGGAAAATGCGGAAAATGAAAGGTACCTCTCCCACACTATATCAGACATTGTCCTCAATGTTGTGATATAATAGCGGTAAAAGTACAATACAAACTATGAAAATGAAAAACAACATAAGCAAAAACTAAAACTAAGGCTGCTGATGACCGCGGCCTCGGCTTCTGGTGCGGGAGCGTCTGGTCGGAGTCGCGTCAGGATCAGAACCGGTACCGGTGATAGCAGTGATGTCAATGCGCAAAGCCTCTAGCTCGCTAAAAATTTCTCCGAGCTTCGCATCAGTAGCTGTCTGGTTGGTTACAATAGTGCGGAGTAAAGCATCATGCTGCTCCTTCTGCCTTCGCTCCAGTGCGGCGTTCATCTGGTTCTGCTGATGAATCGCACGGAGGACGTCCTCAAGAGTGAATTCTTGTGCAGGGGGCTGTCGGGTAGATGACTCGGGAATATCCTGGACAGGCTCAGCTGCATCCATGGTGTCCTGCATCTCATCCGCTGGAGGATCGGCCTGATCATCATGAATGGGGGCGTGGCCGGCAGAATCCGGTAAAACAAAAAGCCAGTTGGCTAGGCTAGACAGATCGATGCGGTCACGGGACGGCAGAATGATGTGGTGATAAACAGTGCCGTGGATAACAGGGCTATACCTGCCATCCTCTCTCTACGCAATCAAGTGAGCGGACCTGCAATAGTTCTTGGTTAGGAACTCAGCGTCTCTGAAAGGCTGATTTACGACCAAGTCACCATGCCCCAACTGAATGGCGAGGGTGGTGACAATGCCGCCTATGAAAAATGGGGTTGAGCCTCTTTGCGCAATGGCCTGGATGTGAGATAGCATGAACGGGGCAGCGTTGATTGGCTCGTCATTTAGAGCGCAGTGCAAGAACAGAAGCTCCTTGGAGTTGAGCTTATGGTTACTCTCTCATGCAAAGATGGTGTTGCAAATGATGCGGTGAAAATATCTGATTGTCGGGTTGTGGATGTCTGTAGCATTAAGGCTCTGAAAGGCTGAGGCACGGGTGTTGGTTATGTCGTGCCATAAAGTGAAAGCGGTTTCACTGAAATTGTCCGGCACGCGGAGGTGAGCTTCATTCCCGTGATCGAAGCCTAGCAACTCGGCTATCCTATTTTGCGAAAGTTCGAACTCCTGGCCATGCAATCTGAATTTAGCGAAGCCGGTAAGTTGACTCTGAGAACCGGTAGGAGTGATGTAATGGAACGAGCTTAGGAATTCCAATGTCAGAAGCTCGAATGTGGGCTGGGGCTGACTGCAAAGATCCCACAGACCGACTTTTTGAAGCAGGCTCTTGACACTATTAAGCATTCCGAGTTCTCTCAAACAGACAGTGTCGATATAACGCGTGGGTTGCACGCCACGGTTCTGGAATCGGATGAATCTTTCTCTCTGGTTTTCTCCATTCTCACCCTCTCTAAATTGAATAGCTTCCATTGCATGCAAGAACAAAAGTGGGAGATGAGGAGTTTGGATTTTTGTGAAAAAGTGATAAAATGAGAGAAATAATGGTTCGGATAAATATTGGAAGGTGAGAATGTGATAGGTGTGGTGATAATGGAGAGGTTAATCGGTTTTAATTTGGTAATGGGAGGTTACGGAAGTTGGGGGAGATAATGGGTGGTTTTGAAAGTTATGGAAGAAGAAGATGAAGAGGTTTCGAAAGAGAAACAGTTCTGTTTCTCACGAATTCTATATTTAGGGTTGTCACGGTCGTGACAAGGAGATGACGGTCGTGACACGCTATTTAACTTGTCACGATCGTTAGGGGGGTGTGACGACCGTGAGGGTTGAATTCCTTGAAGAATTTCCAGAAAGCATTATCTCTCACGCTTCATATACTTTATATAATAATTTTGATCACTTCTCACTCATATTAAATATAAACACCAGATAATAAATAATTTCAACATAGTACTTGTAAATTGCATCACACGAGAGATTTTATAGAATATGAATCAATTCAAGCATAACAGTATATAGATTGAAAACATATAAATTGATTAAAATGAAAAAATGAAAAAAAAATTGTAAACTAGAAGTGCTTTGCATTTGATAATTGAAATGAAATTACATTAATGAAAATACGGTACGAAATTGTTTGCGAAAAGTAAAACTAACTAGAAACGAAAACAATAAGTAAAATAAACTAGATCACTATAGTATTTTCAAAAGTATTAATATCATCCTTAACAGTATTTATATCAATTTGGTAAGCTTTAAGAGTGTTCATGATATTCTGTAAGTTGTTAGCATAATCTACTTGATTCACTTCAGGGGTTTCAATCACTTCGTCAGTGTGGTCAATGTCATGGTAACCAGGAGGTGTCTCAGGGTCACTTTCGACATCAGTCATTATATCATCTTTTATCTTGTAAGACTGAGGTGTTTCAGGAGTAGATGGATAGTCAGGTGGGGTTAACTCATAAAGCCAGTTATCCTTATTGTGAACACTTACTCTAGCATGGTTTGGTAGTGTGAACAGGGTTACTACCTCATTCCGGATTAGGTACTCGAAAGGTGGATGTCCTAAATTCCTTATGATATGGCGATTGAAGAAAAAGTTAAGATTCATAGGATGGATGGTACCTAAACGGTTGCACCTGTGCAATTGGTATCTAAGTCCTAAGGCATCAGCAATCATGGTTACAAGACCTCCTACTAATATAGGTAATTCAGGTTCTTCTTGGATTCGGGTGAAGGTTTGCATCATGAAAGGCACACCATTGACAGGCTGTCCATTAGTGAAACATGACATAATGAATATCTCATCTTTAGATACTCCGGTAAGGTTTTCTTCTTTTCCAAAGAAGGTGTGGGCAAGAATCTTATGGAAGTAACGGATAGCTGGGTTATGTATCTCATCATTGTTCATGCTATTTGGTTCAGGGTGGTAGTTTCCGGTTAAAGTTCCCCAAAAGAAATCCAGCTCAATGTCCATCAATTCTACCTGTGTGGTAGTAAAAGCAAAGGGTCCACTAGGGAATCCTAATAAGTCAGCTAGCTCTTTATGGTTAAAGTCATATTCTATTCCAAATAGGCGGAAACTGATAAATCCTTTCCAGTAACCAAAACCGCGCTCGGGTAGGTAAACTAAGGAGCTAAGGAACTCAAGGGTGAGCTCGCGGTAAGTCACAAACTTATGTTGAATCAGTGCATTCTCCCATCCAAGTCGGTTAAACAAGTACAAGATGCTATCATGTATACCTAGGGTTTCCATAGTCAGATCATTTGGGTACAGGGTCAAATCCATTGGCCTCTGTGATAACTCTTCAAATTTCATTCTTTGGTTCCTACCTCTAAATTTGGTTTCCATATGGTTTATTGGTTGGTTAGCCATGGTCAGTGCAAATACGGAGGAAACAAATCAGGGGAAGAAGGAAAGTGGAAAAGACTTTTAGAAAATCTGTAAAAGTGATTTAAAATTAAAATAAGGAAAAATAAGGAAATAAAATGCATAAATTAAAGGCAATAATAGTAATAATGAAATAAAACTATAAAATGACAAAACAAATAAATGAAGAATAAAATGATAAATGACAAAATAATAAAATGATGAAAATGATTTAAATGATTTAAATGATTAAATGAGTAAATGGGTTGCCTCCCACTAAGCGCTGTTTTTATCGTCAAAAGCCTGACGTAATGCTTAGGTGTAGATTAATCAGGGGAATTAGTGGACAACTCTAAAAGCCTTAGACTATTCGCATAATCTCTATTTTCAACTTTATGATAAAGTTTTAAACGTTGTCCGTTCACCGTGAATGGTTCACTATTCCTACCCTTAATTTCTATTGCTCCACTCGGGAACACTCTAGTTATTTCAAAGGGTCCTGACCATCTAGATTTTAATTTTCCAGGAAAGAGCCTAAGTCTTGAATTAAAGAGGAGTACAACGTCTCCCACACTAAATTCTTTCCTAGATAGGCGTTTATCATGCCATCGCTTAGTTCTTTCTTTATATATCTTAGCATTCTCATAAGCATCTAGCCTTAATTCTTCTAATTCGTTAATGTCTAGGATTCGCTTTTCTCCTGCAGCATTATAGTTTATATTGAGAGTTTTGATCGCCCAATAAGCTTTGTGTTCTAGTTCTACCGGGAGGTGACAAGATTTTCCATAAACTAATTTGAAAGGTGTAGTACCTATGGGTGTCTTGTAAGTGGTCCTATAAGCCCATAAAGCTTCATTAAGTTTAGATGACCAATCTTTCTGAGATATGGCGACAGTCTTTTCTAAGATTTGTTTGATTTCTCTGTTTGAGACTTCGACTTGTCCACTTGTTTGTGGGTGATATGGTGTTGCCACACGGTGTCTTACTCCATACTTAGATAGTAATTTGTCAAAGATTTTTGAAATGAAGTGCGAGCCACCGTCGCTTATGACGAGTCCAGGCACACCAAATCTGGGAAAGATTATATTTTTGAAAAGCTTTATTACTACTCGCGTGTCGTTTGTAGGAGAAGTTATAGCTTCAATCCATTTTGAAACATAAGCAACGGCTACGAGTATGTAATTATTATCGAAAGATGATGGGAATGGTCCCATGAAATCTATTCCCCAGACGTCAAAGATTTCTACTTCTAATATTACTTTTTGAGGTATTTCATCTCTTCTTGAAATATTGCCGGTGCGTTGACACCGATCGCAATTTATAACAGCGATGTGGACATCCTTCCATAGATTAGGCCAGAATAGGCCGACTTGCAAGATTTTTGCACAAGTCTTAGAAGTACTTGCATGTCCACCATAAGGAGATGAATGGCATTGAGCAATGACATCTTCTATTTCTTCTTCGGGAATACATCGACGAAAGATTCCATCGGGTCCTCTTTTGAACAATAATGGTTCATCCCAATAATAATGTTTTAGATTGTGAAAGAATTTCTTTTTCTGCTGATAGGTTAAATCAGGTGGAAGAGCTCCTGCGGCTAGGTAGTTAACAATGTCAGCGTACCATGGCAATCCTACAGTCGTTTGGATTGTTTACACGGGTTCTGGTTCATCTATGTCTAACTGAACTGGGTCGCTTCCTATTTGTGCTATCAGCTGTTCATACGGAAAATCATCGTTAATCGGCACTTGTTCAGGTTTAATACCTTCTATTCTAGATAAATGGTCCGCTACAACGTTTTCAGTACCTTTTTTATCTTTTATTTCGAGATCAAACTCTTGTAAGAGTAAAATCCATCTCAAGAGTCTCGGTTTAGCATCTTTCTTAGTCAATAGATATCTGATAGCAGCGTGGTCTGTGTAAACGATTATTTTCGCTCCTACTAGGTAAGAACGGAATTTGTCAAGCGCAAAGACAACTGCTAACCGTTCTTTTTCAGTAGTGGCGTAGTTCATCTGAGCAGAATCTAAGGTTTTACTGGCATAGTAAATCGCATGAAGTTTCTTTTCCTTTCTCTGGCCTAGAACTGCGCCTACAGCATAGTCACTCGCATCGCACATGATTTTGAAAGGTAATCTCCAGTCAGGGGGTTGCATGATTGGTGCGGTGATGAGGGCTGTTTTTAGAGTTTCGAATGCTTTAAAACAATCTTCATTGAATATGAACTTAGCATCTTTCATTAATAAACCAGTAAGAAGTTTAGTGATTTTCGAGAAATCTTTGATGAATCGTCGGTAAAAACCAGCGTGTCCTAAAAATCTTCGTATTTCTCGAATGGTTTTAGGGGGTTGAAGATCTTTTATGACTTCTATCTTAGCTTTATCAACTTCAATTCCCTTGTCGGATATAACGTGGCCTAATACGATTCCTTCTCTGACCATAAAATGACATTTCTCCCAGTTAAGCACGAGGTTTACTTTTACACATCTTTCTAACACCATTTCTAAATTTGATAGGCATCCTTCAAAACTTTGCCCGCATACAGAGAAGTCGTCCATGAACACTTCCATGATGTTGTCTATAAAATCTGCGAAGATTGACATCATACATATTTGAAAGGTTGCAGGAGCGTTGCATAATCCAAAGGGCATTCGTCTATAAGCGAACGTTCCATATGGGCATGTGAATGTAGTCTTCTCTTGATCATCTGGATGGATAGGGATTTGGAAAAATCCTGAGTAACCGTCAAGATAACAGAAGTATGAATGCTTGGCTAATCATTCTAACATTTGATCTATAAAAGGTAGTGGGAAATGATCTTTTCGAGTGGCCTTGTTTAGTTTACGATAATCTATTCACACTCTATGTCCCGTCACTACTCTTTGCGATATCGATTCGCCTTGAGCGTTTTTCACAACAGTGATACCTCCTTTCTTTGGCACTACATGTACTGGACTAACCCATTTACTATCAGAGATTGGATATATTATTCCGGCATCTAGTAGTTTCTTAACTTCTTCTTTTACCACAGTGCTAAGGATTGGGTTAATTCTTCTTTGAGATTCTCTGGAGGTTTTGCAATCTTCTTCTAGCAGAATACGATGCATACAGATTGAAGGGCATATTCCTTTGAGATCAGATATGTTATATCCTAATGCAGTTGGATATTTCTTCAAGACATCTAAAAGTTTCTTTTTTTCGATTGTTCCTAAACTGGAATTTATTATAACTGGTCTTTTACATTCAATGTCTAAGAATTCGTATCTTAGGTTATTAGGTAAAGTTTTTAATCCTAATGTAGGTTTATCTTTACTTGGCATGGGATCCGGTGTAAGTGCTAATCTTTCGCTTAGACTATCATCTTGATACGGTGCACGCCAATTATCATCTTCGAAAATCGGAGGGATTTGAATTTTCATAATTTCAGAATAGGTAGTTTCTTTCAGTTCCATTTCTCTTACACATTCGTCAATTACGTCCAATAGATAGCAGGTATCCTCTATAGCTGGTGATTGTAAGAATTGCGTTAAAATAAATTCAACTTTCTCTTCACCTACTTCAAAGGTTAGCTTTCCTCTTTTTACGTCTATTATAGCTCCGGCGGTAGCTAAGAATGGTCTTCCTAGTATGATAGGTGTAGTGGAGTCTTCAGAGATGTCCATGATTATGAAATCAGTAGGGATGTAGAATTGTCCTATACGTACTGGGACGTTTTCTAGTATGCCTACAGGATATTTAACTGAGCGATCGGCTAGTTGAACAGACATTTTAGTTGGTCTTAGGTCTCCCATGTCTAGCCTTTTGCAAATCGTTAAGGGCATAACACTGATACTGGCTCCTAAATCGCATAGAGCTTTGTCAATGACGAATTTTCCTATTACACAGGGTATAGAGAAACTTCCTGGATCTTTTAGCTTAGGAGGCATATTATTCTGAATTATGGCGCTACACTCAGCAGTAAGTGTAACTGTTCCGTTATCCTCTATCTTTTTCTTATTGGATAAGATCTCTTTTAAAAACTTAGCATACGAGGGCATTTGAGTGATAGCTTCTGTAAACGGAATAGTAATATTCAACTGTTTCAGAAGTTCGAAAAATTTCTTAAACTGACCCATCGTCTTGGAATTGGTTAATCTCTGAGGGTACGAAATTGGTGGTTTATAGGGTGGTGAAGGCACATAAGGCTTTTCTTTCTCCACTGCCTCTTGATTATCATCTTCCTTTTCTTCTGGATCATTCACCATTTCAGTCGGTTTATCCGATTTTTGGTACATGGCAGGATTGTCAAGTCTTGGATCGGTAGGTCCGTCAAGTTCCTTGCCACTTCTTAATATCACAGCATTGGCATGTCCTTTCGGATTAGGTTGAGGTTGTCCAGGAAATACTCCAGCTGGTGCAGCGGTAGGTGCTTGTTGTTGAGCTACTTGTGAAATCTGAGTTTCAAGCATTTTGTTATGTGTAGCTAATGCATCTACTTTGCTTACTAATTGCTTAATCTGCTCACTAGTGTGAATGTTTTGGTTTAAGAAGTCCTTGTTTGTTTGAGATTGGTTAGCTATAAAGTTCTCCATCATCAACTCAAGGTTCGATTTTCTAGGGAAATTAGGAGAAGTCTTTTGATATCCTGGTGGTGTAGCTGGTGCTTGACCTGGTGCGTATAAAGCATTGTTATTCTTATAGGAGAAGTTCGGATGATTCTTCCAACCTGGGTTGTATGTGTTTGAGTATGGGTTTCCTTGAGCATAATTCACTTGATCTGTGGGAATTCCTGTCAATAGTTGACAATCAGGAACTTCATGTCCTGGAACTCCACATAACTCACAGTTAGGTGTTACTGCAGCCACGGTGGTTGTTGGTGTTATGGCCAAGTTGTCAATCTTTTGGTTTAGTTGGTCAAACTTTGCATTGACTTGGTCCATACTACTCACTTCGTACATACCTCCTTTTGTTGGTTTATCAGTTGCGACTCTCTCGCTTCCCCATTGGTAATGGTTTTGAGCCATACTTTCGATAAGTGCATAAGCATTGTTATATTCTTTGTCCATCAATGCACCGCCCGCGGCAGCGTCAATTGTCATTCTTGTATTGTACAAGAGTCCATTATAGAAGGTATGGATGACCATCCATTCTACTAATCCGTGATGTGGACAAAGTCTCAGCATATCCTTATAGCGTTCCCAAGCTTCGAATAGTGATTCGTTTTCCCTTTGCTTAAATTCGTTGATCTGAGCTCTCAGCATAGCTGTCTTGCTAGGTGGGAAATATCTGGTCAGGAAAACTCTCTTTAGTTCCTCCCACGTAGTTACTGAGTTTGAAGGCAGAGATTGAAGCCAGGCTCTCGCCCTGTCTCGAAGTGAAAAAGGAAACAAACGTAGTCTAATAGCTTCTTGGGTAACTCCATTGGCTTTAACGGTATTTGCGTATTGCACAAAGATCGAAAGATGAAGGTTCGGATCCTCGGTAGGATTTTCGGCGAATTGATTTTGTTGCACGGCTAATATCAACGAAGGTTTTAGTTCGAAATCGTTTCGGTTGATAGCCGGTGCGGCAATGCTAGAATGCGGTTCAGCTTGCGAAGGACTAGCGTAATACTTGAGTGGGTGATTCTGTTCTTCAGCCATCTCTGCGTCCTTTGATGTTACGACTGGTTTAGGTGGATCTAATTGAAGATCTGGAATATTGTAACTTTGTTCGTAATCGAATATCCGTCTTCTTACGTGTAAGAAGCATTCTGATTCTGGGATTAGAGGTTGCAAGTTTTCGCCTTTAGAGCGAGTACTTGGCATACACTCGGAAATTTAGATTAAGAAAGAAAAATAGTTGTTACCTTAGTCTAGACAATGCTACCTAAAGTGCACTAGTAACTAAATTAAGGTCCCCGGCAACGGCGCCAAAAACTTGATGGGCTAAAGACGTATCTAATTATGTGTCTAGCGGTATCTTAACTGCAAGTGCACAGCCTATCGAAGTAATATTTAAGATTATCGATCCACAGGGACTCTATGGTTACTTAGTGCTAGATGAACTTCTAGTTTAGCTAAGGTGAAGGGTTGTCACGTTTTTTGTTGTTTTTAAAGATTAAAGGCGAGAATTAAATTTAAGTTTAATAAAATAATACTAAGGTGGTCGGTATGTAATTATGCTAACTTAGGCGGGTCAATCTAACCTAGGCTTAATAAAGATGGTTCACTTAATCTATTCTGTAGAGGTTACCAGTTTAAATACCTTTAACTCACACTCTCGTGGTCTTATCTCAGATCTTACCCCTAAATCCCTATGCCTGCTCTCACTAGCCCATAAGTGTTTAGAGATAATTTTTGGAAACTTAGTAATTCTAATTTATTTTAAAGCGCTCTCGCTGTGTTTAATTTAAATGCCTAACTTTAGCTATCTGGTTAAAATCTCACACTCTCGTGATCTTGGCCTAACCTAATACACTTTCCTTACTCTCGTAACAAAAAGGTCGATTTTATAATAAAAAGTATCAGCCAGAATACTAAGCTATTAATTATTTTAAGCCTATAGTTGATTTTACCGATTTAGTTTGTTTTAATTACATACCGCCCTAAGGTAATTAGCTACTCATTTTTGTTGAACCAGACAGAGGCAGAGAAACATAAAACGAAATATTCATGGCAGAAAAATAAATATTCAACATAAATATAAAATTGCAAATTAATATAAACCTGGTTAACAATAAAAATGGCAGACTCCTTCTTCCACAGACCGGAAAGCTCGGAGTATTTGGCGGAATCGAAAATAAACTAAAAATTCTGAAGGCTTTGAAACAAATAAATTTTATAACAATTTCCTGATGTTGGAAATTGTTATAGGTTGGGTTTGGATACAATAAAAATAGAGCAATGAAAATAATGCTGAAACAATAATAAGGGTGTAAAATAATTCGGCAGAGCTTCCGCAAGAAATTGATAAAATAATACTCTGTAAATTGTTCAAATGAATTAAGCTATTTATAGAAGATTTAATGGGCTGGTGGTTGAATTGTTGCTTGGGCCTCGTAGGAGCATTGAGAAAATCCAGGAACGTGGATACAGGAGGGTCAGCTGGAAAATAGGCAGATCATGTGCAGCGTAACGTTATGACCAAGTTTCAGTCAAATAACCTATTTTTCCCTTGTCACGGTCGTGACAAGGGCATCACGTTCGTGTCCTTTGTAATTTAAGTGTCACGGTCGTGAGGGATATGTCACGGTCGTGATTGCTCCTTTTGGGGTGTCACGGTCGTGAGGGATATGTCACGGTCGTGATTGCTCCTTTTGGGGTGTCACGGTCCTGACACCTAGGTGACGACCGTGAGTGTTACAAAATATGCAGGTTTTGCAGCATTCTTCATTTCTTCATCTTTTTATGGTTGTTTTCGCTCCTTTTGCTTGTGGCTCATGATTTAGCTCTTTATACGATGTACCTGCAAAATGGCAAGGAAAACTCGAGGAATCGGGTGTTAAAACGATGATTTTGCGATAAAACGGTAATGAAACTTAGCAATATAATCGATACATTTTCTCGTTATCAGGAGCTCATGAGAATGTTTTGAAGAGGCATTGTCCATGTTCACTATGTTGTCGTGCCTAGACCTCTTCCCCTCCCTGGAAGTCCCACTGGGAGAACCATGTGGAGCAAGCGAAGAGGTGCTCGAGCCTGTCACCAACTTGTCACTCAATCTTTTCTGCGTCAGATTTTTCGGTTCTCGTATTTTGTCGTGGTTGGTCATTAGCTTCACTTGAACGTTCACCATTGAATCTGAAAAACACGAAAAAAAAACAGTTAGGACATAAATCATATACGAGCATAGATGAAATACGAGCAAATAAACAACAAAATACCAAGGTAATGGTGGACGTCCTCGTCCCTCTCATAAGATAGAAGCTTGGATACTTCTAAAATCTTGGGGTCATCTTAGCACCCCCGTCCTTATCTTTGACCACATGACCATGTTTGTCAACGTGAATAGTCATGGTGATCCTCGAGACATAACCCATCAAGGCCTCGTAGCTGGCCTGTTCACTGTCACTCAAAACAGAGGAGATTTCGAGGAATTCTTTAGTCCCGTGCAGGAAATAGTCACGCGACCAGGAAAAATGAAACTTCAGCAACAAGCGGGGGACCTCCTTTTCTTCCTCGTCTAGCAGAATGTTCCCTTGGTCGTCCGTATCTACTCCCCAAAACTTGCAGGAGTTTAGAGTGCGCTCTGAGATCGGCTCGACCAAATAAAAATGGTTCTTGAAGTCCCGGATTGACTCAGAATACGCCTTGAAGATCTTCTTTTTCTGCTTCAAGGAAACCCAGTCGAATTTCCCGTTGATGACCTGACGTTGGAGATGGAAGACGTGAAAGAACAAGGGTAGCGTCGCCCCTATCTTCAAGTAATTGCACGTCATCTTGAAAGCCTGAATGAAGGAAAATGAGTTAGGATGCAGCTAGGAAGGCGCGAGCTCCAGGTGAACAAACACGCTTTGTTGGAAGTCAGAGAAGGCCAACCTAAACTTCATCTCCCTGAACAGGATATCATACAAAGGGAATTTGTCCGAGCCAAATTCCCAACAGATGCGGTCTTCTGAGCCCGGGTACTTCACCGTCCAGTCTTCTGGGTCTCTGACCACAGGAAGCGGCCACTCCAAGTCCTAAGTATAGAGAGAGGCGATGGTCACAGGTTCTTCCGCGGCCCACTCACTCATGGGCAGATCCTTGTCCTCATCCTCTTCGGGATCGTCAGGGTCAGCTCTATTCGAGGTCATTTCTTCTAAATCACTAAGAGGAGCTGAACTCCTCCCCATAGATGAGATCTCCTCAGAATCAGCAGGAGAGGATGCAGAGCCGCTGGATATATTCTCAGTATCCATTTGGATCTACTCGTCATTGGACATCTTGACACCTGAAAAAAAGTGAAAGTAAATGTGAATTCGATGGGAAAATCAAATCCACCCTTCCACCGATGTTCAAGTGAAAGGGCACGCTAAGGAAGGAGGACACTGTCCTCGATAAAAGCCCTCATTCAAAGAGAAATCATGGTCGTAACGACGACCAGACAATCACATGAGTATGAGTAAAACAATGACGCGACAAAACCATCATGTCATGGAAACGAGCAGGCTACAACCCAGAACTCCGGTTGAAGCTCAATCGGAGGTGACAGACGAAGCAACTATGAATGGCGTAAATAAAACCTAGCTACTACATAAGAAACGATACTATCACCGGAAAACACCATGCAGAGGCGGTAAATGCCGTACCGGAAACCTAGAAATTCTACTGATCGGTCCTATTGACCCTAAACCTAGTCCTAACCACATGCAACTAACTCATTTACCAGAATCGAAAGCTAAATCAAATAAAAAATCACGAAAACTTACAAGTTTAGAAGAAGTTCTGGTCTGCTCGGAGAGTTTCCTCGGAATACGCGGTGGTTGACGGAGGCAAACGGGCACTTGGTTAACACGAGCAGTATGAGTAGAAGCAAAAAGTGTGAAAATGAAGCCCAACACTTTATTTATAGGCTTTTCCAGCACGTGCACGAGCACGTGAAACCTGCAAACCTAGAAACGACACACTCATTACCTAGGGACGGTCGTAAGGTAGCCATCATTACGCATTAAATGCACACGCTTCCCAATATACAGGCATGTCTCAGTGAATATACCAAACATTTGGGATCCTCGGTCAAGAGATCATGGTTTACAACCAATATCGTGAATGATCACCAATGACCAACTAGGATCAACGAAGTATCGTAACTTCAGAATCACCTCGCGTATGGTCGAGCACCCTTAAGTCATCGCTCCCGAGTCCAGAAGCAACTAATTGGGGGGCTCCTGTTCTAGACTGGACCAGCGACTAGGCATGTCCCAATCCTTTCTGGCCACTAAAACGGCCCAATGACCCATGATCCAGGGGATCCATTAATTTAGTGGTTGTTTCACTCTCCTCATTGCTGGTCTCTACTTGACAACGGCAGAGACCACCCGGGATCGGCCAGAACAGTTCTTGCTCGGAGGATCTTGTGCCCGACGCATCACCCACTGACCATGACGCTCGTTCGACAACCAGTTCTTGGCAGTTACCTATTTTTGGGGGATCCACAATCCAAGCCCAAAAATAGGAACCGTTAGCCACGCATTTGGGGCTCCTTATATAAACCCTCTAATTTAAGGGGGGCCAGGTATCGAATATTCATCCTTAAAACTCTTACTAGTACTCTCCATCTCTTGTCCCCGTTCTGACTTAGGCATCGGAGTACCTTGAAGGTACACCCCCCGTTCTCGTTAGCATACGAGCGGACCTTGGAGTCCACGTCAGTAGCCAGTGGAGATTTTGTTCTCAGGTACGGTCAATATATATATATATATATATATATATATATATATATATAACAACTATATTTGTCCAATAATTAAGGTCAATTAAGGTTATAGTATTATAAGCATTATTTGTTTGAAGTTTACATATAGTATAAGTCAAACTCAACAATTTTACGAATATCAAACTCTATGAAGATTTCATGCATGAAGATTACATACATCAAGATAATTGGAAATATAGACCTTATTCTTGATAGTAAGATACATGTAACAAGTCGAAACAATGCATGAACTTGTTACTAACACTAGCTTGATCAACACATCAGCTGCATTATCTGAAGTTTGAATTTTTTTTCAAGTAATATATCTCCTGATGCAAGTAACATTCTGATCTTGTGAAATTTCAAATCAATATGTTTGGTTTGGGATGATACACATTGTCGTTCCCACCAAATGACACAGGGCCAAGAGGGGTAAAGACGCGAACGATCGGCGAAAAGAGAGAGAATGAATAGAGTCGCCAGCTAGGCATTTTTATCCCGAAGGAAAGGTAATGCTGCATAAACCTAGAAAGATATGGATAAGACGGTTGCGAACCATAGAAACTGAGAAAGGGGGTTGGTTACAACCTGGGAAGGTATTAGCACCCAGATTGTCCGTCGTACTCGACGGGATCCACGCTTAAAAGATTTGTGCTTTAAAGGGGTAGTGTCAGTGCAATCTGTGTATCAAAGCTGGAAAGAATGCAAGTGTTAGTGCAAAAGAAAAGTGAAGTGTATAAGGGAAGTGTCAGTGCAAGGACAAAAGTGAAATGCTCAAGACTAATGAGGCTTAAATAATAAAGCTGGAAGGAGGGGGAATATATAGAGACTTTTGTTCGATAACAGTTAAGTAAGCCTACGTATCCTCTCGTGCAATGAGGAAGTCAGAACACCGTAGTTCGACTCAAAGAGACTGAAAAATAAATTGACTATTGAATTGCTTACTTGTCTATGCTCAAGTGTATGACCTGTCTGGCTCAGGTGCTAACTGTCTTGCATTAGACGGAAGAAGCGAGTTCTCGTTTGAGAGTGAATGAGATGAGAAGAGAATCCCGGAGGAGACGATTATTGTTTATTTTTTGTATTTTCAATCTTTTATTGCTTTTTGGAGTTTGTCATAAGAAAATGAGCTTAAGCCTAAACCAAGGGTTAGTAAACTCATCACATCCTCCCTCTGATTAGGGGTAATGAGAATACCTTAAGCATGAAGTAAACACCTCACACTTAGTCACCATGGTGTAGGATTAAGATCATTAACCTATTTGCATTTATTTAGATGTTTTTGTTGTTTTTGTTTAGTGTTAAGTAATGAGTTTAAGCCATAATCAGGGATTTAATGGACTCATTACACCATCCTAATAGAAGGATAATAGATGAGAACATTTAAGCTGAGAAAGGCTCCTCAACTTAATCCATGATTAGGGATTAACCTCATGACAAAACAAAACCTTTATTAAAGTGGATTTTAGTTGATGGTAAGATTAAGAAGTGAATTTTATGATTTGTAAGACAACTTGAGGGGGACTTGTCCATTAACACTAGGGTTAGTCCTTCTTAACCAGTTGAGGAAGAATTAGAACCCTAATGCAAGGCCCAAGTTACAAGCTTGATGTCTTAGTGATTATTGGGTGGATTGATTAAAGGATTTAAACACATTAAGGGTTTAACACTTAGGATTAAATTTATACACTCCATCCTAATAGAAGGATGCAGGCATAAGCTTAATCACAAAGCCCTAAAACCTTTAAGGTTTAGTCCTTGATTAGGAGATGAGAAGAGAAGACTCAAGGATGACACAAAGGCAAAACTAAATGGGGGACTAATCAAACCCTAATTGTGATCATGCTTGGTTGTTCCTAGGGTTTATGAGGCTTGCAACAGATCTCCCAGAGAAAAGCCACCAGGAAAGAAACAGATGAAAGGAGGAGAAGCAGAAAGAAAATAAGACAACTTGATTCACCTAAGAAGACAAGTTTCCTGAAGAAAGAAAGTAAGAGATGAACATGAATGAGAAAACTCACTCTAATACAAAGATAAAATGCAGCAATGATGCATAAGAGAGATGAGAAGAGATTGTGAGAAGTGAAGGCAAATTCACTTCTCAAAACAACTTACCACCTGAAAAGTCAGCAAAAGAAATGAAATGCAATGAGAATGAGATGAAATACCATGATGCAAGACAAAGTCATAAGAATAAGCATGATGTTAATGATGCTAAGAGATGATGCAAACACATGTCAAGATATATGGATGATCATACAAGAATGGAGATGCAAATGAAGCATGCTTTGAACCATAAAGATTCATGAAAGTTTATGAAATGGAATGAACATATAACATGGAAAATGAATGATGCAATGATCAAACATGATGCTAGTATGTCCTAAGATGTATTATATGTCATATGGATGCACAAAATGTCATGGCAAGTTCTTGAATGCAAACATATGAGAGATGGATGCAAAGGAAGGCAAGAATTAGGGTTTACATACAATATGCAATGCAAAATTCAAAATCAGAAGCAAATGACAAGATAAAAAATTGAAAATGGGATCAAAGGAACCCTAACCCTACACGAGTTCACTGCCCAAAGGAGGGGACCTAACTCTTAACCTAATGGGTGTTCTGATTTTTCTAAGTCAACTAGGGTTTCAAGGCACCTCAAAAGAAAAAATGCTCATTAAATTGAAAATGAAAGATAAATTCAAACCAATTTTACCCTAAAAACTACATGATATGAAGGATACAATGTAAGAAGAACCATCATCAAACTCTTCATGGTTAGGCAGAATGAATTTTTCTAAGTTTGGACCAAAATATTTCCTTTAAATCACTTTAATTCCAATGAAAATTGTCAAAATACATTAAGGACCAAAAATAAATTTGTTTTGAGAGTTTGTTAATGTTTCTAAATGTTTTAAAATGCAATGTGAATTTTTTTGTGATTTTTAAATACCTAAATGCATTTTTAGTTAATTAATTTCCATTAACTAATTAAAAATAAACATTTAAATGATTTAAAAATAATTTTTAATGCAAAAAATGAAAATAAAAATATTTTTGGGTTCTGAAAATTGATAAAAGGTTTGACAAAAAATTTCAGAATTTTTCAATGCATTTTTCTATTTTTAAAAATTCGTAGAAAATAAAACAAATAAAATGAAATAAAAATTAAATAAAAAGAAAGTATGAACAATGGAGAGTCCAGATTGAATCTGGGCTTGGGAAGTTTGACCTGGCACGCATCTGGACGGCCCAGGTTCAAACTTCCCTAAACTTTATTTAATAATTAATTAATCCTAGGTTAAACTAATTAATGACTGATTAGGGCTTAATGACCAGATCTCATCCATCCAATGCACGCGGGAAAGAACAATCGCACGGCCTACATTCAAAGTTGCTAATTAATGGGATTAGGGCTTAATGACCTTCAGGCGACCGGAACAGTACTCCGGTCGTCTTCTCCGACGACACAAAACCCTAGCTTCTTCTACAGGTCACCAAACCTCAAATTTCTTCCACCAAAATATCCTCTCACTCTTCTAAACCTAAACCCTCACCTGAAACTCATTTATTTTACCTCACCAGCATGAATCGAAGCAAAATGTAAAACACGGGCAAATGTTCAGAGACAGTATACATGATGGTTTCGCACCCATTTTCAAAAGTAAACACATATTCATGATCAGGGGAGCATATAGCATCATAAAAGAACTTAAAAGCTAGTTTCTGGGAAAAAAGTTCTTCATGTTACCTGAGATGAAGACCCTCTGATTCTGAGCTTTCTGGACTCACCCTTTGTGCAAACCCACTTCTTTGAACACCCTGATGATGAAATGAAGCTCAGAAACCTTTGAGGATGGCTGGTTGATGCTGTTTGGTTTTGGTGTAGCAGAAATGTAGGTTAGTGTGTGTGGTGATTCAAGCTGTTTCAGGGGGTGGGTTTTGTTCTATGTGTGATATGTGATTTATTGGTGAAGAAATTTTGGATGTTTGAAGGCTGTGTGAAGAATTTCGAAGAGAAGAAGTTTTGGACAGATTTTGTGCAAGCTGGATTGTGGGAGGTTTCTGGCTTGTGTGTGGTGTGTTTTGGGATGCTTGAGGTCCACATATTAGACTCTGATTGGGCAGAGAGTTGGTAGTGGCACAGTTTGATTGGCATGGGCAAAAATGCAAAAAGTCAAAAGTATGTGTACTATAAGCATGGGCTGGAACAGAGGTGGTTCAATGGGGTGTCTTGCCTCAACATGGTTTATGGTGAGCCGTAGGATCAAAAAGATGCAGCTGGCTGGCTTGGATAGCAAGGTGGCATAAGTTTTGCATTTTGCCCTCTTTGAAGTTTCTTGTGAACCAAGGCATGAAATCTTATGATTTCTTGGGCAGCTTGTAGCAAAATGAGTTATGTGATGTTGTTATGGTGTTTTGATACCAATTAGAAGTCAAACCAATCCTTGGACATCATTCTTGCAAGAATTCCTTCTTGGAGAATTTTATGGAAAATGGCTTATGAAAGTTTGTGATCCAAGGCATGAACCTTGTAAACTCTTGGTCAATTCTGATTTTGCTAAGTTTCAATATGTTGTAATGATGCAAAGAAGTCATTTAGAGGCCTTGAAAGTGCTTAGAACTTGAATTTGCAAAAATCCCTCTTTGGTGTCAAAAGGGGAAATTTAGTGATTTTGTCCAACTTTGACAAGCCATAACTTTTGATTCAAAATGAATTAGAATGAGTTCTTGTACTTTTTCAAAAGGGAATGATCCAATCTACAACTTTCATGACCAAAGTGTTTCCATTTGAAGCATTTTTGAATCAAAAAGAGGGGGTTGAAAAACTTTCCCAAAATAGCAAGTTTACATTATAAGTCACTTTCCCAAAAAGGCAATTTTGCAAATGGCTTGAAATTCTTCAATTTTGTGAACTTATAACATCTTCTATGATCAAATAAATATCATACACATTCAAAATGATGGAGAAACCCCTTTGGTTGGGTCACTGGGAGCCTCAGATGCCCTGATTTTGCACTGACTTGCTCAAGAAGTCATCTCCTGATCAGATGCCTTCCCCATTGAATTTCTTCATGAAAATTGATATGCATGATCCTCATAACATATAGAGATCAATAGAAACAAGAATGACCAAAAAATTTGGAGTTATGGCTTCTGAAACCAAAACCCTAATTTTAGGTCATTTGTGCAGTTAAACCTGGCTCTGCTTCCATGCCTTTCTTAGTTCTTGCGATTTTTTTGACTTTCTTGACATTGTGAGGATGTGATATGATGTTTGAACACATATGGACCCTCTTGAGATGATTGAAGACCTTTGGAGTGGCTCAAATAGTTCAGGGATTGCTCAGATCACAAACCCTAGATGCAGATGGCTTTGAATCAATGCAGTGAAACAAAAATGCAATATGAGATGCTATGGTTGAACTTATGCAAATGAAAAGAGTCACAAGCCATGGTGTGAATGAGTGAGGGAAAATTTGGGGTGTTTACACACATGATTGTTTTTTAAATAAGTGGCACTCTGACTATCACAATGCAACTGAACTCCATTTTTCTCAACACTTAATTCTCTCACCAATCATGTAATACATACATATCATTATGTACTATACTTCAGTTGTTAAGATGATCACTATGGATTGAATCGCTGGTTTTCAATAAGTTATCGTTATTTACTCTACTTCAATTGTTTACATGATCACTATGGATTGAGTCGTTGATTTTCAATAAGTATGTCCCCCGACTAAAGTAAATACATACCATGTTGTATACCTCATATCATTCATATCACCAATATAGTCTTAATCAACATATCCTACAATTTAAGGATCAATATGGTCACTTGTAAACATGATACTATAACTTGTTGTGCCCTTTAAGTAATCCCCTGACTAAATTCCAATGACACTTTCCTGGTCTGGACATAAACTTACAAGCTTGATTTACAACTTATGCCAAATCTAGTCTAGTGCATACCATATCATACATTAAACAACCAACAACACTAACACGAGGAACCTTTGAGAGTATCCAATAAATTTAAGAGCTTTTATTAGTTTAAGCTCTTGAACCCCCTTATAGAAGGAAAAATTAAGTTTATAGCTAACTTCCAACTAAACAACAAACTACGCAGTGATACAGTGAGTCTTCCTTCCAAATGGGGGATCGAAGCAGTTAGTCCTTTTTCCACCAGAATCTTAGAGTGGTTAATATTCAAGCTTCTAAACAAACCCTGAGAGCTTTAACATTGGGATGAACTCTTGAACCTAAACCTTGGTTTTATAAGGGCCTAACCAAAACCTATGAAATTTTACCATAAGTTGATTTCTACCCTTAACAAGCTTTTAATATTGAGCTAAGCTTTAACCTAATCTTGGTTTTACCACTGGAAACCAAAAACCTATGAGATTTTAGCACGAGTTGATCTCTAACCTAAATAAGAGACATGATCACACAAATTCCAAACCTAAGTTTTTTACGGGTTTAACTTTGAACCAAACAAACAATCTCTAATTGAATAAAATTTTCAACCAAGCTGTAAACAAAAGTTCCTTGGTAAACTTATAAATCTACCATTCCAGAATTATAACTTCCTCACATGCAAGAAGACTTTCTTGAAAGGAACTTCAACTAAATTCTTAGTGAAAGAAAGTAAACAAAAGAAATTTTAGAGAGAGATAATAAATGTGAAATGAAACATGATTCTCAATGATTTGAAATGAGGGAAGAGACCTCTATTTATAGGCTAGAGGTTGACTCAAAAAGGAAATAGTTTTAAAGGCATTTTATGACTTGCCATTACACCATAGACCAATCAATTGGTTGACTCCATTTTAATTGATTACCATGTTAAAAAAGGAAATAAAAGATATATATATATATATATATATATATATATATATATATATATCCATTATGCATCATTAAGATGATGTCCTAATAGCTTGGGACCCATTTTTGAACTGAACCAATTGATTGGTTCAATATATCAATCGATTAGCAAAGACAAAACGTTACCTAGAGCTATTCAGACCGAAGGTATTAAAAATACACAAGAAGGGAGTTGAATTGTGTATGCAAAACTTTGTTCCATTTATGAACTCAAAACTTCAGAGTTTTAACTACGTTCAGACTTTGTTGACAAAATGTGTAATAGTAGCAGAAAATTAAGTTCAAAAGTAAATTTAGGACTTTGATAAGACAAGTATGCTTTGGTGAAGTGTGCATATGAACTGCTCTCCACGTCTTTAGAAAATAAGTTGTCATCAGAAGCTGGTTCATGAAACCAGAGTCTGATGTCTTCAGAGTCTGATGAACATATTTAGATTATGATATGCCAAAGTCTGAGTAGTATTGCTTCTTCACTTATGCTTTTAGCAGGATTAATTCATGATGAATTCTTAGCTTATGATCCAACACATTTGAACATATGTTAGTAAATCATATTATTCTTTCAATACTTTTTTTATCATCAAAACCTTTTAAGGGAGAAAAAAAATCGTGTTCCAACATATACAACTTCCATCTCATCTGACGCAACTTCAAGACATTCTTGAAAATGTTTTCTTGAGAAAAAATCAGTTCAAAAACTACTTTCATGTGTGTGTGTGTGTGTGATTCAGCCATGCGCGTTTATGATAACACCCTTGTACTTTAAGACTTTGTCAAATGTTTTCTTTCTTATATACACAACATGCTTAAGTTCACTTGAGACGAGGCTTGATTTATATTCCGTTAGGTTTCTATCATTGATAGTCAAGTACATCAAAGCATAATATCTTGGTTTGCATCTTTAACCACTTATGATTGACTTGTCATTAAGGACTAGTTATCATCATCAAAAGTTATTGTCTTTATTAAAGGCATGTCACCTAGAAGTAACCTACAAAACAAGGTTCCACATAATCTTCTTAGAAACACTTAAGTCTTTCATGTTAAACTCTTTTTACAACACAATTTTTCGTTCTTTTACATCATGTAAATGATTAGCAACATTTAACATATCTTTAACATACAATAAAAGGAAAATAAAAGAGACATCATTCAAATTCATAACATAAACACAATAATCATACTCATGTTTTCTATAGCTTATGTCAAGCATGTATGAAACAAAGTAGTTGTATTGTTGCCCCTGTGACTACTTTAAACCATACAAGGTCTTCTTCAATTTACAAACTATTTTATCATGTACAATGTCACTAAATCCCTATGGTTGCTCCATATAAATGTCCCCGTCTAGATTACTTTGAAGAAATGATGTCTTCACATTCATATGCTATAAATGTATGTCTTAATTGGCTACCAAGGATAACATGATGAACACTAATTTTAGAAATGCATGTCTTTTGGCACTTTTCATGTTTATCCTTTATTTAAAGGACAAACACTCCATTTTCCATGTCATAGTCTTAAGATCTTGTAACTGGCTGAAACTTGTCAACAATCTTAAAATTTAAAATACTACATATATATATGTTAGGCCTAAATAAAACCAAGTCTGACCCAAACTCATTATTACGACCCAAAAAAAAAATTTAGTAAAAGAGGTAGCATATCATGCACCTCATTCTCCTCTTATGTACTTATGCATTTGACTATTTTGAGCTTCGAGTATTTTAATTTAGGCTTTGTTTCTATTGCAATTGCTACCTGTAATACCCTAAAATTTTCCCTCTTAATTTATCACCAACCTCAAGTGGTTTATTGCTTCGTCATTTTGCATGATCATCCGAGCATTGCATCGCAACCAAAAAAATAATAATAAATCATGAGCATTTGAATATGCATAGGGCATGTGATTGGGCTAGATTTATCAATCTTGGAGCTCAAAGAAGGGAAAATCACCACAAAAATATATTCAAGGCAATTCCATGAGAAACGACCAAAAGAAAAGAAAATTGAAATTTTGAGGCCGTTAACCAGTTAACGCATTTGGTTAACCGGTTAACGGGTGCGGATTTTGGAAAAATGTTTGAAAAATAAGTTGGATTTCTTCACTTACCTCCACATTTTCCTTCCCTTTTCTTCCACTTTCATTTTATCTCATTCACCTCGGATTGTTTTACCATCTTCTACCACCTTCTAGATTATTCCAAGGAATATTCCAAGGAATATTCTAGAACTCCAACCCTAATCTTAACTAACTCCTAATCAAACTCCAAACCAAAGCCTAGTTCCATTCCTAAACCTAGCTCCATGCCTACTCATTATATAAACCCTAATCCACCAAAGCAAAGGGTTGGCAATTCATTTTCACCATTTTCATCTTCAATCTTCTCATTTTTCTCTCAATTCTCCCATTTTGTCACAAATTCACCAAAAAGCTTCTTCATAGATGTTCTTCAAATTCTTCATTAGAATTTGAAGAACTTGAAGCTAAGCCTTCACCAATCATCAACATTGGAGCTTAATTGAAGGAGTGCATTCTATTTTAGATTGATTTTGGAGCATTGGAAGTGATTAATCGAGAAGCGGCAAGAACAAATCACATTTATTTTGCATTTGCGGATCTTCGGTTTTCTTCATCGTTTGCAATCTGGTTCATCGCAACATTCACCGAGGTAATCCTCCGCTTCGTAGGTTGGTGATCTAAAACCACTTATGCTTTAACTTATTCTCTTCATCTCACCAAAACGACATTCTTTGCATGTTTATCGTTTCGATTGCGTTTTACCGTTCAATTTCGTTTTGATTGCGAATTGTGCGTTTTGTTTGTTAGAAGCTAGATCCGTAGTATAATCTAGGTCCTAATAAGTGTTAGAATACTCACTCTAGGTAGAAAATTCGTGTTAACATGTTCATGTGTGTGTTAGGGATTATTAAAAGTGAGTTTGTGGTCAAAAGCACTTATTTTAAGCCATTTTTCACATTTTGTTCAGCGTTAACCAGTTAACGCATTTGGTTAACCAGTTAACACGTGCATTTTGCCAGAAATCACTTTTGTTTTAGGACCTAGCTATTTTGTATGCTGATTGTGAGCTGTAAAAAGTTGTGTGCATTGTGCATTGTATTTTATTGCTGTTTGTGCATTTGGTAGCTGTAGTAGGTTGCTGGATTTTGCATTGCATCATTTTTAGGTCCATTAACCCTAATATTAAGTCTAGAGTTGGTCCTAGGAGCATTAGTATTTAATTGGTACTTTGTTTGCTTTATTATTCTAAATAATATGTAACACTAACCTTTGTTTTGTAGGGAGGTTAAGGTAAGTTCTCTACAACTTATTCCATTTACTTCTTTATGCATTTAATGCACATTTTGGCTTACCTTTCATACTTGTATTTGTTAGGTTTGTCTCATAACTTCATGTAAGTCCTGTTAGGATCAACTTAACTTCATTAAGAAGTAAGTTGTATTCTATTTTCTCTTTGTTTCTCCTTTCCTCCTCATTAGGATAGAAACCACACTAACCTAGATTCATTCATGTATGATAACACTAGGATTTTAGTCTTCCCCTTAGACTTTTTGCCTTTGTTTCGTTTCGTTTTGCTTTCTCTTTATCATCTCATGAAGAAAAGCTAAATAACACCTAATAAAGGTTGATATTTCTCATACGACACGAGACTTTGCTGTGGGTTACTTATGCACGTCCTATCTCGGGGCGAGGTATAAGTCATCTACCACGATGAACAAGCCTTAGTATGAGAAGGTTCACAAATAATAAACAGAAAACACTTCTCTAAAAGACAAAACAACAAAGAAGAATCGTCTTTTCCTTCGGGTATTTTTTCCCATCTCACTCACTCTCAACGCGAACTTGCGACGACTTGTCTCGCATGCAAGACGATAAACGCACTCGTTCAAAGCGAGCCTGCAACACCTGAGCATAGACATACGCAGATCCAGCGCATAAAAAATATAAACAAAGTTTTTGCCTTTAGTTACGCGAAATACGTCGACTCTGATCCTCATTTTCCCAATGAGGTACGTAGGCAGCGGGATAGGGCCCGTGCGAGCAAATTATTTATTTTCCCTACATTTCCCTCTTTCTTTCCATTTTCTTTTCCGGTTCCTTTTCTCATCCCAGTTCCAGTTAGCAGTTTTTTTTGTTGTTCAGGAACATCTTATTCCTCACCCTTTGAAACAAACAAGCAAGCGTGGATCCCGTTGGGTACGGCGGACGATCTGGGGTGCTAATACCTTCCCAGGTCGTAACCGACTCCCAAACCCAGATCTTTGGTTCACAAGGCCTCCTCCTTTCCTTCTCTCTTAGGTTTGTGCAGCATTACCTTTCCCATTCATTCGGGATAAAAATGCCTGGCTGGCGACTCTGACTTTTCCGCGTCACTTTCGTGTTTGTACCAGGATGAAAATCCCGGGAGCGATAGCTGGCGACTCTGCTGGGGACAAACCCAAAATCTATGGTTTCCCCTTTGAGAGTCAATCCTAGCGCCTGTTTGCTTTCGTTTAATTGGGTGTTTATGTGTGTGCTGTTGTGTGTTTATTTACTGTTTTCATTTATAGTTTTTACTTTACAACATTTATTTACTACTTTTAGTATTTATTTCACATGCATCATATATACTGGACTATCTGGAATGTCTGGACTGTACTGGTTTCCATTTTTTCTATGGGATGGGAGTTACTGTGAGATAAGCCAAACACCCGACTTGAGTGCACTATAGGATTAACATGGACATACATTGTACTTCCATGGTATCTCACCATGATGAGTGGCGATGTGTTCCACACCCAGATTGTGACCGTCTTGGAACTATCCTGTGTGAGGGGTTTACCTCACTTCAGGGTACGACCTCGATAGTTATGTGCATCTGGTGACCGATCATTGAGGACCTTAGTGGAAACACCCCTCTCCAGTGATGACAGTGGCAGACCACATTTGTTGGTAAACCCACTCGCATCCGAGGGTCCACTGGGAACTAATATAGGATGGCCTGGTTCTCTCATAGGAATCCAGTTAAAGGAAAACTGTTCGTATGAAGATAGTATTGTATCCCAAGGGTTGAATGTACTATTGTTTCTCGATTCAGTGCTTGAAGCTGGGTACTTGTGAGGGATGATTGTTTCCTTGGACTAAGCTGAGACCTCCCTGAGTAGTACATAATGCCAAACTGATTCCCTGATTTGGTCATTAGCCATTTCTCGAAGATGGTGAACGTATTATTACTGCTCAGCTTTGAGAGTTGTGATGTTGACCCGAGTAGCACACCCATGAGATGAGAGGGGCTTACAGCTTTGTAGGAACCCTTAAACTTCCAACATACCCACCTCTCCAGTATTGTTCAGTATTATGATATGGTTCTATATTACATTGAGTCTGAGTTCTAGAGTATCTGTACAAAGATAAAGTTATTATGGCTATCCATAGTTGGCTCACCACTCAACACCAGTATCATACCCTTGATCACATGCCTGCTGCATTCATAACATCATGGCATTTTAGCATACATGTTCGGTTATTTCCAAAGATCCCATATTTGAACCATGTCATTATATGTTCCTGTATCCAAACTGGAATCAAAGAAGATGATTCCTTGGAAATAATTGAACATGGAATTTGCATGTATCCTTGCACTCATTACAGGTGTCCGGGGAAAGGTTCTCATCCTGATTTGGTTACTCTCCAGAATGGCCAATTTGAATCACAATCATCAAGAGATGGGCATGGATCAATGTCAAGCAGAGATAGCTGAAATGAAAATCTGAATGGAACAACTCCTGGTGGGAATGCAGACCTTATGTCATGGCCACATGCTATTGATGGAGAAAGTTTACTAACTGAAGAAACAAGAGAACCAGACCATGGAAGCCCTAGAGGCAGTACTCGAAGAAGGGAACCATATCCCCTTTACTGTTACTGAAGTTGTTGTTCCTCCCCGTTCAGCAGGTTTGTTCCAAGATCAGGACGTGTTTTACAGACATTCTCCTCAACTTTGGGTTCCTAAGACCCTCAACTTGTAGACGCCTCCAGCTCACCAAAGGAAAGGTAAAGGCAGAAATTGAGGACAAAGGCCGAAGAAGCCTGAAGTTAAGTTTGATTTGATTCCGGTGTCATACGCGTAACTGCTTCCTTGTTTGCTCGAGCTTAATCTGATTGAACTTGTCACCATAACAGCCACACCAAAAAAGCTTCATCTAGATTTTGACGTCGTGCTAGATTGGTTTTCCATTCTGGGGCACCGAGTCATCATGTGGAGAACTGCAAGAGGTCCAAGTACCATGTTCAAGAGCTCATTAATTCAAAGATAATTGAGTTCGCGCCAATAAGCGGGGATGTGTCAAGGGATCTCATATCAGTGGTGGAAAAAGAAAGGACTCTCCCATTCCCTATCGCAAAGATCATCCCCAATCAAGGGTGTGTCTCTCCACCCTGGGTCGTAAAGACATCACGACAACCACCACTGCCCATTCACTGATCCAACACGGGGAAGAAAGTGCAAAAGGACTTCGGGGGTTCAAATTTATTTCAGCATCAGATCTATCAACAACAGGGAAGACTCAAACTCAAGCAACCTGAAGGAGTATTTGCTCCAATTCTCAACCCTCATAGCCAAGTGTTTGCTCATTTTCTCTAGAATTCGTTGGTTCAGCCAAGGAATTCTTTGCCAATGCCATACCCCATTCTCCCATATTACAATATGGGCGCTTCGTGTGAATTCCACTCCAGAAAATTCGGGCATACCATTGACAAGTGCAAAACGTTCAAGCACAATGTCCAAGATCTAAATGATTCAGGGATCATTACACCAGAAGGGGACCTCATGAGATGAAGCCTCTTGACCCGGCTGGCCACGCAGACTGCACGTGCGTCTTTAGAAGCTCAAGTCGGGAGATGTAGATTTCTTTGATGCATGTGGATTGCTTTATTGTAGTCCGAGATTACCTTCAGAGCTGTTGATGGAATCTCTTGTTTTTTCTTTTGTTGATGTGACCTTTTCCTGTACTTCAGTATTATTGACATTGGTTGTATAACTATTCGCATGTTTGCACATTATTTCTTTATGGAAGTTTTAGGGTGCCATTGTTTCAATTTTTCTATCCCGACAATTTTATTTTGATATTGAACTCCCAACGCTCAACACGTTCTCCGCACACACTCACCCAACACTTTATCTGATGGTGTGACCTTATTGGGTATCTGTCCCCTCATGTGAATGAAGTGGGATCATTAACATGGCATTTTCATTCATATCATTTTTGCATACTAACGGGTTACCCAAATTTCCTAATTTATTTGACCATTTCAGGAGAAGTGTCGTCCGTACCGGTACACTACTCGCTGAAATCAGAGGAGAGTCATGAATACTGTAAATACCGAGCTGAATGAGCTTCACACTCAGGTGGGGGAGTTTATGGCAATAATGCAGGGTATAGTTCAGGGACAACAAGAAATGAGAACCACCATGCAGAGGCTTAATCCCCCGCAAGCTGATCCTCAAGTGGTCACCTCGGACGCCTAAGGAAATCTGATCAATAACACTATCATTCCACCTACAGAGAATATGCCTCCTACTCCTGAAGGCGGTGGTCCAATTCCTGTTCATGTAACAGACCAACAAGAGGATAAATTTACTTTGCTCAATGAGGATATGGGATTTGGTGCTGGGGCCAATAACCAGGATTTCCAACTATTGGCCGAGAAGGTAAGGGCTCTGGAGTGTAGAGATACCCTAGGCATTGATGTTGCTGACATGGGGCTGAATTCAGGAGTGGTCATCCCTCCAAAGTTCAGACCACCTGTTTTCCACAAGTACGTTGGCAGCTCTTTCCCAAAAACTCACTTACATGCCTTCTACCGCAAAATCGTTGCACATATCAAGGACGAGAAGCTCTGGATGTATTACTTCCAAGACAACCTGTCTCTGGGATCACTTGAGTGGTATATGAAGCTGGAGAAGAACTCTGTCCATAACTGGAAGGAACTTGGGAAGCCTTTCTCAAGCAGTACCAATATAACATTGACATGGCTTCCATCCGAACTCAGCTTCAGAGCCTGTCTCAAAAGAACTTCGAGAGCTTTAAGGAGTACGCACAGAGGTGGCGCAAGGTCGCGGCCAGAGTACAACCGCCGTTGCGGGATAGATAAATGGTGGACCTTTTCATGGATACTCTTCCTGGGAACTTTATAGAACGGTTATGAGGCTGTTCGTCCAGCGGTTTCTATGATGTCATCCTGACTGGTGAAAGAGTTGAGAAATGGATGAAGCAAGGAAACATTCAGAACAATGGTGCCTCTACCTCCGGAACCAAGAAGTCGTCTTCAAACGGGCAAAAGAGACAATACGAAGAAGCCAGGGCAGTCTATGGTCAGCGAAAGAGGAGAAATCAAGGTTCATATTACCATGCATCATCTATGGTCCTCCCAAGGGCAACCCAATTGCAACAGCAAAATCGTCGCCAACATCCGCAAAGGAGGGAAAGAGTTTTCAACCCTTTGCCAATGTCTCATACTGACCTACTACAACACTTGCTTCAGTTGAAACTGAATGAGCTTCGCAAGTTGTCCCCACCTCCTTTCCAACTACCGGATGGATGGGATGCCAACACCCACTATGATTTTCATTCTGGGGCACCAGGACATCATATCGATGGATGTAAAACTTTTCACCATAAGGTGCAAGATTTAATCGATTCAAAAGTTGTCAATATTGCACCAAACAGATGAGGAAAAGGGCATCCCAATACTCTCAATAATGGCATTGTTTCTTTCAAATTATTTTCATCCCTATTGAGGGGAACTACGTCGCTCTGATTCTTCATTGGTCAATGAAGATACGTAGGCAGAAGATCGTCAGGTCTTTCCGAGCAACCTTATGATGTATCTTTATTCCCCAACTTTACTCTTTCCTCTAGACAAAATAATTGGAAGAAGAGGTATGATTTCCATGACGGACATGCGACCATTTACTTGAAGACTACAAGTCCATGAAGAGCTATTGATCACAGGAAGCATTCAAGACTGATCAGTCCAAATGGAG
This sequence comes from Lathyrus aphaca, assembly GCA_963966055.1. Classification (NCBI taxonomy): domain Eukaryota; kingdom Viridiplantae; phylum Streptophyta; class Magnoliopsida; order Fabales; family Fabaceae; genus Lathyrus; species Lathyrus aphaca. The sequence goes on from OZ014522.1 coordinate 184,278,406, forward strand.
TCAAGTCTCCTCAATTACGGCAATATTCAGCTTCTTTATTGCATTTCTAGTTGTAGTGTTCTTATGTTTGTTTAAACATTTGTATGCATGCATGAAACTTGTTTGTTTTTTAATGTTAATCATAAATAAATGTACATGTTTTTCTTGAAGTAATCCATTCATATTCACTCATAATTTTGTGTATGTGCATTGCAATACCAACTGTCGTGCTTAAACTCTATGAGGGAGAATGACGAAATGAAAACCCAAAAAGCTCTAATTGTGTGCTTTTGAGAAAGACCCTATTAACGATGTACATGCATTGTTTCAAATCCTAAACAGTGGAGATATTAGGGATATAGAACCTCGCTAACCCCTTTGATCCTTGAAGTAGGAACTTCTTTTCGCATGAAAAAACCCTTACATTTAACCCAGGGCAGGGTAGACGTCTGTTAGTTTGATCGAGCGTTCATACTTTCATAAAAGAGTGCATCTGAGGATCCATTACCTTTTGTTGCACCAAATCAAGAGGTCCGAAGACCGGAAACCACAATGGTTATCCCAATCAAAAGGTCCAAAAACCAGAAACCATAAGGCTTATTCCTCATCGACCAAGGAGTGAGACAATCACGACCCTTTCAAAGCAATCAAGACAACCAGTGTTACACAATTTGTTCAAAAAAGAAAGAAAGAAGAGAATCGAAAAGAGAAATGAAAAGGCCCGCTAAGTCGGAAAAAAACAACAAGAAAACAAGCGACCTAGGCAAAAATTAGGGCATCCTGCTGGACTTCACAATCAAAGATTCACAAGAATCATCCCAGGAAAAAGTTAGGGATAAGCAAAATAATACAAAAGCGAAAAACAAAAAGGATTACACAAGAGAGATCCTCAAACAAGAATAAACTCATGTGATACAAACACAAAAGACAATAGGGGTGACTGACTCCCAACAGCAACAACAATAACCTAATTGGTGCTTAAACATTAGCAGCAATGGTTCATCAATCATCACAAAATCCTTTTTGAGAGGTGAGCGCTTGTGAACGCTAGCTGAATTTAGGAACAGAGAACATCACGAAGAGGGGTGGGTACATAAAAACTTAGAGCCTATATCCTTTGTTTCTATAACCTTGAACCAGGCCACGATACAACCCTCAAAAGTCCTAATTGAAACAGGGTTATTTTGAGAGCACACTACTAAGAGACCATGTTCCCGAATCCTAGGAGTTATTATATAAGATCTTTGTTGGTATTTCACATGCATGCTTTCTTTTACTAAAAAATAATGTCGTATCTTAACTAGTGATTCGCTCACAAAGGTTTGTGATGCATTTTCAACAAAAACATCAAGATTAACATGTGTGTTGCATTAGAATTTTCATTCTCTGAATAAACATTGTTTGTGCTTGCATACATTTGTTTGACATCGTGGGAGTTCACATATAGAACCTCAGTCCAGAAGCTTAATCTTGCCAAGTTGAGAAGTATGAAACTTCTGAAGGAAAATCATGTCGGGATGCACTTTTCCAAGTAACTTCATTGAGTAGGGACTTCCCCAATAGTTGTGACAAACTGGGGAAACCACTTAGAGATTCAAATCTCTCTAAGAACAATTGGTATGTGTATTCACTTGAAGAACAGTCAATCAGGGGCAATTACTCAAAGGCTCGTACTGGGCAGGCCACCCCAAGAGCATGATAAGTATTATCTCCCGAAGACGATCATTCAGAAGTACCTACCCAAGGTTCAAATAATGGGGCAGAATATCTCACAGTGATATGAGGTTTTTTATGAATCCTCGCGAGGCAAAATTCTTGCATAGACCATGCAGTCTGAGGCAATTATGTAGAGGTCTGACGAATAACTCCAAGAGTTTGAAGACACTGATGCATCTCGGATGCCATGTTTTCTGTAAAATCCTCTTGAGACAATTTCCTCTGATAGACCATAGTCTGAGGCAAGTTGAAAGGAACCATTGTTCACTTATGATCAGTAGACAATCGACCAGTCCAAAGAATGGAAGCGAAGCCATTGCCAACAAGGGACATCAATGAGTTGTTTCTTCAGCAGGCGTCATTGAGCATGATTCCTCAGCAAGTCTCATCATATCATCCCCTCTCCAGCAGAGCAACAACAAAGAGAATGATACTTCCATATCAAAATACTATCATTATTCCTCATCCCCAGCGGAGGATTCCTTCCACTTCTCATCTCCAGTATGAGACACGTCCTACCTCTCACTCCCAACAAGAGGTGATCAAACTTGTAGTTCCTACAGGAAATATCCTCAGCTGAGTCTTCTCCTCCCTAGTGGGATTAAAAACGAAAATTATTCTCCAGCACGAGAAGCCTTATATCCCCAGCATAGCGGATAAATGATGGATACTACTCGAACGGAAGGATGTCATGATCTCCTTATCCCTAGCCAGAAACGATTCAAGACTCCTAACGTCAGCAAGAAATGTCTCCCAATAGCATTTTCCGTTATCCCCTGTAGAGTCAGAATTGAAAAAAGGCAAGCATTCTCCCCAAGAAGAAAGCCCTCTTTCAACAAGGAATATTCCCCATCAGAGTCTTCTTATCTCCAACAGCACAAGAGAATTCATCATTCCCCAACATAAATAAAGATACAGAAGGTCTCAAATTCTCTTCTCTACCCATCAGATATCTTCCCCAAACAGAAGGGTACACCTAAAGGATTTCCCCCAGCAGGTTTATTCCTCAAAAGAGTACCAACACATTTGTCTCCCCAATCGTGTCAGAAGGATATCATTCCCCCAGCGGAGTTCAGCGAGTAGTGTACCTCTTTGTAGATCAAGGTCATCCTCAATGGGGTCTTGGCTCTCCAATCTCAAAGTCCAATTTATTTTTAGTAATGATAGCAGTTCAGAGCCGGTGGACCATTATCACTATCTCCCCACGTAGTTTCTCATTCCCTGTATTGTTTCTCTTCCTCACAAGGATTCACCACAATCAATGCAACAATGGACCCTTCCCCAGCGAAGTCGTCGAAGATACCCGTTCTCTCCTCTTCAAGAGATCTCCCTTGCATTTGCATTTAGTAATCATCATTACATTTGCATCCTCAAAAAGAATAGCATTTCCATCATTATGGAGCATTACACCGTGGAAAAATTCAAACATTTGCATACGAAGCATAAGCCAGTTTTGGTACCTTTCACAAAAGCCCAAAAACATCAGTCCTTAAATCAGACCAAAGTATCCCCATAGAACGCCAAGTTCATTTCCCAGTGGGTTGATTTCTTTCAAGTCTTGTTTGACATTCTTCTTTGAGTCTTGTTTAAGTACAAAAGTCTCATTGTTTCCGCGTCTCCGTTTAAGTACAATGGTCGCATATCGGGCTCTCGTTTAAGTACAACGATCCTGTTTCTCTCGAGTTGCCATTTATGTACTATGGTCTCCTCTCCTAGATTCTGTCTCAGCATGATGGTCTCATTTCTTGGTTATGGATCGGTTGATACCATTTCCATGATAAATCGGTTGATCTTACTTGAGTTGTAAATCGGTTGATATTACTTCTCTTCGAGCCTTAAATCAGATGATATTACGTTCTCGCTTTCCTGGGTATGGATCGGTTGATACCATTTCAATGATAGATCGGTGATCTTACTTGAGTTGTAAATTGGTTGATATTACTTCTCTTCGAGCCGTAAATCATATGATATTACGTTCTCATTTCCTGGTTATGGATCGGTTGATACCATTTCCATGATAGATCGGTGGATCATACTTGAGTTGTAAATCGGTTGATATTACTTCTCTTTGAGCTGTAAATCGAATGATATTACATTCTCGCTTTCATGGGCATGGGTCGGTTGATACCATTTCCAAGATAGATCGGTTGATCTTATTTGAGTCGTAAATCAGTTGATTTTACTTCTATCTTTTTACTCTTACAAGTCAATGCTTGTTTTCCCCAGTTGAGTTGTCGTCCAAGTTATGATAATCTCTTTTTCAAGCTCACTCACGGTGTGTCTTGTTTGCTTTATCACCCAAGCGTGGTAAATGTTGTGCGATCCCGTCCAAGTCTGGTTTCGTTTCTTCGAGTTATCATCTAAGTACGATGGTATCTTTTCAAGCTCACTCACGGTGTGTCTTGTTTGCTTTATCATCCAAGCGTGGTAAATGTTGTGCGATCCCGTCCTAGTCCGGTTTCGTTTCTTCGAGTTATCATCTAAGTATGGTGGTATCTTTTCAAGCTTACTCACGGTGTGTCTTGTTTGCTTTATCACCCAAGCATGGTAAATGTTGTGCGATCCCGTCCAAGTCTGGCTTCGTTTCTTCGAGTTATTATCTAAGTACGATGGTATCTTTTAAGCTTACTCACGGTGTGTCTCGTCATCTAAGAATGACATTTCTTCTCAATCTCTTTTCATCCCACAGAGTCCAAATTTTTCGGTTTATTCGGGTATTCAATCACTCTATACCTCGAAGGTATGAGAGCTATTGCTATCATCCATTCAGGTCTACAGATGATTGAATAGGGGCAGCTGTAATACCCTAAAATTTTCCCTCTAAATTTATCGCCAACCTCAAGTGGTTTATTGCTTCGTCATTTTGCATGATCATATGAGCATTGCATCGCATCCAAAATAATAATAAAAAATAATAAAAAATCATGAGCATTTTCATGTGCATAGGGCATGTGATTGGTCTAGGTTTCTCAATCTTGGAGCCCAAAGAAGGGAAAATTGTAACGCGCCAATTCGATTTTCCCAATTTTTGTGTAGTCCTTTATTTTATTTGTATGATAATTATTTTGTTTGTGAAGTTAATATGATGATATGATATGTTGATGAATTAATGTGATATATTGGTGTGATATGTGATTTTTACCGTTTTGTGAATTTTCGGGTAAAATTGGTTTGGAGGGTATTTTAGGTATTTGTTAATTAATGATAAGTTAGAAATTAGTAGAATTGATATTTTGTGAGAAAATGATATTTGGTTGGAAAGAAATAGAAATAATAGAGTAAGAATAGAAATAGAGAGAAAAGAGTATAAGTTAGTAAAGAAGAGAAAGAAAAGAAAAGGGATAGAAAGAAAATAGAAGAGAAAGAAAAAGGAGAGAAGAGAAAAGAAGAGAAAAGAGGAAAACTTGGAAAATCTAGGTTTTGATCAAGATTGCTCTGCGTAGACGAAATAATCGGGTAAGGGTGATAAACATTGTTATCTTAATCTTGTATATGATTATGTATGTGTTAGATTTTGTGGGTTTTTGATTTGGTAGAAGTTAGAGAAGATGAATAGTTAGGTTTTGAGAGAAAATATGAGGAATTTATGGATTAATCGGTTGGAAATTGTTATAGCCGAAGTATGATAGCTAGAATATGTTATTGATCATGTTTGTATGAGCTTAGAGGAGTTTTGGAGTGTTTTTGGTTGACTGTTCGCAGCTGGTATTTTTCTGAAATCGCAGTGGTTGCTCAGCGAGCTACCCCTCGCTCAGCGAAAGTTCCAGGGTGATTTTCGCTCAGCAAGCCTGGGAGGATTTTTGGGTTTTTGCGTTTTGTTTCGTAACTTGAATTTCGTGTATCCGTTTTTAGTGATCCTTATATCGATTCGAAGCTAAAAACATGTAGAATCTATTGATGCTAAAATATGTAATTTTTAGCCGACTTTTACCCGACTTTTCCGATAAAACGTAATTATGTTAATTATGGAATTGTGGGTTTGATTGTTGTGTTGTGGCTGTTTGGAAAGTAGATACATTGCCTGAATTAAATGCAAATGTATGTAAATTGAATGAGATGAATACATAACTATATTGTGAATATGTATGCATTTTCAATAATGTTGTGTGTCATTTTGCATGTAAGCATAATGTATGCATTCTTGTGCTGTGGATTCTTTGTGAATTCGTTGTAGCATCGTGTGCTCGTGTGGAGTGTGAGCTATGACTACAACAAGATCGTGTGCCCATGTGGGATGTGAGCGATCGGATTGTGTGCCCATGTGGGGTGTGAGCTATCCAGAAACATCGTGTTCCCGTGTGGGTGTGAGCGATGGGTGATTTATTCACATTGATTGTGTGCCCGTGTGGGGTGTGAGCAATCGGATTGTGTGCCCGTGTGGGGTGTGAGCAATCTATAAACATTGTGTGCCCATGTGGGGTGTGAGCAATGGGGAACATCGTGTGCCTGACGGGGTGTTACTTTAGGTAACAAGCGATGATTCCATTTGGTTCCTGAGTGAACCTGCTGAATTGTTGAGTCGGTACCGCATTTGAATCTGCATAGATTCGTGTGTCGGTCTCTATGAGTTGCATTTTATCATTTTAATTTTGATATGCAGAAGTAAACATGAATATGCATATGTTTCTTTGGAGTATTATGGAGATGATAGTATGTATGAAGAAACATACTTGATTGTATATATGCATGTTTGATATATGTATATGCATGTGATTTATACATTTGTAATGTATATGTGTGATTAAACATAGCTAGACGTATGTTTATGCGGAATGATTAGAATTAAAGAAAAAACATAAATAATATGAGTTTATGTGAATTAGTGAATTGGTGCATGATGAACATGCTTGAATTGTGTATGTACATGTTGCGATGTGTATATGTGATGAGGTATGAATTATGGTGAGAATATGTTTTATGTGTGTGTTATATGTTGAGATATATAATTATATGCAATGTTATTATGATAATGTTTCTCACCCTTCTGCTGTTTTATGATGCTCTATGAGGCATTGCAGAGTAGGTTGCTAGATGGCATATTTTTGTGAAGCTCGTCTTCATCTTTTGGTCGGTCGGCTCTGATATGTAGCACCGGGTAGTTAGATTGGCTTAGTGTCATTTTTGTGATGCATTGTGTATATGTATCTGTTGGATGGATGTTTTGTATAAACATGATTATTGTTGTTGGAATCAAACTCGTTGATATATATATATATATATATATATATATATATATATATATATATATATATATTTATATATATATGAATGGAAATATATATGTTTGATATTGTTGATTTAGTTTCCGCTGTGTTATTATAATTTTGGAGATATGGGTGTAAGGATTAAACTCCCTATGTTGAAAACTACCCCATCGTTGCATATCTTTAAATGAGCAGGTGTTGTATGTTTGTTTTTAATTTTCAAGCATAATGTGACATGACTCTTTTATACCATGTTCAATTATACTCTGATGAAATGTTTAACATGTGCCTAAATGATTTAATTGATTATTTAGGGGTATAGATAGGGGGTGTTACATTAAATGGTATCAGAGCCAGTGTTCGAGTCAGTTGTGTCTGTCTTAATGTTGTTGTGATTGGACTTTTGTTTAATCTTGTTGTTGTCTTTGGGAACAATCAGAATATGGCTGGTAGAAACGACAATGCTATGGCTGCTGCTTTGGAAGCAATGGCTAGGGCGGTGCAGGGAGCGCCGAATGTGAATGTGAATGATGAGTTCAGGAAGAATCAATCGTCGGTCTTCAAGGGAAGATTTGATCTTGATGGTGCTCAGAATTGGTTAACGGAGATTAAAAGAATCTTCAGAGTCATGGGCTTTGCTGAAGAGAGCAAGGTGAGACTTGGTTCTCACATGCTGAAGGAAGAAGCCGATGATTGGCGGGTCGGTAGAAGTCAATCTCTTGAGGAGGGTGATGAAGAGATAACTTGGGAAGTTTTTCATACTTAATTCTTAGGGAAGTACTACCCTGAGAGTGTGAAGGGAAAGAAAGAGATGGAATTCCTTGAGCTGAAGCAAGGTAGTATGTTAGTGGTTGACTATACTGCTAAGTTTGTGGAATTGGTTCAGTTTCATCCTTATTATGTTGCGGCTACTGCTGAGTTTTCTAAGTGCATTAAGTATGAGAATGGTTTGAGTCCTGAGATTAAGAAAGTTGTGGGATATCAGAGGATTGGAAGGTTTTCAGATTTGACTGAATGTTGTAGAATCTTTGAAGAAGATAGCAAAGCTCGTTCTCCACATTAAAAGAGTGTGAATGAGAGGAAAGGGAAGCAACAAGCTAGAAGTGGACCTTATGTGACACCCACTGATAAGGGAAAACATAGGGGAAACTTTGATAGGAGATATGGTGGAGGGATTTCTGGCCCCGTTAAGTGTTACAAGTGTGGCGATCTAGGCCACAAGTCTTTTGAGTGTGGGAAGAATATTGTGAAATGTTCAAACTGTGGAGGTCTTGGACATGCTACTACCGAGTGTAGGAGGAATGTTGTGAAGTGCTTCAATTGTGGGGAAGTTGGTCACATTAGTACTAAGTGTACTAAGCCAAAGCAAGCTCAGGCGGGCGGAAAGGTGTTTGCATTAGCAGGGAAGGATACTACTAGTGCAGATCGTCTGATTAAAGGTACATGCTTTATTAATAGTACACCTTTAGTTACTATTATTGATACGGGAGCGACTCATTCGTTTATTTCTCTTGAGTGCACTAAGTGTTTGAATTTTTTTATGTCTTCTTGGGGTGGTGAGATGGTTATTGAGACTCCTGCTTCAGGGTCGGTAACTACTTCTTTGGTGTGTGTAAGTTGTTCTTTGACCATGTATGGTAAAGATTTTGTTATGGATTTAGTTTGTTTGCCGTTGGAAGGTTTGGACGTGATCTTGGGTATGAACTGGTTGCAATTTAATCGAGTTCATATAGATTGTTATCATAACTTAGTAAGGTTTCCTTCTTTGGATGATGATGAAGAAGAGAATTTCCTATACGAAAGAGTTGAAGAAACTTTTAATGGACGAAGTTCAATTGTTTGGTTTGTTTGCATCGTTGTCAGTGGAAAGCGAAGTGGAGATAAGTAGGTTTCCAGTGGTGTGTGATTTTCCAGAAGTGTTTCGGACGATATTAAGGATGTACCACCGGAAAGAGAAGTTGAGTTTTCTATTGATCTAGTTTCGAGTACTAGACCGATTTCGATGGCACCATATTGTATGTCAGCTTCAGAGTTGGTAGAATTGATGAAGCAATTGAATGACTTGTTGGACAAGAGGTTTGTTAGGCCGAGTGTTTCTCCTTGGGGTGCACCGGTATTGTTGGTAAAGAAAAATGATGGAAGCATGCGGTTATGTATTGATTATCGACAGTTGAATAAAGTGACAATTAAGAACAAGTATCCGCTTCCAAGGATTGATGATTTGATGGACCAATTGGTTGGTGCGCGTGTTTTTAGTAAGATTGATTTGAGATCAGGATATCACCAGATTCGTGTGAAAGTGGGGGATATTCAAAAGACGGCTTTTAGGACACGATATGGTCATTACGAGTAATCCGTGATGCCATTCGGAGTTTCTAATGCGCCAGGTGTGTTTATGGAATACATGAATCGTATTTTTCATGAACAGTTGGATCGTTTTGTGGTTGTGTTCATCGATGACATTTTGATTTATTCTAAGTCTTAAGAGGATCATGAAGAGCATTTAAGGATTGTGTTTCAGATTTTGAAAGAGAAGCAATTGTATGCTAAGTTGTCAAAGTGCGAGTTTTGGTTGTCGAAGGTAAGTTTTCTTGGGCATGTTATTTCCGATGGTGGTATTAGTGTTGATCCATCCAATATTGATGTGGTAATGCAATGGGAAGTTCCTAGACCGGTTACAGAGATTCGAAGCTTTTTAGGCTTGGCGGGTTATTATCGGAGGTTTATTGAAGGATTTTCAAAGTTGGCACTTCCGTTAATGCAGTTGACTTGTAAAGGAAAGGCTTTCATTTGGGATATTCATTGCGAAGAAAGTTTTATGGAACTTAAGAGAAGGTTAACAACGGCTCCGATCTTGATTTTTCCGAATCCGACGGAACCATTTGTGGTGTTTTGTGATGCTTCATTGTTTGGGTTAGGTGGTGTTTTGATGCAAGATGGAAAAGTTGTAGCGTATGCTTCAAGACAATTGAGGGTGCATGAAAAGAATTATCCTACGCATGATTTTGAATTAGCGGTCGTGTTTTTTACTCTAAAAATTTGGAGGCATTATCTTTATGGTGCAAGGTTTGAAGTTTTTAGTGATCACAAAAGTTTGAAGTATTTATTTGATCAAAAGGAATTGAACATGAGGCAAAGGAGATGGTTAGAAATTTTGAAGGATTATGATTTTTGTTTGAATTACCATTCGAGTAAGGTGAATGTGGTGGCCGATGCCTTGAGTCGTAAGTTGTTACATATGTCCGCATTAATGATAAGAGAATGGGAACTTTTGGAGAATTTTAGAGACTTGAGTTTGGTTTGCGAGATGACGCCGAGAAGTGTGAGACTTGGTATGCTACGTGTTACGAATGATTTTCTTGAAACCGTTTGTGAAAAGCAAAAGTTGGATTTGAAATTTGTTGATTTGATGATGAATGAGAATAAGGATTTCAAGGTTGATGATTCTGTAGTTTTGAGATTTCGTGGTCGTATTTGTATTCCCAATGATGGGGAGTTGAAAAAGATGATATTGGAAGAGGGACACCAGAGTAATTTAAGTATACATCCGGGAGCGAATAAGATGTACCAAGATTTGAAAAAGATCGTTTGGTGGTCCATATTGAAGAGAGATGTAGATTATTTTGTGTATGCGTATTTGACTTGTCAGAAGTCTAAGGTGGAACATCAGAAGCCTAGTGGTTTAATGCAACCGTTGGATATTCCGGAATGGAAATGGGATAGTATATCGATAGATTTTGTTACGAGTTTTCCGAATACACAAAGAGGTCATAATGCTATTTGGGTAATTGTCGATAGGCTTACTAAATCTGCTCACTTTATTCCGATGGATATTAGTTATTCTTTGGAGAAGCTAGCCGAGATTTATGTTTCTGTGATTGTGAAGTTGCATGGAGTTCCTAAGAGTATTGTATCAGATAGAGATCCTAGATTTACATCGAGGTTTTGGGAGAGTTTGCAAAAGGCTTTGGGTTCTAAGATAAGATTAAGTTCGGCTTACCATCTGCAAATAGACGGTCAAACCGAGAGGACAATTCAATCGTTAGAGGATTTGTTGCGTGCTTGTGTGCTAGAACAATGTGGTGTTTGGGATAGTTATTTAGCGTTGATTGAGTTCACCTATAATAACAGTTTTCATTTGAGTATTGGTATGGCACCATTTGAGGCTTTGTATGGTCGGAGATGTCGAACACCTTTGTGTTGGCATGAAATCGGGGAAAGAACGGTAGTTGGACCGGAGATGGTACAACAAACGACGGAAAAAGTAAAGTTTATTTGGGAGAAGATGAGGGCTTTTCAAAGTAGGCAAAAGAGTTATCATGACAAGAGGAGGAAGGATCTTGAGTTTCAGGAAGGAGACCACGTGTTCTTGAGAGTTACATCGGTTACGGGTGTGGATCGTGCTTTGAAGTCGAAGAAGTTGACTTCTCGTTTTATTGGGCCGTATCAGATTACTGCACAAATGGGTGTCGTGGCTTATCATGTGGCGTTGCCTCCGAATATTTCGAATTTGCATGATGTGTTCCATATTTCGCAACTTCGGAAGTATGTTCCGGATCCGTCACATGTTATTCCTATGGATGAGGTTGAAGTAAGAGATAACCTTACGGTGGAAGCTTTGTCGGTTAGGATTTTGGATCGTGAAATCAAGAAGCTAAGAGGCAAGGATATTGCACTTGTGAAAGTGGCGTGGGGAGGCGGAGCGGAAGGCAATATGACTTGGGAATTGGAGAGTAGGATGCATGAGTAGTATCCAGAATTGTTTGGATCAGGTAATATTTTTGAGGTCGAAAATTTCTAAAGTGGGGGAGAGTTGTAACGCCCCGATTTGATTTTCCCAATTTTTGTTGAGTCTTTTATTTTTTTTGTATGATAATTATTTTGTTTGTGAAATTAATATGATGATATGATATGTTGATGATCTAATGTGATATATTGGTATGATATGTGATTTTTACCGTTTTGTGAATTTTCGGGTAAAATTGGTTTGGAGGATATTTTAGGTATTTGTTAATTAATGATAAGTTAGAAATTAGTAGAATTGGTATTTTGTGAGAAAATGATATTTGGTTGGAAAGAAATAGAAATAATAGAGTAAGAATAGAAATAGAGAGAAAAAAGTAAAAGTTAGTAAAGAAGAGAAAGAAAAGAAAAGGGATAGAAATAAAATAGAAGAGAAAGAAAAAGGAGAGAAGAGAAAAGAAGAGAAAACAGGAAAACATGGAAAAGCTAGGTTTTGATCAAGATTGCTCCGTGTAGACGAAATAATCGGGTAAGGGTGATAAGCATTGTTATCTTAATCTTGTATATGATTATGTATGTGTTAGATTTTGTGGGTTTTTGATTTGGTAGAAGTTGGAGAAGATGAATAGTTAGGGTTTGAGAGAAAATATGAGGAATTTATGGATTAATCGGTTGGAAATCGTTATAGCCGAAGTATGATAGCTAGAATATGTTATTGATCATGTTTGTATGAGCTTAGAGGAGTTTTGGAGTGTTTTTCTCTCAGCGAGCTGTTAGTCGCTCAGCGAGCCTGGGAGGATTTTTGGGTTTTTGCGTTTTGTTTCGTAACTTGAGTTTCGGGTATCCGTTTTTAGTGATCCTTATATCGATTCGAAGCTAAAAACATGTAGAATCTATTGATACTAAAATATGTAATTTTTATCCGACTTTTACCCGAATTTTCTGATAAAACGTAATTATGTTAATTATGGAATTGTGGGTTTGATTGTTGTGTTGTGGCCGTTTTGCAAGTAGATACATTGCCTGAATTAAATGCAAATGTATGTAAATTGAATGAGATGAATGCATAAATATATTGTGAATATGTATGCATTTTCAAGAATGTTGTGTTTCATTTTGCATGTAAGCATAATGTATGCATTCTTGTGTTGTGGATTCTTTGTGAATCCGTTGTAGCATCGTGTGCTCGTGTGGAGTGTGAGCGACGACTACAACAAGATCGTGTGCCCATGTGGGGTGTGAGCAATCCAGAAACATCGTGTGCCCGTGTGGGGTGTGAGCGATGGGTGATTTATTCACATTGATTGTGTGCCCGTGTGGGATGTGAGCAATCAGATTGTGTGCTCGTGTGGGGTGTGAGCAATCTATAAACATTGTGTGCCCACTTGGGGTGTGAGTAATGGGGAACATCGTGTGCCCGACGGGGAGTTACTTTAGGTAACAAGCGATGATTCCATTTGGTTCCTGAGTGAACCTGCTGAATTGTTGAGTCGGTACCGCATTTGCATCTGCATAGAGTCGTGTGTCAGTCTCTATGAGTTGCATTTTATCATTTTAATTATGATATGCAGAAGTAAACATGAATGTGCATATGTTTCTTTGGAGTGTTACGGAGATGTTAGTATGTATGAAGAAACATACTTGATTGTATATATGCATGTTTGATATATGTATATGCATGTGATTTATACATTTGTAATGTATATGTGTGATTAAACATAGCTAGACGTATGTTTATGCGGAATGATTAGAATTGAGGAATAAACATAAATAATATGAGTTTATGTGAATTAGTGAATTAGTGCATGATGAACATGCTTGAATTGTGTATGTACACGTTGCGATGTGTATAGGTGATGAGGTATGAATTGTGGTGAGAATATGTTTTATGTGTGTGTTATATGTTGAGATATATAATTATATGCAATGTTATTATGATAATGTTTCTCACCCTTCTGCAGTTTTATGATGCTCTATGAGGCATTGTAGAGTAGGTTGCTGGATGGCATATTTTTGTGAAGCTCGTCTTCTTCTTTTGGTCGGTCGGCTCTGATATGTAGCACCGGGTAGTTAGGTTGGCTTAGTGCCATTTTTGTGATGCATTATGTATATGTATCTGTTGGATGGATGTTTTGTATAAACATGATTATTGTTGTTGGCATCAAACTCGTTGATATATATATATATATATATATATATATATATATATATATATATATATATATATATATATATGAATGGAAATATATATGTTTGATGTTGTTGATTTAGTTTCCGCTGTGTAATTATAATTTTGGAGATATGGGTGTAAGGATTAAACTCCCTATGTTGAAAACTACCCCATTGATGCATTATGTTTGTTTTTAATTTTCAAGCATAATGTGACATGCCTCTTTTATACCATATTCAATTATACTCTGATGAAATTTTTAACACGTGCCTAAATGATTTAATTGATTATTTGGGGGTATAGAAAGGGGGTGTTACAAAAATCACCACAAAAATATATTCAAGGCAATTCCATGAAAAACGACCAAAAGAAAAGAATAAAGAAATTTTGAGACCGTTAACCAGTTAACGCATTTGGTTAACCGGTTAACGGGTGCAGATTTTTGATTTTTTTTTTAAAATTAGTTGGATTTCTTCACTTCCCTCCACATTTTCCTTCCCTTTTCTCCCACTTTCATTTTACCTCATTCACCTTTGATTGTTCTACCATCTTCTACCACCTTCTAGATTATTCCAAGGAATATTCCAAGGAATAATCTAGAACTCCAACCTTAATCTTAACTAACTCCTAATCAAACTCCAAACCAAAGCCTTGTTCCATTCCTAAACCTAGCTCCATGCCTACTCATTATATAAACCCTAATCCACCAAAGCAAAGGGTTGACAATTCATTTTTACCATTTTCATCTTCAATCTTCTCATTTTTCTCTCAATTCTCCCATTTTGTCACAAATTCACCAAAAAGCTTCTTCATAGAAGTTCTTCAAATTCTTCATTGGAATTTGAAGAACATGAAGTTAAGCCTTCACCAATCATCAACATTGGAGCTTAATTGAAGGAGTGCATTATGTTTTAGATTTATTTTGGAGCATTGGAAGTGATTAATCGAGAAGCGGTAAGAACAAATCACATTTATTTTGCATTCGCGGATCTTCGGTTTTCTTCTTCGTTTGCAATCCAGTTCATTGCAACATTCACCGAGGAAATCCTCCGCTTCGTAGGTTGGTGATCTAAAACCACTTATTCTCTTCATCTCTCCGTAACTGCATTCTTTGCATGTTTTTCATTTCAATTGTGTTTTACCGTTCAATTTCGTTTTGATTGCGATTTGTGCGTTTTGTTTGTTAGAAGCTAGATCCGTAACATAATCTATGTCCTAATAGGTGTTAGAATACTCCCTCTAGGTAGAAAATTCGTGTTAACAGGTTCATGTGTGTGTTAGGGATTATTAGAAGTGAGTTTGTGGCCAAAAACACTTATTTCTATGCAATTTTTCACATTTTATTCAGTGTTAATCGGCTAACGCATTTGGTTAACTAGTTAACACGTGCGTTTTGCAACAAATCACTTATGTTTTAGGACCGTTAACCGGTTAACCTATAGTATTAACCAGTTAACACTGTTTGAATTCCGATATTTAGCTTAGTGGAGTGCTTAATATTGTTTTCTTGTGCCTTTAATGTTCATGCATGTTTAGGTATTGATTTTAGGGAATTTTTGAGGTTAGTTTCAGTAGCTCATTCCGTGATTTCGAGTTGTTTCGACACGTTTTCGTTCCTTTTGCATATTGTGCTTATTTGTTCATGTGTGCATGAATTGAATTAGTGCATATTGTTGTTATGTTTAATACATCATTTAGCATGTAAATAACCATGTTATATTATGTTTTTGCATCCCATGCATGTTTCGTTAACTCATACGCATCATCGCATCACATATCGTATGTTGCATTTCACACAATCATAACTATGTATGTGCATTTTGTTGCATGTTTGATCTTGTTTTCATATCATGTTAAATTCTGTTTTTGCATCAAGATACATGTTATTCTTGTCGATCTATGTGGATACATGTTCATGTTCACCATGCTTATGTTCCATACTTTGCATACTTGTTACATATTTGATAATTTGGTGCATTCTTTCATAATCCCTCATTGAAAACAATCATGTTCATTCAATTACGTATGATGATCCATGTTCATGTTGCATTTATTTGTGTTAATTGTGCATTTTCCATTGATTTTATGCATTAAAAAATGAAAATAATCAAATCTGAATTTTGCATTCATAGTTGTTTGTATGTGCAGTAGCTGTAAAATGTATGTTGATTGTTGCATTTTCACACTTTTTACACCTGTTTTGTATGCTGATTGTGAGTTGTAAAAATCTGTGTGCATTGTGTATTGTATTTTATTGCTGTTTGTGCATTTGGTAGTTGTAGTAGGTTGCTGGATTTTGTATTGCACCATTTTTAGGTCCATTAACCCTAAGATTGAGTCTAGTTTAGGTCCTAGGAGCATTAGTATTTAATTGGTACTTTGTTTTCTTTATTATTCTAATTAATATGCAACACTAACCTTTGTTTTGTAGGGAGGTTAAAGTAAGTTCACTACAACTTATTCCTTTTACTTCTTTATGTATTTAATGCACATTTTGGCTTACCTTTCATACTTATATTTGTTAGGTTTGTCTCATAACTTCATGTTAATCCCGTTAGGATCAACTTAACTTCATTAAGAAGTAAGTTGTATTCTATTTGCTCTTTGTTTCTCCTTTCCTCCTCATTAGAATAAAAACCACACTAACCTAGGTTCATCCATGTATGATAACACTAGGATTTTAGTCTTCCCCTTAGACTTTTTGCCTTTGTTTTGTTTTGCTTTCTCTTTCTCATCTCATGAAGAAAAGCTAAATAACACCTAATAAAGGTTGATCTTTCTCGTACGACACGAGACTTTTCCGTGGGTTACTTATGCACGTCCTGTCTCGAGGCGAGGTATAAGTCATCTATCATGATGAACAAGTCTTAGTATGAGAAGGTTCACAAACAATAAACAGAAAACACTACTCTAAAAGACAAAACAACAAAGAAGAATCGTCTTTTCCTTTGGGAATTCTTTTCCCATCTCACTCACTCTCAACGCGAACTTGCAACGACTTGTCTCACATGCAAGACGGTAAACACACTCGTTCAAAGTGAGCCTGCAACACCTGAGCATAGACATACACAGTTCCAGCACATAAAAAATACAAACAAAGTTTTCGCCTTTAGTTAGGCGAACTATGTCAACTTTGATCCTTATTTTCCCAATGAGGTATGTAGGCAATGTGGTAGGGCTCGTGCGAGCACATTCTTTATGTTCCCTATATTTCCCTCTTTCTTTCCATTTTCTTTTCCAGGTCCTTTACTCATCCCAGTTCCAGTTAGCAGTTTTTTTGTTGTTCAACAACATCTTATTCCTCACCCCTTAAAACAAATAAGCAAGCGTGGATCTTGTCGAGTACGGAGGACGATCTGGAGTGATAATACCTTCCTAGGTCGTAACCGACTCCCGAACCCAGATCTTTGGTTCGCAAGGCCTCGTCATTTCCTTCTCTCTTAGGTTTGTGCAACATTACTATTTCCATTCATTCGGGATAAAAATGTCTGGCTGGTGACTTTGACTTTTCCGCGCCACTTTTGCGTTTGTACCAGGATAAAAATCTCGGGAGCGACACTAACATTTGATTTAAGGCCTCCTTAGTTTCTTGGAAAATGCCTAGTTATTGGTCCTCCTAGTCCTGGAATGGCTTGACTTGTATCTTTGACAATTATGCCTTCACCACCCCGTCCCTCTTTAAGAGAATTCAAAAAATTCTATTTTCTTCATCGTGTACAGTATCTATCCTTTAACATTCACCATTCCCATACGAGTGGCAATAGTTTTCTCCGAAATAACAACTTTGTTGTTAAATACATGAGATGCGATGACATAGTCATCTGCAATCGCATGTTTCTAAAATTCCTTAACAAAGGTTGAATAAACAGGACTGTGTAGGCGATCAAAATACTTTTTCCAACCTTGATCTTTTAGCTAGTCAATTAGGTCAACTGCATTTTGGCGAAGATTATCAAAATCTACTAGAGACTCACAACAAACAAATAACTTTGATGATGGAGTGTTTATATAGACTTGGGAAGAACGTTCCATAATTGGTAGATTCACTTTTTCTGCTGAAGATGTTGATGCATCACATGATGTTGATACTTTTTGAGTTGGAAGAACTTTCTCAGATTGTCCATTTTGTTAAGAGAACTTTTAGACTTCTTATTGCATAGCGTCCATTTGAGAACTCAGAGAAATTTAGGGTTTTGGTTTTACGTTTTCTAAGACCCAGAGCGTAGTTGGGTGATTTTGTGGTGTGTGAAGTGTGAGAGGGTGATTTAAATTAGACAAACAATTAACACTTAATATGCAATTCACAGATAGAGGATGTATAGTTTTAACAATTACCAAAGCACCTAATTAAAACCTAAATGTGTCTTTTCCAATTACGCATGTCTAGTGAGTGGGACAAGTGTCACAATCACGTTCATACAATCTTAAGAAAATTACCACATTTAATGTAGTGACTGTTCATTACTCTAAAAGTAAATCAAAAGGTTTTACTCAGTGAATAGGAACCGTTTTAATCATGACACTTTCACTTGATCAGATATTTCTGACTTAAACGTTTCATAACATTAATACAACTTTTGTTCTGACTAAAAACAACTTCTAACTGGTAGATATATTTTTATCAAAATATCCTACATAATGCATCAAAGATAAAAGGAGAACATACCTTAGCATTTTAGAACTTCTTCTTTGTTGGTACTGATCCACATTTGTCCTACTTCTGACTTGATCTTGTCTTCTGACCATTCATCTTCTTTTCTTCACACTTCATACCTTGAAGGTTCTAATGAGATACATTATAGGTTCTTATACTTCTTTAAAACATCTTTTATTCCTTCTGCTAGGCGTCTGAGCATCTACAATAGTTCTATCAGAGAATAACCACTTAGACATTTTATCCTTTTTATTATGATTTCTGACATTCCTTTTGTAGACTCATTATGAAGAGCTTATGAATCTGAATCATAAGTTAATAATAGTTTGTTTTTCTTCAGAAAGACTTCTAATGAGCTCAATATAAGGAATTCAAGGGTGGACTAATTTTTTTCTTGAAAACATCCCATACTCATTTAGAAATAATCTTCAGCAAACAAGATTTCTTATTTTGTGATGATTTGATTCTTTGAGCAAAATACGTTGATCAACCAATTGTATTTAAGACAAGAATTCAATCAGATATATAACCTTAACTGAAGAATCTATCTTGGCAGTTGATTTCGCCAAATTAGTGACTTGCTCAAATGTAATCCATCTGGCTATAATTCAGTATCCTCTCAATATCATCAACTGATATGAGACTGAAATTGTAAGTGATTTCACCTCATGTGTTTTCAACACACAACAATGGATCTTTATCAGACACTGTTAAGTGTTTGATATCCATCAATAACAGAACCAAAGCTCTGATAGCAATTGAAGGTGTGAGAAAAACACAACAAAGGGGGATTGAATTGAGGTTTTCACTCTTGGTTACTTTTCGTACTTTAATGAGTTGCGTCAAGCTATACTATGAATGCATTGCGGAAGCATAAATAAATTAAAGCATAAATCAAGAGTAAAGAACATACGATATATCCTGGTTCTCTTGATAACTTCTCAAGCTAGTCCAATCCACCCGCCAAGGTGATTTTTGCTTAAACAAGGACTTAATCCGCTATAACTAAGATCCATGATTACAATCGCACAACAACACTATGACTAATGCAATGAATCATTCAGGGATCCTTCAGGATATAACATTCATTGACCCAACAATACCTCTGCCAGGATTTCATCTCAACTCATAGCTAGACCGTTCAGGGATCTCATCAGGATATAACGTCTACTTGAGGAGGAACCTGTGTAACACCCCAACATTTGCCCTCTTATTTATTATCAATTTCAAATAGCTTATGCTTCATTTCCATGTCGTTTAGCATATTCTTTCATGCATTGCATTTAAATCACAATATAAAAAAAATCATGCATCATCGGTTGGTACATAAGGCATGTGATTGAGAGTTATTTTGTGGTGAAATCAATTATCAGGACTCAAGGTCAAAACGTGATCAGAATGGACGGCACAAGTGCATTTTCAGGGTTGTCGCTCCCTAGATTTCCATCTTGGTACAAACGCGAAAGTGGTGCCGAGAAGGAAGAGTCGCCAGCCAAGCATTTTTATCCCAAAGGAATGGGAAAGGTAATGTTGCACAAACCGGAAGAAGAAAGGAAAGGACAAATGTCTTGCGAATCAAAGAATTGGGTTCGGGAGTTGGTTACAACCTGGGAAGGTATTAGAACCCTAGATCGTCCGCCGTACCCGACGTGATCCATGCTTGCAAAGAAACTGTTTCAAAGGGGTAAGAATGAAGCTGCTGCAAAAACTGGGACTGGAACTGGAAAAAAGAAAAGAAAAGTAAGGGGGGAAATGTAGGGAAAATAAAAGAGTGCTCAAATGGGCCCTACCCCACTGCCTACGTAACTCATCGGGAAATGAGGATCAGAGACGACGTAGTTCCCCTAACTAGGGAAGAAAGTTGTTTGTGTTTTTTTAGCTTGAACTGCTTATGTCAATGTGTCACACCCCAAATTTTACCCCTAACGTTTCATATCATGCATTCATCTCACCATTTGCATACCATGATGCTTATCAGGAATGCTGGATTTGCAGGAATTGCCAAGAAGGATATTTGGTTCAGTTGATTTTATTTTTGTGGAACGAGTTTTGTTTGTGAGTTGGAAAAGAAAGAAAGGAATGTATTTTTATGGTCATGATCATTATGAATCCTGAGGATTGTTTTTTTTTACTGAGTCAGGCGGACCTAGAATTGCTAGTTCATTGCTATGGAAGTTGGTTATAATTTCAAGGTTTCTAAGTTTCAATTCCAAATTCATTTCAAGTTTTTAATCCCAGTTTCTAGTTTAAGTTTACTTCTACGTTCAAATCTAATCTCTAAATTTGATTCCAACTATATTACCAAATTCAATTCCAAACTCAATTTCAAGTTATTAATCTCGAGTCCCTAATCCTTAATTTGAATTCAATGTTGTTTCTCATATGTCAAATATTTCTGAGTATGCTTAATTTAATTACTATTCTAATTTCAATTTTCAAGTTCATTGAAAGTCCAATTTTTTTTATATTCAAAAAAATTTAATTCTAAGTTCTATTTTCCTTTTCACTTTTATTCATATTCAAATTCTAGTTTTTTTTTCATTTTCAATTCCAATTTCCAATTCCCAATTCATGGTTCAAATTCATTTTATATTCATGACCATTCCAAAGTTTCATTTCAAAATTTCCTTTTAAATTTTCATTAGCAATTCAATTTGTTTTCCGAGAAATCAACCAAATTCCCACGGAATGGGCTTGTTGGTGCTGGCTTAGAAGTTGTCCAATACGGATTAGCATCAACACCAGTTTCAATCGCACATTTACAAAGGATATCCTAGAGTGAGCTGAAGAATTATGCAATCAATTTACAGCAAAAAAAAGAAGTTTGACAAATTATGAGAAAAGGGCCTCGTCGTTTTATCAAGACAATCAATTACATGTTGTTTGTATATCCGATATAATAAAAAGCAGTTTACAAAACAGTTGGAAACATAGAGAAAACCATTGAAGGGTCTCTATATAGTTGTTGATGCAGGCAATGAAGCAGGAGGAGCTTGCTGGTTCGTTTCCAAACCATATCCACAATCCCGAGGACCAGACAACTTTGATGCAAGCTTGTAGACATTGTCAATTGGAAGTTGTAAAGACCCTTTTGCTCCTACAAAAACAAATTCGAGACGGGGTTAGAAGTCAAGCATATTTTCATACAATAAAACACAAACCAACATAACCACATCACACCAACAAAACAGAATTATTCCAATTCATAATAAGTTGTCTAGAATTACCTGGCTCGGGCAGAAAGATGTACTCTGTAAAATCCATGTTTCCTGCTACAAAAATACAGCCCCCAATACTTCTGGACCACGCCATGTTCCAAGCAAGTTTACATACAAAAAAAGAAGATATTGACTAGAAAATCAAGGGTGAAACCAATGTTGTGCATACCAGCTGTTTCAGAGTTAGAGTTATCAGTAAGCCAAATGAAAATTGATATTTGACGGTGATAAAATAAGAACAGATTCCAAAAGTGTAACCGCGAGAAAACTCACTTCATATTGTATTCTAGAAAGCACAAACATGAACGAACAAACCAAAATAAGATATATCCAGAAGAAATCACGTCAAGACTTGGTCACCTCGCACAACGGCATTAGCATGGAACTCCTTGTCAAAAGGTCTTTGGGGGGGGGGGGGGTAGCACTGGTCATAAAGGAGCCTGCATTAATCATGAATAATTGCTAAACCTAAAAGGGTCACTATCAAACATTCAAGCTTAAACTTTTTCAGGCCATGTTTTCTTCCTTTCCAAGGAGCCTGCAATCTATCCATTCCAAGGGTTCAGGTGTGATATGCTTCAACATCACTCTTGCACCAATTTGAAAGCCTCGCGTCGCATGTACAAAAGGAATAGCATGTTGTTTAGTTGGTTTTACAAACAAAACCTATTCGCAGAACTATTTTCACATTAAAAGCTTTGACAAGAGACCTCACCCTCTTGCTGATGGTACCGTCGCTGGTTGTTTTGTACTCCAAACCTCCTTTATACATAACAATGCACCTCTCACCCTAATCTTCAAAAACAAGTAATGGAAATCAATTTCTTGTGCACCAGTAAAAAGTCAAAGTTGTGCAGCAAGTGACCTTTGTTTCATCGTGGTAAAACAAATTCCGATTGACAAGGTAACAAGCAAACAAAAACAGGGAAAAATCCATTCAATCCAAATTCAACTAATTCGGTTCGTTTTGAACAAGAAAAATCAAGTTAAAATAGTGCAGTATTCAAGGTAGAAACAAACATAAAATTGCAGAAAATACAGAACCAAAATTTCACCAAAACGACAAAAGGGCCTTTGATGCAAAAAGAGCATGGCAGTCATAACCAAAATAGTTTTCTCAGTAAAATTTCAAAGAGGCAAAACCCTAATTTTTAATATAAAAGGGGATAACAAATTCACAAAAAGGATCCGAGAAAAAACCCTTAGTTCACCGAAACCTAACGGCCGCATCCGAACACAAAAAACCCTAAGCGCACAAATTCACAGCAAGAAAAAACACAACACACCAACAAACACAAAGAAGTTCAAAAGAAACCCTTCACCCTTCCACTCATAACCATGGCGAAAACTCATTGAGGAAAAAAGTTGGAATCGCGCAAAATCGAAGCAAGAAGAAGAAAGGAAAACGTAGACTACTCAAAGCAGAATACTTACCATACTCATTGAAGATCTCAAATCGGTAGATCATTGTTGATTTCTTTTTTATTTTCGAGCTGTTTTTGTTACTTCGTCTTTCCTGCATTTTGTTTCCGTTGTCGTAGGATGTATATGATTCGAACATGTCGATTTGGGGGTTAGGGTTTTCATGGGTGTGTTTTGTTTCCTCTCCAAGCGATGATAGATGTTTGATGTTACTTGATCAATTTGTGTAGGCTGAGAAATGTGTTGGTTGTGATTCATTTGTACACGATGAAGGTTTTTTCCTCTTTTTTTGAAGAAGGTAAAAACTAAGTGTAGAGGCAAATTTATCGCTGGAAATAAGATGGATGGGTAGTGGACACTCACAAGAGCGTTGGATCTTCTTTTATTTCAGATTTTTTTTTATAAATAATAAATATTGCTTTACAACCACTGGTTTAAAAAATGTGTCTTTTGAATTTTATTTTGTCCTAATTAATTCTTACCGTTTTAGCTTTTCAAGATCTGAACATCACACTACCTCACGCGCAACTTTATTTACTACAGTCATTTAATGTGAGCATGTGACAACTTTGTGCTTGATTGGACAGAGTTTTAGACAGTTAGGTTTCTTTTTTCTTTTCACATTGCTAGTCCGCGGGTCATGGGTCCTCTGACCCGACCCAGTATCGATCCAGCGCCCTGTATGGGCTTTCCTCATGTTGGATTTTGTTTTTTTGACTCATTGGCCCACTTGTTTTATATCCTTTGTGTTATTTTAGTTATTTTGTTCAATATCTTCATATTCAAATTATTTCCTTAGCTTTCATTTGAGGATAAACTTAGAAATATTATCTTAAAAATAGTTGAGAAAATAATATATAATGTGTTAAATTAATTTTATTAAGTCTTAATTTTTGTTTAAGATTTAGTCCTATTTTGGTTGTATGTGTATCGTGAGATTATATTAAATTTAATTTTTGCACTTTGTTCTCAAATTGTCAAGTAAAATATGATCACCACAAAAATAATCGTTTCAAAAAAAGATAATCGGATCCTTGTTCCAATGCCAAGTGAATCGTTTCTATGACCTTTAAAATACGCCTACGTTTTCGCATATACGTAAGTCGGTCACTAAATGATCGCTGCCTGCACGACTTATTGTGTCACGATTAATTAACAAGGAACTGAGCTTCATAATCTAGCATTTCAGGGGTCTTTAATGAACTACACCTGGGCTAGCCCCACGTGTAGTGTTTAATTTACTCATTTGTTATTAAAAATATTAAACCCTAAAAAATGTCTAAAAACATAACTTATTTTCATAATTAATCAACGAAAGAACAGAGCTCCGGAGTCTAGCACTCCTCACGTTCTAGAATGAATCACTCTTGGGCTAGCCCCACGCGACGTGGTTCATTCGCCTTTCGTATATCGAAATATCTTAATCGTACAAATTAATTCACGAAAGAATAGAACTCTGGAATCTAGCATTCCACACGTTCTAGAATGAATCACTCCTGGGCTAGCCCCACGCGACGTGTTTCAATCGCTCTTTCGTACTTAAAATAACCTAAAACTTACCAACCAATTCAAATCATTTTTATAATTAATCAACGAAAGAACAGAGCTTCGAAGTCTAGCACTCCGCACGTTCTGGAATGCAATCACTCCTGGGCTAGCCCCACGCGACGTGGTTCATTCGCCCTTTCGTTTAAAAACACCTTAATAAAGGTCAAACTTTTTATCTAAACAAACATCGTCTAAATCTTTCTATCTCGTAAATAAGCTAGTGCTTCAGCCTCCACCGCGAGTATAAGCCAACGCTTAGCAGTTAGAAAGCGTTTTACACAATTGTTCATTAAAAAATCACAAACCGTTTGCACGAACTACAAAACTCTGACTTTCCCATTGCACAAGGGAATACGTAGGCACAGAGATTTTAATCCTTCGCGAGCACAATAATAAAGAAATTCAATCTTTTCTCCGTTATAATAATAAAACTTTCTTTTCCTTTTAACAAACATATTAACAAACCATTTAGAAGACAGAGACATTAATCAAACACTTAATCGCACAGTTAGCTAAGAGGTTCCCGTTGAGTACAACAGACGTGAGGGGTGCTAATACCTTCCCCTTGCGTAACCTACTCCCGAACTTAGAATTTGGTTTTCGTTGACCATTTCTTATCCTTCCTTTAAGTTGTATCTATATCTCCCTTTTCTCTCGTAGAATAAATAGAATTGGGTGGTGACTCTGTTGTTTCTTTCTGTGTCCCATCGCGAGGATCATATTTTTTTCGAGGTACGACAGCTTGGAGACTCTGTTGGGGATTAGCTCCATGCTAGAGAGGGTCGAGCCTAACTTAGCTTTGTGTGTTTATCTGTTTGATTTTGTCTTTTGTCTTCTCTATGTTTGCTATTTATGTCTTGTTTATTTGTTCTTTATTCGCTTTCTCTTATTACTTATTATACTTGACTGTGGGATCTTGGGGTTACTTTGTAAGTAAACATGAGTTATGGAAAAAGAAGAGGGAACACCTAAGTTAGAATTGGATGTTATTAGTGTTAGTCTCCAAGGACTCGCTCCTTGAAAGCCTAGCATGAAAGCTCCCCCGAATAGTTAGAATTTTCGTAGATCTTTTCGCAACGCAGCTAGCCTGTCGCGTGACTGGATTCACGAAATGGCTATGATTCTGGGACCCCCTAGAACCTGTTTCAATTTTGGTAGTTGTGTAACGTTAGGCTCCAAGGGCTCGCCCCTTTATCGTTCTAGCGTGAGAACTCCACTCAAGGTAGACCTTATCGTCATTATCGTGACCTTGAGTTCCCTTAAGCCATCACTGTAGAAACCATCCCGTGAGTGGGATTATGGGTAGGAAAATGTAGAACCAATCTCTTACAACCTACCTATTAAGAAGGTTTCAGATTTACTTGTGACACCTTGCATCCCTGCATCTTTGCATCTCAGCATCATATGCATCATTTTAGTAAGAGCTTCAGGGAACAAAGAGATGTTTGTTGCAAATATCATAAATTCTTACCATGATTGGATTTCAGTTTATTGCCTCTTAAAAAATATATAATAAGAAAGCTTTACCCATTTTGATGTTTTTCAATAACTTCTTAAAGTCCCTTGAAGCATTTGCATTTTTTTCTACTTATGGGTGCATCTCCACATTTTCATTTTATCAAAAACTCATTCTCGTCATCTCCTTTCCATCTGTCACATTGAGGATCTCACGCAAATAATTCACTCGAGCTCAGGCCAAGAAGAAGATGACTAAAAAACACCCATAAATGGACAATGTTAATGAGGAGATTAATGATCATCGTGGAAATGTGGGCCATATTATGGAAATGCTGCAAGTCATTCGAGCAAAGATGGATACCCAACAGATTGTGGTTTCTGAGATTGTCACTGCAACGAATGAGGCTACACCATCAGTCACTACCCCTGTAATCTGGCCTCCTTTTGGGCTTCCTCACAGGTTTGTACCTCATCCCCAAGGATTTTCCTCTCACGGGTTTATACCTCCTTCCCAAGGATTTGTTTCTCAAGGTTTCGCGCCTCCTTCCTAAGGATTTACTGCTCAGGGTTTCTTCCCTCCTTCCCAAGGTTTTGTTTCTCAAGGTTTTGTGCCTCCTTCCCAAGGATTTACTGCTCAGGGTTTCTTCCCTCCTTCCCAGGGTTTCGTTTATCAAGGTTTCGCGCCTCCTTCTCAAGGGTTTGCATTTCCTTCCCAAGGTTTCATGCCTCCTCCTCAAGGATTTACTAATCAGCAAATTATTCCTTTGACTACTGAAGAGAACCAAGTGGTCACTAATTTTACACCAGATATTGTGCACATCCGTGTCCAATCGTACTTTAACGATCCTCAGGTGTACGATGTACCCGACATGTCTGAAAACGGTAATGAGAAATACGAGAAGATGCAAGAAAATTTTGACACTCTTGAAAAGAGGTTGAGGGCAATTGAAGGTGACCAGATCTTTGGTGTTACTGCCAGAGAAATGTGCCTTGTGTCTGGACTAGTGATACCTCTCAAGTTCAAGACACCCACTTTTGATATGTATGAAGGCGCAACGTGTCCTAAGAGCCATCTTTTAATGTACTATCGGAGAATGGCAGCACAAGTGGTATCTGACTCTAGATCAGTCGAAAATCTGTTGTTTCCAAGACCTGACAGATGCTTTCATTCAGCAATACAAGTACAATATGGACCTTGCTCCTGATAGGATACAACTGTTGAGTATGTCCCATAAAGATTCTGAATCTTTTAAAGAATACGCTCAAAGGTGGAGAGGGACCGCTTCTCAAGTAGACCCCCCATTGACTGAGAAAGAATTAGCTGACTGGTTTGTTGACACCGTCCGACCAGAGTTCTTTGAAAGGATGGTGGGAAGCATAACGGATAGCTTCTCTGATCTTGTGGCATTGGGAATCAAGGTTGAACTTGGTCTAAAGAATGGTAAGATGAGTAGTGCATCCAGCAATTCCATCAACAATAGTGGGAACAATGCTAAGAAGTTTACCAGCAATTTCCACAAAAAGAAAGAAGGCGAGACAAATGAAGTGATGACGAGTCGAGGGAGAAATCAGCTTTGGCAGAGGCCTCCACCTGTGGCTCAACAGCAGTATGCCTATCCGCCATAGTAGGTTCAACATCCATATGTAGCGGCAGTTCAACCATCATATAATCAACAAGTTTCAATGTATCGGCCAACTCAAGCAGTACCGATGTATCAGCAAGCGGCTCTAGTGGTTCCAGCCTATCAACCAATGCTCAACAATCTAGGCTATCAACAAGCACCCAATGCTTCAGCCTATCAGCAGAGGACTCCAGCTCCTCATCTGAATTCCAACTTTCAGAATAGAAGACCAGGAGGAAGGCCTCCTAATCCTCGGATCCCTATGACTTATATTGAATTATATCCCTCACTGCTGAAGAGAGGCTTGGTTACTCCAAGGCCTTTGGGTCCTCCACCAGACCCACTCCCACCAAGTTACAACTCAAGCACCCATTGTTTATTCCATGAAGGTGCTCCAGGGCACGATTTGGAAATTTGTATTTCTTTGAAGTATGTTGTGAAGGACTTGATGGATAAAAACATTTTGTCGTTCGGAAATACTGGTCCGAATGTCAAAGATAATCCTTTACCTAAGCATGGGTCCGTGAATGCCATTGTTGATGAGTCCGACGAAGATTTGATTTTCGATGCCACAAAGATTAAAACCCCACTTAGAGATTTCCATGAGAAGTTAGTAGAGGTGGGTATGCTGAAGAACGGTCTGAAGTGTGAAGTTTGCGTTGATAATCCAAAGGGATGTGAACTGGTCTTGAGAGATGTTCAAAGTTTGATTAATCTGGGTGTTTTACAAGTAAGCGGTCGTGTGAAGAGGAATGAAGTGGAAATGATTGAACCCATCTTAAACTTGCCTGAATCTGATTCTACCATTGCACGAGTGTTGAACATGCTTGAATCCCCGGGAGTTCAACCCATCTTCAATATGCCAGAACCTGTGGTGCCCATTTTCAATTTTCCAGAACCGAGGATTGAGCAAAGGAGTAACCCTTTTCTTTGTGAAAATATCAAAGCAGTCCCATGGAAGTATGATACGGGAGGAATTCATCAGAAGACTGAACAAGATGGTCAGAGGGAAAGTTTAAAAGTGGCGAGTGCTGACATAGCAGGTGCAAGCCGATTAACTTGCAGTGGTCGTGTTTACACTCAGCAGGTCAATACAGCTCCACCAGTTCCACCTAAAGAAGTCATTCCCACTGTTTCCAACAAGGATAAAGGGTTGGTCTTGGAAGAGGAGGATGCAGAATTTCTTAGAATCATCAAAAAGAGTGATTATAAGGTTATTGATCAGTTACATCAAACGCCTTCCAAAATATCTATGTTATCACTTCTTATGCATTTGCCGGCCCACCAAGCTGTTCTCCAGAAATTACTAGCCCAAGCTCATGTCACGCATGACATAATTGTGGATCAGTTTGATGGAGTCATTACTAATATAACTGTATGTAATAATCTCAGCTTCAGTATGGAAGATCTCCCACAGGATGTCTTGGACCATAACCGTGCTCTTCATATATCTGTAAAATGTCAGGAGGATACTTTAGCAAGAGTTCTTATGGATACGGGATCTTCATTAAATGTTTTGCCGAAAAGGACACTTGCTAAGTTATCTTATCAAGGGGCAGAGATGAGGCCCAATGCACTAATTGTGAAAACTTTTGATGGGTCAAGGAGGATTGTTATCAGAGAAGTAGACCTACCAATCTTGATTGGACCACAAGTGTTCAAAGTCACTTTTCAGGTTATGGACATTAATCCTAATTACAGTTGTTTGCTGGGAAGACCTTGGATTCATGCCACTGGAGCAATCACTTCTACCCTACACCAAAAGATGAAGTTTGTAGTCGATAATAAGCTGGTAACTGTGTTCGGGGAAGAAGATCTTATGGTTATCAACCTTTCCTCCTTTAGCTATATTGAGGCTGGTGAAGATGCTTTAGAAACTGCTTTCCAAGCTCTTGAGATAGCCAATGTTGTCCTTATGGAAGTAGAGGAACCAAAGGGGAAGGGCATTCCATCTTTTGCGTCGCTGAAGAGTACCATTTCCACTATCGAAGAAGGGAGCCATGAAGGTTGAGGAGATGTCATTGAAGTCAAGAAGAAGCTAGACCGCTACGGGTTGGGTTACAAACCAATTCATGTGAAGGAAAAAGCATCAAACTCCGGTAAAGGACGTCCGAAGACCATTCAAGAGGCGTTTTCCAGTGCCGTCTATCAGATCAATGCAGTTAATGAGGATGCTGAAGATGAAGATATGGATCATTTGGTTTATCAGTGTGAAGCAGCTTTGGACAATTGGGAGGCAGTTGAGATCCCAAAAAATTTTCCAGTCAAAGTAATTTATTGTTTTCTTTAAATGTTTTCAAAGTTCCCTAGCTCTGCCCAAAGCTATAGGATCATTTTGTAGGGCCCCTTCTCATTTTCAAGTTATTCAATCAATGAAGGCATTTTTTTAAATTCTTATTTTTGTTTTTATTTACTGCTTTTCCTCTTTTCACCTTTAAAAGAAAATGGCAATCTTTCAAAGAGACAAGTAAGAAGATGGCAATGGCAATGCAAATCTTTCAAAGAGACAAGTAAGAAGATGGCAATGGCAATCAAAGTTAGGAAAGAAAATGGAAATCTTTCAAAACCATTCCCATATGCAGAACAAATGAAAACCCTGTTGAATCCAATGACTATATATTTTCTCCTAACTTTGATTCGCCCATCTACCAAGCGGAAGATGAAAGTGAGGAAGATTGTGACGTTCCCGAAGAACTGGCAAGATTGGTTGAGTATGAGTACACAAATCTTCAGCCACATAAGGAGCAGGTAGAGACCATCAACCTTGGCACCGATGAAGACAAGAAGGAAGTCAAGATTGGTACAACACTTGGGGCAGACGTCAGAGAAAGATTGGTCAAGCTTCTCAGAGAGTATGTGGATGTATTTCCGTGGTCGTATCAGGATATGCCCGTGTAAACACCCCAAATTTTCCCTCACTAAGTTCACACCATGGCTTGTGATCTTTTCATTCGCATAAGTTTAATCATATCATATCATGTTGCATTTTTTTGCTTCACTGCATTAGTCCAAGTCATCTGCATCTAGGGTTTGTGATCTGAGCAATCCAGAGATCCATCTGAGTCACTCCAAAGGCCATCAATCATTTCAAGAGGGTCCATGTATGTTCAATCATCATATTATATCCACCAAAGATCAAGGAAGTCAAAGAATCATAAGAACTGGCAAAGCATGGAAGCAGAGCTAGGGTTTAACTACACAGATGACCTGAAATTAGGGTTTTGGTTTCAGAGGCCATAACTCCAATTTTTTTGGTCATTCTTGTTTCTAATGGTCTCAATATGATATAAGGATCAGGCATACCAAGTTTGATAAAGAAATTCATTGTGGAAGTCATCTGATCACTGGGTAACTTCTTGAGCAAGTCAGAGTAAAATTAGGGCATCTGAGGCCCCCAACATGGAACCAAAGTGGATTTTTCATCAAATTGAAGTTGTATGATCTTTATTTTATCATTGAAGGCTTTAGAAGTTCACAAAATTGAAGAAAAGTAATCTAAACCAAAAGTTTCCAAAAATGGAAATGACTTGTAATGTAAACTTTCCATTTTGGGAAAGTTTTTCAACCTCCATTTTCTTAACCAAAAATGCTTCAAAAATTACAAGAACAAGATCTAATTCATTATGGAACTCAAGTTATGGCTTGTCAAAGTTGGCAAAAATCACATAATTTTCAAGAATGCACCAAAGAGGGATTTTTGCAAAACCACTTGCCAAGCCATTTTGTGACTTCAAATACACTTCTATGCATCATACAAACATAACACATTGCCTAAAAGTCAGAATTGGCCCAAGAATCTCAAGTTTTCATGTCTTGCCCATGAAGAAATCTCAAAGGGGCCAAAGTTTCATGTAATTGCAAAATGACCAAGAACCTTTCACAAACATGTTGAATTGCCTCTAAGTGAATTCCATGGACATCCTTGATCCTTGCTGCACCAGAAACCCCATTGTACCAAGCCTGCCACTTGCCCATACCTCAAGTACAAGAAATGTTGACTTTTTGCATTTCACACCATACCAATCACACTATGCCACAACAACTCTCTGAACCAATTGCATTTGTTTATACTAACCTAAAGCAAGCCATCACACACAAAACACAGCCTGAAAACCTCAACATTCTCTAGTTCACAAAAATCATCCCTCTTGCATTTTCCTTCGAATCTCATAACTCAGCCACCCATTCTTCAAACAAACACCACCATTCATTCTTAAATCATTCACTGATCATAAACCACCCATCAAAACAGCCAAGAACACACCACAAACAAAACACGATTTTCTGACCAGTGGAGTACAAACTCACAAACCAACCACTCTCAAGGTCTTCCAAGCTTCAAAGCTTCTTCAGGGAGGTTATAGGAGTCATCTTGCACAGAAGAAGCAGTCAGAAAGCTCCAATGTAAGAAGCTCCATCTCAGGTAGCCATGCGAATTATTTTTTCCAGAACCTTTATTTTATGTTACTAAATGGTTAAGCATGCTCCCCTGGGAGGAGTGAATATGGAGCTTTAGAGCTCCAGAAAGTGCATAGGGAAGAAGTTAGCAACTTTCAGGTGAGGGTCTGGCCAGAGAAGATGACCGGAGGTCTTCTCCGGCCACCTGAAAGTCATTAATGGGATAATTAGGGTTAGGGCTAGGTTTGAACGTGGACCCTTGGTTTTTCAGTTCCCGCGTGTGATGGACGCCCCAGATCATTTCATTAACTCTTAATTATGGATTAAATATTAATTAAATAGGATTAGTTAAGTTTGAATATGGGCCTTTAGATGTGGCGCGCAGTCAACCAGTCCAAACCCATATTCAATCTTGTCCCTCCATTCTGCATACTTCTCATTTATTTTGTTTTTAATTCATTTTTCCTATTTATTTTGCACGAATTATTTAAAATACATAGAAAATCCAAAAAAATATTTTCTTTCAGCATTTTAATTCCAAATAATTTTCTCAACCCAAAAATATTTTTATTTTTATTTTTTGCATTAAAAAATCATTTTTTAGACATTTAATTGTTTATTTTAATTAATTAATGAAAATTAATTAATTAAAATATCATTTAGGTTTCTAAAAAATCCCAAAAAATTCATGTTGCATCTTTAAACATTTAGAGACATTGTCATACCATCCACACAAATTTCTTTTTGGTTTTGAATCGTCTTGACATTTTTTCTTTGAATTTTGGGTTCATAAAATCCCATTTTTGGACCCTAACTTCAAGAATTATTTTCTGCCTAACCAAGAATGGTATGACAATGGTTCTTTTTGCATTGATCTTCATTTGAAACATAGTTTCTAATATATTTTTGCCATAAATTTCTTCTGCCTTTTTTATTTGATTTTCATTTTTTCCCTTTTGGTACCTTAAAACCCTATAAAACTTAGAAAAATCATATCTCTCATTAGGTTTAGAGTTAGGTCTTCTCCTTTGGGGTGTGATTTCATATGGGGTTAGGGTTCCTTTAAATCCATTTTCAATTTTTTATATTGTCATTTGCTTCTGTTTTTGAGTTTTGCATCTCATGTTGCATGTAAACCCTAATTTCTCATCTTCATTTGCATACTTCTTGCATATGCTTGCATTCATGAACTTGCCATGACATTTTATACATTCACATGACTTCTAATACATCTTAGGACACATTAGAATCATGTTTGATCATTTCATCACCCATTTTCCATGTTATGCATTCATTACATTCCATAAACATTCATGAACTTTCATGCTTCTTTCATGCTTCATTTGCATCCTCATTACTTGTATGATCATTCACAACTCTTGACATGCATTTGTATCATCCCATAAAATCATTTTCATCATATGAATATGCTTCTGGTTTTGGTTTGCATCCTTGCATTCATTTCATTTCACTTCTTTTTGCTAACTTTTCAGGTGGTAAGTGTTTTGAGAAGTGAATTTGCCTTCACTTCTCACAATCTCTTCTCATCTCTCTTATGAATTCATTGCTGCATTTTGTATTTGTATTAGAGTGAGCTTGCTCACTCATTTTGTATTTGTATTAGAGTGAAGTAAGTTGACTTGTTTCTTCTACTTCTCCTCCTTTCATCTGCTTCTTCCTTGGTGGCTCTTCTTGAAGATCTCTTGCAAGCCTCATAAACCCTAGGAATGCCCAAGCATGTTCACAATTAGGGTTTGATTAGTCCTCCCCCCCATTAGTTTTACCTTTGTGTCATCTTTTGTGTCTTCTCTTCTCATCTCATAATCAGGGACTAAACCTTAAAGGTTTTAAGGCTTTGTGATTAAGGTTATGCCTGCATCCTTCTCTTAGGATGGAGTGTATAACTTTAATCCTAAGTGTTAAACCCTTAATGTGTTTAAATCTCTTAATCAATCCACCTAATAATCACTAAGACATCAAGCTTGTAACTTGGGCCTTGCATTAGGGTTCTAATTCTTCCTTAATTGGTTAAGAAGGACTAACCCTAGTGTTAATGGACAAGTCCCCCTCAAGTTGTCTTACAAATCATAAAATCCATTTCTTAATCTTATCATTAACTAAAATCCACTTCAATAAAGGATTTGTTTTGTCATTAGGTTAATCCCTAATCATGGATTAAGTTGAGGTATCATTCTCAGCTTAAATGTTCTCATCTATTATCCTTCTATTAGGATGGTGTATTGAGTCCATTAAATCCCTGATTATGGCTTAAACTCATTACTTAACACTAAACAAAAACTCCAAAGACATCTAAATAATTACAAGTAGGTTAATGATCTTAATCCTACATCATGGTGATTAAGTGTGAGGTGCTTACTTCATACTTAAGGTATTCTCATTACCCCTAATCAGAGGGAGGATGTGATGAGTTTACTAACCCTTGGTTTAGGCTTAAGCTCATTATCTTATGACAAACACAAAAAGCAATAAAAGATTGAAAACATCAAAATCAAAATATAATCGTCTCCTCCGGGATACTTTTCTCATCATCTTCACTCACAAACGAGAACTTGCTTCTTCCGTCTAATGCAAGACAGTTTGCATCTGAGCCAGACAGGTCATACACTTGAGCATAGACTAGAAAGCAGTTCACAAGTCAATTTATCTTTCAGTCTCTTTGAGTCGAACTACGGTGTTTTGACTTTCTCATTGCACGAGAGGATACGTAGGCATAACTTAACGGTTATCAAACAAAAGTCTCTGTATATTCCCCCTCTTCTAGCCTTATTCTTTTAAGCCTCATTGTCTTGAGCATTGCACTCTTTTCTTGCACTGACACTCCTTTTATTCACTTCACACTTCTTTTTCACTAACACTTGCATTCTTTTCTAGCTTTTGCACTCAAAATAGCACTGACACTACCCCTTTTAAGCAAAAACTTTCAAGCGTGGATCCCGTCGAGTACGATGGATAATTTGGGTGCTAATACCTTCCCACGTTGTAACCAACCCCCTTTCTCAGTTTCTCTGGTTCGCGACCGTCTTATCCATCTTTTCCCAGGTTTATGCAGCATTACCTTTCCTTCGGGATAAAAATGCCTAGCTGGCGACTCTTTTCAGTTCATCTTC
Source organism: Lathyrus aphaca (assembly GCA_963966055.1). Lineage (NCBI taxonomy): Eukaryota > Viridiplantae > Streptophyta > Magnoliopsida > Fabales > Fabaceae > Lathyrus > Lathyrus aphaca. The sequence continues at coordinate 184,313,666 of OZ014522.1, forward strand.
ATGTTCTCTCTCTCTCGCTGACTGTTCGCGTCTGTACCCCTCTTGGCCAGGTGCCATTTGGTGGGAGCGACAGCTTGGCGACTCTGCTGGGGACCCTTATACTGCAACCAGGGCTTTTGGTTCTTTTTGTGGGTTCCTCCTAGCACTTGTTTGATTTGTGTTTACCGGGGTGTTATATGCTAATTGTGTTTATTTATTTGCTTTATTTATTGCTTTATGTACAACTTTATTTACTGCTTTCTTTACAGTTTGTTATACATCATACTGTCATTATCATTGCTGGATCTGGATTCTGTTTTGGTGGGTGGGGTTCCACTGAGCGATTAAGGTCCTATACCCGGGACCTGAGTGACACCTAGGCTAGAGTGGTTCATGTTCTTTCCCATTCCATTTCGGTCTGGTGCGGGAATATGAAACACGGTTCAGATGTGGGTTTCTTCTTGAGAACTCTGTGCTACAGATTTCCTGTAGTGCTAGGGCTATCTGGGAAGCCTGCTAAGTCTGGATGACCTTTATTATGACCTTCAGAATCTGGGGTGAATTAGAGGAGGATCCTTTATGGTTATTGTAAACATTGTACCTCCGGGTTAGAAGTGTTTACACTTCTCATAACTGATCCAAGTCTGACGATCCTTTTTCTAGAACATTGCATGTGAGGGGGGTTGGGTTGTTTACAGGTCTGCAGGAACCCTTGGCTACATCATACCCTGTTACTGTTTTGTTTTAAAGAATACTTCACTTTGGACAATTCTTGTGATTAACCCTAGATATGTGACTCTTTATTTGAGTCCCCCACCCTGGTTATGGGATTTCTGAGCCTCCATCCGGACCTTTGAACATACATGGACCTTATATCAAGACAGATAATTAGATCCATCTCTTGATCACAAACCCTTGCATATCATTTGCATATATCATCATTGCATCATTTAACATTTTGTTTATTTGTGTTTTAGGGTATCCATCATATCATATCTGGTTTGGTTTTGACCCCTTCTACTGCTTAGACCTCAGCTTCAGTTATCTTCTTCAGCATCTGCTTCAGCTATCTCCTTCAGCACCTCCATCAGTCTGTCAGAGACTCACCTGCATCAGTCCGTCAGAGACTTATCTCCAGTTTTTCAGTCTGTGGTCTTCATCAGCATTTGACTTCAGCTTCTTCATCAGCACTCATGGATATTCCAAGGAAAAGCAACATATCTTACCACTTTTTTGAGCCCATATTGACTGGTATCAGGCAGGTCCAGTCACTCATCACACCTGACCACATCCCACTATTCAGAGAGCACTATGGAGGTATTTTGGACATGGTTATGGATCTTGATTCTTCTCAGAGAAATATGATCCACACATGCTTGCAGTTTTATGACCCTCCACTTAGATGCTTCACCTTTCCTGACTTCCAGATGGGGCCTCTATTGGAGGAGTTTTCTTTGTTGATTGGAATGCATATCAGAGGAGGGAGCCCCTTTAACCCAGAGATGACTGCTCCTAGAAGTGAGGAGATAGCTAGGGCATTGTACTTAGAGCCTGCCCTTATTGAGAAAAACATGACAACAAAAGCTGGGATTCCTGGTTTACATCTGGACTTCTTGATTTCTCAGGCCATCCTGAAGGCTACATTGGGAGAATGGAGGGCAGTCTGTGCACTTTTAGCCCTCAACATATACGGGGCTATATTGTTTGCAGATGAGCCTAAATTTGTCAGTAAGAATGCCATCCACTTGTTCTTGCTGAGGAACCCAGTGCCTACATTGCTAGGGGATTTTTACTACTCCATCCATCAGAGAAATGAAAAACAAAGGGGAAGTTGGTCAGATGTTGTGCTCCCTTGTTCTACTCTTGGCTACTCAGACACCTGCCTAAATCAGATGCCTTCTTGAACCCACACTAGCAGAAGAATTGGGCCAAGAGGTTCATTGCCTTAACATCAGATGATATCAGATGGTGCACCCAGAGCACCAAAGGCAAGGATGTTATTACCAGCTGTGGGCAATACCCTAATGTTCCTCTAATAGGAGTAAAAGATTGCATCAATTACAACCCTTTTACTGTTTAAGAGACAATTGGGATATGCCTTGGTTCACCCTTCCAGAGGACAGGATTTAGCTGAGACCCTATAATGTGAGATCCAATCTGGCTCTGCTGTTGTCAGGCAAGCTGCCTGGGCTTGAGACAACATTCAGACCAAAGAGACAACCATCCTTGGAAGATGTAACAATGAAGCTTCTACCCAGTATTCTGACTAGTCCCGTACTAGAGCTCAGATTACCTGGATGCCTTTCACCTTGGAAGACACACCTGGACCATCTACAGTACAACCTGCAGCAACTGTTAGCCTGGAGGAATTTGAAAAGCTGAAAGAGAGGAATAATCAGCTATCTGAGGCCCTGAAGAAGACTCTTTGGGAAAGAAATGACAGTCGTCTGGACATTGAAAGATTGGAAAGACTCAAGACTGAGCATCTGACCAAGATTGAGAGGACAGATGACTACATAAGGAAAGCAAGAGCCGGGGAACATATATTGAAGAATGCCTGCAAGGAGGCCAAGATTCAGAATGCTAGGGCTGAGCATTACCTAGAGGAAAGCCAGGCTAGGTGGATCAGGATCACCGAAGCCCGTGCACAAGAAGACCAGAGGACTCAGGCCAAGATTGAGTAGCTGGAGGCCAATGAGAAGAAACAGCAGGAAGCTCTGTTGGCAGATCAGAAGGAGATATCAAAATTGAAACTCCGAGCAAGGTTAAAGAGATCAAAGGATCAGGACAGGCATAAGAAGCTGGCTAATGCCATTGCTACCAGGAACCTCCTCATTAGGACCATTACAGAGCACCCAGCTGGTCCGGTGACTAAGGCACTCCTGAAGGAAGCCAGGGAAGATGACTATGGACTGGATGTCTGATTCCCTTTGCTTGTATTTTCTTTCTTTTGATGTACTTTTCCTTTTTGTGGTATTTTTGACCCACCATGGGCATGTGTTGTAAACATACTATGTATTTTCATTATTTGTAATATATCAGTTTGTTTTATTTATGTGGGTTTTCTCTCAACATCATCAAGCATCTCCTCGAGGTCTGGAAAGGTCAAAACTAAGAACCAAACCGGATACCTTGGAAAACAAATAAGCATATTGCATTGCATACTAACATTTTCTTTGTTTTGTAGGTTTGTGTTTGTTATTTTGTTTCTCACTTTGTTGTGGTTTCAGGAAACATTGCTCGTCGCAGAGTGTTCCCTGTCAACCGTACACACCGGTACCCAGCACGTAACAACCTTCCAGGCATTCAGATGGATCAGGTACAGCAGGACCTGAATGAAGTGAGAAATCAGATGGCAAACGAAAGGGTCGAGATGAGAAACCAAATGTCTCAGTTAATGGATGTGATGACTGGCTTAGCACAGAGCCAGGAAAGGCTGAGAGAGCTAGTGGAAAGGCAGACACCTGAAGAGCCCCACCTCGGAACAGGAGGAACTAGCAATAATGAACGAGGGCAGCCCCATATCGACCCACCAGAGTATGGGCCCCATTTGAACCAGATGTTAATGGCACAAGGAATGTTCAAGGTAATACTGCTGGGGGCAGAATCCTGCAAGAGGATCCCCAAGAGGAACAATTCATAGTTATCGGAGCTGGGGATGAGGTGTATGACAGAAGACTGGATGAGATTGCTGAAAAGCTAAGGTCTTTAGAATCCCATAATTCTTTAGGCTTTGACGTAATAGATATGGGACTGGTAGATGGGGTGAGGATTCCCCACAAATTCAAACCCCCTTGTTTTGAGAAATATAATGGTACCTCGTGCCCGCGTACTCATCTACAATCCTTCTTAGGGAGACTCAAGGCTTATACCATGGATGAGAAGTTATGGATGTTCTATTTTGAGGACAACCTAACTAGAGCATCAAGAGAATGGTATTCGCATCTGACAAGGGCCACCATAAGATGTTGGAAAGACTTGGCCGAAGCCTTCATCCGGAAATACCAGTACAACCTAGACATGGCCCCCAATAGAACTCTTCTAATGGGCATGTCTCAGTCTTCAAGGGAAAGCTTTCGGGATTATGCTCAGAGGTGGAGACAGCTTGTTGCTGCTGTCCAGCCACCCATGTCAGAAAGAGAGATGGCTGACATGTTTATGAACACCCTGCAGGGAACTTATATTGATAGACTTGCTGCTTTCTCTTCCACCAGCTTTGCCGATGTAGTTATAGCTAGTGAGAGAAATGAAAGTCTTTTGAAGATGGGCAAAATCTCTGACAATGGTGCAAGTTCCTCCAACAACCCCAGAAAACCTTTTGCATGACCCCGGAGGGCAGGCGAAACAAATGCTATCCATGCCAGCAGGGGCAGACCCCAATATTCTCACAGATCAGTAGCAGCCGTAACCATCCCGACTCCAGTTCCACATCAACCACTTTATCCTCAACAGCAACAACCACTCTATCAACAACAATCTCATTTTCCGCAACAAAGAACGTACAGCAATAACAACAACAACCAACAGCAGCGCCCCTTTCAGCAGAGGCCATCTCAAGCAAATAGGGTAATTGACCCCATTCCTATGCCTTATGTCGCTTTACTGCCACAACTCTTGAAGCTTAACCTGGTTGAGTTAAGGACGTTGGCTCCACCAGATCCTCTCAACCTCCCGAAGAATTATGATGCTAATTCCAGGTGTGCCTTTCAATCCAACGCACCTGGTCACAATACTGAGAAGTGCAGAGCCTTGCAAATGAAGGTTCAAGATCTGGTCGATTCCAAAGCTCTCAATTTCGCACCTCCTCCGAATGTTAACAGAAATCATATGCCTAATCATGGTGGGCCCAGGATTAATTCCATAGAAGAGGACCAACCATCTGCACTGATTGACAATGTTGCACAGATTCAAACACCGTTGGCAGAAGTCAAAACTCAACTCTTAAGATACCAAGTGTTCCCGGGCTATGGGGCCTGCTGCGAATCGTGCAAAACTGCTATTAATGGTTGTGAGAAGCTAAGGTTTGGCATAGATGGCCTCATCAGAGATGGAATTTTGCAGATTACCACAACGGCTCCTTCAACAACTCTTTCTTCAGCAACAATGGATTCTCCTACAACATCAACAATTCTTTCTTCAGCAATAACATATCCTCCTACAACTGCAACAACTATCATACCCACTGATTCATCCACAACTCCAGCAATCACTCCATCATTTATTTCAACAGATCAGAGTTCAACAACATTTACTTCTACAACATCAGCACCCATCTTATCAACAGAAACGCCTACAACACCAGCAAATACTAATGAAGATGTCTCAACGGTCACAATCTATTATGACCCTGCAAATGTTCATCCCAACAACAATTTCCAACAACCAACTGCAACACCTACCGTCAGATCTCCAGTCACGATCTATTACGACCCGCATACCATCATGGTTCCTTCCGCTGCAACAATCAGTCTGGTCACCATTACGGTGCCTGGACCTGTTCCTTACGAAAGCAGTAATGCCATACCTTGTCACTACGACTCTGATCTCTACTGCGACGGGAAGAAAATCACTCTAGAATCATCAACCTCTTCACCACAAGTTGACAATGTTGGGGGAGGCGGAGGCTTCACCAGAAGCAGACGCCTTTTTGCCTCACAAACATCAAGACCCAATGCCGAAGCAGAAGCTGCTGTTAAGGCAAAAGGGAAGAATGTGGTACTTGAAGAGCCAACTGTTAAAGAAACTCCGAAGACGTCTTTTGAACAAGAAGTGGACAAATTCATGAGAATAATCAAAAAGAGTGATTACAAGGTGGTGGACCAACTTCATCAAACACCCTCCAAAATCTTTATATTATCACTGTTAATGTGTTCCGAAGCCCATAGGAATGCATTGTTGAAGGTCCTGCATGCAGCATACGTGCCGGAAGAGATTACGGTTAATCAGCTGGAAATAATGGTTGCAAATGTTAACACCAGTCATGGACTGGGATTTACAAATGTTGATTTAACAACGGAGGGACGCAACCATAACAAGGCTTTGCATATCACCTTAGAATGCAAAGGTGTTGTTCTTTCTCATGTGCTGGTGGACACTAGGTCTTCGCTCAATGTCCTCCCAAAGAAAGCCTTGGTGAAGCTAGAATATGATGGTTTGGCATTGCGTCCAAGTAACTTGGTGGTGAGAGAATTTGATGGCTCTAAGAGATCAGTGCTTGGAGAGATTGATCTACCTGTGTTGATTGGCCCATAGACCTTTAAAACTACCTTCTTCGTGATGGACATACAGTCGGCCTACAGTTGTCTGTTGTGTAGACCCTGGATTCACGCCGCTGGCGCTGTTACATCTACCCTTCACCAGAAGTTAAAATTTGAGTGGGAAGGCCAGATCATCACAATCTGCGGGGAGGAGGACATTTTTTTCAGCCAGCTGGCTACTTACAAGTATATAGAAATGGATGGGGAGATCCATGAGACTATGAGTCAGGGGTTTGAGGCCCTCAACATCAATGAAGCCACTGTTGTATCTGGAACTTCCATCACTTCATATCAACAATCCCGGAAGGTTGTTGAGGAGGGTACCGCTCAAGGCTGGGGCAAGCTGCTGCCATTTGAAAAGAAAGAAGACAGATTCGGGTTGGGTTACAGACCAACTCGACAAGATCAACCGGAGGCTGCAACGGAGCCCAAATTTGTCAGCGGGGGAATGCTAACCCCGGATGATGTGAACAGTCTAGAAGACGAGGAAGAAGACAAACGCAACCTGGAAAACTGGATACGTCCAAGGATCCCGGGGAACCAAGTTTCAAACTGGTCTTCCCAGGAAATTATAAGAGTTACTCCTGCAGAGTAATTATTATTTCCTATCTTTAAGCATGCATCAAGTCCTGCATCTTGCCCAAGATGTCAGGGCTCATTTTGTAATCGGGCCATCTTGTATTTTGTGCAAACTATCAATTAATGAATATCAGGACATCTTTTGCAAATGAGTCTCTTTTTTCCCGCTCACTGTTTTTCATTTTTCATTTTTTGTACAAAAATAAAATGGCATTGTTTTTCAAAATAATAACTTCATTTTCACTTTTTCTAAGCAAGATAAAATTGATCACTAAAATGAACCAATCTAAACCCATGCAGAGAGTGCCCTCCAGACTGCACCGACAACGACACTGCTATGACTTCGTATGACTTCGACAATCCGATTAATCAAGCCGATGAAGGGGTTGAAGAAGATTATGAGCTACCTGAAGAACTGGCCAGACTGTTAAGGCAAGAGGAAAAGGTTATCACTCCTCATCAGGAGGAAGTTGAGACAGTTAATCTTGGTACCGAAGAAGACTTGAAAAAAGTGAAGATCGGGGCCCGTCTGCAAGATTCAGTGAAGGAACAACTTATTGACATGCTTCGAGAGTACGTGGATGTTTTTGCTTGGTCCTACCAAGACATGCCAGGTCTGGATACCGACATTGTTATGCACAAGCTGCCACTAAAAGAAGACTGTCCTCCAGTAAAACAGGAGATGCGCCGTACTCGTCCGGATATGGCCATGAAGATAAAAGAAGAGGTGCAAAAACAGTGGTACGCCGGTTTCCTTGTTGTAACTAGTTACCCGCCGTGGGTTGCCAACATTGTACCAGTGCCTAAAAAGGATGGCAAAGTACGGATGTGTGTGGATTACCGGGACCTAAATAGAGCTAGCCCGAAAGATGACTTCCCATTACCTCACATTGATGTATTGGTCGACAATACGGCTCAGTTCTCGGTGTTCTCCTTCATGGATGGATTTTCAGGATATAATCAGATCAAGATGTCACATGAAGACATGGAGAAGACAACTCATCACACCCTGGGGCACATTCTGTTATAAGGTAATGCCATTCGGACTGAAGAATGCTGGTGCCACTTATCAACGGGCTATGGTAACATTATTCCACGACATGATCCACAAAGAAATTGAATGTTATGTGGATGACATGATTGCCAAGTCCCTCACAGAAGAAGACCACCTGCTGAAGCTAAACCCCAACAAATGCACATTCGGGGTGCGTTCCGGTAAGCTGCTGGGGTCCATTGTAAGTGAAAAGGGAATTGAAGTTGACCCTGACAAAGTCAAAGCTATTCAAGAAATGCCCGCACCAAAGACAGACAAGGAAGTTCGGGGTTTCTTAGGTAGATTGAACTACATTTCAAGGTTCATATCTCATCTTACTGTAACCTGTGAACCCCTGTTCAAGTTGTAAAGAAAATAACAAACGGTCAGGTGGAATGAAGACTTCCAGAGGGCTTTTGACAAAATCAAGGAGTACTTACAAGAGCCTCTGATCCTTATGCCTCCTGTTGAAGGAAGACCTCTAATAATGTACCTGACAGTGTTAGAAGAGTCAATGGGGTGTGTGCTGGGCCAACATGACGAGTCTGGTCGAAAAGAGTATGAAATATACTACCTAAGCAAAAAGTTTACCGACTGTGAACAATGTTATTCACTGCTCGAGCAAAAAGTTTACCGACTGTGAATAATGTTAAAGTCTTGAGGAAGCCATTGACCTCAGGATCAAGACTTTAACTGTATTCAGAGATTCAGCTCAGGTAATAAATCAGACCTCAGGATCATTGACTATTTTACCAAGTGGGTTGAAGCAGCTTCGTATGCAAATGTCACCAGGCAGGTGGTGGCCCGATTCCAAGGAGAGGCCTCATTTGTCAGTATGGAGTGCCCGAGTGAATCATTACTGATAATGGTTCCAATTTGAACAACAAGATGATGGCAGAACTGTGTCGGGACTTCAAAATCCAACACCACAGCTCTTCTCCTTACATGCCAAAGATGAATGGCGTTGTTGAAGCAGCCAATAAGAATATCAAGAAGATTGTGCAAAAGATGGTGGTTACCTACAAAGACTGGCATGAAATGCTACCATTTGCCTTGCATGGGTACCGTACATCAATCAGAACGTCTACTGGGGCAACACCGTATCAGCTTGTGTATGGTATGGAGGCAGTCCTACCTGTTGAAGTTGAATTACCCTCGTTGCGGGTACTTATGGATGTCAAGTTGAATGAAGCAGAATGGGTCCGTTCTCGGTACGATCAACTGAATCTGATCGAAGAAAAGAGATTAGTTGCAATCTGTCATAGGCAGTTATATCAGAAGAGAATGAAGAAAGCCTTCGATCAGAAAGTCAGGCTTCGGGAATACCAAGTGGGAGATCTTGTGCTGAAAAGACTCCTCCCTCCTCATACAGACCACAGGGGCAAGTGGACTCCGAATTACGATGGTCCATTCATAGTGAAGAAAGTTTTCTCTGGTGGAGCACTGATGCTCACTACTATGGATGGTGAAGATTTCATATCCCCTGTGAATTCAGATGCAGTTAAAAAATACTTCGCATAAAATGACCCGCTAGACATAAAAACATAATGTAAGTCCAGGAAAAAATAGGGCATCCCGGCGAGTCAGAAACAGAATAAAGGACTCGGGCAAAAATAAGGGAAAATAAAAGAAAAATGTACACCCGCTGAGTTGAAAAGCCGCATTGGACAGCTCAGGCAAAATTGGGTATCCCGGTGGATTGAAAACCCGAAAGGGCGATTGTCGCTCCCCGGATTTCCATCCCGGTACAAACGCGAAAGTGGCGCGGAAAAGGTAGAGTCTCCAACCAGACATTTTTATCCCGAAGGAACGGGAATGGTAATGTTGCACAAACCAGAAGAAAGAAGAGGAAGGACACGGGTCCTGCGAACCAAAGAGACTGAGTTCGGGAGTCGGTTACGATCTGGGAAGGTATTAGCACCCAGATCGTCCGCCGTACCCGACGGGATCCACGCTTGCAAAGAAACTGTTTCAAAGGGTGAAGGTATGAAAGTTGCTGCAAAAGAAAATAAAATGAACTGGAAAAGAAACTGAGAAAGGAACTGGATAAGAAAGCAAAGAGAAAAAATGTAGGGAAAATAAAGATTATGCTCGAACGGGCCCTACCCCGCTGCCTAGGTACCTCATCAGGATAATGAGGATCAGAGACACCGTAATTCCCCTAACTAGGGGTGGCAAGGAAATTTCTTGTGAATTAAGGCTTGAACTGCTTATGCCATTGCTCAGGTGTTGCAGACTCGAACGACGAGTGCGTAACCGTCTTGCAAGATGACAAGTAGGAGCAAGTTCACGTACGAAGCGAATGAGATGAGAAAAGAATTCCCGAAGGAAAGACGCTTATTGTTTGTTTGTGTTTTTTATGAAGCTTTTATGAGTGTGTCACAAGGAAGTGAACTCAAGCTCTTTTCCATGGAATGTGCACTTGTCACTACATTCCAAGATGGAATAATAGAACAAGCACACTCAAGTAAGGAGAAGATCCCCAAAACTTGAATCTAGAGATTAGGGCTTAAGCTCACTAACTTATTAAATTATTAAGTGTTTTTGGTATTTACAATGAAGAAGTGTTTTTTATGCTTTTCTTGGTGAAGAAGATACCTTGATCAGACTTGTGCATCACAAAGTAAGCTTGTACTATCCCAAGATGGGAAGACTACAAGTACCTCATGGGATAAGGCTATTGCTCAAAGTATTACTTCAAACTTTATTAAGATGTTTTTTATGGTTATGAGATGAGAAGAGAAGAAGAACCAAAAGGATCACAAAGGCAAAAGTCTAAAGGGGGACTAGAGAATCCTAAGTGTTATCATGCATGGATATCCTATGGTTAGTGTGGCCTTCTATCCTAATGAAGAAAGAAAAAAGAAGAGAAGAAGAATAAGAAGAGAGATGAGATGAGATGAGTAAGGCCTAAGCCCAACAAACAAAGGGTTAGCTCAAATAAGAAATAAGAAGAAGATATGAGACTTGGAGATGTGGAACTCACATCCACACCTCACACTTACCATAGCCCCTGCAAGGTTAGCAACATGCATACAAGTGAAAAGAAATGAAAAAAATGACATGCCAATATCATACAAACAGAAGTGAAGTCATATATACAAATGCTCAATGGATATGTAAGTCACAAGAATGAGGAAAGAAGCATGTAAGTAAACATGATGCAACATGAAACAAATGACAAACAAATGCAAACTTAAGAAAGATGCAAAGAAAAGATGCACAAACATGGACTCAAGGCACACAACCAGAACCAAGACAAGTCAAAGATATGCTTAAGAAGCAAGAAAGGTGAAGAGAAGAGAGTTACAAGACCAAACAATCACATAATGATGTGAAAGAAGTAAGGAAGTGAGATGAATACACTTAAGAATGAAAGAACTCAAATGGTAAGCAAAACACAAAGTTCCAAAGACACAAACCCTAACCTAAGATCAGAAAGGTTCCCATACCCCAAAGAGACCCCAAATGAGAAGAAGAAGTTGACACAAGTGCCCTTCTAAGCTTATAAGAGAGCTAATGATCACAAAGAAGCAAAATGGGACAAGGTACAAAGCAAAATTCAAATTAATTCAACAAAGCCACTAAAAATTCCACAACTTAAGCCAAATGATCCCCAAACATGATATAACAATGAGCCAAAAGGATTGGGAAAATTTCAGAAGCTAGATAGGTCAAGTGAGGGCAAGAACACAAACTAGGGTTAAAAACTTCCATCACAAGTCAAAGGACCAAAAACCAATGAAATAATTTCTAAAAATCAGGGGAAAAATCACACACAAACTAAATCCTCTTAGGAATCCAAATAAAAAAGAATCAACACAAAACTCAAAATAATGAACTCTATGGAAATTGGACAAGGCAGATTGCATCAAAAGGACTTAAAAAGAAATTAAGGAAAAATGGAAAATAAAAATGTGAAAAATTAAGGAAAACTCAAATGAACACACAAGAATTATTTTGGAATTTTTTAATGACTGGAAGTATTTTTAATAAAAGGAAATCATAATAGAAATAAAAAAAATAAAAAAAAGAAAAGAAAATAAAATGGAAAATGAGGTGGGGTGAGAATAGCAGGGAATTTGCGTGTAAATTATTTGGGCTTGACAAGGAGGGGGTGTTAATATCAATCTGAGGCCCATTGGCTGCGCAGGTTTATGATTCATAAGGTGGAAATTCCTGGAAAAACGAGGGAAATAACACAGCCGTAAGATCAATCCAACGCACACTGAAACACCTTCATTAATTGACGTGGACAAAAACTGGATTATGAGTGGAGGACGCAGGCTGGTTATGGTGTGTGCGTAACATCATGAATTAAAATATAATTAAAAGTCACGAGGTCAGGAGGGTGGGGTTCTTGGTGAGGTGTCAAAATCCTGGAGAGTGTGAGGAAAGATCCAAGGGCGCCTGAGTCTTCTTCAACCTTTAAAACCCCAATCTCACATGAACGCAGATTCCGGTGACCGAAGCTAGGGCTCCGGCACCGGAAATGATAACAGATGCACAAAACCTAATTAAAATCAACAGCCAGCTCTAGATTGACTAAATGAGGCACGTTGAGTACGAAAATGGCCATAAAAAATGCAAAAAATCAATGAATCAACCGGATCGAAGAGAAACAGGTTGGACCATGAAACTTAAACTTCAAATATCTCACACTACAATGCATCATTTTCGAAACCAAAACTTGTTGCATGATCATGGTACATCAAGGATTATAAAACACACAACTAATTTCATTTTCAGATCTAAAGATTCCAAGGCATACCTGAGTTGCAGATCTTGAAACAATGTGCTAGAAGACCAGATGATGGATGCAAACCACTCCCACTTCACTCTAGATGCAAAATAAATGCACCTAAAGCCTTGAAGATGGTTAGATCTGAAGTTTTGCCAGCACCTGCCCTGAAATGGCAAGGTTGTTGATCTTGAGAGATTGCTTGAATGATTGTGTGATTAATGATCCTGATCAAGGATCTACCACTGGTTTTTGAATTGAGCAAGTGTGTAATGAGATATGAGAGAAAATGAAAATTATGCAAGAAGTTTGAAATGAGAGAATGAGAGATAGTTGGAGCTTTCTGTAACCCTAGCTTGTTATATATGACCTCATGAGCAAATGCTGAAAAGATTAAGAGGTATGCACGTGTGAATCAAGAGAATTTGTGAATTTGAAAATTGAGCAAGTTTGGTGTGAGAGAATGCAATGCTCATTCTTGCCTTGTCCTTCAGCCCCATGTGCCTTCCAAATCCAACCCTTGATTATAATCCAACAAATTCTGGCCATTAGATTAAGGTATCACACTTTCCTCATGAATTTGCAAAATATCCACTTTTGAAGCAACATCCTTGCCTTACACGAAATTGTGACTTTCTTTGGAGAAAAATGATCCATTTGCCTTGTATTGTAACTTAGTAACCAAACTTGATCCATTCCAAGCCTTAAAATTAAGTTTTGAATCTTTTTGCTTTGGTGCATGCATGGAATTTTTGGTTTTGCCCTAGTTTTGTCCAAATTTTCGAAGGGCCTATAGAACAAACCATGATTCCTATGAAAAAGTAATTGTACTTTTTGAAAATGGGAGCCCTTAATCTCCAACTTTCATGTTTGACTTGGGTCCATTTGAAGAATTTTTGATCATGTTAAGCTCACTTGAATTTTAGGGCAAAAGTTGCCAAAAATGGAAATTCTTCAAAACCAACTTTGTACCATTTTTGCAAAAACCCTCAAATCTTCATGATTCTTAAACTTTGAACTTTCCAAACCTCTTATAACATTGTAAAGACACCCCTTGGCTAGAAAAAGTGGGTTGGACCCCTTGAAATCACACAGTTGACTTTTTAAAGGCACAATTGACCAATTACTTCATCTGCAAGCAACTGAAGAATTTCTTGACTTCCACATGGAATTTTCTCATGAAAATTGGTACCTAGGATCCTCTTGACATATAAAATACTTTTCCCAAATGAAATGGCCAAAGTTGTAAAGTTTTGATGCTTGAATCTCAAACCCTAGTTTAGGTCCCTTGCTTAGGAGCTTTGCCCTGTCCTGGAATTCCTGAGGATCATTCAACCTTCTGAGCTTTTGCAAATGAACTTGAACTTATAAATGCAACATAGACCCCTCATAGAACTTGTACAAATCCATTGAGCCCCTTGTCATAGCTTGTGATGCTTCAAGAACCTCCCAGATGATCATATGCTTAATGCTAGGTCATGAAGAATGTTATGCCTCATCTTTCCATGATAGGATGCTAAGAAAATGATATGTTCATGATGAATATGATGTGATATGATGCTTAAAAAGAAGAGGGCAAATTTGGGGTGTTACATCTGCCCCTATTCAAACAACTGCTAATCTAAAAAGGACGGTAGCACGGGCTATCGACCGTTCAAGATAAACTGTGGTTGAATATCAAGAAGACCTGAAATATGCACTCTGACGAAGAATGCAACACTGGGAAATAAACCCAACCAAATGACGCTTTGGTGACTGCAGGGGAGAAAAAGCAGACGAGCTTCTTCCAAGTTGAAACTATTATCTGGAATAAGAATACTTTGACAGGCGAGTCTTCTACGAACCATCCTGTTACGCCAGGAGTTGGACGTACGAGTCCTCAAACACTTTGCAAGACATATGACTTGAGACAGACGAGCCCCCTTCGGATATACCTGTTACGCCAGGACCGGGATGCACTAAACTCTGTGGGATAGACATGCATAATCAAGGTAGACGAACCTTCTTCATATATTATCCGTGGATATATGGTATAAGACAGACGAGCCTTCTTCGAGCAAAACTGTTACGCCAGGTGCAACAAAAATAACTGGTACTTGAGACAGACGAGCCTCCTTCAAATAATCCTGTTACGCCAGGGCCGGTAACCATTTTGATATTTATTCCCACTGTCAGGATTTTAAACCTCTTCAATACAGACAAGTATTGGATGATCATCAAGATAGCACAAACTAGAGTCAATGATACAGATGAGTATCAGACGATGATCTGAGAAACACAGATGAGCGCTTCAAGCAATGATACAGACGAGTACCAGCCACTGGTACAGACGAATACCAGAAATTCAAACACAGACGATCATTTGGAGTAGCAACAGAAAAGTAACAGGATGATCAACAAATCCACACATACAGATATAAGCTAGCACAAACGAGTGTTGGGGATGATACAGACAAGCATCTAAACAAAGCAAACGAACTTCAAACAGATAAACAACACAGACGAGTGCTGGAGAATGCAGACGAACAATCAAGCCAAATATCAAACACAGACGAGTGTTGGGAACAACAGGTATCAAACACCAAACACAGACGAGTGTTGGAAATTGCAGACGAACAAACAGCAAAGATCATATCTCAAAGCACATACGAGTGCTGGAAAGGTGCAGACGATCAACAGCAAATGTTATACACCAAACACAGACGAGTGTTGGAAATTGTAGACGAGCAATGATCTCAAATCATCAAACACAGACGAGTGTTGGAAATTGCAGACGAGCAATCAGAAATAGACATCAAGCACAAACGAATGCTGGAGAGTTGCAAACGAGCAATATCAAGGTAATCATAGACCACTGCTGGGGATAGCAAACGAGTAATACCAAAGTTACAACACAAACGAATGTTGAAAGATGCATACGAGCAACAATAAAGTACGAACACAGACGAGTGCTGGAGAAATGCAGACGAGCACTAAACAAATGCTTGATTGGCTACAAGAGTTACAACTCTGCAGGGGAAGAACAAGTCAGGAGGTCTTGACACCTAACTCTGACTGAGGTGATGAATACCTGACTGTATCATCATATTAACCACAAGAATGGCAACTTCGCTGGGGAATATTTCACTGATGGGAGTGAAAATCCAATATGAACTATGTGGGGAAGGTTCATCTTCAGACTTGGCTGGGAAAGATGCTTCAGCAATGCTCTGGCTGGGGAGAAAATTTGCTGATTCAAAGCTCCGTGGGAACATCAGGCATTCAGCTTCCTATTGGGCATACTCCACTGGGGAAGAATAAACTGTCTGAGCTACCTGCCAAGGCTTAGCTGGGGAAGAATTCTGCTTGGGGAGAATGTGACGCCATCCTGCAAGCTGCAACAACAGAAAACACAAGTGTGCCCCGGGGACTTGCATGGTATGATCTGTTCATCCATAGTCACCCGACACTCAAAGAGGGTTTACAGTGTTTCCCTGCAATGTCATTTTCTTTCAAAATATTACCATGTTTAAATGCAATGTTATTTTTGCCAAAAATTCAGGACATTTTGCAAACAAAAATAAACACACACAGCTTTTTGACTGAATATTCTTTTTATTGAAAGGCCTCTGAATAGGCAAAGATTTACATCAGGAAGCAGCCACCTAGAAAGAGGTAGCCACCATAAAATTGAGAAAAGAAACTATCCTAATGGAAATGGGCACGACATCCCAATGAGTTCCATTTCTGCTATGACCAGCATGTCTTCAAAACTCTCCATTCTTCTTTGCTTTCTGAGAAGATGAGGGGACTGATTCCTATCCTTCTGATATTGTCAGGCTGTACGAAACGATGATGTGGTTCAGATTACTCGGATCGCAGTTGTTCGCTTATTCCCTTGTTTTGCGTGAATCGCCCTTTCGGGTTTTCAATCCACCGGGATACCCCTTTTTGCCTGAGCTGTCCAATGTGGCTTTTCAACTCAGCGGGTGTACCTTTTTTTTATTTATTTTTTATTTGTTT
Organism: Lathyrus aphaca; assembly: GCA_963966055.1. Classification (NCBI taxonomy): domain Eukaryota; kingdom Viridiplantae; phylum Streptophyta; class Magnoliopsida; order Fabales; family Fabaceae; genus Lathyrus; species Lathyrus aphaca. The sequence continues at coordinate 184,330,257 of OZ014522.1, forward strand.
CCCTAACTTTTGCCCGAGCTTTTTATTCTGTTTTTAGCTCGCCGGGATGCCCCCTTTTTTTTGCCTGGACTTTAATTCTGTTTTTGTGTCCAGCGGGTCTTTTTATGCGAAGTATTTTTTAACTGCGTCCGAGTTAACAGGGGATTGGAAGTCATCTCCATCCATAGTGGTGAGCATCAGTGCTCCTCCTGATAAGACTTTCTTCACTATGAATGGTCCTTCGTAGTTTGGGGTCCACTTGCCCATGTGATCTGAACCTGGAGGAATGATCCTTTTCAGCACAAGCTCTCCCACTTGATACTCCCGAGTATGTACTCGTTGGTCGAATGCCCGCTTCATTCTCCTCTGATAAAGCTGACCATGACAGATATCCGCTAATCTCTTTTACTCGATTAGGCATAACTGATTATAACGAGCACGCACGCACCCATTCAGCCTCATCAAGCTTCACATCCATCATCACACGCAATGAAGGAATCTCTACTTCAACAGGCAGGACTGCTTCCAACCATATACCAGAGAGAAGGGAGTTGCCCCCGTTGACGTCCTGACTGACGTTCGGTACCCATGCAACGCAAATGGTAACATCTCATGCCAATCCTTGTTAGTGACAACCATTTTTTGCACAATATTCTTGATATTCTTGTTTGCTGCCTCTACCGTACCATTCATCTTTGGTCGGTAAGGAGAAGAATTGTGATGTTGAATCTTGAAGTCCCGACACAACTCTGCCATCATCTTGTTGTTTAAATTAGAACCATTGTCAGTAATGATTCTTTCGGGCACTCCGTATCTGCATATGATATCTCTTTTCAGAAATCTTACCACCACTTGACGAGTGACGTTGGCACAAGATGCTGCTTCCACCCACTTGGTGAAGTAATAAATCGCAACCAAGATGAAGCGATGACCATTTGAAGCAGTAGGTTCTATCTTCCCGATCATGTCAATGCCCCACATAGAAAAGGGCCAAGGAGACGACATGACATTGAGCGGGCTTGGAGGAACATGCACTTTCTCTGCATAAATTTGGCCCTTGTGGCATTTACGAGCGAATGAACAACAGTCTGCATCCATTGTCATCCAGTAATACCCGGATCTCAGCAATTTCTTAGCCATAACATGCCCTCCTGCATGGGTACCGAAAGATCCCTCGTGGACTTCCTGCATTAACAGGCTTGCTTCGTGTCTATCCACGCATCTGAGCAAGACCATGTCAAAATTTCTCTTGTATAACACCCCGTCCGTATTCAAGAAGAAGCTAGCAGCAAGTCGCCTTAAGGTCTTCTTGTCATTGGAAGATGCCCCAGCTGGGTATTCTTGCTTTTCCAGGAATAGCTTGATATCAAAATACCAAGGTTTCTCATCAGACATTGCGTCTACAGAGAAGGCATGAGCTGGAGCTTCAAGCCTGAATATGTCAATTCTGGGCACATAGTTCCAACACAAGACTTTGATAGACGAAGAAAGAGTGGCCAATGCGTCGGCAAACTGATTTTCATCACGTGGTATGTACTGAAGTTTAACTGTCGTGAAGAACGTCAATAGTTTTCTAGCATAATCCCTGTATGGAATTAAATTCTTTTGATGCGTATACCACTTGCCAGTAACTTGGTTAATGACGAGGGCTGAATCTCAGAATATATCGAGGTTCTTAATCCGAAGATTAATAGCCTCCTCTATTCCCACTATGCATGCCTCGTATTCTGCTTCGTTGTTGATGCATCCGAAAGTAATTCTGGCAGCGAAGGGAAAGTGAACACCTTCAGGAGTGATAAGAACTGCACCAACTCCGCGTCCATTGATATTGACTGCCCCATCAAACATCAACTTCCATTTGGATTCAGGGTCTGGCCCCTCCTCCGGAAGTGGTTCCTCGCAATCGTTTGCTTTGAGGTACATGATGTCCTCATCAGGGAAATCAAACTTCATTAGCTGATAATCATCTTCAAGAGGTTGTTGTGCAAGATAATCCGACAATACACTTCCCTTGATGGCTTTCTGAGAAGTATACTGGATGTCATATTCAGTTAAAATCATCTACCACCTAGCAACCCTTCCGGTTAACGCTGGTTTCTCAAAGATGTACTTGACAAGATCCATTTTGGAAATGAGCAGTGTGGTATGAGTCAACATGTACTGCCTCAGTCGGCGAGCAACCTATACCAAAGCGCAACAAGTTTTCTCGAGCAGTGAGTAACGGGATTCACAGTCGGTAAACTTTTTGCTAAGGTAATAAATAGCGTACTCTTTTCGACCAGACTCGTCATGTTGGCCTAGAACACACCCCATTGACCCTTCTAGCGCAGTTGTCGCTCCCGATAAATGGGAATGGCCCAGATAAAGGTACAGACGCGAACGGTCGGCGAAAAGAGAGTGCGAGAACACACAGGAGTGAACTCACAGGGAATGAAAAGAGTCGCCAGCTAGGCATTTTTATCCCGAAGGAAAGGTAATGCTGCATAAACCTAGGAAGATATGGATAAGACGGTTGCGAACCAGAGAGACTGAGAAAGGGGGTTGGTTACAATCTGGGAAGGTATTAGCACCCAGATTGTCCGTCGTACTCGACGGGATCCACGCTTAAAAGATTTGTGTTTTAAAGGGGTAGTGTCAGTGCATTTTGTGCTTCAAAGCTGGAACAAAATGCAAGTGTCAGTGTAAAAGAAAAGTGAAGTGTATAAATGAAGTGTCAGTGTGAGATCAGGAATGAAATGCTCATGACCATGAGGCTTAAAGAATAAGGCTGGGAAGAGGGGGAATATACAAAGACTTTTGTTCGATAACTGTTAAGTTATGCCTACGTATTCTCTCGTGCAATGAGGAAGTCAGAACACCGTAGTTCGACCCAAAGAGACTGAAAGATAAATTGACTTGTGAACTGCTTTCTTGTCAATGCTCAAGTGTATGACCTGTCTGGCTCAGGTGCAAACTGTCTTGCATTAGACGGAGGAAGCAGGTTCTCGTTTGTGAGTGAATGAGATGAGGAAAGAATCCCGGAGGAGACGATTATTGTTTGTTTTTGTGTTTTCAGTCTTTTATTGCTTTTGAAAGTTTGTCATAAGTTAATGAGCTTAAGCCTAAACCAATGGGTTAGTAAACTCATCACATCTTCCCTCTGATTAGGGGTAATGAGAATACCTTAAGTGTGAAGTCAGCTTCTCACACTTAATCACCATTGGTGCAGGATTAATATCATTAACCTACTTGTGATTATTTAGATGTTTTTGTTGTTTTTGTTTAGTGTTGAGTAATGAGATTAAGCCATAATCAGGGATTAAACAGACTCATTACACCATCCTAATAGAAGGATAATAGATGAGAATGTTTAAGCTGAGGAAAGCTCCTCAACCTAATCCATGATTAGGGATTAAACTCATGACAAAACAAGCCTTTGATTAAGTGGATTTTATTTAATGATATGATGAAGAACTGTTTTTTATGGTTTTTAAGACAACTTGAGGAGGACTTGTCCATTAACACTAGGGTTAGTCATTCTTAACCAATTAAGGAAGAATTAGAACCCTAATGCAAGGCCCAAGTTTCAAGTTTGATGTCTTGATGATTATTAAGTGAATTGGTTGAAGGATTTAAACATATTAAGGGTTTAACACTTAGGATTAAAGTTATACACTCCATCCTAATAGAAGGATGCAGGCATAAGCTTAATCACAAAGCCTTAAAGCCTTTAGGGTTTAGTCCCTGATTGTGAGGTGAGGAGAGAAGACCCAAAGAGACACAAAGGTAAAATCTAAATGAGGAACTAATCAAAATCCTAATCATTGTCATGCTTGGTTGCTCCTAAGGTTTGTGAAGTTTATCAGGAGAAGTCTTCAGAGGAACCACCAGGAGGCAGATGAAAGGATCAGGAGAAGCAAAGCAACTTGCTTCATTCAAGAAGTCAAGTCACTTGAGGAAAGAAAGTAAGGAGAAGAAGAATGAGCAAGCTCAATCTCAAACACATAACAAAATGAAGCATGGATGCATAAAAGAGATGAAAAGAAGTTGTGAGAAGTGAAGGCAAATTCACTTCTCAAAGTTACTTACCACCTGAAAAAGTTAGTAAAGGAATGCAATGCAAAATGAGATGGAATGGCATGATGCAAACCAAAACCAGAAGCATATATGAGATGATAATGATGTTATGAGATGATACAAACATGAAACAAAGCATGGGAATGATCATACAAACTTATGGATGCAAATGAAGCAAGTTAAGAACCATGATCATACATGAAAAGTTATGAAATGCACATGGCATACAACATGGCAAATATAAGATGCAATGATCAAACATGCTTTCAATATGTCTTAAGATGTCAAATGAATCAAATGGATGCACAAAATGCTATGGCAAGTCAAGGTATGAATGCAAATGCAAGATGGATGCATATGGAAGCCCAAATTAGGGTTTATGATCAAAGCATCAAACAAAAACCAAAATCAGAAGCAAACATCAAGATAAAAAATTGAAAATGCATTCAAAGGAACCCTAAACCTATACTAACTCACTGCCCAAAGGAGAGGTTCCAACTCTTAACCTAATTAGGGTTATGAATTTCCTAAGTTTCCTAGGGTTTTTGGGTACCTTAACAAGAAAAAATGCCAAACAAATGGAAAATGTAAGATCAAATCATGCCAATTTAATCTCACAAACTACATGATATGCTAAACACAATGCAAAAAGAATCAATGTCCAACTCTTAATGGTTAGGCAGAAATGATTTTTTGAAGTTTGGATCAAAATAATGCTTTGAAAATGAATTAATTCCATGGAAAATCATCAAAGTGCATCAAGATCAAAAAAGAAATTTGGTTTGAGGGTTGGACAATGTTTCTAGATGGTTTTAAAGGTTTCATGAATTTTTGGTGATTTTTAAATACCTAAAAGCATTTTTAATTAATTAATTCTCATTAATTAATTAAAAATAAACTTTTAAATATTTAAAAAAAAAAATTTATATGCTAAAAATAAAAATAAAAATATTTTTGGTTTCTGAAAATTAATAAAAGTTTGTATAAAAAATTTCAGAATTTTTGAATAAGTTTTACTATTTTAAAATAAATGGAGAAATTAAATGAAATAATATGAAAAATAAAATCAATTAAAGCTGAAAAAGGAAAAGTATGCAAATCTAAAGGTCCAGATTCAAATGTACACGCGCGCGAATTGACCTGGCGCCATATCCAAGGGCTGACATTCAAACTTGGCTAATTGACTGATTAAGCCCTAATCTTGCCCTAATGACTTTCAGGCGACCGGAACACTGTTCCGGTCGTCTTCTCCGATCATCCAAAATCTCAAACTCTCTCTATACGCATCTAAAACAAAATTTAATTGCCCATAACTCTTCCCCACTCAAACACGAATCAAACCCCTCACTCAAACAACATTTATCATTCCTAAATCAGCCAAATCGAATCAAAATAGTTTTAGGGCAAAAAGTTTCAGAGCATTCATACATCCTGGTTTCTCAACCATTTTCAAAAATAATCACATATTCATGATCAGGGAAGCATGTAGATTCATTTAGTAACTTAAAATACACGTTCTGGAAAAAAAGTTCATGAAGCTACCTGAGTTTGAAGCTTTTTAGTCTGGAACTTTCTGACCTCCTCTCTTGTGCAAAACCACTCCTGTGACCTCCCTTGTGCTTCTGAAAGGCTTGGAACAAATTTATTTGGGCTGGTTTGAGAGTTTGCAGAGGTTCTGTTCAAGGTGGTGTGGTGATCGTGTTTTTGATTCTTTGAGTTTCAGGCTGCTTTGAAGGGTGCTTTGTGACCAGGAGGATGTGTTGAGTTGGTTTATGAAGTTAGTTTGTGTGTTGGTGAGTTGTGTGATGAGTTTTGAAAGCTTTTGCTCAAGAGGGTGAAAATGAGAATGCTGTGTTGTGGTGTGTTTCAGGCTTGCCTCTTGTTATGTTTAGCTTGCATTTGATTAACATAAACAATTGGGATTGGTCAGATGACATGATGTGTGCTTTATTGATTGGTATGGGTGCTTTTGTAAAAATGTCAACTTTGTGTAAGAGAAGCATGGGCCACTTGCTAGCCTAGTACAAAGAGGGTGTGCTGCGCAGCATGATGTGAGGAAGGGCCTAGGATTGATCAACCAACTAGCCAGCAAGTGGATGAGAAGTTATCATGAGTTTTGCAACTTGCCTTGCCTTTGGTTCTTATGAAAGAAACTTGATCCATGGGCCATAAAACATGTGATTCCTTGGGTGCATTCTGAACTTTAAATGTTGTGTGGATTAGAAGTCCATTTGATGACTTAATTGGCCTTGAGAAGTGAATTTGCAACTTTGCCTCTTTGGTGCATGACTTGAAATTTAGTGATTTTTGCCAACTTTGACAAGCCATAACTTTTGATTCAAAATGAATTAGGTCATGTTCTTGTACTTTTTGAAAAGGGAAAGATCTATTCTACAACTTTCATGACCAAAGTTTTTCCATTTGAAGCTTTCTTGAATCAAAAAGTAAGGGTTGAAAAAGTTGCCTAAAATGACATTTTTATTAAAAGTCAAACTTGCCCAAAAAGTCAACTTTGCAAAAGACTTGAAATTCTTCAATTTTGTGAACTTCCAACCTCTTCTATGATCAAATAAAGATCATATACAATCAAAATGATGAAGAACACCCTTTGGTTGGGTCATTGGGGGCCTCAGATGCCCTGATTTTGCACTGACTTGCTTGAAAAGTCAACTCTTGATCAGATGACTTCCCCATGGAATTTCTTCATGAAAATTGATATGCATACTCCCTATACCATATAGAGACCAATAGAAACAAGAATGACCAAAAAATTTGGAGTTATGGCCTCTGAAACCAAAACCCTAATTTCAGGTCAACTGTGCAGTCAAGCCTGGCTCTGCTTCCACACCAATCCCAGTTCTTGTGATTCCTTGACATTTTTGACTTTGAGAGGATGTAATGTGATGTTTGAACACACATGGACCTCTTTGAAGTGATTGATGACCTTTGGAGTGGCTCAAGAAGCTTTTGGATTGCTTAGATCACAAATCCTAGATGCAGATGACTTTGAATCTATGCAGTGAATCAAAAATGGGATATGAGATGGTATGATTGAGTTTATGCATATGAAATGATCACAAGCCATGGTGTGAATGGGTGAGGGCAAATTTGGGGTGTTTACAGCTGCCCCTATTCAAACATGAGTTAGCTGTGCAGGATGTAAGCGACGGCTTAACAGGCAAACAAGATAACTTGTGGTTGAATACCAAGGACAATCCAAAATTTGCACTCACAGAATGAAGAAGAAAAGGGATATAGATTGTAAAGGAAAATAAAGTATATTGTAAAGTATGGGCGACGGAGGACGACCGCTGGGTAAAGAGCAATGACGGGGACGGCCGACATGCTGGGGAGAGTGCGTGAAGTAAAGCAATGACGGGGACGACCATCATGCTGGGGATGAAAAGGGGTTATGATGGGGACGGCCATCAAGTAAAGCTGTAAGATTCTCTGGGGATTAAAGAAAGATGATGGGGACGGCCATCAAGCTCACAAAGCAAAGTAACCAACGATGGGGACGGCCATCGGGCTAAAAAAAGAAAAGGGACCACGACGGGGACGGCCATCGGGTTAAAGAATAAATGAAATAAACAGATGATGAGGTACGGTCATCAAAGGTGAAGGACGATCACCTAGCAGGGGACAGCTGCTCTGTTGGGGTTAAGATGAGGGACGGTCATCTGAGGTGGAGGACGACCACCTGGCAGGGTACGGCTGCCGAAAATATCGCGACATAGGACGAATGCCGGATAAAAGGTCAACGATGGGGACGGCCATCGGATGAGCATGATGGAGGACGACCATCAAGAGGTGGGGAACGACCACCTAGCAGGGGACGGCTGCTCTCAAGGTTTATCATGACATAGGACGAATGTCAGATAACCAAAATCAACAATGGGGACGGCCATTGGATAAAATGATGAAGGACGATCATCAAAAGGTGGAGGACGACCACCTAGCAGGGGACGGCTGCTAAATATCATGACATAGGACGAATGTCGGATAGAAAAATCGACGATGGGGACGGCCATCGGATGAGCATGATGGAGGACGACCATCAAGAGGTGGAGGACGACCACCTAGCAGGGTACGGCTGCTCTCGGGGTTTATCATGACACAGGACGAATGTCAGATAAGGAGAAAATTGTTTTACTGGGGAATAGTAAACACGGACGAGTGTTTATATCCAAGAAATAAAAGGTATAAGTGTTTGGTATCGTGTATAAATTAAAGATGCGGACGAGCATCCTTAAGACTATGATACGGACGAGTATCAGGTAGAAACAAACGCTTGACGCATGTTCTGAGATGATGATACGGACGAGTACCAACTGGTTAACAAAGAACACGGACGAGTGTCGAATCTGCGGGGATATAAATGGTGTATACAAGACACGGACGGGTATCTGTATAAGTAAAATAAGTATGAGTGGTGTATAGGTGAGCGTTCAACCTGCTGGGAAGAGTGACACAGACGAGTGTCGAGAAAGTTATATATATATTTGTATCTGTGAGTGCAAAGGGGATGCTTTGGCTTTCTGCTGGGGATATGACACGGACGGGTATCACAAGGAGTGTGTATTCGTATTGGTTAATGTGAGGCAACTGCTTTTGCTGGGGAATCTGGGGAGAATTCTGTATATTGTTGATGGGTTGATAATATTCACAAGTGTTTGATTCAGACCATGACTTATGATTATGCAACATGTTTGATTTTTGCCGTAATGCTCCGTATTAGACGGAATGCTACGCTTTGTTTGGTGAATATGATGCGAATGCTATGATTATGCAAAAGATACCGATCCGGGACTCGGATCCCGTTGCTGTGAAGATCTCTGGTCGATCTGTTTGAAGTGAACATCCCAGCTGGGGATAAGATCATTGGTGGATCTGATGAAATGACTCTGCTTGGGGAAATGGGTCTGTGATAGACCTATTCCTATAAATGAGGGACCCAGCTGGGGTTTGTAGAATCTTTCGTCACTCTGTTGTGATTCCTTCGTGCGTTGCTCTTCTGGATAGAGGCCGGAACTCTGTGGGGAGATGGTCCCCCGGCTTTTGTACTTGACTGAGGAAGAATGATTGGTAACTTGGCTGGGGGAGCAATAAGTGGCAACTCGGCCGGGGAGCAATAAGTGGCAACTCGGCTGGGGAGTGTAAACACCCCAAATTTTCCCTCACCCATTCACACCATGGCTTGTGATCATTCTCATTTGCATAAACACAATCATATCATCTCATATCCCATTTTTGTTCACTGGATAGTTTCTAAGTCATCTGCACCTAGGATTTGTGATCTGAGCAATCCAAGAGCTACTTGAGCCACCCCAAATGCAACCAATCACTTCAAAAGGGATCCACATGTGTTCTTATATCATAGTACATCCTCCCAAATCCAAGAATTCAAAAGAATCACAAGAACTAGGGTTTGAGTGGATGCAGAGCCAAGTTTGACTGCACAGTTGACCTAGAATTAGGGTTTTGGTTTCAGAGGCCACAACCCCAAATTTTTTGGTCATTCTTGTTTCCATTGGTCTCTATATGGTATAGGGAGTGTACATATCAATTTTCATGAAGAAATTCCATGGGGAAGTCATCTGATCAAGAGTTGACTTTTCAGGCAAGTCAGTGTAAAATCAGGGCATCTGAGGCCCCCAATGACCCAACCAATGGGTGATCTTCATCATTTTGAGTGTATATGATCTTTATTTGATCATGGAAGAAGGTTGAAGTTCATAGAAATCAAGAATTTGGAAGTTTTGCAAATGTTGACTTTTTTGGGCATAGTTGACTTTTCAAGAATGCATCATTTTAGGTCATTTTTCAAGCCTTGATTTTTGATCCAAAAATGCTTCAAATGGAAAAACTTTGGTCATGAAAGTTGTAGATCTCATCTTTCCCTTTTCAAAAAGTACAAGAACATGATCAAACTCTTCTTAGATCAAAAGTTATGGTGTGACAAAGTTGGCCAAAATCATTGATTTTCAAAGCATGCCTCAAATGGAAATTTTGCAAGATCATGAACCAATGCCTCTTGTGACCTCTAGCTCACTTCAAACCAGTATGCAAACATCACATAGACACTAAAGATCAGATTTGGACTAAGAATCCCTCATGTTTATGGTTTGTGTAGCAAAATAGTCACATGTGAACCAAAAGCCACAACTTGCAAAAACTCATGATCATGCTTCCTACAACTTGCTGCATTGGTTACTGCACTTTGCTAGCCTCTCACCTCATCTTGCTGCACCAGAGCCATGCTTGTACTTGCCTAGATCATGAGCCATACCTCTCTTACACCAAATTTGACTTTTGAGCAAAAGCAAACTTACCAATCACCATAGGCCAGGTCACATCATCTGACCTATGGGATTAAAATATACTTTCCAAATGCTGGCCATAACACTCATCTAGCAAGGCTGAAACTCATTCATTCACAACATTCACAAAAACACACCAAGCTGCATAAGCTTTCGAATCTCTCTGCCCAGCCTCCAAACACTCACACCATCTTCATCATTCATCTCACCTTGCTCCATAGACCACAAAGCACCAAGAACCCAAGCCTGAAACAACCAGAATACTCCATAGCCATTGCCCACCCTCAGCCTGCATTTCTCTTCGAAACTCTCATCACAGCTTGCAAACATCCAAACAAACACCACAGACCTTCTCCATTCACCCTCAGGATCACAAATAACCCCTCACCATGACCTGAAAGTGCCTGAAACACCATTGCCATTTCTGATCAAGCTTGAGCAGAAGCTGTCGAATCTCATTATCCAGCCAACTTAAACTCTCATTGAGCATTCAAACATCATCTGGGGATCAAGTGGAGCAGATTGCACAAGGAGAAGTGGCCAGAAAGTCCTCAAGTTGAAAGCTCCAAATCTCAGGTAGCTCGAAATTATTTTTTCCAGAAATCATTTTTCTTGTTACAAACTTGTTCTATGTGATTCACTGATCATCCTGATGTCATTGGTTTCGAAAATGGCTTTGATTTGAGAGTTTAATTTGTCTCTGAAACCTGCGTGCCCTAGAACTTGTTCTCTTCGATTCAGCTTGTTTAGGAAGAAGAAATTTGTTTTAGGATAGGGGTTTGATTCGTGAGGATGTGAGGATCATTTCCCAGTTTTTAGTTTTCATTTTTGATACGTTTTTAGGGAGTTTGAGGTTCCTCAGGGAGGGAGCTGGCCGGAGAAGACGACCGGAAGTCTTCTCCGGCAGCCTGAGAGTGATTAGGGCTAATGGTCATTAATTAGTGAACTTCAAACCTGGGCCCTTGGATGGTGTTTCCCGCGCGCCAGTGAATGGTCAGGATCATTTCATTTGCCCTAATCCACTTAATTAATTTTAATTAATTCATAATTAACTTAATTTGGTCAGATTGCATCCCCACCCTCCATTCACGCGCCAGTCAACCAGTTCAAATCCAGATTGCATCTCAGCCATCCTTTCCTTTGACTTTTGTTTTTATTTGATTTTAATTCATTTTTATTTCATTTAACTTGCATAATTAATTTAAAATAGCAAAAAGTACATAAAAATTATGAAACTTTTTCCTAAAAGTTTTATTAATTTTTATGACACAAAAACATTTTTATTTTATTTTTTATCATTAAAAAAGTATTTTTAAATATTTAAAAGATTATTTTTAATTGATTAATGGGAATTAATTAATTAAAAATACTTTTGGGTATTTAAAAATTACAAAAAAATTCATGAAATGTTCTAAGGCATTTAGAAACATTGTCCAACCTTAAAACCAAATTTCTTTTTTGATCTTGATGCATTTTAAGAATTTTTCATTGAATTAAATCATTTTTTATGCATTAATTTGATCCTAAATTCAAAAATTCATTTCTGCCTATCTAGGAAGGTTTGGACATTGATTCTTTTTGCTTTATTTTGTGTTTAGCATGTAGTTTCTAGGATTAAATGGCCATGATTTGCTTCCTCATTTTCAATTTTTTTGGCATTTCTTTTGTTTAGGAACCCTAAAAACCCTAATAACTTAGAAAATTCATATCTTGAGATGGGTTGAGAGTTGAGACCTCCCCTTTGGACCTTGGTTTAGTATAGGGTTAGGGTTTCTTTGAGTGGCCTTTTCCATTTTTTATCTTAGGGTTTGCTTCTGTTTTGGGTTTTTATTTGTTGTTTGATTCATAAACCCTAATTTGGGCTTTCATTTGCATCCTTCTTGCATTCTCTTGCATAACATGACTTATCTTTGCATTTTATGCATGCTTGTGTTTCATTTGACATCTTAAGACACATAGGAAGCATGTTTGATCATTGCATCACATATTTGCCATGCCATTTGCCTTGTATGCTTCATAACTTTTCATGTATGCCCATGCTTCTTAACTTGCTTCATCTGCATCCATAAGCTTGTATGAACATCTCCATGTGCTGCCTCATGCTTGTAGCATCTCATAACATCATTAGCATCACATACATGCTTCTGGTTTTGTCTCTCATCATGTCATTGCATCTCATTTTGCATTGCATTGCATTTCTTTTCTAACCTTTTCAGGTGGTAAGTGATTTTGAGAAGTGAATTTGCCTTCACTTCTCATAACTTTTCTTTTCATCTCTCTTGCATCCATTGCTGCATTTTTATTTGTGTTTGAGTTTGAGCTTGCTCATTCTTGTTCTTCCCACTTTCTTTCTTCAAGTGACTTGACTTCTTGAATGAAGCAAGTTACTTTACTTCTCCTGATCCTTTCATCTGCTTCCTGGTGGTTCCATTGAAGATTGTTCTTGTTTAACCTCACAAACCTTAGGAACAACCAAGCATGACAATGATTAGGGTTTTGTTTAGTCTCCCCTCTTAGTTTTACCTTTGTGTCTCTTTTGAGTCTTCTCTTCTCATCTCATAATCAGGGACTAAACCCTAAAGGCTTTAAGGCTTTGTGATTAAGTTTATGCCTGTATCCTTCTATTAGGATGGAGTGTATAACTTTAATCCTAAGTGTTAAACCCTTAATGTGTTTAAATCTCTTAATCAATCCATCTAATAATCATCAAGACATCACCCTTGTAACTTGGGCCTTGCATTAGGGTTCTAATTCTTCCTTAATTGGTTAAGAAGGACTAACCCTAGTGTTAATGGACAAGTCCTCCTCAAGTTGTCTTACAAATCATAAAATCCACTTCTTCATCTTATCACTAATTAAAATCCATCTAATAAAGGCTTTGTTTTGTCATGAGTTTAATCCCTAATCATGGATTAAGTTGAGGAGCCTTCCTCAGCTTAAACATTCTCATCTATTATCCTTCTATTAGGATGGTGTAATGAGTCTGTTTAATCCTTGATTATGGCTTAACCTCATTACTTAACACTAAACAAAAACACCAAAAACATCTAAATAATCACAAGTAGGTTAATGATCTTAATCCTGCATCAAAGGTGATTAAGTGTGAGAAGCTGACTTCACACTTAAGGTATTCTCATTACCCCTAATCAGAGGGAAGATGTGATGAGTTTACTAAATCCACTGGTTTAGGCTTAAGCTCATTAATCTATGACAAATTCTCAAAAGCAATAAAAGACTGAAAACACAAAAACAAACAATAATCGTCTCCTCCGGGATTCTTTTCTCATCTCATTCACTCACAAACGAGAACTTGCTTCTTCCGTCTAATGCAAGACAGTTTGCACCTGAGCCAGACAGGTCATACACTTGAGCATAGACAAGTAAGCAGTTCACAAGTCAATTCACCTTTCAGTCTCTTTGGGTCGAACTACGGTGTTCTGACTTCCTCATTGCACGAGAGGATACGTAGGCATAACTTAACGGTTATCGAACAAAAGTCTCTGTATATTCCCCCTCCTTCTAGCTTTATTCTTTAGCCTCATAATCTTGAGCAATTCATTCTCATCCTTACACTGACACATCATTATACACTTCACTTCTTACACTGACACCTGTACATCTTTTTCCAGCTATTTTATACACAGAATGCACTGACACTACCCCTTTAAAACACAAATCTTTTAAGCGTGGATCCCGTCGAGTACGACGGACAATCTGGGTGCTAATACCTTCCCAGGTTGTAACCAACCCCCTTTCTCAGTCTCTCTGGTTCGCAACCGTCTTATCCATCTTTTTTCCAGGTCTATGCAGCATTACCTTTCCTCCGGGATAAAAATGCCTAGCTGGCGACTCTATTCATCTCCAGTGAGTTCACGGCTGTGTGTTCTCATTGTTCTTCTCGCCGACCGTTCGCGCTTGTACCGGGATGCAAATCTTTGGGAGCGACAGCTTGGCGACTCTGCTGGGGACCCTTATACTGCAACCAGGGCTTCTGGTTCTTTTTGTGGGTTCCTCCTAGCGCTTGTTTGATTTGTGTTTACTGGGGTGTTATGTGCTTATTTGTGTTTGTATATGTTTTATTTTTGCTTCATGTACAGTTGCTTTACTGCTTTCTTCATTGCATTTGTATATATCATACTGTACTGCTGGCTGGATCTGGTTTTCCTTTGGTGGGTGGGGTTCTATTGAGAGTTAAGGTCCTATACCTGGGACCTGAGTGACACCTAAGCTAGAGTGAATCATATTCTTTCCCATTCCATTTCGGTCTGGTGCGGGAATATGAAACACGGTTCAGATATGGGTTTCTTCTTGAGAACTCTGTGTTGCAGATTTCCTGCAATGCTAGGGCTATCTGGGAAGCCTGCTAAGTCTGAATGACCTTTAGTATTGACCTTCAGAAACTGAGGTGAATTAGAGGAGGAACTGTTATGGTTATTGTAAACACTGTACCTCCGGGTTGGAAGTGTTTACACTTCTCATAACTGATCCAAGTCTGAGGATCCTTGTTCTAGAACACCACCTGTGAGGGGGTTGGGTTGTTTACAGGTTTGCAGGTACCTTGACCTCAGAATACCCTGTTACTTTGTTTGTTAAGAATACTCCATGTTGGACAGTTCTTGTGATTCTAAACCCTGGACATGTGGCTCTTTATTTGAGTCCCCCACCCCGGTTACTGGATTTATAGACCTCATCTGGAATTCTTGAACACCCTTGGACCTATATCAGGGCATTTTGATCAGATCCAGCTCAGTCACAAACCCTTGCATTTCATCTGCATACATACTCATTGCATCATATTGACATTTGCTTATTTGTGTTTCAGGGTATCCATCTTCATTTGGTTCTGGTTTTGACCCCATCTTCAGTATTGACCCATCTTCATCAGCATCTGCTTCAGTTACCACCTGCACCAGCCAGTCAGTGGCCCACTCTTCAGTATCTTCATCAGCACCTGTCTCTACTCAGTCTTCAGCATCATGGCTCCTAAAAAGAGCAACATCACCTATCACTTCTTCCAGCCAGAGTTATCAGACATCAGGAGGATTCAGACCCTGATCACTCCAGATCACATACCTTTGTTCAGGGAGAGTTATGGAGATATACTTGACATGGTTATGGATCTGGATCCATCACAAAGAAGCCTGATCCACACTTGCATTCAGTTCTATGACCCCCCATTAAGATGTTTCACCTTTCAAGACTTTCAGTTGGGCCCTCTCTTGGAAGAATACTCATCTTTGGTTGGTATACCTATCAGGGCTGGAATCCCTTTCAACCCTGAGATGGTCTTTCCTGCTAATGGAGAAGTAGCAAGAGCTTTGCATCTGGAACCTGTTTTGATTGAACAGCATATGACCTCTAAAGCAGGAATCTCTGGTTTTCATCTGGATTTCCTAATTTCTCAAGCTAGTCTGAAGGCCTCCCTGGGGGAGTGGAAAGCTGTCTGTGCTTTACTGGCCTTGAGTGTATATGGAATTGTGTTGTTTGCGGATGAGCCCCGATTCATTAGCAAGAATGCAATCCACCTATTCATGCTGAAGAATCCAGTGCCAACTTTGTTGGGGGATCTTTACTATTCAGTGCATCAGAGGAATGAGAAGCAGAGGGGAAGGTTAGTAAGGTGTTGTGCTCCATTATTCCATACTTGGCTTCTCAGGCATCTACCCAGGACGGATGCATTTCTAAACCCTCATCAGCAGAGCAACTGGGCTAAGAGACTCACTGTTCTAACTTCAGCAGACATCAGATGGTGCACTCAGAGCACCAAGGGCAGGGATATCATCACCAGCTGTG
This sequence comes from Lathyrus aphaca, assembly GCA_963966055.1. Taxonomy (NCBI): domain Eukaryota; kingdom Viridiplantae; phylum Streptophyta; class Magnoliopsida; order Fabales; family Fabaceae; genus Lathyrus; species Lathyrus aphaca. The sequence continues at coordinate 184,346,405 of OZ014522.1, forward strand.
GGCATTTTCCCAATGTGCCCCTAATAGGAGTTAAGGGTAGTATCAATTACAACCCTCTGCTGTTCAAAAGACAACTGGGCTATGCACTGGTCCACACTCCTAGGGCACAGGACTTGGTTGAGACTCTCTATTGTGAGAACAAGATTAATTTGACTATTGTTAGGCAGGCTGCCTGGGCCTGGGATAATGTTCAAACCAAGGGAGTGACCATTCTGGGGAAGTGTAATAATGTGGCATCAGCACAATATTATGAATGGTCCCGTGCCAAGGCCCAATTCTCTGGGATGCCCTTTACCATAGAAGACATGCCTGAGTCACCTTCAGCACCACCCCCTGCCACTATCAGTTTGGAGGAGTTTGAGAGCTTGAAGGAAAGGAATGAGAAGTTAACTCAGGCTTTGCAGAAGACCCTCCGGGAGAGGAGTGAGGGTATGAGGGAGGTTGAGAGATTGGAGAAGTTGAGAGTGGAGCATCTGGTTAAGGTTGAGAAGTCTGGGGATTATATCAAAAAGTCTAAGGCTGGTGAACAAATTCTGAAGAATGCTTGCAAAGAAGCCCAGTTCCAAAGAGCCAGGAAAGATTTGTATTTGAAAGAGAGTCAAGCCCGGTGGGTCAGGATCACCGAGGCTCGTACCCTGGAGGACAAGAGAGTTCAAGACAAGATGGAGCAACTGGAAGCTAGTGCAAAAGAACAACAAGAAGCATTGGCAGCAGCCCAGAGGGAGATATCAGAACTGAAGATCAAAGCAGGGGTGAAGAGGTCCAAGGACCAAACTCAGCACAAGAAGCTAGCAGCAGCTATTACCACCCGGAATCTCCTCATCAGGAATCTCACGGAGCGTCCAGCTGATCCTGTGACCGAAGCACTTCTCAGGGAAGTTTGTGAGGATGAGTTTGGTCTTGGTGTTTGACCATTTGCTTGTTGTTGTTTCTATTCCATGTACTTTTCCTTTTTGTGATGTATTTTGACCCCTTAGGGGGCTTGTGTTGTAAAATGAACAAGTTGTATTATTTCACCTTCTGTAATATATTTATGTTAGTTTGCTTCATCTGAGTTTTCTTCAGGCAACAACAACAGCATCTTCAAGGGTCTGGAAGGGTCAAAACTGAAAGCCAAACCGGATACCTTGATATCAAATAAGCATAACTGCATTGCATACTAACCCTTTGTTTGTTTTGTAGGTTTTTGTTTTATTGCCACTAACTCTGTTGTGATGTTCAGGAACTATTGCTAGGCGCCGGGTATTTCCCCTCAACCGTCCGCACCGTTATCCAACCCGAAACAACCTTCCGGGAATTCAAATGGATCAGGTACAGCAGGACCTTGCAGAGGTCAGGACTCAAATGGCAAATGAAAGGTTGGAAATAAGAACACAGATAGCTCAGTTTATGGAAGTAATGAACAACATGGCTCAGAGTCAGGAAAGATTGAGGGCCATGGTGGAGAGGCAAAATCAAGAGGATCCACACATAGGGACTGCCGGCACTAGCAACAATGAAAGGGTCCAACCCCATGTTAACCCCCCTGTGTTTGGTCCACATCTCCATCCTGAAATTAATATTCCTGCAAACGTTCAAGGAACCGCCACTGCAGCCAGGGTATTGCAAGAAGACCCTCAAGAGGATCAATTTACAGTAATGGGTGCTGGAGAAGAAGCTTATGATAGGAGGTTGGATGAGATAGCTGAGAAGCTGAGGTCTTTAGAATCTCAAAATTCTTTGGGCTTCGACGTCATGGATATGGGCTTGGTAGACGGGGTCAGGATCCCCCACAAGTTCAAGCCACCATGTTTTGAAAAGTATAATGGGACTTCCTGTCCCCGAACTCATCTACAATCTTTTCTCGGAAGACTAAAAGCTTATACCATGGATGAGAAGCTTTGGATGTTCTATTTCGAAGACAGCTTGACTGGAGCGTCAAGAGAATGGTACTCTCACCTGACAAGGGCAACTATTAGATGCTGGAAGGACCTGGCAGAGGCCTTCATCAGACAGTATCAGTATAACTTAGACATGGCACCCAACAGGACCCTCCTAATGGGAATGTCACAGTCTTCAAGGGAGAGTTTCCGAGAATATTCCCAGAGATGGAGGCAATTGGCTGCTGCTGTTCAGCCCCCTATGTCTGAAAGGGAAATGGCAGACATGTTTATGAACACCCTTCAGGGGACCTATATTGACAGGTTGGCTGCTTTCTCTTCCACTAGCTTTGCGGATGTTGTCGTAGCTGGGGAGAGAATTGAAAGCCTGTTAAAAATGGGCAAGATTTCCGATAATGGTGCCAGCCCATCCAGTAATGCAAGAAAGCCTTTTGCAGGCCCGAGAAGAACTAGCGAGACCAATGCCATCCACACCAACAGGGGCAGGCCCCAATATGCTCAAAGGTCAATAGCAGCAGTCACCATCCCTGCTCCAGCTCATCCTCAGCCAGTTTATCAACCTCCGCAACAAAACTATCAGCCACAACCTCAGTACCACCAGCAAAGTCAGTATCCTCCGAGGAATTACAACAACAGCAACACCAACAACAACAGTCAACAGAGGCCATTTCAGCAGAGGCCTTCTCAAGCTAACAGAGTGATCGATCCAATCCCAATGCCATATGCTACCTTGCTGCCACAACTTCTGAAACTCAACCTGGTTGAGCTAAGAACGTTGGCACCTCCGGATCCCAACAGTCTACCCAGGAACTATGACTCCAATGCTAGGTGTGCTTTTCATTCAAACGCACCTGGCCACAGTACAGAAAAATGCAGGGCTCTGCATATGAAGGTACAAGACCTGGTAGACTCCAAGGCTCTGAATTTCGCACCACCACCCAATGTCAATAAAAACCCGATGCCAAACCATGGTGGTCCCCGGATTAACGCTATTGAAGAAGACAAGTCGTCTTATTTAATAACCAGTGTGGGACAGATCAGGACACCATTGGTAGAAATCAAAGCTCAGCTCTTGGAATGTCAAATGTTCCCGGGGTGTGAGTTAGGCTGTGCTTACTGCAATATCTCGGTAAATGGGTGCGATAATTTGAGGAATGGCATAGATGGCCTTATTCGGAGTGGCCAACTTCAGATCACCACATCATTTCCAACAAATCCAGCAATATCGTCAGCAATAACTCCAGAACCTCCTACAACTGCAGCAACTATTGTTCCTGACAATTCTTCAGTTTCATCAACAAGTACGTCATCCATCATCTCAACTGATCAGTTTACAACAAATCTTCCTGCTACAACTTCAGCTTCACTCCATTTTGAACCTCCTACAACAACAACATCATTTCTTCCGACAATATCTCCTACAACACCAGCAACAAATCATGAAGATGTCTCAACTGTCACAATATTTTATGATCCAGAAAACAACTCTGCCTACCATTCAGAAGGTGCTGCTCCCATCAGAGCACCAGTTACAATCTATTACGATCCACAAACAATTATAGTCCCTTCAGCAGCAGCAATCAGTCCGGTCACTGTCACGGTGCCTGGACCAGTACCATATGAAAGCAGTAGGGCCATCCCTTGGCACTATGGCTCCGACGTGTACTGCGAAGGAAAAAGAATCACCCTTGAAACATCAGCACCTGCACCACAAGTAGATAATGTGGGGGGAGGCGGAGGCTTCACTCGAAGCGGACGTCTCTTCGCCCCACCAATTCCAAAACCTACTGCCGAAGCAGAAGCTGCTGCCAAGGCAAAAGGAAAAAGCCCGGTGCAGGAAGATCAAGCTGTTAAAGAAGCCTTGAAGACACCGTTCGATCAAGAAGTTGATGAGTTTATGAGAATCATCAAAAAGAGTGATTACAAAATTGTGGATTAGCTTCACCAAACGCCATCCAAAATCTCTATCCTCTCACTGCTTATGTGCTCCGAAGCCCATCGGAATGCACTACTCAAGGTCCTGCACGCAGCTTACGTGCCTGAAGAGATTACTGTCAACCAGTTGGAAACCGTGGTTGGAAATGTTACTGCTAGCAATGGGCTAGGGTTCACCAATACTGACTTGACAGCGGATGGCCGCAACCACAACAAAGCCTTGCACATAACCATGGAATGCAAAGGAGCTGTCCTTTCTCATGTGCTGGTAGATACAGGTTCATCCCTTAATGTTTTACCAAAGAAGGCTCTGGTGAAGTTAGAATATGATGGATTGGCATTGAGACCCAGCAACCTGGTGGTAAGAGCCTTTGATGGTTCTAAGAGATCGGTTCTGGGAGAGATTGAGCTGCCTGTGACAATTGGCCCACAGACCTTTAAAACTATCTTTTATGTGATGGACATTCAGCCCGCCTACAGCTGTTTGTTGGGTAGACCCTGGATTCACGCCGCCGGCGCAATAACGTCTACCCTTCACCAAAAGTTAAAATTTGAGTGGGAAGGCCAAGTTGTTACAATCTGTGGGGAGGAGGATATATTTGTTAGCCATCTGGCTACTTATAAGTATATTGAAATGGATGGGGAGATCCATGAAACGATGAGCCAAGGATTTGAAGCCTTGAATGTGAATGAAGCATCTGCTGTATCTGGGATCTCCATGTCCTCTTATCAACAAGCCCGTAAGGTTGTTGAGGAAGGAACTGCCCTAGGCTGGGGCAAGGTTTTAGCTGTGGAATTGAAGAAAGAATAATTTGGGTTGGGTTACAAACCAACTCAACAAGATCAAGCAGCGGCTGCGAAAGAGCCCAACTTTGTGAGTGGGGGGATGCTTACCCCTAATACTATCAACTGTCTGGAAGACGAGCTGGAAGAGGAACGCAACCTGGAAAGCTGGATTCGTCCAAAGATCCCGGGGAGCAGTGTCTCGAACTGGTCTTCCCAGGAAATTATAAGAGTTACTCGATCAGAGTAATTATTATTTCCTGTATTTCATAAGCATGCATCAAAGTCTTGCATCTTGCCCAAGATGACAAGACTCATTTTGTAATCGGGCCATCTGTACTTTTTTGTGCAAACAAGATCGATTAATGAAATATCAGACATCCTTTTGCAAACACGTCTTTTTCTTTTCGTTCACTGTTTTTCCATTTTTCTTTTTTGTACAAAAATAAATGGCGGCGTTTTCAAAATGACAATTTCATCTCACTTTTCTAAATAAGACTAAAATCAGATCACTAAAATGAACAACTTAACCCTTGCAGAGTGTGCCCTCCAGACAGCACCGACAACAGCACGGCTATGACATCGTATGACTTTGACAATCCGATCAATCAAGCTGATGAAGGGGTTGAAGAAGAATATGAGCTTCCTGAAGAGCTAGCCAGGTTGTTAAGACAAGAGGAGAAGGTTATTACTCCTCACCAGGAGGAGGTGGAAGTGATCAATCTTGGTACAGATGAAGACGTGAAAGAGGTTAAAATCGGGGCCTGCTTGCAAGACTCAGTGAAGAGACAACTGATTGACCTGCTTCAAGAGTATGTGGACGTGTTTGCTTGGTCTTATCAAGATATGCCAGGGTTGGACACCGACATTGTCACGCACAAGCTGCCTTTGAGAGAAGAATGCCCGCCAGTTAAACAGAAACTACGCCGTACTCGTCCGGACATGGCAATGAAAATCAAGGAAGAGGTACAAAAGCAGTGGGACGCCGGGTTCCTTGCTGTAACTAGCTATCCGCCGTGGGTTGCTAATATAGTACCTGTGCCTAAGAAAGACGGCAAAGTAAGAATGTGTGTTGACTACCGGGATCTGAACAGAGCCAGCCCGAAAGATGATTTCCCATTACCTCACATTGATGTATTGGTGGATAATACGGCTCAGTTCTCGGTATTCTCCTTCATGGACGGATTTTCAGGCTACAACCAGATCAAGATGTCACCTGAAGACATGGAGAAGACAACCTTCATCACACCCTGGGGCACGTTCTGTTACAAGGTGATGCCATTCGGACTGAAGAATGCCGGTGCCACGTATCAACGGACTATGGTAACATTATTCCACGATATGATTCATAAAGAGATAGAGTGTTATGTGGATGACATGATTGCCAAGTCCCTCACTGAAGAAGACCACCTGGTAAATCTGCTCAAATTGTTCAAGCGTCTGAGGAAGTACCAACTGAAGTTGAACCCCAACAAATGCACATTCGGGGTGAGATCTGGTAAGCTGCTGGGTTTTATTGTAAGCGAGAAAGGGATTGAAGTTGACCCTGATAAAGTCAAAGCCATTCAAGAGATGCCTGCACCGAAAACAGAGAAAGAAGTTCGAGGGTTCTTAGGTCGATTGAACTACATCTCACGGTTCATATCTCACCTCACAGCAACCTGTGAACCCTTGTTCAAGCTATTAAGAAAGGAACAGACGGTCAGGTGGAATGAAGACTGCCAGAAGGCTTTTGACAAGATCAAAGAATATCTGCAAGAACCTCCAATCCTTATGCCTCCAGTTGAAGGAAGACCTCTGATAATGTACTTGACAGTATTAGAAGAGTCAATGGGGTGTGTGTTGGGCCAGCATGACGAGTCTGGTCGAAAAGAGTATGCAATATACTACCTAAGCAAAAAGTTTACCGACTGTGAACAACGTTATTCACTGCTCGAGAAAACTTGATGTGCTTTAGCGTGGGCTGCTCGCCGACTGAGACAGTATATGTTGACCCACACAACTTTGTTGATCTCAAAAATGGACCCAGTTAAGTACATATTTGAGAAGCCAGCTCTTACCGGACGGGTTGCAAGATGGCAGATGATTCTCACAGAATACGACATCCAATACACTTCTCAGAAAGCCATCAAGGGCAGTGTACTATCTGAATATCTTGCTGAGCAACCCATTGATGACTACCAGCCTATGAGGTTTGACTTCCCTGATGAAGACATCATGTTCATAAAATCAAAAGATCATGACGAGCCTATTCACACTGAAGGGCCTGACCCAGAAGAAGAATGGACTATGATGTTTGATGGGGCTGTTAACATGAATGGTCGTGGTGTTGGTGCAGTACTCATTACACCTAAGGGAATTCACATGCCTTTCTCGGCAAAACTCGCTTTCAACTGCACTAACAACGAAGCTGAATACGAAGCTTGCATTATGGGTCTTGAGGAAGCCATTGACCTCAGGATCAAAACATTGACTGTATTCGGAGATTCAGCTCTGGTAGTTAATCAAACCAACGGAAAATGGTACACCCACCAGGATCATCTGATACCTTACAGGGATTATACAAGGAGGTTATTGACTTTCTTCACAACGGTCAAACTTGAGTATATCCCTCGGGACGAGAATCAGTTTGCAGATGCTTTGGCTACCATTTCGTCCATGATCAAAGTTCAAGCTGCTAACTTTGTACCTCAGATTTCAGTGTCGAGACTTGATAGACCAGCATATGTATTTGCAGCAGATGTTGTCAAAGATGATAAGCCTTGGTTCCATGACATTAAATGCTTCTTGGAGGATCAAACATACCCACCTGGGGCATCTCCCAATGATAAGAAGACTTTGAGGAGGCTGGCTGGCAGTTTCTTTCTGAACACTGATGGGTCGTTATACAAGAGGAACTTTGATATGGTACTCCTCAGATGTGTCGACAAGACGGAAGCAGATTTGTTGATGCATGAAGTGCATGAAGGCTCTTTTGGTACCCATGCTGGAGGACATGCAATGGCTAAGAAGTTGTTAAGATCAGGCTATTATTGGATCACGATGGATGCAGACTGTTGTGCCTATGCCAGGAAATGCCACAAATGCCAGATCTACGCAGATAAAGTGCATGTGCCTCCCAACCCTTTGAACATTATGTCTTCACCATGGCCCTTTGCCATGTGGGGCATTGATATGATTGGCAAGATCGAGCCGACTGCTTCAAATGGTCACAGATTCATCCTGGTCGCCATTGACTATTTCACTAAGTGGGTTGAAGCAGCCTCATTTGCAAATGTTACAAGGCAAGTGGTAGCCCGATTTCTGAAAAGAGATATCATCTGTCGATATGGAGTTCCCGAGCGAATCATTACTGATAATGGTTCCAATCTCAACAACAAAATGATGGCAGAGCTGTGCCGGGACTTCAAGATTCAACATCACAATTCCTCTCCTTACAGACCAAAGATGAATGGTGCTGTTGAGGCGGCAAATAAGAATATCAAGAAGATTGTGCAAAAGATGGTAGTCACCTACAAAGACTGGCATGAAATGCTACCATTTGCCTTGCATGGGTACCGCACGTCAATCAGGACGTCCACTGGGGCAACACCGTATCAGCTTGTGTATGGTATGGAAGCAGTCCTACCAGTTGAAGTCGAATTACCCTCCTTACGAGTCTTGATGGATGTCAAACTGGGTGAAGCAGAATGGGTTAGGTCCCGATACGAGCAACTGAGTCTGATTGAAGAGAAGAGATTGGCTGCAATCTGTCATGGACAATTGTATCAGAAGAGAATGAAGAAAGCCTTTGATCAGAAAGTCAGGCACCGAGAGTACCAAGTGGGAGATCTTGTGCTGAAAAGAATCTTCCCTCCTCATACAGACCACAGGGGCAAATGGACTCCAAATTACGAAGGACCATTTGTGGTGAAGAAAGTTTTCTCTGGTGGAGCACTGATGCTCAGCACCATGGATGGTGAAGATTTCCCGTCCCTTGTGAATTCAGATGCAGTTAAAAAATACTTCGCATAAAGATGACCCGCTGGACATAAAAACAGAATGTAAGTCCAGGCAAAAATAGGGCATCCCGGCGAGTCAAAAACAGAATAAAAGACTCGGGCAAAAATAAGGGAAATAAATAAAAAATGTACACCCGCTGAGTTGAAAAGCCGCATTGGACAACTCAGGCAAAAATGGGTATCCCGATGGATTGAAAACCCGAAAGGGCGATCCATGCAAAATAAGGGAATAAGCGAACAACTGCATTCTGAATTCATCTGTATTGCCTACAACTTGGTAAGCTTCGACAGAATCAAAGCTTCAATCAGAATCAACTTTCTCCAGAAAGCAAGATGAGAAGAACGTCAAAAGTCATACGGGTCATAGTGAAGAGGAAGCTCCTCAAAGCGTCATCAACACTGCAAACATTTTGTTTCTCAATTTATAACAATCTCCTCATTTCAGGGGATATGTTCCTTTGACTGTATCTCGCCAATTCAGGGCATATGAATTAATAAAATCAAATTTTCGGTCATGTCTCGTTTTGTACATTTTTATTTGCAAAAAATGTCTGATGTCTTAAAAGAAAAAACTGATTGCATAAGAATACAGATGCTTACCTTCAAATAAAAACATGCTCGCAGGGAATATACTTACTCTCAAGAATGCTTAACTCCTATGACGGAATCCAGTAAGGGATACCTCGGGACCTTTTGTGCGTTTCCTTGTCTTTGCAGGATTGCAGGTATCCAGAACGCAACTTGGGGCATGAAGGCTTCACCCTCGGCAAGCTGGCAGATCATTGTCAACTCGGTCTATCTTCCACGTGGCACGGAAGGTGCCCATTTCCCCAGCGAAGTTGCCAAATCAATACTCGCTCAGTCCTAGCACCAGGTGTACACCCCAGCTAAGTTGCCTCTTGTTGCTATCCCCAGCTGAGTTGCCTCTCACAATTCCCCAGCCGAGTTGCCATTTCACCCTCAGCTGAGTGCAGAAGTCAGGGAACCATCTCCCCACAGAATCCCCAGCCTCTATCCAGAAGAGCGGCGCATAGAAGATCACAACAGAGTGAAGAAAGCTTCTACAAACCCCAGCTGGGCCTCACATTTATTAGGATATGTCAACCAGTGACCTATATCCCCAAATGAATACATCTCACCAGATCTACCAATGATCTCATCCCCAGCTGGGATGTCCATTTCAAGCAGATCGGCCAGAGATCTTCGCAGCAACGGGGTCCGAATCCCAGTGTGGTATCTTTGCATAATCATAGCATTCGCATCATATTACCCCCTTAGAGCGTAGCATTCCGTCTAAAACGGAGCATTACGGCAAAAATCAAACGCATAGCATAATCATAAGCCATTGTTTTGAATTAACATTTGTGAATAATAACCGTTCATCATCATTGAACAGAAATCCCCACCAGGGTCCCAGCAAAGCAGTTGCCTCACAAATCACATACACCAGTATATACTCATTTTGGACACCCGCCCGTGTCATCATTCCCCAGTAAAGTCGCCTGAACACTATTTACAAACAATACCATCCCGTATCACAGATACGTCCTGACACCCGTCCGTGTCAAATCACCAGCAGAAAGCCAAAGACATCCTCTTTGCACTCACATATACCTATATACACTTTCTTGGCACCCGTCCGTGTCATATCCCCAGCGCAGTCATCTACACTTTTGCAACCCATATACTTGTTGATATTATTATACTTTTCTCTCTTGACACTCGTCCGTGTCACCCCCCCAGCAGATAAACACTCACCTATGCAATACTCATACTCACTACTCATGTTACACCTATACAGATACTCGTCTGTATCTTGTATATACACCGTTCATATCCCCACAGAGTCAACACTAGTCCTTGTTCTTTGATGGTACTCGTCCGTACCATCATCTCAGAACATGCGTCGAGCGTTTGTTTCTACATGATACTCGTCCGTATCATAGTCTTAAGGATGCTCGTCCGCACCTTTAATCCATACATTGTGGCAAACACTTTTGTCTTCTTGAATATGGATACTCGCTTGTGTCTACTATTCCCCAGAAGAGTCCCTTCAGATTCAACACTCGTCCGTGTTCCTTGTTAACCAGTTGATACTCGTCCGTATCATCATCTCTGAACATGTGTCAGTTTGTTTCTACCCGATACTCGTCCGTATCGCAGTCTTAAGGATGCTCGTCCGCATCTTTAATCTATACACAATACCAAACACTTATACCTTTCTTTCTTGGTTGTAAACGGTCGTCCGTGTTTACTACTTCCCAGTAGATCGCCAACCAAACAAATTTTCCCTTTTATCTGACACCCGTCCCGTGTCATGATAACCCTGAGAGCAGCCGTACCCTGCTGAGTGGTCGTCCTCCACTTCTTGATGGTCGTCCTCCATCATGCTCATCCGATGGCCGTCCCCATCGTTGATTTTTAGCAGCCATCCCCTGCTAGGTGGTCGTCCTCCACCTTTTGATGATCGTCCTTCATCATTTTATCCAATGGCCGTCCCCCATTGTTGACTTTGGTTATCTGGCATTCGTCCTATGTCATGATAAACCTTGAGAGCAGCCGTACCCTGCTGAGTGGTCGTCCTCCACTTCTTGATGGTCGTCCTCCATCATGCTCGTCCGATGGCCGTCCCCATCGTTGACCTTTTCTATCCGATGGCCGTCCCCATCGTTGATATTTTCGGCAGCCGTACCCTGCCAGGTGGTCGTCCTCCACCTTTGATGGCCGTCCCCATCATATTTCTTTTATCCCCAACAGAGCAGCCGTCCCCTGCTAGGTGATCGTCCTTCACCTTTGATGGCCGTACCCCATCATCTGTTTATTTCGTTCATTCTTTAACCCGATGGCCGTCCCCGTCGCGGTCCCTTTTCCTTTTCAACCCGATGGCCGTCCCCATCGTTGGTTACGTTGCTTTATGAATTTGATAGCCGTCCCCGTCATGTTTCATTAAATCCTCAGAGAATTTTACAGCTTTATCTTGATGGCCGTCTCCATCATGATTTTATTTCCCCAGCTAGTCGGCCGTCCCCGTCTTGGCTTTACCTTCTATCCCCAGCATGTCGGTCGTCCCCGTCATCGTTCTGTTTTCCGCACCTTTACAATATACTTTATTTTCCTTTACAATCTATATCCCTTTTCTTCTTCATTTCTGTGAGTGCAAATTTTGGACTGTCTTTGGTATTCAACCACAAGTTATCTTGTTTGCCTGATAAGCCGTCGCTTACATCCTGCACAGCTAACTCATGTTTGAATAGGGGCAGCTGTAAACACCCCAAATTTGCCCTCACCCATTCACACCATGGCTTGTGATCATTCTCATTTGCATAAACACAATCATATCATCTCATATCCCATTTTTGTTCACTGGATAGTTTCTAAGTCATCTGCACCTAGGATTTGTGATCTGAGCAATCCAAGAGCTACTTGAGCCACCCCAAATGCAACCAATCACTTCAAAAGGGATCCACATGTGTTCTTATATCATAGTACATCCTCCCAAAGCCAAGAATTCAAAAGAATCACAAGAACTAGGGTTTGAGTGGATGCAGAGCCAAGTTTGACTGCACAGTTGACCTAGAATTAGGGTTTTGGTTTCAGAGGCCACAACCCCAAATTTTTTGGTCATTCTTGTTTCCATTGGTCTCTATATGGTATAGGGAGTGTACATATCAATTTTCATGAAGAAATTCCATGGGGAAGTCATCTGATCAAGAGTTGACTTTTCAGGCAAGTTAGTGTAAAATCAGGGCATCTGAGGCCCCCAATGACCCAACCAATGGGTGATCTTCATCATTTTGAGTGTATATGATCTTTATTTGATCATGGAAGAAGGTTGAAGTTCATAGAAATCAAGAATTTGGAAGTTTTGCAAATGTTGACTTTTTTGGGCATAGTTGACTTTTCAAGAATGCATCATTTTAGGTCATTTTTCAAGCCTTGATTTTTGATCCAAAAATGCTTCAAATGGAAAAACTTTGGTCATGAAAGTTGTAGATCTCATCTTTCCCTTTTCAAAAAGTACAAGAACATGATCAAACTCTTCTTAGATCAAAAGTTATGGTGTGACAAAGTTGGCCAAAATCATTGATTTTCAAAGCATGCCTCAAATGGAAATTTTGCAAGATCATGAACCAATGCCTCTTGTGACCTCTAGGTCACTTCAAACCAGTATGCAAACATCACATAGACACTAAAGATCAGATTTGGACTAAGAATCCCTCATGTTTATGGTTTGTGTAGCAAAATAGTCACATGTGAACCAAAAGCCACAACTTGCAAAAACTCATGATCATGCTTCCTACAACTTGCTGCATTGGTTACTGCACTTTGCTAGCCTCTCACCTCATCTTGCTGCACCAGAGCCATGCTTGTACTTGCCTAGATCATGAGCCATACCTCTCTTACACCAAATTTGACTTTTGAGCAAAAGCAAACTTACCAATCACCATAGGCCAGGTCACATCATCTGACCTATGGGATTAAAATATACTTTCCAAATGCTGGCCATAACACTCATCTAGCAAGGCTGAAACTCATTCATTCACAACATTCACAAAAACACACCAAGCTGCATAAGCTTTCGAATCTCTCTGCCCAGCCTCCAAACACTCACACCATCTTCATCATTCATCTCACCTTGCTCCATAGACCACAAAGCACCAAGAACCCAAGCCTGAAACAACCAGAATACTCCATAGCCATTGCCCACCCTCAGCCTGCATTTCTCTTCGAAACTCTCATCACAGCTTGCAAACATCCAAACAAACACCACAGACCTTCTCCATTCACCCTCAGGATCACAAATAACCCCTCACCATGACCTGAAAGTGCCTGAAACACCATTGCCATTTCTGATCAAGCTTGAGCAGAAGCTGTCGAATCTCATTATCCAGCCAACTTAAACTCTCATTGAGCATTCAAACATCATCTGGGGATCAAGTGGAGCAGATTGCACAAGGAGAAGTGGCCAGAAAGTCCTCAAGTTGAAAGCTCCAAATCTCAGGTAGCTCGAAATTATTTTTTCCAGAAATCATTTTTCTTGTTACAAACTTGTTCTATGTGATTCACTGATCATCCTGATGTCATTGGTTTCGAAAATGGCTTTGATTTGAGAGTTTAATTTGTCTCTGAAACCTGCGTGCCCTAGAACTTGTTCTCTTCGATTCAGCTTGTTTAGGAAGAAGAAATTTGTTTTAGGATAGGGGTTTGATTCGTGAGGATGTGAGGATCATTTCCCAGTTTTTAGTTTTCATTTTTGATACGTTTTTAGGGAGTTTGAGGTTCCTCAGGGAGGGAGCTGGCCGGAGAAGACGACCGGAAGTCTTCTCCGGCAGCCTGAGAGTGATTAGGGCTAATGGTCATTAATTAGTGAACTTCAAACCTGGGCCCTTGGATGGTGTTTCCCGCGCGCCAGTGAATGGTCAGGATCATTTCATTTGCCCTAATCCACTTAATTAATTTTAATTAATTCATAATTAACTTAATTTGGTCAGATTGCATCCCCACCCTCCATTCACGCGCCAGTCAACCAGTTCAAATCCAGATTGCATCTCAGCCATCCTTTCCTTTGACTTTTGTTTTTATTTGATTTTAATTCATTTTTATTTCATTTAACTTGCATAATTAATTTAAAATAGCAAAAAGTACATAAAAATTATGAAACTTTTTCCTAAAAGTTTTATTAATTTTTATGACACAAAAACATTTTTATTTTATTTTTTATCATTAAAAAAGTATTTTTAAATATTTAAAAGATTATTTTTAATTGATTAATGGGAATTAATTAATTAAAAATACTTTTGGGTATTTAAAAATTACAAAAAAATTCATGAAATGTTCTAAGGCATTTAGAAACATTGTCCAACCTTAAAACCAAATTTCTTTTTTGATCTTGATGCATTTTAAGAATTTTTCATTGAATTAAATCATTTTTTATGCATTAATTTGATCCTAAATTCAAAAATTCATTTCTGCCTATCTAGGAAGGTTTGGACATTGATTCTTTTTGCTTTATTTTGTGTTTAGCATGTAGTTTCTAGGATTAAATGGCCATGATTTGCTTCCTCATTTTCAATTTGTTTGGCATTTCTTTTGTTTAGGAACCCTAAAAACCCTAATAACTTAGAAAATTCATATCTTGAGATGGGTTGAGAGTTGAGACCTCCCCTTTGGACCTTGGTTTAGTATAGGGTTAGGGTTTCTTTGAGTGGCCTTTTCCATTTTTTATCTTAGGGTTTGCTTCTGTTTTGGGTTTTTATTTGTTGTTTGATTCATAAACCCTAATTTGGGCTTTCATTTGCATCCTTCTTGCATTCTCTTGCATAACATGACTTATCTTTGCATTTTATGCATGCTTGTGTTTCATTTGACATCTTAAGACACATAGGAAGCATGTTTGATCATTGCATCACATATTTGCCATGCCATTTGCCTTGTATGCTTCATAACTTTTCATGTATGCCCATGCTTCTTAACTTGCTTCATCTGCATCCATAAGCTTGTATGAACATCTCCATGTGCTGCCTCATGCTTGTAGCATCTCATAACATCATTAGCATCACATACATGCTTCTGGTTTTGTCTCTCATCATGTCATTGCATCTCATTTTGCATTGCATTGCATTTCTTTTCTAACCTTTTCAGGTGGTAAGTGATTTTGAGAAGTGAATTTGCCTTCACTTCTCATAACTTTTCTTTTCATCTCTCTTGCATCCATTGCTGCATTTTTATTTGTGTTTGAGTTTGAGCTTGCTCATTCTTGTTCTTCCCACTTTCTTTCTTCAAGTGACTTGACTTCTTGAATGAAGCAAGTTACTTTACTTCTCCTGATCCTTTCATCTGCTTCCTGGTGGTTCCATTGAAGATTGTTCTTGTTTAACCTCACAAACCTTAGGAACAACCAAGCATGACAATGATTAGGGTTTTGTTTAGTCTCCCCTCTTAGTTTTACCTTTGTGTCTCTTTTGAGTCTTCTCTTCTCATCTCATAATCAGGGACTAAACCCTAAAGGCTTTAAGGCTTTGTGATTAAGTTTATGCCTGCATCCTTCTATTAGGATGGAGTGTATAACTTTAATCCTAAGTGTTAAACCCTTAATGTGTTTAAATCTCTTAATCAATCCATCTAATAATCATCAAGACATCACCCTTGTAACTTGGGCCTTGCATTAGGGTTCTAATTCTTCCTTAATTGGTTAAGAAGGACTAACCCTAGTGTTAATGGACAAGTCCTCCTCAAGTTGTCTTACAAATCATAAAATCCACTTCTTCATCTTATCACTAATTAAAATCCATCTAATAAAGGCTTTGTTTTGTCATGAGTTTAATCCCTAATCATGGATTAAGTTGAGGAGCCTTCCTCAGCTTAAACATTCTCATCTATTATCCTTCTATTAGGATGGTGTAATGAGTCTGTTTAATCCTTGATTATGGCTTAACCTCATTACTTAACACTAAACAAAAACACCAAAAACATCTAAATAATCACAAGTAGGTTAATGATCTTAATCCTGCATCAAAGGTGATTAAGTGTGAGAAGTTGACTTCACACTTAAGGTATTCTCATTACCCCTAATCAGAGGGAAGATGTGATGAGTTTACTAAATCCACTGGTTTAGGCTTAAGCTCATTAATCTATGACAAATTCTCAAAAGCAATAAAAGACTGAAAACACAAAAACAAACAATAATCGTCTCCTCCGGGATTCTTTTCTCATCTCATTCACTCACAAACGAGAACTTGCTTCTTCCGTCTAATGCAAGACAGTTTGCACCTGAGCCAGACAGGTCATACACTTGAGCATAGACAAGTAAGCAGTTCACAAGTCAATTCACCTTTCAGTCTCTTTGGGTCGAACTACGGTGTTCTGACTTCCTCATTGCACGAGAGGATACGTAGGCATAACTTAACGGTTATCGAACAAAAGTCTCTGTATATTCCCCCTCCTTCTAGCTTTATTCTTTAGCCTCATAATCTTGAGCAATTCATTCTCATCCTTACACTGACACATCATTATACACTTCACTTCTTACACTGACACCTGTACATCTTTTTCCAGCTATTTTATACACAGAATGCACTGACACTACCCCTTTAAAACACAAATCTTTTAAGCGTGGATCCCGTCGAGTACGACGGACAATCTGGGTGCTAATACCTTCCCAGGTTGTAACCAACCCCCTTTCTCAGTCTCTCTGGTTCGCAACCGTCTTATCCATCTTTTTTCCAGGTCTATGCAGCATTACCTTTCCTCCGGGATAAAAATGCCTAGCTGGCGACTCTATTCATCTCCAGTGAGTTCACGGCTGTGTGTTCTCATTGTTCTTCTCGCCGACCGTTCGCGCTTGTACCGGGATGCAAATCTTTGGGAGCGACAGGGAGCAAGCACTTGGGTGCTAAGACTGAGTGAGTGTTGATTTGCCAGCTTGCTGGGATGAAGCTTACATGCCCCATGTCGCGCTTCGGATACCTGCAATCCTGCAAAGATAGAGAAACGTACAAGTAATCCCGAGGCATCCCTTACCGGATTCCGTCATTGGAGTTCAGACACTCCCAGGAGTAAGTATATTTCCTGCAAGCACGTAGTTTTTATTTTTGAGGATAAACATCTGCATTCATGCAATCAGTATTTTAAAGATACCAGACATTCTTTGCAAATAAAATGAAGTGTACGAGGCGAAACTTGACTGAAAATCTGTTTTTATTAATTCGTGTGCCCTGAATTGGCAAGATACAGTCAGAGAAACATATCTCCTGAAATGAGGAGATTGTTACAAATTGAGAAACAAAATGCTGGCAATGTTGTCGACGCTTCAAGGAGCTTCCCTCTTGCTATGACTCGTATGACTTTTGACGTTCTTCTCGTCTTGCTTTCTGAAGAAGGCTGATTCTGACAGAAGCTTGATCCTTTTGAAGCTTAACCGGTTGTAAGTGATACAGACGAATTCAGAATGCAGTTGTTCGCTTATTCCCTTATTTTGCATGGATCGCCCTTTCGGGTTTTCGATCCATCGGGATACCCATTTTTGCTTGAGTTGTCCAATGCGGCTTTTCAACTCAGCGGGTGTACACATTTTTTATTTTCCCTTATTTTTGCCCGAGTCTTTTTATTCTGTTTTCGACTTCGCCGGGATGCCCTATTTTTGCCTGGACTTACATTCTGTTTTTTATGTCCAGCGGGTCATTTTTATGCGAAGTATTTTTTAACTGCATCTGAATTCACAGGGGACGGGAAGTCTTCACCATCCATGGTGCTGAGCATCAGTGCTCCACCAGAGAAAACTCTCTTTACCACGAATGTTCCTTCGTAATTTGGAGTCCATTTTCCCCTGTGGTCTGTATGAGGAGGGAGGATTCTCTCCAGCACAAGATCTCCTACTTGGTACTCTCGGTGCCTGACTTTCTGATCGAAGGCTCTCTTCATTCTTTTCTGATATAGCTGCCCATGACAGATTGCAGCCAATCTTTTCTCTTCAATCAGACTCAGTTGTTCGTATCGGGACCGAACCCATTCTGCTTCGTTCAGCTTAACATCCATCAACACCCTCAGAGAGGGTAACTCAACTTCAATAGGTAGGACTGCTTCCATACCATATACAAGCTGATACGGTGTTGCCCCAGTGGATGTCCTGATTGACGTGCGGTACCCATGCAAGGCAAACGGTAGCATCTCATGCCAGTCTTTGTATGTAACTACCATCTTTTGCACAATCTTCTTGATATTCTTATTAGCTGCCTCAACAGCGTCGTTCATCTTTCGCCTGTAAGGAGAAGAATTGTGGTGTTGGATCTTGAAGTCCCGGCATAGTTCAGCCATCATTTTGTTGTTTAAGTTGGAACCATTGTCAGTAATGATTCGCTCGGGAACTCCGTATCGACAGATGATATCCCTCTTCAGGAATCGGGCTACCACTTGCCTTATAACATTTGCATATGAGGCTGCTTCAACCCACTTGGTGAAATAGTCAATGGCGACCAGGATGAATCTGTGGCCATTTGAAGCAGTTGGCTCAATTTTGCCAATCATATCAATGCCCCACATGGCAAAGGGCCAGGGTGAAGACATTATATTCAAAGGATTGGGAGGCACATGCACCTTATCCGCATAAATCTGGCATTTATGGCATTTTATGGCATAGGCACAACAATCGGCATCCATTGTGATCCAGTAATAACCTGATCTTAGCAATTTCTTAGCCATGGCATGCCCTCCTGCATGGGTACCAAAGGATCCTTCGTGCACTTCATGCATCAACAAGTCTGCTTCTGTTCTATCGACGCATCTGAGGAGTACCATATCAAAGTTTCTCTTGTACATGGAACCATCAGTATTCAAAAAGAAACTACCAGCAAGCCTTCTCAAAGTCTTCTTATCATTGGAAGATGCCCCAGATGGGTATGTTTGATCCTCCAAGAAGCACTTAATGTCGTGGAACCAAGGCTTATCATCTTTGACAATATCTGCTGCAAATACATATGCTGGTCTGTCAAGTCTGGACACTGAAATCTGCGGTACAAAGTTTGCAGCTTGAACTTTGATCATAGATGAAATGGTAGCCAGAGCATCTGCAAACTGATTCTCGTCCCGAGGGATATACTCAAGCTTGACCGTTGTGAAGAATGTCAATAATCTTCTTGTATAATCCCTGTAGGGTATCAGATGATCCTGGTGGGTGTACCATTTGCCATTGGTTTGATTCACTACCAGAGCTGAATCTCCGAATACGGTCAATGTCTTGATCCTGAGGTCAATGGCTTCCTCAAGACCCATAATGCAAGCTTCGTATTCAGCTTCGTTGTTAGTGCAGTTGAAAGTGAGTTTTGCCGAGAAAGGCATGTGAACTCCCTTAGGTGTAATGAGTACTGCACCAACACCACGACCATTCATATTAACAGCCCCATCAAACATCATAGTCCATTCTTCCTCCGGGTCAGGCCCTTCAGTGTGAATAGGCTCTTCATGATCTTTCGCTTTTATGAACATGATGTCTTCATCGGGGAAGTCAAATCTCATAGGCTGGTAGTCATCAATAGGTTGCTCAGCAAGATATTCAGACAATACACTGCCCTTGATGGCTTTCTGAGAAGTGTACTGGATGTCATATTCTGTGAGGATCATTTGCCATCTTGCAACCCGTCCGGTAAGAGCTGGCTTCTCGAAGATGTACTTAACTGGGTCCATTTTGGATATCAACAAAGTAGTGTGGGTCAACATATACTGTCTCAGTCGGCGAGCAGCCCACGCTAAAGCACAGCAAGTTTTCTCGAGCAGTGAATAATGTTGTTCACAGTCGGTAAACTTTTTGCTCAGGTAGTATATTGCATACTCTTTTCGACCAGACTCGTCATGCTGGCCCAACACACACCCCATTGACTCTTCTAATACTGTTAAGTACATTATCAAAGGTCTTCCTTCAACTGGAGGCATAAGGATTGGCGGTTCTTGCAGGTATTCTTTGATCTTGTCAAAAGCCTTCTGGCAGTCTTCATTCCACCTAACCGTCTGTTCTTTTCTTAACAGTTTAAACAAGGGTTCACAGGTTGCCGTAAGGTGAGATATGAACCTTGAAATGTAGTTCAATCTACCTAGAAAACCTCGGACCTCTTTCTCAGTTTTCGGCGCAGGCATTTCTTGAATGGCTTTGACTTTATCAGGGTCCACCTCAATCCCTTTCTCACTTACAATAAAACCCAGCAGCTTTCCAGATCGCACTCCGAATGTGCACTTGTTGGGGTTCAGCTTTAGTTGGTACTTCCTCAGACGCTTGAATAGTTTTAGCAGGTTTACCAGGTGGTCTTCTTCTGTGAGGGACTTGGCAATCATGTCATCCACATAACATTCGATTTCTTTATGGATCATATCGTGGAATAATGTTACCATAGCCCGTTGATATGTTGCACCAGCATTCTTCAATCCGAATGGCATCACCTTGTAACAGAACGTGCCCCAGGGTGTGATGAAGGTTGTCTTCTCCATGTCTTCAGGTGACATCTTGATTTGGTTGTATCCTGAAAATCCGTCCATGAAGGAGAATACCGAGAACTGAGCCGTATTATCAACCAATACGTCAATGTGAGGTAATGGAAAATCATCTTTCGGGCTGGCTCTGTTCAGGTCCCGGTAGTCAACACACATCCTTACCTTGCCATCTTTCTTAGGCACGGGTACTATATTAGCAACCCACGGCGGATAGCTAGTTACAGCAAGGAACCCGGCGTCCCACTGCTTTTGTACCTCTTCTTTGATTTTCATTGCCATGTCTGGGCGAGTGCGGCGCAGTTTCTGTTTGACCGGTGGGCATTCTTCCCTCAAAGGCAGCTTATGCATAACAATGTCGGTGTCCAACCCTGGCATATCCTGATAAGACCAAGCAAACACATCCACATATTCTTGGAGCAGGTCAATCAGTTGTTTCTTCACTGAGTTTTGTAAGCAGGCCCCGATTTTAACTTCTTTCACGTCTTCATCTGTACCAAGATTAATCGTTTCGACCTCCTCCTGATGAGGAGTGATAAACTTCTCCTCTTGCCTTAACAACCTGGCTAGCTCTTCAGGAAGCTCATAATCTTCTTCAACCCCTTCATCAGCTTGATTGATTGGATTGTCAAAGTCATACGAAGTCATAGCCGTGCTGTTGTCGGTGCGGTCTGGAAGGCACTCACTGCAAGGGTTCAGTTTGTTCATTTTAGTGATTGATTTTAGTCTTGTTTAAAAAGGTGAAATAAAGTTGTCATTTTGAAAACATTGCCATTTATTTTTTTGTACAAAAAGAAAAATGGAAAAACAGT
Organism: Lathyrus aphaca; assembly: GCA_963966055.1. Classification (NCBI taxonomy): domain Eukaryota; kingdom Viridiplantae; phylum Streptophyta; class Magnoliopsida; order Fabales; family Fabaceae; genus Lathyrus; species Lathyrus aphaca. Next base: position 184,367,789 of record OZ014522.1, read on the forward strand.
GAGCGAAAAAGAAAAAGACTCATTTGCAAAAGATGTCTGATATTTCATTGATTAATCTTGTTGCACAAAAATTATAGATGGCCCGATTACAAAATGAGTCTTGTCATCTTGGGCAAGATGCAAGACTTGATGCATGCTTAAAATATACAGGAAATAATAATTACTCTGCAGGAGTAACCCTTATAATTTCCTGGGAAGACCAGTTTGAGATATGGCTCCCCGGGATCCTTGGACGAATCCAGCTCTCCAGGTTGCGTTCATCTTCTGACTCATCTTCCAAGTTGTTGACAGCATCGGGGGTGAGCATCCCCCCACTAACAAAGTTGGGCTTCTTAGCAGCCTCTGCTTGATCTTGTTGAGTTGGTTTGTAACCCAACCCAAATCTATCTTCTTTCTTCTCCACAGGCAACAGTTTGCCCCAGCCTTGAGCGTTTCCTTCTTCCACAACCCTCCGGGCTTGTTGATAGGATGTCATGGAAGTCCCAAGCACAGCAGATGTTTCATTGATATTCAGGGCCTCAAACCCCTGGCTCATGGTCTCGTGGATCTCCCCATCCATCTCAATGTATTTGTATGTAGCCAGATGGCTAACAAAAATATCCTCCTCTCCACAAATAGTAACGACTTGGCCCTCCCACTCGAATTTTAACTTCTGGTGAAGGGTAGACGTAACTGCGCCGGCGGCATGAATCCATGGTCTACCCAACAAACAGTTGTAGGCAGGCTGAATGTCCATCACGTAGAAGGTCGTTTTGAAAGTTTGTGGGCCAATCGTTACAGGCAACTCAATTTCCCCCAGAACTGATCTCTTAGAGCCGTCAAAGGCTCTTACTACCAAGTTACTGGGACGTAATGCCAATCCTTCATATTCCAGCTTCACAAGGGCTTTTTTAGGTAAGACATTGAGGGATGACCCTGTGTCTACCAGCACATGGGAAAGAACTGCACCCTTACATTCCATGGTAATGTGCAAAGCCTTGTTATGATTGCGACCTTCCGTAGTCAAATTAGTGTTGGTAAATCCTAGTCCATTACTAGCATTAACATTTCCAACCACAGCTTCCAACTGATTGACGGTGATCTCTTCTGGTACATAAGCTGCGTGCAAGACTTTGAGTAGTGCGTTCCGATGAGCCTCGGAGCACATAAGCAATGATAGAATGGAGATCTTGGAAGGCGTCTGGTGAAGCTGGTCCACTATCTTGTAATCACTTTTCTTGATGATTCTCATGAATTCATCAACTTCCTGATCAAAAGGTGTTTTTAAAGCTTCTTTAACAATTTGTTCTTCTTGCACCATGCTCTTCCCTTTTGCTTTGGCAGCAGCTTCTGCTTCAACAGTGGGTCTTTGAATTTGCGGGGCAAAGAGACGTCCGCTTCGAGTGAAGCCTCCGCCTCCCCCCACATTGTCTATTTGTGGTGAAGAGGTTGATGATTCGAAAGTGATTTTCTGTCCTTCGCAGTATAGATCGGAGCCGTAATGCCAAGGGATGGCATTACTGCTTTCATAAGGTATTGGCCCAGGCACTGTGACAGTGACTGGACTGATGGCAGCTGCAGAAGGGACCATGATAGTCTGTGGATCATAGTATATTGTGATTGGAGCTCTGGTAGGAGAGGCATTTTGTGAGTTGTAGGCGGAATCATTTGCAGGATCATAATAAATTGTAACTGTTGAGACACTTGCATTGTTTGTTGCTGATGTTGTAGGAGACATTGTTGGAAAGATGGGTGTTGTTGTTGTAGGAGGCTCTGAATGAAGGGGTGCTGAAGTTGTAGAAGGGATGTTTGTTGATATCTGATCCGTTGAAGTAACAGATGAAGCATTTGTTGATGAAACTGAAAAGTTGTTTGGAACGATGGTTGTTGCAGTTGTAGATGACTCTGGAACTGTGGTTAAGGAGATTGCTGGATTGGTAGGTATTGATGTTGTGATTTGAAGCAGGCCACTCTGGATGAGACCATCTATGCCATCCCTCAAGTTATCACATCCATTCACTGAAATGTTGCAATAAGCACACCCTAGCTCACATCCCGGGAATATTTGACATTCAAGGAGTTGAGCTTTAATCTCCACCAAGGGTGTCCGAATCTGACCCACACTGGTTATCAAATAAGACGGCTTGTCTTCTTCAATAGCATTGATTCTGGGACCACCATGGTGTGGCATAGGGTTCTTGTTAACATTTGGTGGTGGTGCAAAGTTTAGAGCTTTGGAATCTACCAAGTCCTGTACCTTCATGTGCAAAGCTCTGCACTTCTCCGTACTATGGCTAGGTGCATTTGAATGAAAAGCACATCTGGCGCTGGCGTCATAATTTCTGGGTAGACTGGCAGGATCCGGAGGTGCCAACGTCCTTAGCTCAACTAGGTTGAGTTTTAGGAGTTGTGGCAGTAATGTGGCATAGGGCATAGGGATCGGATCGATCACCCTATTGGCCTGAGAAGGTCTCTGTTGGAATGGTCTTTGCTGATTGTTGTTGTTGGTGTTGCTGTTGTTATAATTTCTCTGAGGAGGATACTGAGTTTGTTGCTGATAATTTTGTTGCTGAGGTTGATAAGCTGGTTGGGGATGAATTGGAGCGGGAATGGTGACTGTTGCCACAGACCTATGAACATATTGGGGTCTGCCCCTGCTGGTATGGATAGCATTGGTTTCACCAGTTCTTCTTGGGCCCACAAAAGGCTTTCTTGGGTTGCTGGATGAGCTAGCACCGTTGTCAGAAATTTTGCCCATCTTTAATAGGCTTTCAATTCTTTCCCCGGCTATGACTACATCAGCAAAGCTAGTGGAAGAGAAGGCAGCTAGCCTGTCAATGTATGTCCCTTGGAGGGTGTTCATAAACATATCAGCCATCTCCCTCTCTAACATGGGTGGCTGGACAACAGCAGCGAGCTGTCTCCATCTCTGAGCGTACTCCCGGAAGCTTTCCCTGGATGATTGTGACATTCCCATCAGGAGGGTCCTGTTGGGAGCCATATCCAAGTTGTACTGATACTGTCTGATAAAGGCCTCAGCCAGGTCCTTCCAGCATCTAATGGTTGCTCTAGTCAGGTGAGAGTACCATTCCCTTGAAGCTCATGTTAAGCTATCCTCAAAATAAAACATCCATAGCTTTTCGTCCATGGTATATGCCTTCAGCCTCCCCAGAAAGGATTGTAAATGGGTTCGGGGACAGGATGTTCCGTTGTACTTCTCAAAGCACGGTGGTTTAAATTTGTGGGGAATCCTGACCCCGTCCACTAAGCCCATGTCCATAACATCAAAGCCCAAAGAATTCTAGGACTCCAGAGACCTCAGTTTCTCAGCAATCTCATCTAGCCTTCTGTCATAGGCTTCCTCCCCAGCTCCCATCACTGTGAATTGATCTTCCTGGGGGTCTTCTTGCAGCACTCTACCTGCTGTGGCAGTCCCTTGCACATTAACAAGGATGTTGATCTCTGGATGAAGGTGGGGTCCATAGACTGGGGGATTAACATGAGGTTGAACTCTCTCATTGTTGCTTGTCCCAGCAGTCCCTGGATGAGGGTCTTCTTGATTCCTCCCCTCTACCAGTGCTCTTAACCTCTCTTGGCTTTGAGCCATATTATTCATCACCTCCATAAACTGTGTCATCTGATTCCTCATTTCCAACCTCTCGTTGGCCATTTGAGTCCTGACCTCTGTAAGGTCCTGTTGTACTTGGTCCATTTGTATACCCGGAAGGTTGTTGCGGGTTGGATATCTGTGTGGACGGTTGAGTGGAAACACCCGACGTCGAGCAATAGTTCCTGAAGTCACAACAGAGTTAGTAACAATAAAACAAAAACCTACAAAACAAAACAAAAGGTTAGTATGCAATGCAGTATGCTTATTTGTATCCAAGGTATCCGGCTTGGCACTTGGTTTTGACCTTTCCAGACCCCTGAGAAAGATGCTTGTGATGTTGCTTGAAGAATTCAGATAAAACAAACCAACACATATATTACAAAAAGTAAATGATACATAGTTTGTTTTTTTACAATACATGCCCTCTAAGGGGTCAAAAATACAACATAAAGAAAAGTACATGAAATGAAAGCAACAACAAGCAAAAATCAGACACCAAGACCAAACTCATCCTCCTGAACTTCCTTTAGAAGTGCTTCAGTCACAGGATCAGCCGGACGCTCTGTAAGGTTCCTGATAAGGAGATTCCTTGTAGTAACAGTTGCAGTTAGCTTCTTGTGTCGACTCTGGTCCTTTGACCTCTTCACACCAGCTTTAATCTTCAATTCTGAGATCTCTCTCTGGGCTGCTGCCAGGGCTTCTTGTTGCTCTCTTGCACTAGCTTCCAGCTGCTCAATCTTATCCTGAGTCCTTTTGTCTTCCTGAGTACGGGCTTCGGTGATCCTGACCCACCTAGCCTGACTCTCCTTCAGATACAAATCAGTCCTAGCTCTCTGGAATTGGGCCTCTTTGCAGGCATTCTTCAAGATCTGTTCTCCAGCCCTAGACTTCTTAATGTAATCCTCTGACTTCTCAATTTTGGCCAGATGCTCCACCTTTAGATTTTCTAGCCTTTCAATGTCCAAGCGTCCATCACTCCTCTCCCAGAGGGTCTTCTGTAGAGCCTGAGTCAGATTCTCATTTCTTTCTTTCAATTTCTCAAACTCCTCTAAGCTGACAGTTGCTGGAGGTGGTGCTGTGGAAGGTCCAGGCACATCTTTAATAGTGAAGGGCATTCCAGTAATTTGAGCCCGGGCGTGGGACCACTCATAGTACTGAGCTGAGGCCACATTATTGCATCTTCCAAGAATGGTTACCCCCTTAGTCTGCATATTGTCCCAGGCCCAGGATGCCTGCCTGACAATAGCCAGATTAGGCTTGTTCTCACAATAAAGGGTCTCTGCCAGATCCTGTACCCTAGGAGGATGGACTAATGCATATCCTAGTTGTCTTTTGAATAGCAGAGGGTTGTAGTTGATGCAACCCTTCACTCCTATCAGAGGCACATTGGGAAATTGCCCACAACTAGTAATGATGTCTCTGCCCTTGGTGCTCTGAGTGCACCACCTGATATCATCTGAGGTTAGAGCAACAAGCCTCCTAGCCCAGTTCCTTTGCTGGTGAGGGTTCAAGAATGCATCAGTATTTGGCAAATGTTTGAGCAGCCAAGTATGGAACAAAGGAGCACAGCATCTCACTAATCTTCCCCTTTGTTTTTCATTCCTTTGATGAACAGAGTAGTAAAGATCTCCCAGTAAGGTGGGCACTGGGTTCTTCAGGATGAAAAGATGGATTGCATTCTTGCTAACAAACTTAGGCTCATCTGCAAAAAGTATGATCCCATATATGCTAAGGGCCAACAAAGCACAGACTGCCTTCCACTCCCCCAAAGAGGCCTTCAGGATAGCCTGAAAGATCAAGAAATCCAGATGTAGACCAGAGATTCCAGCTTTGGTAGTCATATTCTGCCCAATCAGAACTGGTTCCAGATACAAGGCTTTTGCCACCTCTTCATTACTAGGGAAAGCCATCTCAGGGTTGAAGGGGACTCCACCCCTGATAGGTACACCAATCAGTGATGAATACTCTTCCAACAAGGGTCCCATCTGAAAATTCTGGAAGGTGAAGCACCTCAGAGGGGGATCATAGAACTGCAAGCAAGTATGAATCAAGCTCCTCTGCAAAGGGTCCAAATCCATAACCACATCAAGAATTCCTCCATAGTGTTCTCTGAAAAGTGGTATATGGTCTGGAGTAATCAGGGTCTGAATCTTCCTGATGCTAGCCAACTCAGGCTCAAAGAAATGATAGGAGATGTTGCTCTTCTTAGGTGCCATATTGTTGAAGAAGAGCTGAGTCAGATGCTGAGAATACCACTAATGATGGGCCACTGACAGGCTGAGACTGGTGATGCAGGTGACTGAAGCAGGTAGCTGATAACGGAAGCGAGATACTGATGAAGATAGGTTTAAGCTGAAGAAGGGGTCAAAACCAAGCCAAAATGCAGGATGGATACCCTGAAAAACAAATAAACACATGTTAAAATGATGCAATGAGGATGTATGCAAATGATATGCAAGGGTTTGTGACTGAGCTGGATTTGATTAATTGCTCTGATATGAGTCCATTTATGTTCAAGAAATCCAGATGGAGGTTCAAAAGTCCAGTAACCAAGGTGGGGGACTCAAATAAATAGTCACATGTCCAGGGTTTAAAAAACACAAGAACTGTTCCAAAGTGGAGTACTCTTAATAAATCAAAGTAACAGGGTATGCTGAGGTCAAGGGCACCTGCAAACCTGTAAACAGCCCAACCCCCTCACAGGTGATGTTCTAAAACAAGGATCCTTAGACTAGGATCAGTTATGAGAAGTGTAAGCACTTCTAACCCGGAGGTACAGTGTTTACAATAACCATAAAAGATCCTCCTCTAATTCACCTCAGTTTCTGAAGGTCAATACTAAGGGTCATCCAGACTTAGCAGGCTTCCCAGATAGCCCTAGCACTACAGGAAATCTGTAGCACAGAGTTCTCAAGAAGAAACCCATATCTGAACCGTGTTTCATATTCCCGCACCAGACCAAAATGGAATGGGAAAGAACATGAACCACTCTAGCCTAGGTGTCACTCAGGTCCCAGGTATAGGACCTTAAACTCTCAATAGAACACCCACCCACCAAAGCAACATAACTAGATCCAGCCAGAATAATATGACAGTATGATATATGTAAAGCTATAAAGAAAGCAATAAAACAACTGTACATAAAGCAAAAATAAATACAAATACAAGCACAAATAGCACATAACACCCCAGTAAACACAAATCAAACAAGCGCTAGGAGGAACCCACAAAAAGAACCAGAAGCCCTGGTTACAGTAATAAGTTTCCCCAGCAGAGTCGCCAAGCTGTCGCTCCCGATAAATGGGAATGGCCCAGATAAAGGTACAGACGCGAACGGTCGGCGAAAAGAGAGTGCGAGAACACACAGGAGTGAACTCACCGGGAATGAAAAGAGTCGCCAGCTAGGCATTTTTATCCCGAAGGAAAGGTAATGCTGCATAAACCTAGGAAGATATGGATAAGACGGTTGCGAACCAGAGAGACTGAGAAAGGGGGTTGGTTACAACCTGGGAAGGTATTAGCACCCAGATTGTCCGTCGTACTCGACGGGATCCACGCTTAAAAGATTTGTGTTTTAAAGGGGTAGTGTCAGTGCATTTTGTGCTTCAAAGCTGGAAAAGAATGCAAGTGTCAGTGTAAAAGAAAAGTGAAGTGTATAAATGAAGTGTCAGTGTGAGATCAGGAATGAAATGCTCATGACCATGAGGCTTAAAGAATAAGGCTGGGAAGATGGGGAATATACAGAGACTTTTGTTCGATAACTGTTAAGTTATGCCTACGTATCCTCTCGTGCAATGAGGAAGTCAGAACACCGTAGTTCGACCCAAAGAGACTGAAAGATAAATTGACTTGTGAACTGCTTGCTTGTCAATGCTCAAGTGTATGACCTGTCTGGCTCAGGTGCAAACTGTCTTGCATTAGACGGAGGAAGCAGGTTCTCGTTTGTGAGTGAATGAGATGAGGAAAGAATCCCGGAGGAGACGATTATTGTTTGTTTTTGTGTTTTCAGTCTTTTATTGCTTTTGAAAGTTTGTCATAAGTTAATGAGCTTAAGCCTAAACCAATGGGTTAGTAAACTCATCACATCTTCCCTCTGATTAGGGGTAATGAGAATACCTTAAGTGTGAAGTCAGCTTCTCACACTTAATCACCATTGGTGCAGGATTAAGATCATTAACCTACTTGTGATTATTTAGATGTTTTTGTTGTTTTTGTTTAGTGTTGAGTAATGAGATTAAGCCATAATCAGGGATTAAACAGACTCATTACACCATCCTAATAGAAGGATAATAGATGAGAATGTTTAAGCTGAGGAAAGCTCCTCAACCTAATCCATGATTAGGGATTAAACTCATGACAAAACAAGCCTTTGATTAAGTGGATTTTATTTAATGATATGATGAAGAACTGTTTTTTATGGTTTTTAAGACAACTTGAGGAGGACTTGTCCATTAACACTAGGGTTAGTCCTTCTTAACCAATTAAGGAAGAATTAGAACCCTAATGCAAGGCCCAAGTTACAAGTTTGATGTCTTGATGATTATTAAGTGAATTGGTTGAAGGGTTTAAACACATTAAGGGTTTAACACTTAGGATTAAAGTTATACACTCCATCCTAATAGAAGGATGCAGGCATAAGCTTAATCACAAAGCCTTAAAGCCTTTAGGGTTTAGTCCCTGATTGTGAGGTGAGGAGAGAAGACCCAAAGAGACACAAAGGTAAAATCTAAATGGGGAACTAATCAAAATCCTAATCATTGTCATGCTTGGTTGCTCCTAAGGTTTGTGAAGTTTATCAGGAGAAGTCTTTAGAGGAACCACCAGGAGGCAGATGAAAGGATCAGGAGAAGCAAAGCAACTTGCTTCATTCAAGAAGTCAAGTCACTTGAGGAAAGAAAGTAAGGAGAAGAAGAATGAGCAAGCTCAATCTCAAACACATAACAAAATGCAGCATGGATGCATAAAAGAGATGAAAAGAAGTTGTGAGAAGTGAAGGCAAATTCACTTCTCAAAGTTACTTACCACCTGAAAAAGTTAGTAAAGGAATGCAATGCAAAATGAGATGGAATGGCATGATGCAAACCAAAACCAGAAGCATATATGAGATGATAATGATGTTATGAGATGATGCAAACATGAAACAAAGCATGGGAATGATCATACAAACTTATGGATGCAAATGAAGCAAGTTAAGAACCATGATCATACATGAAAAGTTATGAAATGCACATGGCATACAACATGGCAAATATAAGATGCAATGATCAAACATGCTTTCAATATGTCTTAAGATGTCAAATGAATCAAATGGATGCACAAAATGCTATGGCAAGTCAAGGTATGAATGCAAATGCAAGATGGATGCATATGGAAGCCCAAATTAAGGTTTATGATCAAAGCATCAAACAAAAACCAAAATCAGAAGCAAACATCAAGATAAAAAATTGAAAATGCATTCAAAGGAACCCTAAACCTATACTAACTCACTGCCCAAAGAAGAGGTTCCAACTCTTAACCTAATTAGGGTTATGAATTTCCTAAGTTTCCTAGGGTTTTTGGGTACCTTAACAAGAAAAAATGCCAAACAAATGGAAAATGTCCAACTCTCAATGGTTAGGCAAAAATGATTTTTTGAAGTTTGGATCAAAATAATGCTTTGAAAATGAATCAAGATCAAAAAAGAAATTTGGTTTGAGGGTTGGACAATGTTTCTAGATGGTTTTAAAGGTTTCATGAATTTTTGGTGATTTTTAAATACCTAAAAGCATTTTTAATTAATTAATTCTCATTAATTAATTAAAAATAAACTTTTAAATATTTAAAAAAAAAAATTTATATGCTAAAAATAAAAATAAAAATATTTTTGGTTTCTGAAAATTAATAAAAGTTTGTATAAAAAATTTCAGAATTTTTGAATAAGTTTTACTATTTTAAAATAAATGGAGAAATTAAATGAAATAATATGAAAAATAAAATGAATTAAAGCTGAAAAAGGAAAAGTATGCAAATCTAAAGGTCCAGATTCAAATGTACACGCGCGCGAATTGACCTGGCGCCATATCCAAGGGCTGACATTCAAACATGGCTAATTAACTGATTAAGCCCTAATCTTGCCCTAATGACTTTCAGGCGATCGGAACACTGTTCCGGTCGTCTTCTCCGATCATCCAAAATCTCAAACTCTCTCTATACGCATCTAAAACTAAATTTAATTGCCCAGAACTCTTCCCCACTCAAACACGAATCAAACCCCTCACTCAAACAACATTTATCATTCCTAAATCAGCCAAATCGAATCAAAATAGTTTTAGGGCAAAACGTTTCAGAGCATTCATACATCCTGGTTTCTCAACCATTTTCAAAAATAATCACATATTCATGATCAGGGAAGCATGTAGATTCATTTAGTAACTTAAAATACACGTTCTAGAAAAAAAGTTCATGAAGCTACCTGATTTTGAAGCTTTTCAGTCTGGAACTTTCTGACCTCCTCTCTTGTGCAAAACCACTCCTGTGACCTCCCTTGTGCTTCTGAAAGGCTTGGAACAAATTTATTTGGGCTGGTTTGAGAGTTTGCAGAGGTTCTGTTCAAGGTGGTGTGGTGATCGTGTTTTTGATTCTTTGAGTTTCAGGCTGCTTTGAAGGGTGCTTTGTGACCAGGAGGATGTGTTGAGTTGGTTTATGAAGTTAGTTTGTGTGTTGGTGAGTTGTGTGATGAGTTTCGAAAGCTTTTGCTCAAGAGGGTGAAAATGAGAATGCTGTGTTGTGGTGTGTTTCAGGCTTGCCTCTTGTTATGTTTAGCTTGCATTTGATTAACATAAACAATTGGGATTGGTCAGATGACATGATGTGTGCTTTATTGATTGGTATGGGTGCTTTTGCAAAAATGTCAACTTTGTGTAAGAGAAGCATGGGCCACTTGCTAGCCTAGTACAAAGAGGGTGTGCTGCGCAGCATGATGTGAGGAAGGGCCTAGGATTGATCAGCCAACTAGCCAGCAAGTGGATGAGAAGTTATCATGAGTTTTGCAACTTGCCTTGCCTTTGGTTCTTATGAAAGAAACTTGATCCATGGGCCATAAAACATGTGATTCCTTGGGTGCATTCTGAACTTTAAATGTTGTGTGATCATGTTGTGTGGATTAGAAGTCCATTTGATGACTTAATTGGCCTTGAGAAGTGAATTTGCAACTTTGCCTCTTTGGTGCATGACTTGAAATTTAGTGATTTTTGCCAACTTTGACAAGCCATAACTTTTGATTCAAAATGAATTAGGTCATGTTCTTGTACTTTTTGAAAAGGGAAAGATCTATTCTATAACTTTCATGACCAAAGTTTTTCCATTTGAAGCTTTCTTGAATCAAAAAGTAAGGGTTGAAAAAGTTGCCTAAAATGACATTTTTATTAAAAGTCAAACTTGCCCAAAAAGTCAACTTTGCAAAAGACTTGAAATTCTTCAATTTTGTGAACTTCCAACCTCTTCTATGATCAAATAAAGATCATATACAATCAAAATGATGAAGAACACCCTTTGGTTGGGTCATTGGGGGCCTCAGATGCCCTGATTTTGCACTGACTTGCTTGAAAAGTCAACTCTTGATCAGATGACTTCCCCATGGAATTTCTTCATGAAAATTGATATGCATACTCCCTATACCATATAGAGACCAATAGAAACAAGAATGACCAAAAAATTTGGAGTTATGGCCTCTGAAACCAAAACCCTAATTTCAGGTCAACTGTGCAGTCAAGCCTGGCTCTGCTTCCACACCAATCCCAGTTCTTGTGATTCCTTGACATTTTTGACTTTGAGAGGATGTAATGTGATGTTTGAACACACATGGACCTCTTTGAAGTGATTGATGACCTTTGGAGTGGCTCAAGAAGCTTTTGGATTGCTCAGATCACAAATCCTAGATGCAGATGACTTTGAATCTATGCAGTGAATCAAAAATGGGATATGAGATGGTATGATTGAGTTTATGCATATGAAATGATCACAAGCCATGGTGTGAATGGGTGAGGGCAAATTTGGGGTGTTTACAGCAGTCAAGTACATGATTAAAGGTCTTCCTTCAACTGGAGGCATAAGAATTGGAGGCTCCTGCAAATATTCTTTTATCTTGTCGAAAGCTCTTTGACAATCATCGTTCCACCTGACCGTTTGCTCTTTTCTTAGCAATTTGAATATTGGTTCACACGTGGCAGTTAGATGAGATATTAACCGTGAAATGTAGTTCAATCTCCCTAAAAACCCGCGCACTTCTTTTTCTGTTCTCGGTGCAGGCATATCTTGAATAGCTTTTACTTTTGCAGGATCTACCTCAATTCCTTTCTGACTAACAATGAAACCCAGCAGTTTCCCGGAACGCACTCCGAAAGTGCACTTGTTTGGGTTCAACCTCAGCTTGTATTTGATCAGTCTATCAAACAGCTTCTTAAGGTTGACCTAATGCTCTTCTTCGTCTCGGGACTTAGCAATCATATCGTCCACATAACACTCAATCTCCTTGTGTATCATGTCATGGAACAATGTAACCATCGCCCGTTGATAAGTTGCCCCGACGTTCTTCAAACCAAAGGGCATGACCTTATAGCAGAATGTACCCCACGGGGTAATGAACGTTGTTTTCTCCATGTCTTCCGGCGCCATCTTAATCTGATTATATCCGGAGAAGCCGTCCATGAAGGAAAATACCGAGAATTGAGCAGTATTTTCTACCAACACATCAATGTGTGGCAACGGAAATTCATCTTTTGGGCTCGCTCTATTCAAATCCCGGTAGTCAACGCACATCTGGACCTTGCCGTCCTTCTTTGGTACAGGTACAATATTAGCTACCCAAGGTGGGTAACTAGTTACAGCAAGGAAACCGGCATCCCATTGCTTCTGAACCTCCTCTTTGATCTTCATCGCCATGTCAGGACGAGTTCTTCTCAATTTCTGTTTCACAGGAGGACAGTCTTATCTCAATGGTAGTTTATGCACAACGATGTCGGTATCCAACCCTAGCATATCTTGATATGACCAAGCAAAGATATCCACATACTCTCGTAGCATACTGATCAGCTCTTTCTTGACTTCGGCCTGCAGACTGGCCCCAATTTTGATCTCTTTCTTCATATCTTCACTGCCAATGTTGATGATCTCAATTTCTTCTTGATGAGGCTGAATAACCCGTTCCTCTTGTTTCAACAATCTGACCAATTCTTCAGGGAGTTCACAGTCTTCCTCAACCCCTTCATCAGCTTGGTAGACGGGATTGTCAAAGTCATGCGCGGTCATAGCAGGAATATTATCAACGGAATCCGGATGATCAACACTGCACAGATGATGTGCTTATTTCAGAATTTGTTTATTTTGAAAAAGAGACGCTAACACAAAAACAAAAAGGAAAAACACATTGCCATTTTTATATTTTTGTGAAAAGTTTTAAAAACAAAGAAAGAGAACGCAATTTGTCTGAAAATGTCCTTTTATTTCATGGTAAAATAAGATGCATACAAAACATGGTGGCCCAATACAATGGATCCTAACTTATTGGGTAGAATGCTGGATTTGACAATGCATTATGATAATAAAAGGAAACAAAATGAATTACTTTGAGTGCCAAGTAACTTGGACAATGTCTTCAGCAGATCAGTTCTTCAGCTCCTCTCCGGGCGCACACGGATGAATCCAGTTGTCCCAGTCACCATCACTGTCCCCATCTTGGCTTGTCACACAAATCTGGTTGTGGTCGAGCATCCCACCGCTTGTAAAGGTAATGGCCTTACCACTTGGAGTAGATCCACCAGGCTGATATCCCAAGACAAACTTGTGATCTTTCTTTTCCAATTCCAGCAATTTGCCCCAGCCTTGGGCGTTTCCTGACTGAACTACCTCCTTTGCCTGCTTGTAGGAATGGATGGAAGTACCTTGTTTCTCACTACTCTTCTCTACAGGAGTCAAGATGCTGACGTTAACAGCTTCGAAGGCTTGACATAGAGTCTCATGGATCTCTCCATCCATCTCTACATATTTGAACGTTGACAAGTGGCTTACAAAGATGTCTTCTTCTCCGCATACTGTGATTACCTGGCCATCAACCACATATTTGAGCTTCTGATGCAGGGTGGAAGTAACAGCTCCGGCAGCGTGAATCCATGGGCGTCCCAACAAGCAGCTATGCGCGGGCTGAATGTCTATGACGTAGAAGATACTTTTGAAGACTTGAGAACCTATTTTCACGGGCAACTCAACTTCTCCAAAAACTGATCTTCTCGAACCATCGAAAGCTTTGACGATCAAATCACTTGGTCTTAGGACAATACCATCAACATTGAGCTTCATTAATGCCTTCTTCGGAAGCACATTAAGGGAAGAGCCTGTGTCTACAAGAACATGCGACAACACAGCACCCTTGCACTCCATGGTAATATGTAGTGCTTTGTTGTGGTTTCGGCCCTCTGACGTGAGGTCTCTGTCTGTAAAGCCCAGCCCGTGGCTTGCATTCACACTGCCCACTACAGCTTCAAGTTGGTTGACAGTGATTTCTTGAGGAACATAGGCCATCTGCAGCACTTTCAACAAGGCCTCTCTGTGTGCAAGAGAACACATCAGCAAAGATAGGATGGATATCTTGGAAGATGTCTGGTTCAACTGCTCGACCACCTTATAATCACTCTTTTTAATGATGCGCATAAATTCCTCGACCTCTTTTTCAAAGGTACCCTGCCCAGCAACAGGAGTAGTTGTCTCATCAGTCACAGCTTTCTTTCCCTTAGCCTTTGCCGAAGCCGAAGCCTCAGGATCCCCCCTCAGCACTAGGGGAGCAAATAGACGACCACTTCTTGTAAAGCCTCCAACACCTCCGACGTTCACTACAGTCGGGTCAATAGCAACAGAACTGCTCTCAACTTTTTGTCCAGCTACATACACATCTGAGCCGTAATGCCATGGAATGGCTTTGTCGTCTGTATAAGGAACAAGCCCAGGCACGGTGATAGACACAGGACTAACCTCAGGAGCATAAATGGTAATAGGCTCTATTCTGGCAGGCATCTCAGCTTCATCATAGAATATGGTAATGGTGGACACATCATCAGCTTCATTATCCCCTTTGTTAAACTGCAAAGATCCCTCATCAATCAGCTCCTGCAGAACTCTCTTCAGGTCTTCACACCCATTCTCTGAATTCACACACTTCTCACAGTCAGAACTGCATCCCGGAAACACTTGACTTTTCATTAACCTCTCTTTTACTACCAATAACGGAGTCTTCACTTCTTCAATACTCAGCATCAGACTCAACTTCTCACCACTTTCCACAGCATGGATTCTAGCCCCTCCGTGATTCGGAATAGGGTTCGAAGTAACATTTGGCGGTGGTGCGAAGTTAATCGCCTTGGAGTCTATCAGGTCTTGAACCTTGTGCTGTAGCGCCCTGCACTTCTCAGTTGAGTGCCCGAGTTCCCCTGAGTGGAAAGCGCATCTTGCATTGACATCGTAACCCACTGGAAGCTCTCCAGGTGGTGGTGATGCCAAAGTTCTCAGTTGAATCAGATTCAGGTCCAGAAATCTTGGTAGCAAAGCAACATAAGTCATGGGGATTGCCTCAAGCACCCTATTAACCGGGCGAGTCTGCCTTGGCTGATAAGGTCTCTGCTGGTAGTTGTTGCATTGCGGCTGTTGTTGTTGCTGTTGTTGTTGAGGTGGTGCCTGCTGCACAGGACTAGAAGGAATTGTGACTGCTGCCACATGCTCATATGGTCTTCTATAACCTCGGCCCCGTCCTCGGCCGAACACAACATTTGTCTCACCCTCCCTTCTCCTTGGAGGTCCACTGAAAGGTTTTCTTGCTCCATTCGAGCTGCTTGCACTTGTATCTTGGATCTTTCCCATTTTCAACAAGGTCTCAACCCTCTCTCCAGCAATTACAATGTCATTGAATTTGGTGGCAGAACTGGACGCCAATCTTTCAAGAAACACGCCTTGCAGAGTCCCCATAAACATGTCAGCCATTTCATTCTCCAGCAGGGGTGGTTGCACTCTGGCAGCAAGCTGGCGCCACCTCTGAGCATATTCTTTGAAGCCCTCCTTAGCAATTTGAGACATGTGTTGCAATTGAGTGCGATTTGGAGCCATGTCCAAATTATACTGGTATTGTCTCACCAAAGCTTCTGCCAGGTCTTTCCAGCTTTTAATGTTGACTCTGCTAAGCTTCATATACCATTCCACGGAAGCCCCGACCAGGCTATCCTGGAAATAGTACATCCAGAGTTTTTCATCATCGGTGTGAGCAGCGATCCTTCCTACGAAGGACTGAAGATGGGTCTCTGGGCATGCAGTGCCATTGTATTTCTCAAAAGTTGGTACCTTGAACTTGTAAGGGATTCTAACCCCTGGAACCAAGCCCAATTCCATAATGTCAAATCCCAAAGAGCTCTGGGATTGAATAACCTTGATTTGTTTTGCCATTTCCTCAAACTTCCTGTTCATCTCAGCTCCCTGACCCTCAGCTTCGTCCAGCAGAGTGAACCGTTCGTCCTAGTTATCCATTTTCACATTATTCAGCCCATCATTGATTATAGTCACCCCTGGCTGTGTTACAGGGATTTCCACTTGACGTGCGCCCGCACCGTTACGATTATCAGCAGCAGCAGTGTTGTTCCTGGCTTGATTCTCAACCAATTCCTGCAGACGCTCTTGATTCTGACCCATGTCTGCCATCAGAGTCATGAAATTATCCATCCTCAGTCTCAAATCAGCTAAGTCATCTTGCATCTGATCCATGATTCTCTCTCTGTTGACCTTTGTTGGATATCTGTGTGCGACTGGTTGTTCCCGAACTTTTCTGGGAGTTATAGTGCCTGAAACACAAAAGACGTTAGAAACTGAAGCACTACCTGCAAAACAAACAAACACGTTATATGCAATGCAATGTAACTGCTCATGTTCCCAAGTTTTAAGCATTTGCATGCCCCAGTTCTGGCATCTACTCCAGACAATCACTTTCAGTATTAGCTTTCAAACTTTCTTTTTGATGAGTGTTCAGATATTAGCAGTATCAGACAAACGAGTCTTGCACATTCAGAAATGATAATTTGCACATTAACACTGTATATCATGGACAAACCACTGCCGGCCAAAAGTTAGAGCACAAACAGAAATATTCCCCGAAGGGTTACAAACCATTACATGAATAAAAGATAAAATAAAGTAAACAAGACTCCTACAACAAGCCTGTAGGTAATCTGAAAAATAAACTAAACTAAGGACCCA
This sequence comes from Lathyrus aphaca, assembly GCA_963966055.1. Taxonomy (NCBI): domain Eukaryota; kingdom Viridiplantae; phylum Streptophyta; class Magnoliopsida; order Fabales; family Fabaceae; genus Lathyrus; species Lathyrus aphaca. The sequence goes on from OZ014522.1 coordinate 184,384,641, forward strand.
GGCTCTGCCACCTCTGCTCTGCTCTTCTTGACACCCGCTCTCAGCTTGAGCTCTTCAATCTCTTTCCTTGCTTCCTCCAAGGCTAGCTAGCTTTGTGCTAGCTGCTGAGTCTTTTCCCTCCGAATGGTGTGAACTTGCTCCACCTCTTCCTTCTTGAAGGCCATCTTCACTTCAAAGAACTCTTCTTTCTCTTTGAACTTCTTCTTCTCTTCCTCCCTTTGGCCTTGCAACCAAACAATGGATTGTCGAGCTTCCTTGAGAGTCTTCAAAGTCTTTTTGCATTCAGCTTCTCTCTTTGCCTCCATCAGACCCAACCTGTGAAAGTGAGCTTCCCTTCCAGCAAAGTCTTTCTCTTTAGCTTCCAGAGAGGCTTGGATCTTCTGCAGCTTACCTTCTGCTTCATTCTTGGCCCTATTGGCCAGATGGTATAGGCTTACCATTTCAGCATTCTCCACTCTAACTTCATGCAGCTGAGCTTCCAATTTCTTGTACTCTTCAAGGGAAACAGTACTCTGACTTGGAACTTCTCTGGGATAAAGTGGAGCTTCTACTGAGAAAGGCATGATAACCTCTTCTATATGCTTTTGCAACCATGTAGCAAATGGTGGATACGTCTTGGGATCAACTCTGTCGAAGTCCTTCTTACCCTTCCCTATCTTGTGAGCCCAAGCTTGGACTGCTTGCAATACTAACTCCTTGTTTCCTTCCACAGGAAAATACAAAGATTCAGCAAACTCTTCCATTTGTGGTGGATCTTTCAAAGGGTAGCCAAACTGTTTCCTGGCTAGTGTTGGATAATAACTGATGACACCTTTCCTTCCCAACAAAGGTACTCCAGCAAACCTTCCACAACTAACCAGCAACTCCTTGCCTAGCAGAACTCTGTCATATCCCCAGGCCATATCTTCTGCAGTTAACCCCATCAATCTTCTTGACCATCTCCACTCATCCCTCATCTCCTTGAAGGCACCTGACTTTGGCAGTTGTCTGGCAAACCACTCAGCAAACAAAGAAGCACAGCAGACTACTGGTCCACCCCTACCTTTCTCATTCCTGTAATGTACACTGTAGTAGAAGTCACCCAAAAGAGTAGGCACAAGATTGCCTTTGTCAAAGATGGAGATCACTTCTAAGCTTACAAACTCTTTCTCTCCTGGGAACAAGCTGGACCCATACACCATTAATGCTAGCAAAGCACCAAAGTCACCCTAATTAGCCTATGTAGCATATCTCTCTTCCTCTGGAATGAGCACACTCCAAGGGAGTCCTTTACCTTCACTATCCTTCAGAGCACTCTTGACTGTAGCAGCTGGCAGACGACAAACTATGGCTATGTCTTCTTCCTTAATCACCACCTCAGATCCATAGAATGGAAAGGTCTCTCTGACTGGCACATTCAGCATGCTGACAATCTCTTCCAATGTAGGAGTTAAGATGTAACCTGAAAATACAAAGCAACGCAGCAAAAGATCATAAAACTGCAACAGGGTATGCAAACTGTCTTTCTGGTCTGCAGTGGGCTTGTCCACAAACTTCAATATCTGGCCATATCTTTTCCTGAAGTTACCCAAGACTTGGTCATTCATCATACCTGCTAACTTCTGAACACTTCTAACTTCAGGCTGAAGAAAAGTATAGTGAACATTCTTTTTCCTTGTAACTCTTTTGATTTCTGCCATCTAGAGATAAGATTTACCAGAACTGGGAGCTGAGTATGAACAATGACCTAAAAAATGGAAACATAAAAAGTTAATGCAAGAATGATGCAAATGCAAATGCAATGCAGGCATATGATCAACTGGACCATCTGGATACTGGATCACTGAACACAAGGACCCTCTGATCAACTGCAAACCAAAAGTCCTCTGAATCACAACTATCTCTGATAGAAATAATCACAAATATCTGATGGAAGATCTCAGAACCACAGTACCAAGAAAAACCAGAATACCAGAACCATAGAACCATAGGACCAGAAATCATAATAAGGACCACTGATAATGAGTGCATGTAGAGGCCAAGGGTTCCTGAAAACCTATAAACCCCTCCCAATCTCACTGGTAGGCTTCGGGTCAAACATCACAGACTCTCAAAGTCGAATAGCAATAATACTTTCACCATCTCCGAGAAATGGCTCATGACCAAATCAGGGAATCGGTTTGGCATTATACACTACGCAAGGAGGCCTCAGCTGAGTCCGGAAAACAAGGTCATCCTAAGTAAGTCCCAAGTGGGCCCTCGGATGCGAATGGGTTTGCCACACAATGTGGTCTGCCACTGTCATCACTAAAGAGGGATGCTTCCACAAGGTTCTCAATGATCGGTCCCCAACTGCACATAACTGTCAAGGTTATGAAATGAGAGAGGAAGATCCCCAAATCAAAACATTTCCAAGACGGTCGCAATCTGGGCGAGGAACTCACTACTACCCCCATGACAAGATCTCATGAGGCCAAAGTGGAACCACTCTAAGTCCTAAGGTGCACTCGAGCCGTGGTAATGAGCTCATCTCTCAGAAACAGTAACACCCAAACCCACCAAACAGAAAATCCAGTCCAGACAGTCCATTATATACATGATGCAGAAAATAAATACTGAAAACTGTAAATAAAGCTGTAAATAAACAACAATAAAATACAACAAGCCACGGAAAACAAACATCACCCAATGAAACAGAAGCAAACAAGCGCTAGGAGAGACTCACAAGGGAACCAGAGATTCTGGGTTCATCCCTAGCAGAGTCGCCAGCTGTCGCTCCCCGGATTTCCATCCTGGTACAAACGCGAAAGTGGCGCGGAAAAGGTAGAGTTGCCAGCCAGGCATTTTTATCCCGAAGGAACGGAAATGGTAATGCTGCACAAACCAGAAGAAAGAAGAGGAAGGACACGGGTCCTGCGAACCAAAGAGACTGAGTGCGGGAGTCGGTTACGACCTGGGAAGGTCTTAGCACCCAGATCGTCCGCCGTACCAGACGGGATCCACGCTTGCAAAGAAACTATTTCAAAGGGTGAAGGTATGAAAGATGCTGTAAAAGAAAATAAAATGAACTGGAAAAGAAACTGAGAAAGGAACAAGATAAGAAAGCAAAGAGAAAAAATGTAGGGAAAATAAAGATTGTGCTCGAACGGGCCCTACCCCGCTGCCTACGTACCTCATCAGGATAATGAGGATCAGAGACGCCGTAGTTCCCCTAACTAGGGGTGGCAAGGAAATTGCTTGTGAATTAAGGCTGAACTTCCTATGCCATTGCTCAGGTGTTGCAGACTCAGACGACGAGTGCGTAACCGTCTTGCAAGATGACAAGTAGGAGCAAGTTCACGTACGGAGCGAATGAGATGAGAAAAGAATTCCCGAAGGAAAGACACTTATTATTTGTTTGTGTTTTTTATGAAGCTTTTATGAGTGTGTCACAAGGAAGTTAACTCAAGCTCTTTTCCATGGAATGTGCACTTGTCACTACATTCCAAGATGGAATAATAGAACAAGCACACTCAAGTAGGGAGAAGATCCCCAAAACTTGAATCTAGAGATTAGGGCTTAAGCTCACTAACTTATTAAATTATTAAGTGTTTTTGTTATTTACAATGAAGAAGTGTTTTTTATGCTTTTCTTGGTGAAGAAGATACCTTGATCAGACTTGTGCATCACAAAGTAAGCTTGTACTATCCCAAGATGGGAAGACTACAAGTACCTCATGGGATAAGGCTATTGCTCAAAGTATTACTTCAAACTTTATTAAGATTTTTTTTATGGTTATGAGATAAGAATATAATAAGAACGAAAAGGATCACAAAGGCAAAAGTCTAAAGGGGGACTAGAGAATCCTAAGTGTTATCATGCATGGATATCCTATGGTTAGTGTGGCCTTTTATCCTAATGAAGAAAGAAAGAAGAAGAGAAGAAGAAGAAGAAGAGAGATGAGATGATATGATTAAGGCCTAAGCCCAACAAACAAAGGGTTAGCTCAAATAAGAAATAAGAAGAAGAGATGAGACTTGGAGATGTGGAACTCACATCCACACCTCACACTTACCATAGCCCCTGCAAGGTTAGCAACATGCATACAAGTAAAAAGAAATGAAACAAATGACATGCCAACATCATACAAACATAAGTGAAATCATATATACAAATGCTCAATGGATATGCAAGTCACAAGAATGAGGAAAGAAGTATGTAAGTAAACATGATGCAACATGAAAAAAGGGCAAACAAATGCAAACTTAAGAAAGATGCAAAGCAAAGATGCACAAACATGGACTCAAGGAACACAACCAGAACCAAGACAAGTCAAAGATATGCTTAAGAAGCAAGAAAGATGAAGAGAAGAGAGGTACAAGACCAAACAATCACATAATGAGGTGAAAGAAGTAAGGAAGTGAGATGAATACACTTAAGAAAGAAAGAACTCAAATGGTAAGCAAAACACAAAGTTCCAAAGACACAAACCCTAACCTAAGATCAGAAAGGTTCCCATACCCCAAAGAGACCCCAAATGAGAAGAAGAAGTTGGCACAAGTGCCCTTCTAAGCTTATAAGAGAGCTAATGATCACAAAGAAGCAAAATGGGACAAGGTACAAAGCAAAATTCAAATTAATTCAACAAAGCCACTAAAAATTCCACAACTTAAGCCAAATGATCCCCAAACATGATATAACAATGAGACAAAAGGATTGGGAAAAATTCAGAAGCTAGATAGGTCAAGTGAGGGCAAGAACACAAACTAGGGTTAAAAACTTCCATCACAAGTCAAAGGACCAAAAACCAATGAACAAATTTCTAAAAATTAGGGGAAAAATCACACACAAACTACATCCTCTTAGGAATCCAAATCAAAAAGAATCAACACAAAACTCAAAATAATGAACTCTATGGAAATAGGTCCCTTGCTTAGGAGCTTTGCCCTATCCTGGAATTCCTGAGGATCATTCAACCTTCTGAGCTTTTGCAAATGAACTTGAACTTATAAATGCAACATAGACCCCTCATAGGACTTGTACAAAACCATTGAGCCCATTGTCATAGCTTGTGATGCTTCAAGAACCTCCCTAGATGATCATATGCTTAATGTTAGGTCATGAAGAATGTTATGCCTCATCTTTCCATGCTAGGATGCTAAGAAAATGATATGTTCATGATGAATATGATGTGATATGATGCTTAAAAAGAAGAGGGAAAATTTGGGGTGTAACAGCGATCCACGCAAAAATAAGGGAATAAGCGAACAACTGCATTCTAAATTCGTCTGTATCTCTCACAACATGGCAAGCTTCGAAAGGTTAAAACATCGATCAGAATCAGCCTTCTTTAGAAGGCAGGATGAGAAGAACGTCAAGGTCATACGAGTCATAGCAAAAGGGAAGCTCACTAAAGCGTCGTCAACATTGCCAGCACCTTTTTGTTTCTCAATTTTGTAACAATCTCTTCATTTCAGGGGATCTGTTTCTTTGACTGTATTTGCCAATTCAGGGCGCCCGAATTAATAAAACCAGAATTTTCAGTCACATCTCGTCTTGTACATTTTTATCTCGTTTGCAAAAATTTCTGATATCCCTGATATAATGTTTGCATAAAAACAGACGTGCCTTTCTAATCATATGCTTGCAGGAAATATATTTTTACTCCCAGGAGTGTCTAAACTCCTATGATGGAATCCAGTAAGGGATGCCTCGGGGTACTTATGCATTTCTTTGTCATAACAGGATTGCAGGTATTCAAAGCGCAACATGGGACATGAAAGGTTTTCCCCAACAAAGTTGCCAAATCACTATTTCCTCAGCACATCTTCCAAACAACACCAGAAATGCTTTCTCCCCATCAAAGTTTCCAGGCATCATCTTCAAGCAGCATCAGGAAATGCTCATTTCCCCAGCTGAGTTGTCATAGTATCATCATCCTCAGCAGGATCCCCATAAAAATCTCTAGGAAGACCGTTCAGTGGTCTTTCCTTCCCCCAATAGAGTACTAGACAGGGAACCATCTCACCACAGAGCTCCAGCCTCTCCCAAATGAGCAATGTCTGAGTTTCTCACACAACAAAGTGACGGAAGCTTCCACATCCCCAGCTGGGCTCCTCATTATTAAGATAGGTCAATTAGTGACCTATTTCCCTAAGTAGAGTCGTATATTTTATCGGATCTACCAATGATCTCATCCCCAGCTAGGATATCCTTTCAAGAAGATCAGTCAGAGATCTCCACAAGCAGCGGGATCTGAATCCCAGATCAGTATCTTTTGCATAATAATAGCATTTACATCATATTTCCCCACAAAATGTAGCATACCGTCTAATACGGAGCATTAAGGCAAAAATCAAACATATTGCATAAATCACAAGTCAGGTTTTGAAACAGTCACTTGTAAATACCAACAGTACCTCATCAGCAGAATACACCTTTTGTACATAAAAGCCAAAGCGTCCCTTTGCACTCTCAGATACATATACATGCTCTTTTTGACACTCATCCGTGTCACGTTTTCCCCAATAAAGTCGCCAGAACACTCTCTACAAGCAGATACTTATACATAACCTGCTTGTCCCGACACTCGTCTGTGTCATCTCCATCTCCCAACAGAAAGCCAAAGCGTCCCCTTTGCACTCTCCAATACGAATACATGTTTATACACTCTCTGGACACCCGTCCGTGTCACCACTCCCCAGCATGGTTGCCTAAAACACTTGTCGCAAACCAGACACTTGTTATGATACACTCCTTTAAACACTCGTCCGTGTCATCCTATCCCCACAAGTCGCCAGGATACTTTTTACACTCTCATTAACACCCGTCCGTGTTACTCTCCCCAGCAAGTTGAACACTCGGCCGTATCTTGCTCATATCTCATGTTTATTTTTACTCATACAGATACTCGTTCGTATCTTGTATACATCACTTATTTCCCCTCAGATTCAACACTCGTCCATGTTCTTTGTTAACCAGTTGGTACTCGTCCGTATCATCATCTCTGAACATGCGTCAACATTTTTTCTACCGATACTTGTCTGTATCGTAGTCTTAAGGATGCTCGTCCGCATCTTTAATCTATACACAATGTCAAACACTTATACCTTTCATTTCTTGGATGTAAACACTCGTCCGTGTTTACTATTCCCCAACAAATTTCCAGCAAAATTTCTTTTCTATCTGACATTCGTCCTATGTCATGATACTTTCGGCAGCCGTACCCTTCTAGGTGATCGTCCTTCACCTTTGGATGACCGTCCCTCATCTTTCCCCCAACGGAGTCTCCATCATTGGAACACTTTTCTATCTGACATTCGTCCTATGTCGTGATACTTTCGGCAGCCGTCCCCTGCTAGGTGATCGTTCTTCGCCTTTGGATGACCGTCCCTCATCCTTATCCCCCACAGAGCAGCCGTCCCCTGCTAGGTGATCGTCCTTCACCTTCTTGATGATCGTACTTCATCATTTTATCCGATGGCCGTCCCCATCGTTGATCTTGTTATCTGGCATTCGTCCTATGTCATGATAAACCCCGAGAGTAGCTGTACCCTGCTAGGTGATCGTCCTTCACCTCTTGATGATCGTCCTTCATCATGCTTATCCGATGGCCGTCCCCATCATTGACTTTTTTCTATCAGACATTCGTCCTATGTTGCGGTAAAGAGCAGCCGTCCCCTACTAGGTGATCGTCCTTCACCTTTTGATGACCGTACCTCATCATTTATGTCATTTATTCTCTGAACCTGATGTCCGTCCCCATCATTGCTTTTATTTTTATCCCCAGAGAGTTTTTTTTCTTTACTTGATGGTCGTCCCCGTCATGACCTCTTTATTTCCCCAGCATGTCGGTCGTACCCTTCACCGCTTTATCCCCAGCAGTCGTCCTCTGCTTGATGGTCGTCCTCCATCGCCCGCACTTTATAATCATATTATACTTTCATTTTAATCTATATCCCTTTTCTTCTTCTCCTCAGTGAGTGCAAATTTTTTATTGTCTTATGTATTCAACCACAAGTTATCTTGTTTGTCTGATAAGCCAGGCGCTTACATCCTGCACAACTAACTCATGCTTGAATAGGGGAAGCTGTAAACACCCCAAATTTTCCCTCACTAAGTTCACACCATGGCTTGTGATCTTTTCATTCGCATAAGTTTAATCATATCATATCATGTTGCATTTTTTTGCTTCACTGCATTAGTCTAAGTCATCTGCATCTAGGGTTTGTGATCTGAGCAATCCAGAGATCCATCTGAGCCACTCCAAAGGCCATCAATCATTTCAAGAGGATCCATGTATGTTCAATCATCATATTATATCCACCAAAGATCAAGGAAGTCAAAGAATCACAAGAACTGACAAAGCATGGAAGCAGAGCTAGGGTTTAACTACACAGATGGCCTGAAATTAGGGTTTTGGTTTCAGAGGCCATATCTCCAAATTTTTTGGTCATTCTTGTTTCTAATGGTCTCAATATGATATAAGGATCATGCATACCAAGTTTGATGAACAAATTCATTGTGGAAGTCATCTGATCACTGGGTAACTTCTTGGGTAAGTCAGAGTAAAATCAGGGCATCTGAGGCCCCCAACATGGAACTAAAGTGGATTTTTCATCAAATTGAAGTTGTATGATCTTTATTTGATCATTGAAGTGTTTAGAAGTTCACAAAATTGAAGAAAAGTAAGCTAAACCAAAAGTTGCCAAAAATGGAAATGACTTGTAATGTAAACTTTCCATTTTGGGAAAGTTTTTTAACCTCCATTTGCTTAACCAAAAATGCTTCAAATGAAAAATTATTGGTCATGAAAGTTGTAGATTGGATCATTCCCTTTTCAAAAAGTACAAGAACAAGATCTAATTCATTATGGAACTCAAGTTATGGCTTGTCAAAGTTGGCAAAAATCACATAATTTTCAAGAATGCACCAAAGAGGGATTTTTGCAAAACCACTTGCCAAGCCATTTTGTGACTTCAAATACACTTCTATGCATCATAAAAACATAACACATTGCCTAAAAGTCATGTCTTGCCCATGAAGAAATCTCAAAGGGGTCAAAGTTTCATGAAATTGCAAAATGACCAAGAACCTTTCACAAACATGTTGAATTGCCTCTAAGTGAATTCCATGGACATCATTGATCCTTGTTGCACGAGACACCCCATTGTACCAAGCCTGCCACTTGCCCATACCTCAAGTACAAGAAATGTTGACTTTTTGCATTTCACACCATACCAATCACACTATGCCACAACAACTCTCTGAACCAATTGCATTTGTTTATACTAACCTAAAGCAAGCCATAACACACAAAAACACAGCCTGAAAACCTCAACATTCTCTAGTTCACAAAAATCATCCCTCTTGCATTTTTCTTCGAATCTCATAACTCAACCACCCATTCTTCAAACAAACACCACCATTCATTCTTAAATCATTCACTGATCATAAACCACCCATCAAAATAACCAAGAACACACCACAAACAAAACACGATTTTCTGACCAGTGGAGTACAAACTCACAAACCAGCCACTCTCAAGGTCTTCCAAGCTTCAAAGCTTCTTCAGGGAGGTTATAGGAGTCATCTTGCACAGAAGAAGTAGTCAGAAAGCTCCAAAGTAAGAAGCTCCATCTCAGGTAGCCATTCGAATTATTTTTTCCAGAACCTTTATTTTATGTTACTAAATGGTTAAGCATGCTCCCCTGAGTACACTGAACTTGTTATTTTTGAAAATGATGAAGAAATGAGAATGTATTGCTTGTCTGAAATTTTTGACATATTTATGTTCTTCTTCGAATCAAGAGATTGAGTGAAAAGAAATTGTTTTTGAGGGTGGATTTGATCTTAGGGGAGTGGGAGGAGTGCATCTGGAGCTTTAGAGCTCCACAAAGTGCCTAGGGAAGAAGTTAGCAACTTTCAGGTGAGGGTCTGGCCAGAGAAGATGACCGGAGGTCTTCTCCGGCCACCTGAAAGTCATTAATGGGATAATTAGGGTTAGGGCTAGGTTTGAACGTGGACCCTTGGATTTTCAGTTCCCGCGTGTGATGGACGCCCAGATCATTTCATTAACTCTTAATTATGGATTAAATATTAATTAAATAGGAGTAGTTAAGTTTGAATATGGGCCTTTAGATGTGGCGCACAGTCAACCAATCCAAACCCAGATTCAATCTTGTCCCTCCATTCTGCATACTTCTCATTTATTTTGTTTTTAATTCATTTTTCCTATTTATTTTGCACGAATTGTTTAAAATACATAGAAAATCCAAAAAAATATTTTCTTTCAGCATTTTAATTCCAAATAATTTTCTCAACCCAAAAATATTTTTATTTTTATTTTTTGCATTAAAAAATCATTTTTTAGACATTTAATTGTTTATTTTAATTAATTAATGAAAATTAATTAATTAAAATATCATTTAGGTTTCTAAAAAGTCCCAAAAAATTCATGTTGCATCTTTAAACATTTAGAGACATTGTCATACCATCCACACAAATTTCTTTTTGGTTTTGAATCATCTTGACATTTTTTCTTTGAATTTAGGGTTCATAAAATCCCATTTTTGGACCCTAACTTCAAGAATTATTTTCTGCCTAACCAAGAATGGTATGACAATGGTTCTTTTTGCATTGATCTTAATTTGAAACATAGTTTCTAACATATTCTTGCCATAAATTTCTTCTGCCTTTTTGATTTGATTTGCATTTTTTCCCTTTTGGTACCTTAAAACCCTAGAAAACTTAGAAAAATCATATCTCTCATTAGGTTTAGAGTTAGGTCTTCTCCTTTGGGGTGTGATTTCATATGGGGTTAGGGTTCCTTTAAATCCATTTTCAATTTTTTATCTTGTCATTTGCTTCTGTTTTTGAGTTTTGCATCTCATGTTGCATGTAAACCCTAATTTCTCATCTTCATTTGCATACTTCTTGCATATGCTTGCATTCATGAACTTGCCATGACATTTTATACATTCACATGACTTCTAAGACATCTTAAGACACATTAGAATCATGTTTGATCATTTCCTCACCCATTATCCATGTTATGCATTCATTACATTCCATAAACATTCATGAACTTTCATGCTTCTTTCATGCTTCATTTTCATCCTCATTACTTGTATGATCATTCACAACTCTTGACATGCATTTGTATCATCCCATAATATCATTTGCATCATGAATATGCTTCTGGTTTTGGTTTGCATCCTTGCTGTAAACACCCCAAATTTGCGGTCACTAAGTTCACACCATGGCTTGTGATCTTTTCATTTGCATAAGTTCAATCATATCACATCATGTTACATTTTTGCTTCACTGCATTGGTTCAATGTCATCTGCATCTAGGGTTTATGATCTGAGCAGTTCCTGAGCCTTCTGAGCCACTCCAAAGGTCTTCAATTATCTTAAGAGGGTATATGTATTTTCAAACATCATATTATATCCTCCCAAGATCAAGGAAGTCAGAAAATCACAAGAACTGGCAAGGCATGGAAGCAGAGTCAGGTTTAACTGCACAAATGACCTAAAATTAGGGTTTTGGTTTCAGAGGCCATAACTCCAAATTTTTGGTCATTCTTGTTTCTAATAGTCTCAATATGATATAAGGATCATGCATACCAAGTTTGATGGAAAAATTCATTGTGGAAGTCATCTGATCACTGGGTAACTTCCTGAGCAAGTCATAGCAAAATCAGGGCATCTGAGGCCCCCCAACATGGAACCAAAATGGATTTTTCATCAAAATGAAGTTATATGATCTTTATTTGATCATTGAAGTGCCTAGAAGTTCACAAATTTTAAGAAAAGTGGGCTAAACCAAAAGTTACCAAAAATGGAAATGACTTGTAATGTAAACTTTCCATTTTGGGAAAGTTTTTCAACCTCCTCTTTCTCAACCAAAAATGCTTCAAATGAAAAATTCTTGGTCATGAAAGTTGTAGATTGGATCATTCCCTTTCCAAAAAGTACAAGAACAAGATCTAATTCATTTTTGAACTCAAGTTATGGCTTTCCAAAGTTGGCAAAAATCACATAATTTCATGTTTCATGCCAAAAGGGATTTTTGAAAAAAACCTCATGCCAAGCATTTTGTGACTTCTAAATGACTTCTATGCATCATTACAACTTGCCAAAATCAAAAATTGCACAAATTCACAAAGTTTCATGCCTTGGATCACAAGCTTCCATAAGGCATTTTTCATAAATTCTCAAGAGAGGGATTTTTGCAAGAAGGACTTCTAATGATTGGTTTGGTTGCTAATTAATCTCAAAGCATCATAACAACATCATATGATTCATTTTGCTGCAAATTGTCCAAGAATTCATAAGATTCCTTGCCTTGTTCACAAGAAATTCCAAAGAGGGAAATATGCAAGAACATTGGGAACTCTTGATCAAGGCCATCCAGCTCACAAAATTTGATCCAAAGGCCTTCCTTGATCCAAGCTGAAGCAAGACAAGCCCTAAGATCTTCTCTGACCCGAGCCATGTCTATGGTACACAAAATCTTGACTTTTGCATCTTTGTCCATACCAATCAAGCTGTGACATTACCAACCCTCTGGCCAATCAGCATATGTTATGTGGACCTCAAGGACTTGAAATAACCAGACACACAAGCCTGAACTCTCCCATAAGCAAGGATTCACAAAAATTGTCAAAACCTTCATCTCTTCGAAACTCCTTCCACAACCATCAAACTTCAAATTTTTCTTCACCAACAAGTCACACATCATCTATAGAACCAGAATCAACCATCAAAACAGCCTGAAACATCACATATCAAAACCTCAAAATCTGCTACACCAGAGTTGGAACTTCAAAACCAGTCACTCTCAAAGCTTTCTAAGCTTCATTTCATCATCAGGAGGTTCATAAGAGTGGATTTGCACCAAAGAAGGATCTAGAAAGCCCAGAATCAGGAGGTTCAATCTCAGGTATAGCTCAAGAACTTTTTTCCCAGAAACTTGTTTTTAAGTTCTTGAATGATTCTCTGTGTTCCCCTGGTCATGGGGATGTGATTATTTTTTAGAATGGTTGAGAAACCATGATGTATGCGTGTTCTGAAATTTTGCCTGTTTTTGCATTTTGGTTCGAATCATGTTCTTGATGCAAAATAAATGATTTTTGTTTGGGGATTTAGGTTTAGGGATGGGTGAGGATCATTTCTGGGCAAGAAATTTGGAGATTAGAGGCTTAGGGAAGAATCTAGGGTTTGTGCTCACCGGAGAAGATGACCGAAACACTATTCCGGTCACCTGAAAGTAATTTGCCCTAATCCCATTAATTAAGCTGAGTTTGAATAATGGCCCTTAGATCCTAAGTTTACCGCGCGTATGGACGTCCCAGATCACATGTTTAAACCCTAATCCACCATTTAATTAATTAATTATGATTAATTAGTCAGGACGAATCCCAACCCTTGGATGACGCGCCAGTCAACCAATTTCTTTCCACTTTGAATCTGGATCATTGGATCAGATTACTTTTCCATTTAATTTGTTTTATTTCATTTTGTTTCTATTTAATTTGTACAAATTTTTAAAAATAGAAAAAAACACCAAAAAATTCTGAAATTTTTTATCCAAACTTTAATTAATTTTCAGAACCCAAAAATATTTTTATTTTTAGCATTAAAAAATTATTTTTAAATCATTTAAATGTTATTTTTAATTAGTTAATGAGAATTAATTATTTAAAAATACATTTAGGTATTTAAAAAATCCAAAAAAATCCAGAGAATATTTTTAAATATTTACAAACATTTACAAACTCACCACACAAATTTCTTTTTGGTTTTGATCATACTTTGATATTTTTCAATTGAATTAGGGTTCTTAAACTTGAATATTTTTAACCCTAACTTAAAAAATTCATAACTTTTGAACCAAAGTGAGTTTGTGAATGATTCTTTTTGAATTGTGTTATTCATGACTTCAAGTTCCTAAAAACATTTTTGTTTCATTTTTATAATGCATTTTCAATTTGTTTGGCATTTTACCTTTAGGACCACCCTTAAAACCCTAAAAACTTAGAAAAATTATAAGTCCTTCTAGGTTAAGCTTCTGACCTCCCCCTTTGGATGGTAAACTAGTATAGGTTTAGAGTTCCTTTAAGTCCATTTTCAATATTTTATCTCATGTTTTGCTTCTGTTTTTGAATTGTGCATCTCACATGATCATATAACCCTGATTTGCATCTTCATTTGCATTCATCTTGTTTAAGCTTTCATACATGAACTTGCCATGACATTTTATGCATCCACATGACACATAAGACATCTTAGGACACATTAGAATCATGTTTGATCATTGCATCATTCATTTGCCATGTTTTGCTTTCATTTCATTCCATGTGCATTCATGAACTTTCATGCCTCTTATATGCTTCATTTGCATTCCCATCCTTGGTATGATCATCTTCATCTCATGACATACATTTATGTCATCTCTTTGAATAATTAGAATCATGAACATGCTTCTGGTTTTGGTTTTCATCTTGGTATTTCATCCCATTTTCATTTCATTTCACTTCCTTTTGCTAACTTTTCAAGTGGTAAGTGTTTGAAAAGTGAATTTTCCTTCACTTCTCATAATCTCTTCTCATCTCTCTTATGCATTCATTGCTGAATTTTACTTTTGTATTAGAGTGAGCTTGATCATTCATGTTCCCTCCTCACTTTCTTTCTTCAAGCAACTTATCTTCTTAAGTGAAGTAAGTTGTCTTGCTTCTTTCTGCTTCTCCTCCTTCCATCCTGCTTCTTCCTTGGTGGCTTTTCCTTGAAGATCTCTTGCAAGCCTCATAAACCCTAGGAATACCCAAGCATGATCACAATTAGGGTTTTATTAGTCCCCCATTTAGTTTTACCTTTGTGTCATCTTTTGTGTCTTCTCTTCTCATCTCATAATCAAGGACTAAACCCTTAAGGTTTTAAGACTTTGTGATTAGGATTATGCCTGCATCCTTCTATTAGGATGGAGTGTATAACTTTAATCCTAAGTGCTAAACCCTTAATGTGTTTAAATCCTTTAATCAATCAATCTAATAATCACTAAGACATCAAGCTTGTAACTTGGGCCTTGCATTAGGGTTCTAATTCTTCCTTAATTGGTTAAGAAGGACTAACCCTGGTGTTAATGGACAAGTCCCCCTCAAGTTGTCTCATAAACCATAAAATTCACTTCTTAATCTTATCATTAACTAAAATCCACTTTAATAAAGGCTTTGTTTTGTCATGAGTTTAATCCCTAATCATGGATTAAGTTGAGGAGCCTTCCTCAGCTTAAATGTTCTCATCTATCATCCTTCTATTAGGATGGTGTAATGGGTCCATTAAATCTTTGATTATGGCTTAAAATCATTACTTAACACCAAACAAAAACTCCAAAAACATCTAAATAAGTGCAAGTAGGTTAATGATCTTAATCCTACATCATGGTGATTAAGTGTGAGGTGTTTACTTCATGCTTAAGGTATTCTAATTACCCCTAATCAGAGGGAGGATGTGATGAGTTTACTAACCTTTGGTTTAGGCTTAAGCTCATTTTCTTATGACAAACTTCAAAAAGCTATAAAAGATTGAAAATACCAAAAACAAACAATAATTGTCTCCTCCGGGATTCTTTTCTCATCACACTCATTCATAAACGAGAACTCGCTTCTTCCGTCTAATGCAAGACAGTTAGCACCTGAGCCAGACAGGTCATACACTTGAGCATAGGCAAGCAAGCAGTTCACAGGTCAATTCATCTTTTAGTCTCTTTGAGTCGAACTACGGTGTTCTGACTTCCTCATTGCACGAGAGGATACGTAGGCATAACTTAACGGTTATCGAATAAAAGTCTTTGTCTCTCCCCCCTCTTCCAGCATTATTCTTTAAGCCTCATTATCTTGAGCTTTGCATTCTTTCCTTACACTGACACTCCTTTTATTCACTTCACATTTCTTTTACACTGACACTTGTATTCTTTTCCAGCTTTTGCACACAAAATAGCACTGACACTACCCCTTTAAACACAAACTTTTAAGCGTGGATCCCGTCGAGTACGACGGACAATCTGGGTGCTAATACCTTCCCAGGTTGTAACCAACCCCTTTTCTCAGTTTCTCTGGTTCGCAACCGTCTTATCCATCTTTTCTTAGGTTTATGCAGCATTACCTTTCCTTCGGGATAAAAATTCCTAGCTGGAGACTCTTTTCAGTTAACCCTTGTGTTCTCTCCTTTCGCCGACCGTTCGCGTCTGTACCCCTTCTGACCCCGTGTTATTGGGCGGGAGCGACTGCTTGGCGACTCTGCTGGGGACCCTTATATTGCTGTGACCAGGGCTTCTGGTTCTTTTTGTGGGTTCCTCCTAGCGCTTGTTTGATTTGTGTTTACTGGGGTGTTATGTGCTATGTGTGTTTATTTATTTTGCTTTATTTATTGCTTTATGTACAGCTTTATTTATTGCTTTCTTTACAGTTTTGCATATTTCATACTGTCATTGCTGGATCTGGATTTGTGTTTTGGTGAGTGGGGTTCTATTGAGAGATTAAGGCCCTATACCTGGGACCTGAGTGACACCTAGGCTAGAGTGGTTCATGTTCTTTCCCATTCCATTTCGGTCTGGTGCGGGAATATGAAACACGGTTCATATGTGGGTTTCTTCTTGAGAACTTTGTGCTACAGATTTCCTGTAGTGCTAGGGCTATCTAGGAAGCCTGCTAAGTCTGGATGACCTTTATTATGACCTTCAGAATCTGGGGTGAATTAGAGGAGGATTTTTTATGGTTATTGCAAACACTGTACCTCTGGGTTAGAAGTGCTTACACTTCTCATTACTGATCAAAGTCTGAGGATCCTTGTTCTAGAACATTACATGTGAGGGGGTTGGGTTGTTTACAGGTTTGCAGGAACCCTTGGCCACATCATACCCTGTTACTGTATTGTTTAAGAATGCTTCACTTTGGACAATTCTTGTGATTAACCCTGGACATGTGACTCTTTATTTGAGTCCCCCACCCTGGTTACTGGATTTCTGAGCCTCCATCTGAACCTTTGAACATACATGGACCTTATATCAAGACAAATAACCAGATCCAACTCTTGATCACAAACCCTTGCATATCATTTACATATATCATCATTGCATCATTTAACATTTGTTTATTTATTTTTCAGGGTATCCACCTCATTATATTTTGGTTTTGGTTTTGACCCCTTATTCTGCTTAGACCTCTGCTTCAACTGCCTTCTTCAGCATCTGCTTCAGTTATCTCCATCACCACCTGCATCAGTCTGTCAGAGACTTACCTCCAGCTTCAGTCTATGATCTTCATCAGCTTTTATCTTCAGCTTCTTCAGCAGCACTCATGGCTACTCCCAGAAAGAGCAACATATCTTATCACTTTTTTGAGCCTGTATTGACTGGTATCAGGCGGGTCTAGTCACTCATCACACCTGACCACATCCCACTGTTTAGAGAGCACTATGGGGGTATCTTAGATATGGTTATGGATCTTGATCCTTCTCAGAGAAGCATGATCCACACATGCTTGCAGTTCTATGACCCTCCACTAAGATGCTTCACCTTTCCAGACTTTCAGTTAGGGCCTCTGTTGGAAGAGTTTTCTTTGTTGATTGGAGTGCCTATCAGAGGTGGGATCCCTTTCAGCCCAGAGATGACTGCTCCCAGAAGTGAAGAGATAGCAAGGGCATTGTACTTGGAGCCTGCCCTTATTGAGCAAAATATGACAACAAAAGCTGGGATTCCTGGTTTACATCTGGACTTCTTGATTTCTCATGCCATCCTGAAGGCTACCTTGGGAGAATGGAGGGAAGTCTGTGCACTTTTAGCCCTCAACATATATGGGGCTATATTGTTTGCAGATGAGCCCAAAGTTGTTAGTAAGAATGCCATCCATTTGTTTCTTCTGAGGAACCCAGTACCTACACTGCTAGGGGATTTTTACTATTCTATTCATCAGAGGAATGAAAAACAAAGGGGGAAGTTAGTCAGATGTTGTGCTCCCTTGTCCCACTATTGGTTACTCAGACACCTGCCTAAATCAGATGCTTTCTTGAAACCACATCAGGAGAAGAATTGGGCCAAGAGGTTCATTGCCTTAACTTCAGATGATATCAGATGGTGCACCCAGAGCACCAAGGGCAAAGACATTATCACCAACTGTGGACTATACCTAAATGTGCCTCTAATATGAGTGAAGGGTTGCATCAACTACAATCCCTTACTGTTTAAGAGACAATTGGGCTATGCCTTAGTTCACCCTCCCAGAGGACAGGATTTAGCTGAGAACCTATACTGTGAAGTGCAACCTAATTCAGCTGTTGTCAGGCAAGCTGCTTGGGCTTGGGACAACATCCAGACAAAAGGGGTAGCTATTCTTGGAAGATGTAACAATGTTGCCTCAGCTCAGTACTCAGACTGGTCCCGTACTGGAGCTCAGATTACCAGAATGCCTTTCACCTTGGAAGACACACCTGGACCATCTACAGTACAGCCTGCAGCAACTGTTAGCCTGGAGGAATTTGAAAAGTTGAAGGAAAGGAATGAGCAGCTATCTCAGGCCTTGAAGAAGACTCTTTGGGAAAGAAGTGATGGTCGTCTGGACATTGAGAGATTGGAAAAGCTCAAGATTGAGCATCTGACCAAGATTGAAAAGACAGAGGAATACATAAGGAAAACAAGGGTTGGGGAACAGATATTGAAGAATGCCTGCAAGGAGGCCAAGATTCAGAAAGCTAGGGCTGAGCACTATCTGCAAGAGAGCCAGGCTAGGTGGGTCAGGATCACCGAAGCCCGGGCACAAGAAGACCCAGGCCAAGATTGATCAGTTGGAGGCCAATGTGAAGAAGCAGCAGGAAGCTTTATTGGCAGCTCAGAAGGAGATTTCACAATTGAAGCTTCGAGCAGGGTTAAAGAGATCAAAAGACTAGGACAAGCATAAGAAGCTGACTACTGCCATTGCTACTAGGAACCTCCTCATTAGGACCATTACAGAGCACCCAGCTGGTCCGGTGACTGAGGCACTCCTGAGGGAGGTCAGGGAAGATGATTATGGAATTGATGTCTGATTCCTCTTTGCTTGTTGTTCTTTCCTTTTGATGTACTTTTCCTTTTGTTGTATTTTTGACCCTCCATGGGCATGTATTGTAAAACAAACTATGTATTGTTCATTATTTGTAATATATTTAGTTTGTTTTCATTGGGCTTCTTTTCTCAACAACATCAAGCATCTTCCTCGAGGTCTGGAAAGGTCAAAACCAAGAACCAAACCGGTTACCTTGGAAAACAAATAAGCATACTGCATTGCATACTGACTTTTTCTTTGTTTTGTAGATTTTGTTTCTTATTATTATTTATAACTTTGTTGTGATCTCAGGAAACATTGCTCGTCGTCGAGTGTTCCCTGTCAACCGCACACACCGGTACCCTACACGTAACAACCTTCCAGGCATTCAAATGGAGCAGGTACAACAGGACCTGAATGAGGTCAAAAATCAGATGGCAAACGAAAGAGTCGAGATGAGAAACCAGATGTCTCAGTTTATGGCTGTCATGACTGGCTTAGCCCAGAGTCAAGAAAGACTGAGAGAGCTGGTAGAAAGACAGACACCTGAGGAACCTCACCTTGGGACAGGAGGAACCAGCAATAACGAACGAGGGCAGCCTCGTATTGACCCTCCAGAGTATGGGCCTCATTTGAATCCGGATGTTAATATCCCAAGAAACTTTCAAGGTAATACTGCTGGGGGCAGAATCCTGCAAGAGGATCCCCAAGAAGAACAGTTTACTGTTATAGGGGCTGGAGATGAGGTATATGATAGAAGATTGGATGAGATTGCTGAAAAGTTAAGATCTTTGGAATCTCATAATTCTTTGGGCTTCGACGTGATGGATATGGGGGTGGTAGATGGGGTGAGGATTCCCCACAAATTCAAACCCCCTTGCTTTGAGAAGTATAATGGTACCTCCTGCCCGCGTACTTATCTCCAATCTTTCCTAGGAAGACTCAAGGCTTATACCATGGATGAGAAGTTATGGATGTTCTACTTTGAGGATAGTTTGACTGGAGCTTCAAGGGAGTGATATTCGCATCTAACCAGGGCCACTATAAGATGTTGGAAGGATTTGGCCGAGGCCTTTATCCCTCAGTACCAGTACAACCTAGACATGGCCCCCACTAGAACTCTTCTAATGGGCATGTCTCAGTCTTCAATGGAGAGTTCCAGGATTATGCTCAGAGGTGGAGACAACTTGCTGCTGCTGTCCAGCCACCCATGTCAGAAAGGGAGATGGCTGACATGTTTATGAACACCCTGCAGGGAACTTATATTGATAGACTTGCTGCTTTCTCCTCTACCAGTTTTGCTGATGTAGTTATAGCTGGTGAGAGAATCGAGAGCCTTTTGAAGATGGGCAAAATCTCTGACAATGGTGCAAGTTCCTCCAGCAACCCCAGAAAACCTTTTGCAGGACCCCGTAGTGCGGATGAAATGAATGTTATCCATGCAAGCAGGGGCAGACCCCAGTATTCTCACAGGTCAGTAGCAGCTGTTACCATCCCAGCTCTAGTTCCACAACAACCATTATATCCTCAACAACAACAACAACAACAGCAACATCACTATCAGCAACCTTCTCATTTTCCGTAACAGAGAACCTACAACAACAACAATAGCAACCAACAGCAGCGTCCCTTTCAACAGAGGCCATCTCAAGCAAATAGGGTGATTGACCCTATCCCTATGCCTTATGTTGCCTTATTGCCACAACTCCTGAAGCTTAACCTGGTTGAGTTAAGGACGTTGGAACCAGCGGATCCTCTTAATCTCCCGAAGAATTATGATGTTAATGCCAGGTGTCCCTTTCACTCCAACGCACCTGGTCATAATACTGAGAAATGCAGAGCCTTACAGATGAAGGTTCAGGATTTGGTCGATTCCAAAGCTATCAATTTCGCACCTCCTCCGAACGTTAACAGAAATCCTATGCCTAATCATGGTGGCCCAGGATTAATGCCATTGAGGAGGACCAACCTATCGCTCCCACCAAAATGACACCTGGTCAGAAGGGGTACAGACACGAACGGTCGGCGAAAGGAGAGGGAATGAATAAAGTCGCCAGCTAGGCATTTTTATCCCGAAGGAAAGGTAATGCTGCATAAACCTAGGAAAAGATGGATAAGACGGTTGCGAACCAGAGAAACTGAGAAAAGGGGTTGGTTACAACCTGGGAAGGTATTAGCACCCAGATTGTCCGTCGTACTCGACGGGATCCACGCTTAAAAGATTTGTGTTTTAAAGGGGTAGTGTCAGTGCAATTTGTGTATCAAAGCTGGAAAGGATGCAAGTGTCAGTGCAAAAGAAAAGTTAAGTGTATAAGAGAAGTGTCAGTGTAAGAAAAGTGAAGTGTATAAGAGAAGTGTCAGTGTAAGAAAAGTGAAGTGTATAAGAGAAGTGTCATTGTAAGAACAAGAGGGCAAAGCTCAAGAACATGAGGCTAAAAGAATAATGTTGGAACAGGGGGAATATACAGAGACTTTTGTTCGATAATTGTTAAGTTATGCCTACGTATCCTCTCGTGCAATGAGGAAGTCAGAACACCGTAGTTCGACTCAAAGAGACTGAAAGATAAATTGACTTGTGAACTGCTTACTTGCCTATGCTCAAGTGTATGACCTTTCTAACTCAGGTGCAAACTGTCTTGCATTAGACGGAAGAAGCAAGTTCTTGGTTGTGAGTGAATGAGGTGAGAAAAGAATCCCGGAGGAGACGATTATTGTTTGTTTTTGATATTTTCAATCTTTTATTGATTTTTGGGAGTTTGTCATAAGAAAATGAGCTTAAGCTTAAACCCATGGGTTAGTAAACTCATCACATCTTCCCTTTGAGTAGGGGTAATGGGGATACCTTAAGCATGAAGTAAGCACCTCACACTTAATCACCATGATGTAGGATTAAGATCATTAACCTACTTGTATTTATTTAGATGTTTTTGTTGTTTTTGTTTAGTGTTAAGTAATGAGTTTAAGCCATAATCAGGGATTTAATGGACTCATTACACCATCGTAATAGAAGGATAATAGATGAGAACATTTAAGTAGAGGAAGACTCCTCAACTTAATCCATGATTAGGGATTAACCTCATGACAAAACAAAACCTTTATTAAAATGGATTTTAGCTAATGATGGGATTAAGAAGTGAATTTTATGGTTTGTAAGACAACCTGAGGGGGACTTGTCCATTAACATTAGGGTTAGTCCTTCTTAACCAATTAAGGAAGAATTAGAACCTTAATGCAAGGCCCAAGTTACAAGCTTGATGTCTTAGTGATTATTAGATGAATTGTGTAGATGTTTAGAATTGGCAGAATTTTTGACCAACAAGAAATATTGAATTCAGTTCAGAATGTCCTATCAGATGTTGGGACATTATCAAACAGAGTATAAGAACTTAATTCAGGATGTCACACCAGATGTTGGGACATTGTGTAAGTGACTTAAGTTCAGTTTTTCAGGATGTCCCAACAGATGTTGAGACATCTCAAACCTGCTACCAGAATTAATTAATGACTAACTGATCTGAGATATTTAAGGAAAGTTATCTGGAATTAATTATGGATGGATAAAAACAGAACAAGGCGCATCTGTAGGAAGTTTTATTATGAGGCTTCAGCATAATCAGAAGAACTAAATCACCTAGAATCTAGGAAGTAACAAACCCTAATTCAAGGTGGAAGCTGCATGCGTTTTAGGACTGGATTAACCTATAGAAAGCCCAAATTACAAACACCTATTTAATCAACAGAAACTCACAGAATTGAGTACGAATTTCAGAAGACAAAATAGGGTGTTGTGTTTTAATAGCAGGTTGTTTTTAATTGTACCACTTTATGATCTTTTAAGCATAAGTGCATTTGTGACTTGATTGAAACTGTGAAGTAAGATCAAGCTATTTTGTTTGAAGTATGACTTCAATTTTATTAAACTTGTAAACAAGATCACTGTGTGATTGAGGGGGAGTGAGTTGGTACTCATATCTAAGTAGTGACTTAGGTAGAAATTGCATTGGGTAGATATTAAGTGAAAGATTAAACTGGGTTGTTTAAGTCTAGAATTAATATTACTTATAGTGGATTTCCTCCTGGCTTGGTAGCCTCTAGATGTAAGTGTGGTTATACACTGAACTGGGTTAACAAACTACTGTGTTGTTTAATTTTCTTGCACTTTAAGTTTTGGTTAAATCTGTCAAGTGTTGGAACATCTCATAGGACATCTCATACCTGATCACAAAATTTCAATTGGCATCACAGGAGGCACCCTGCCTGTTTATACTGGGTGAGATCTAGGGAATACAAATTCTGGAAACATGGACAGAGATATAGGATCAGTAAATAGACCACCTATACTAGATGGATCTAATTATGACTACTGGAAACCAAGAATGATTGCATTCTTAAAATCACTTGACAACAGGGCCTGGAGAGCAGTCAACATTGGGTGGGAACATCCTATCCAAGACACCAAAGATGGATCAAAAGTGTTGAAACCTGAAGAAGAATGGAGTAAGGAGGAAGAAGATTCAGCACTAGGCAACTCCAAGGCCTTAAATGCTTTATTCAATGGCATTGATAGGAACATCTTTAGACTTGTGCATCACTGTGAGTTGGCCAAAGATGTGTGGGACACTCTCAAAACAACTCATGAAGGAACATCAAAGGTAAAGATGTCAAGACTTCAACTTCTCACCACCAAGTTTGAAAACTTGAGAATGAAGGAAGATGAGACAGTTCATGAATTCTACATGAACATCTTAGAAATAGCCAATACTTCTGGAGCCTTGGGAGAAAAGATGAATTATGAAAAGCTTGTAAGAAAGATTCTCAGATCTTTGCCAAAAAGATTTGACATGAAAGTCACAGCAATAGAAGAAGCTCAAGACATATGCACAATGAAAGTTGAAGAGCTCATTGGTTCCCTTCAAACATTTGAAATGGGAATGAATGACACAAATGTAAAGAAGAACAAAAGCATAGCCTTAGTGACAAATACTGATGAAGAAGAAGATGATAAATCAGAAACTGGTGAAAGCTTATCAGATAACATTGCTATGCTTGGAAGACAATTCAAAAAGATTCTTAGGGGGATGGAAGGCAAATCCAAACTCAGTGGAAGATACACAAACTCTTCTGAGAACAAAAGACCTTATGATGCTAACAGAAGGTCAAATTATGATGAAAAAACCAGTCAAGAAAAAGGAATCAAATGCCATGGATGTGAAGGATATGGACACATCAGGAATGAATGTCCTACTTACTTAAAAAGGCAAAAGAAAGGACTCTCTGTAACCTGGTCTGATGAAGACTCAGGAGGTGATTCAGAAGAAGAATCAGCTAAGCATATCACTGCTCTAGCTGGATTATGTGAATCTGAAAGTGAATCCAGTGATGGGGAGCTTACTGTTGAAGAACTTGAGCAAGCATACAAAGATCTATACAAAAGAAGCACTGAAATATGCAGTGAGGTTATAAAGCTAAAGAAGCAGAATGAGGCACTAAAGGATGAAAAGGCAAGTGATCTAGAGATCATTGACACCTTGAAAAGTGAAGTAAGTCTGCTCAACTCCAAGTTGGAACACATGTCCAAATCTGTTAGAATGTTGAATAGTAGCTCAAGTACACTGGATGTTATTCTCAACAACAATAAGCATTCAGGGGATAAAAGTGGGTTGGGATTCAACAGAGTTCATAAAGATGAAGCTAGCTCTAGCAAAACTACTCCAAAGTTCATACAGTCAAACAAAATGTCCCAACAGATGCCTCAACATCATAAGAACACAAAGTCAAACATAATGTTCCAACATATGTCTCAACATTCTGAAAAGAACATAATGAAGAAGAAGTATCAAAGATGGAGATGTCATCATTGTGGAAGATTTGGACATATCAAACCTCATTGCTATAAGTTGCATGGATATCCAAATCAAATGTATCAGCAACCTCTTAAGCAGAAGGTAGAAGTTACCAAGAAAGTGCTGCAGAGACATCAAAGAGATCAGCAAGCTCCTAAGCAGAAGACAGAGGTCTTCAAGAAGGTATGGAGACCAAAAGCTAGCCTTCATGCTGATCAAAGCTACATACCCAAGAACAAGATCAACAAGCAACCATGGAACTCTACTGATGAACAATACACAGGGCAGAGGTATCAAAAGAAATCTCAACTCAAATGGTCAAAGAAAGGTGTTGCATATATAACACATACATCACTAAGAGTATCAACCAAAGAAGACTGGTACTTTGACAGTGGATGTTCAAGACACATGACTGGATTGAAGAATCTGCTAGTAGACTTAAAGTCACATTCATCCAGATATGTAACCTTTGGAGATGGAGCTAAAGGAGAAATCAAGGGAGTTGGGACCTTGGACTGTCAAGATGTACCAAGGCTAAATGATGTGCTACTGGTTAAAGGTTTAACTGCTAACCTGATCAGCATAAGTCAATTATGTGATCAAGGGTACAGTGTAAACTTTACCAAAACTGATTGTATAGTGTCTAACAAAGAACAAGAGGTTGTTATGAGAGGAGCCAGATCTAAAGACAACTGTTACATGTGGGAACCTCAAGACTTCAGTCTCACTTCAACTTGCTCTTTAGCTAAAGAAGAAGAAGTGAAACTATGGCACCAAAGACTAGGTCATCTTCATTTCAGATGCATAAAGAAGATTATATCTATGGATGCTGTAAGAGGTATTCCTAAACTGAAGATTGATGATGGCAAAATATGTGGTGAATGTCAAATAGGCAAGCAAACCAAGATGTCCCATCCAAAGCTCCAACATCTGACAACTTCCAAAGTTTTGGAACTATTGCATATGGATCTCATGGGACCTATGAAGGTTGAGAGCCTTGGTGGTAAGAGGTATGCCTATGTGGTGGTTGATGACTTTTCAAGGTATACATGGATAAATTTCATCAAAGAAAAGTCTGATGTATTTGATGTATTCAAAGACTTATGCCAAAGAATACAAAGGGAAAAAGCCAGCTGTGTGATCAGAATAAGAAGTGATCATGGAAAAGAATTTGAGAACCAAAAATTCTTAGATTTCTGTTCTTCAGAAGGAATCAATCATGAATATTCTTCACCAATCACTCCTCAACAGAATGGGATTGTTGAGAGGAAGAATAGAACTATTCAAGAATCAGCAAGAGCTATGATCCATGCTAAAAAGTTACCTTTGTACTTCTGGGCTGAAGCTATGAACACAGCTTGTTACATCCATAACAGAGTTACTCTAAGGAAAGGAACTTTGTCCACAATCTATGAAGTCTGGAAGGGCAGAAAACCCACAGTTAAGTACTTCCATGTGTTTGGAAGTAACTGTTATATTCTGGAAGATAGGGAGCAAAGAAGAAAAATGGATCCTAAAAGTGATGAAGGAATTTTTCTTGGATACTCTATAAACAGCAGAGCATATAGAGTATTTAATTCTAGAACCAAGGTTATCATGGAATCCATAAATGTGATAATTGATGATGCTCCTACAGATGTCCCAGAAGATGTTGGAACATCTGCTGATATCAAGACTGAAGCTGAAGAAAAGAGTGATCATTATGACTTCACTCAAACTGATGCAAGGACAGAACAATCCAGCAAACCTCCCCCCATCAGAATCCAGAAGGATCATCCCAAAGATTTGATAATTGGTGATCCTAACAGAGGTGTAAGCACTAGATCAAGAGAAGTGATTTCAGGGTCCTGTTTTGTTTCTAAAATAGAACCTAAAAACATCAAGGAAGCTCTTACTGATGAATACTGGATTTGTGCTATGCAAGAGGACTTAGGTCAATTCACAAGGAATGAAGTGTGGAACCTTGTTCCTAGACCTGATGACATAAATGTGATTGGAACTAAATGGGTGTATAAGAACAAGTCAAATGAGCAAGGAGTTGTTACAAAGAACAAAGCTAGACTTGTAGCTCAAGGATACACTCAAATTGAAGGAGTAGACTTTGATGAAACCTTTGCACCAGTAGCAAGGCTTGAATCAATCAGACTACTTTTGGGAATTGCTTGTATCTTAAAGTTCAAGCTATTTCAAATGGATGTGAAAAGTGCCTTTTTGAATGGTTATCTCAATGAAGAGGTATATGTAGAACAGCCTAAAGGATTTGTTGATCCAAGCTGTCCAAATCATGTATACAAACTAAAGAAGGCTCTTTATGGTCTGAAGCAAGCTCCAAGAGCATGGTATGAAAGGCTGACTACTTTTCTTATCAAGCAAGGGTACAGGAAAGGTGGAATTGACAAAACCTTGTTTGTTAAAGATGAAGAAGGAAATTTCATGATTGCTTAAATATATGTAGATGACATTGTCTTTGGTGGGATGTCAGATAGGATGGTCAAACATTTTGTCAACCAGATGGAATCTGAATTTGAAATGAGTCTAGTAGGAGAATTAACCTACTTTCTTGGACTGCAAATAAAGAAAATGGAGGACTCCATGTTCATTTCCCAAAGCAAGTATGCTAAGAACATAGTCAAGAAATTTGGGATGGACAGTGCTACTCATAAGAGAACTCCTGCCCCCACACATTTAAAGCTGACTAAAGATGACAAAGGTGAGAATGTAGATCAAAGCCTATACAGAAGCATGATTGGAAGCTTGCTATATCTAACTGCTAGCAGACCAGACATAGCATTTGCAGTAGGTGTTTGTGCAAGATATCAAGCTGATCCAAAAGTTAGTCATCTTAATCAAGTCAAGAGAATTCTGAAATATGGTAATGGTACTTGTGACTATGGCATAATGTATTTTCATGGATGCAAACCAATTCTCACTGGCTTCTGTGATGCTGATTGGGCTGGAAGTGCTGATGACAGAAAAAGCACTTCAGGAGGATGCTTCTTTCTAGGAAACAATTTGATTTCTTGGTTCAGTAAGAAACAAAATTGTGTATCCCTATCTACAGCTGAAGCTGAATATATAGCAGCTGGAAGCAGTTGTTCACAGTTGGTTTGGATGAAGCAAATGCTCACTGAGTACAATGTCCCACAAGATGTCATGACATTGTACTGTGACAACTTAAGTGCAATTAACATATCAAAGAATCCTATCCAACATAGCAGAACCAAGCATATTGATATCAGACATCATTTCATCAGAGATCTTGTAGAAGAAAAAGTGATTTCACTGGAACATGTAGCTACAAATCTACAGTTGGCTGATATATTTACCAAAGCCTTGGATGCTACTCAATTTGAAAATCTAAGGGGAAAATTGGGAATCTGCTTATGTGAAATTTAGCAATTATGGAGATGTGCCAACATGTCATATGACATTGTGTGGCATAAGCACCAGTTGGCAACACTAGTCTGGTCAAGAACCTTGAGTATTCCTCTCCTAAAAAGTCTCAAAGTAACGGCTACTTATATTATATTAGCTTACTTTCAGCTATCCATCTTCTCATCATACTCTCAAAAATGAATTGCATTCTCTAGCTGTTCTTAAGAAATCATCAACCCTAAAACTCTTCATCCACCTTCTTCGAAAATATCTCAAAACCCTAACATTCCTGAAGAAATCCTCAACAAGGAAGATGTGGTTCATGCAACCCCCATTTCTGTGGTACCCATGGATTCAACTCCAATGGACGAAATCAGAGGAAGTGTTCCTCATGCTAAAAAGCCAAGAACTCCAAAAAGAACAAAAGATCAAGTTTGCAGCAAATCCAAAGGCATTCCTTCACCAACAAACATACCTCAAAAATCTTCTGAATATGTGGATGCTTCCATAAAGGAGTTGGTAACCAAGATCCTATCTGAGCAAAGAGTGGTAAGTGGCATATCTATCCCTCTAAACACCATGCCAACCCCACAAGAAGATCAACAAACTCAGGCTGCAAAGGACACTCCTGCTCAATAGGATGTCCCAATAGATGTTGAAACATCTGAGGATTAGCAAAAGGCCTCATCTAATGCTGCTGTTGAAACATCTGAGGACCAGAAAAAGGCCTCAAATGATAGTGATGAAGAAGCATCTGAGGACCAAACCAAGGCCTCTACTGAAGAGCACATCTCTGCTGATCCACCAGCTGAAGAGGATACTGCTCAATCTCCTCCTGTTGTGATCCTAGAGCATGATTCTGACACAGAAATCATTGCCTCTGTAAAACCTAGCATAGCCAAAAGGCTCAGAACTAGGAAAGAAAAGATGCATGCAGGACATGCAATTCCTGAGAAGAAGCAAGCTACCCTAAAGAAGGACAAAGCTAAAGTTGTCTTTGGTCCTACAAAATAATGGAGCAAAGTCCAAACACAAAAGAGGAAAGCTGTCACTCCTTCAGACTCAGATGTTGAAGCAGATGTCCCAACATCTCCTCCAAAGAAGAAACCAGCACCCTCAAGAGCTTCAACTGCTGTTCCAGAAGCTCCCTTGGACAATATCTCCTTTCATCATGTTTCAAGTGTGAATAGATGGAAGTTTGCCTATCACAAAGTTAATTGATCTCATATCTGCTGTTGGCCTCTTCAAAACAGTTTCCAATTTCTCTCCCTGTTATGAGCTGCTTGTCAAAGAGTTCATAGTCAACCTCCAAGAAGATTGTGCCAATGGTAAGTCTGCTGAATTCAGAAAAGTATTTGTAAGAGGCAGGTGTGTAGAATTCTCTCCTCAGGTCATCAACCAATACCTTGGAAGAGAATCTGATGGTCCCAATGAGTTAGGGAAGACTGATAACCAGGTCTGCAAGGTTATCACTGCTAACTAGGTCAAAGCTTGGCCAGTTAAAGGAAAGCTCTCAGTGAGCATGCTGACAAGGAAATATGCCATGCTGAACAGGATTGGTACAGCAAACTGGGTGCCTACCAATCACACATCTTCAATATCCACTGGCTTGGGCAGGTTTATTTATGTTGTGGGCACTCAAACTAAGCTGGATTATGGAGCCTACATCTTTGATCAGACATTGAAGCATGCTAGCTCATCTGCAACAAAGCTGCCAATTGCTTTCCCTTCCTTGCTATGTAGAATAGTGCTGAGTCAGTACCCTGGGATCCTCACTGAAAAGGACACAATGTGCAAAAGAGAAAGCCCTCTGGCCTTTCACTACAAGTTGTTCCTGAGTCATCATGCAGCAGATGTTGAAGCACCCTCTGGGACATCTGCAGGTCCTTCAAATGCAAAGTCTCCAATCTCCAAGGCTGCATTGATTGCTGAACTAAAGAGCACTTGCAAAGAACTTGAAGCAAGGAAGCAGAATCTTGAGGAGATTATCCAAAGGCTGGAGAGTGAAAGTGATCAGAAAGCTGCTTCTTCTGATGAGGAGACTGAGGATGATGAAGAAACTGACTGTGAGGAATCTGAGTGAAAATTGTATGTGAGGATTTTGTAATGACAGCTTCTGCATTGTATTTTTGAATTAGTCTCTTTGGCCCCAAATTTATGTCTAACAAGGGGGAGAACAACAACAACAACAACAATGTGTAATGCTGTTTGATTATGAATGAAAAATCTCTGTTTGTTTCTGAATTAAATCTGTAAAATATTTCTGTTGCAACCTGGATACATGTATGTTTGAGGGGGAGTAATCTCAAATATGATTCAACAGAAAAGTAATGTTATACTCTGATAAAAGAACTTCTGCTGCACTCTGAAAATCAGAAAAGAATGTTAGCCAAAAATTAGCCAAAGGGGGAGTTTGTAGATGTTTAGAATTGGCAGAATTTTTGACCAACAAGAAATATTGAATTCAGTTCAGAATGTCCTATCAGATGTTGGGACATTATCAAACAGAGTATAAGAACTTAATTCAGGATGTCACACCAGATGTTGGGACATTGTGTAAATGACTTAAGTTCAATTTTTCAGGATGTCCCAACAGATGTTGAGACATCTCAAACCTGCTACCAGAATTAATTAATGACTAACTGATCTGAGATATTTAAGGAAAGTTATCTGGAATTAATTATGGATGGATAAAAACAGAACAAGGCGCATCTGTAGGAAGTTTTATTATGAGGCTTCAGCATAATCAGAAGAACTAAATCACCTAGAATCTAGGAAGTAACAAACCCTAATTCAAGGTGGAAGCTGCATGCGTTTTAGGACTGGATTAACCTACAGAAAGCCCAAATTACAAACACCTATTTAATCAACAGAAACTCACAGAATTGAGTACGAATTTCAGAAGACAAAATAGGGTGTTGTGTTTTAATAGCAGGTTGTTTTTAATTGTACCACTTTATGATCTTTTAAGCATAAGTGCATTTGTGACTTGATTGAAACTGTGAAGTAAGATCAAGCTATTTTGTTTGAAGTATGACTTCAATTTTATTAAACTTGTAAACAAGATCACTGTGTGATTGAGGGGGAGTGAGTTGGTACTCATATCTAAGTAGTGACTTAGGTAGAAATTGCATTGGGTAGATATT
The DNA here is from genome assembly GCA_963966055.1 of Lathyrus aphaca. NCBI lineage: Eukaryota > Viridiplantae > Streptophyta > Magnoliopsida > Fabales > Fabaceae > Lathyrus > Lathyrus aphaca. Next base: position 184,416,042 of record OZ014522.1, read on the forward strand.
AAGTGAAAGATTAAACTGGGTTGTTTAAGTCTAGAATTAATATTACTTATAGTGGATTTCCTCCTGGCTTGGTAGCCTCCAGATGTAAGTGTGGTTATACACTGAACTGGGTTAACAAACTACTGTGTTGTTTAATTTTCTTGCACTTTAAGTTTTGGTTAAATCTGTCAAGTGTTGGAACATCTCATAGGACATCTCATACCTGATCACAGAATTTCAAATTGATTAAAGGACTTAAACACATTAAAGGTTAACACTTAGGATTAAAGTTATACACTCCATCATAATAGAAGGATGCATGCATAAGCTTAATCACAAAGCCTTAAAGCCTTTAGGGTTTAGTCCTTGATTATGAGGTGAGAAGAGAAGACTCAATGATGACACAAAGGTGAAACTAAATGGGGGACTAATAAAACCCTAATTATTATCATGCTTGGTTATTCCTAGGGTTAATGAGGTTTACAAGAAGATCTTCAGAGAAAACCACCAGGAAGGAAGCAGATGAAAGGAGCAAGAAGCAAAGAGAAGCAAAACAACTTGTTTCACTTAAGAAGACAAGTTGCTTGAAGAAAGAAAGTAAGAGCTGAACATGAATGAGCAAGCTCACTCTAAAACACATACAAAATGCAGCAAAGAAAGTATGAAAGAGATGAAAAGAGATTGTGAGAAGTGAAGGAAAATTCACTTCTCAAACAACTTACCACCTGAAAAGTTAGCACAAGAAAATGAAATGCAATGAGAATGGGATGAAATGCCATGGTGCAAACCAAAACCAGAAGCATAAACATGATGTTAATGATGCTAAAAGAAGATGCAAACACAAGGAAAGACATGAGGATGATCATACAAGTATATGGATGCAGATGAAGCATGCTTGGGACCATGAAAGTTCATGAAAGCTTATGAAATGCAATGGACATACAACATGGAAAATGAAAGATGCAATGATCAAACATGATTCTAATATGTCCTAAGATGTATTATGAATCATGTGGATGCACAAAATGTCATGGCAGATCATTGGATGAAAGCAAATGAAAGAAGGATGCAAAGGAAAGCACAAATTAGGGTTACATACAACATGCAAAGCAAAAACTCAAAACCAGAAACAAATGACATGACAAAAAAATGAAAATGCAATCAAAGACACCCTAAAACTATACAAGTTCACTGCCCAAAGGAGGGGACCTAACTCTTAACCTAGTGAAAGTTATGAATTTCCTAAGATTACTAGGGTTTTGGGATACCTCATCATAAAAAATGTAAAATAAATTGAAAATGGAAGATCAATTCAAACCAAATTTACCCTATAAACTACATGCCATGAAGGATGCAATGCAAGAAGAACCAACATCAAACTCTCAAAGGTTAGGCAGAATGGATTTTTCAAAGTTTGCACAAAAATATTGCCTTAAAATGAATTTAATTCCATGGAAAATTGTCAAAATGCATCAAGAACAAAAACGAAATTTGGTTTGAGGGTTTGATAATGTTTCTAAATGTTTTAAAATGCAATGTGAATTTTTTGGTGATTTTTAAATACCTAAATGCATTTTTAATTAATTAATTTTCATTAACTAATTAAAAATAAACATTTAAATGATTTAAAAATGATTTTTAATGCAAAAAATAAAAATAAAAATATTTTTGGGTTCTGAAAATTAATAAAAGATTTGATAAAAATTTTCAGAATTTTTTAATGTATTTTGCTATTTTAAATAATTCGTGCAAATTAAATGAAAAGAAAATGAAATAAAAATTAAAATATGAGAAGTATGCACATCCACTGGCTGAGGTTCAAATGGAAAAGAAGGGAATTCACCCGCGCGCATCTGGACGGCCCACGTTTAAACTGGCTGGATTAAATTAAATCTGATTAATTAATTTAATTAAATGGGATTAGGGTTTAATGAAATGATCCAGGCCATTCATATGCGCGGGAGTCAACAAAAGTCAGCCAGATCTATGGTCCAAATTCAAACTTTGCCCTAAACGTGATTAATGCCCTAATGACATTCAGGTGGCCGGAAATGACCTCCGGTCATCTTCTCCGGCCACACCTCCCCTGAGAATTTCCCAAATCACTCCCCAGGCCATTTCTGGAGCTCTAAAGTTCCAGATCACTTCCTCTCACCTCCCTAAACTCATCCCTGACCTCAAAAACAATTTATTTCTAAGCATGAACCAGATTCGAAGCAAGATACAAAAATGGCAGAAATTTCAGACAAGCCATACACACTCATTTCTCAACCATTTTCGAAAATTTAAAGTTCAGTGTGACCAGGAAAGCAAGCTTAATCATTTAGAAACTTAAAACAAGAGTTCTGGAAAAATGTTTTCACATGGCTACCTGAGATGGAGCTTTCAATCCAGGAGCTTTTTGACTGCTTCCTTGCTTCAAAATGAACCCAATGAACCTCCTGAGGAGTTTGCAAAGCTTGTATGGAGTTTATTTTGGCTGGTTTGTGAGATTGATGAAGTTCTGTTCAGTGAGGGATGAGAATCGTGTTTTTGATATGTAGGGTTTCAGGGCAAAGTAATGGTTGGTAACTGGTCAGTGGATCATGGTGAGTGTTTCTGTGAAGTTTATTTTGATGTTTGAAGCTTGTGTGAGGAGATTCGAATGAAAATGCATAAGAGGTGAGTTTGGAGAATGCTGGCTTGTGGGAGAGATCAGGTTGTGTTGTGTTATGTGTTGGGTTGCTTTTGGTACACATATCAATCCTTGATAGGTCAGAGAGTTGTTGTGGAGCAGTGTGATTGGTATGGAGCAAAATGCATAAAGTCAACTTTTTGTGTAAGAGAGGTATGGGTCAATGGCAGGCCAAGGACAAAGGGGTGTCCTGCGCAGTAAGGATTGAGGAGAGCCATAGGATCAGTCTTGAGGCCAATTAGCAAGTGGATTAGGGTTTGTGTGAGGTTTTGCAACTTTGTGATCTTTTGGCCCTTTTGTAATTACTTGAAGCATAAGTCATGAAAATGGGAGGTTCTTTTGTGCAATCTAATTTTTAGGTCATGGTTCATGTTTGTGCAAAGGTTAGAAGTCACATTGAAGTCATATTTTGCCTTGGCAAGAGGTTTTGCAACTTTGTGATCTTTTGTACAAAACTTGAAATTATGTGATTTTGTCCAACTTTGACAAGCCATAACTTTTGATCCAAAATGAATTAGAATGAGTTCTTGTACTTTTTGAAAAGGGAATGATCCATTCTACAACTTTCATGACCAAAGTTTTCTCATTTGAAGCATTTTTGAATCAATAAGAGGAGGTTGAAAAACTTTCCCAAAATGGCAAGTTTACATTACAAGTCACTTTCCCAAAAAGGCAATTTTGCAAATGGCTTGAAATTCTTCAATTTTGTGAACTTCTAACATCTTCTATGATCAAATAAAGATCATAAACATTCAAAATGATGGAGAACACCCTTTGGTTGGGTCATTGGGGGCCTCAGATGCCCTGATTTTAGACTGACTTGCTCAAGAAGCCATCTTGTGATCAGATGCCTTCCCCATGGAATTTCTTCATGAAAATTGATATGCATGATCCTCATAACATATAGTGACCAATAGAAACAAGAATGACCAAAAAATTTGGAGTTATGGCCTTTGAAACCAAAACCCTAATTCTAGGTCATCTGTGCAGTTAAGCCTGGCTCTGCTTCCATACCTCTCTCAGTTCTTGTGATTCTTTGACTCCTTTGATATTGAGAGGATATAATATGATGCTTGAACATACATGGACCCCTTTGAAGTGGTTGAAGACCTTTGAAGTGGCTCAAATGGCTCAGGGATGGCTCAGATCACAAACCCTAGATGCAGATGACTTAGAAGCAATGCAGTGAATCAAAAATGTGGTATGAGATGCTATGATTGAATTTATGCATATGAAAAGATCACAAGCCATGGTGTGAATGGGTGAGGGAAAATTTGGGGTGTTTACAGCTGTCCCTATTCAAGCATGAGTTAACTGTGCAGGATGTAAGCAACGACTTAACATTCAAACAAGATAACTTGTGGTTGAATACCAAAGACAATCCAAAATTTGCACTCACAGAATGAAGAAGAAAAGGGATATATATTGTAAAAGAAAATAAAGTATAATTATAAAGTGCGGGCGACGGAGGACGACCGTCGAGCAGAGGAAGACCGTCGAGCAGAGGACGACTGCTGGGGATGAAGCAATGACGGGGACGGCCGACATGCTGGGGATATAAGAGATTTTGATGGGGAAGGCCATCAAGTAGAGCTGTAACACTCTCTGGGGATTATAGGTAGAGTGAATGATGGAGACGATCATCAAGCTCAAGGCATAAATGAAATAAATGATGAGGTACGTCATCAGAGGTGAAAGAGGATCACTTAGCAGGGGACGGCTGCTCTGTTGGGGAAAAGATGAGGGACGACCATCTAAGGTGAAGGACGATCACCCGGCAGGGTACGACTGCCGAAAGCATCACGACATAGGACAAATGTTGGATAAGAAAGGTCGACGATGGGGACGGCCATCGGATAAGCATGATGAAGGACGATCATCAAGAGGTGAAGGACGATCACCTAGCAGGGTACGGCTGCTCTCAGGGTTTATCATGACATATGACGAATGTCAGATAACAAGATCAACGATGGGGACGGCCATCAGATAAAATGATGAAGGACGATCATCAGGAGGTGAAGGACGATCACCTAGCAGGGGACGGCTGCGGAAAATATCACGACATAGGACGAATGTCGGATAGGAAGGGGTTCTAATGAATAGAGACTCCACTGGGAATGATGAAGGACGATCATCAAAAAGGTGAAGGACGATCACCTGGCAGCGTACGGCTGTCGAAAAGGTATCATGACATAGGACGAATGTCAGATAGAAAGGAAGTAGTTTAGCAAGTTTCGTTGGGGACTTCGCTGGGAAATAGTAAACACGGACGAGTGTTTACATCCAAGAAATGAGAGGTATAAGTGTTTGGCACTGTGTATAGATTAAAGATGCGGACGAGCATCCTTAAGACTATGATACGGACGGGTATCAGGTAGAAACAAACACTCGACGCATGTTCAGAGATGATGATACAGACGAGTACCAACCGGTTAACAGAGAACACGGACGAGTGTCGAATCTGAGGGGATATAAGTGGTGTATACAAGATACGGACGAGTATCTGCATAAGTAAAGAGTATGAGCAACGAATGTCGGAAAAAGTTTATTATAAACAAGTATATGATTCACTAAGTGTTTAGGTAACTATGCTGGAGAAGGTGACACGGACGAGTGTCAAGGAGGTGTGTACATATGTATCTGTGAGTGCAAAGGGGACGCTTTGGCTTTCTACTGGGGATATGACACGGACGGGTGTCAGGAAGTATCTGTATTTTTAAGGAAAATGCTTTGGCTCTCTGGTGATGAATTTGAGAGGTATTTGTATATTTTTGATTTACACAGGGCTTATGATTATGCAACATGTTTGATTTTTGCCGCAATGCTCCGTATTAGACGGAATGCTACGCTCCGTGGGGAAAATATGATGCGAATGCTATGATTATGCAAAGATAACGATCCGGGACCCGGATCCTGTTGCTGTGAAGATCTCTGACTGATCTGCTTGAAGTGGACATCCCAGCTGGGGATGAGATCATTGGTAGATCTGATAAGATGTATCTGCATGGGGGAACAAGTCACTGATAGACCCATCTCATTAATGGGAGACCCAGCTGGGGTTTGTAGAAGCTTTCTTCCCTCTGTTGTGAGTTCTTCATGCGTCGCTCTTCTGGATAGAGGTTGAAACTCTGTGGGGAGGTAGTTCCTTGGTTGGCACTTGGCTGGGGAAGAAGAAAGATCACTGGAAGATCTTTCTAGAGGTTTCTGTAGGGATCCTGCTGAGGATGATGCTCGACAACTCAGCTGGGGAGAGAACACCTCCGGTGCTAATCTGGAATATGGACTGAGTAGATAATGATTTGACAGCTTGCTGGGGAGAAGCTTTCATGCCCCATGCTGCACTTTGGATACCTGCAATCCTTTAAAGGTAATGAAAAGCACAAGTATCCCGAGGTATCCCTTACTGGATTCCATCATAGGAGTTTAGACACTCCCAGGAGTAAGCATATTTCCTGTAAGCATGTAATTCAGGAAAGACGCATCTGTATTTATGCGATCAACAAATTAATGACATCGGACATTTTTGCAAATAAAAGAGTACGAGACAGTGTGTGACTGAAAATCTGATTTTATTAATTCGAGTGCCCTAAATTTGGCAAGATACATTCAAAGAAACGAATCCCCTGAAATGAGGGAATCGTTACAAATTGAAAAACAAAAAGATACTGGCAATGTTGATGACGCTTCAAGGAGCTTCCCTTTTGCTATGACTCGTATGAAATTTGACGTCCTTCTCGTCTTGCTTTCTGAAGGAGGCTGATTCTGAACGAAGCTTGACCCTTTTAGAGTTTACCATGTTGTAAGTGATACAGATGAATTCAGAATGCAGTTGTTCGCTTATTCCCTTATTTTGCATGGATCGCCCTTTCGGGTTTTCAATCCACCGGGATACCCATTTTTGCCTGAGTTGTCCAATGCGGCTTTTCAACTCAGCGGGTGTACATTGTTTTATTTATTTTCCCTTATTTTTGCCCAAGTCTTTTATTCTATTTTTGACTCCACGGGATGCCCTATTTTTGCCTGGACTTACATTCTATTTTTATGTCCAGCGGGTCATTTTATGCGAAGTATTTTTTAACTGCATCTGAATTCACAGGGGACTGGAAATCTTCACCATGCATAGTGCTGAGAATCAGTGCTCCACCAGAGAAAACTTTCTTTACTACGAATGGCCCCTCATAGTTCGGAGTCCACTTGCCCCTGTGGTCTGTATGAGGAGGGAGGAGTCTCTTTAGCACGAGATCTCCTACTTGGTACTCTCGGAGCCTGACTTTCTGATCGAAGGCCTTCTTCATTCTTTTCTGATACAGCTACCCATGACAGATTGCAGCCAATCTCTTCTCTTCAATCAGACTCAGTTGTTCATATCGGGACCGGACCCATTCTGCTTCATTCAGCTTAACATCCATTAGTACCCTCAGGGAGGGTAATTCAACTTCAACAGGTAGGACTGCTTCCATACCATACACAAGCTGATACGGTGTTGCCCCAGTGGATGTTCTGATTGACGTACGGTACCCATGTAAGGCGAATGGTAGCATTTCATGACAGTCTTTGTAGGTAACCACCATCTTTTGCACAATCTTCTTGATATTCTTGTTAGCCGCCTCAACAGCGCCGTTCATCTTTGGCCTGTAAGGAGAAGAATTGTGGTGTTGGACCTTGAAGTCCCGGCATAGCTCTGCCATCATTTTGTTGTTCAAGTTGGAACCATTATAATGATTCGCTCGGGTACTCCATACCGACAGATGATGTCTCTCTTCAGAAATCGGGCTACCACTTGCCTTGTAACATTTGCATAGGAAGCTGCTTCAACCCACTTGGTAAAATAGTCAATGGCTACCAGGATGAATCTGTGGCCATTTGAAGCAGTCGGTTCAATCTTGCCAATCATATCAATGCCCCACATGGCAAAGGGCCAGGGTGAAGACATCACATTCAAAGGATTCGGAGGCACATTCACTTTATCCGCATAAATCTGGCATTTATGAAATTTTCTGGCATACGCACAACAGTCTGCATCCATTGTGATCCAGTAATAGCCTGATCTTAGCAACTTTTTAGCCATAGCATGTCCTCCTGCATGGGTGCCAAAAGATCCTTCGTGCACCTCGTGCATTAACAAGTCTGCTTTTGTCCTATCAACGCATCTGAGGAGTACCATATCAAAGTTTCTCTCGTACAGGGAACCGTCAGTATTCAGGAAGAAACTACCAGCACGCCTTCTTAATGTCTTCTTATCATTGGAAGATGCCCCAGGTGGGTAAGTTTGATCCTCCAAGAAGCATTTAATGTCGTGGAACCAAGGCTTATCATCTTCAACAACATCTGCTGAGAACACGTATGCTGGTCTGTCAAGTCTGGACACTAAAATCCGAGGCACAAAGTTGGCAGCTTGAGCTTTGATCATGGATAAAATAGTAGCCAAAGCATCTACAAACTGATTCTCGTCTCGAGGGATATACTCAAGCTTGACTGTTGTGAAGAAAGTCAACAACCTCCTTGTATAATCCCGGTAAGGTATCAGATGATCTTGGTGGGTGTATCATTTGCCGTTGGTTTGATTGATTACCAGAGCTGAATATCCAAATACAGTCAAAGTCTTGATCCTGAGGTCAATGGCTTCCTCAAGACCCATAATACAAGCCTCGTATTCAGCTTCGTTGTTTTTGCAGTTGAAGGTGAGTTTTGCCGAGAAAGGCATGTGAACCCCTTTAGGCGTAATGAGTACTGCACCAATACCACGACCATTCATATTAACAGCCCCATCAAACATCATAGTCCATTATTCTTCTGGGTCAGGCCCTTCAGTGTGAATAGGCTCTTCATGATCTTTTGCTTTTATGAACATGATGTCTTCATCAGGGAAGTCAAATCTCATAGGCTGATAATCATCAATAGGTTGCTCAGCAAGATAATCAGACAATACACTGCCCTTGATGGCTTTTTGAGATGTGTATTGAATGTCATATTCCGTGAGGATCATTTGCCATCTTGCAATCCGTCCGGTAAGTGCTGGCTTCTCAAAAATGTACTTGACTGGGTCCATCTTTGATATCAATAAAGTAGTGTGGGTCAACATATACTGTCTCAGTCGGCGAGCAGCCCACGCTAAAGCACAACAAGTTTTCTCGAGCAGTGAATAACGTTGTTCACAGTCGGTAAAATTTTTGCTTAGGTAGTATATTGCATACTCTTTTCGACCAGACTCGTCATGCTGGCCCAACACACACCCCATTGACTCTTCTAATACTGTCAAGTACATGATTAGAGGTCTTCCTTCTACTGGAGGCATAAGGATAGGAGGCTCTTGCAAGTATTCCTTGATTTTGTCAAAAGCCCTTTGGCAGTCTTCGTTCCACCTGACCGTTTTTCTTTTCTTAATAGCTTGAACAAAGGCTCACAGGTTGCTGTAAGGTGAGATATGAACCGTGAAATGTAGTTCAATCTACCTAGAAACCCCCGAACTTCCTTCTCTGTCTTCGGTGCAGGCATTTCTTGAATGGCTTTAACTTTGTCAGGGTCAACTTCAATTCCCTTCTCACTTACAATAAATCCCAGCAGCTTACCAGATCGCACCCCGAATGTGCACTTGTTGGGGTTTAACTTCAGTTGGTATTTCCTCAGACGCTCGAATAACTTCAACAGATTTACCAGGTGGTCTTCTTCTGTGAGGGACTTGGCAATCATGTCATCCACATAACATTCAATTTCTTTATGGATCATGTCATGGAATAGTGTTACCATAGCCCGTTGATAAGTTGCACCCGCATTCTTCAGTCCGAATGGCATCACCTTGTAACAGAACGTGCCCCAGGGTGTGATGAAAGTTGTCTTCTCCATGTCTTCAGGTGACATTTTGATCTGATTGTATCCTGAAAATCCGTCCATGAAGGAGAACACCGAGAACTGAGCCGTATTATCAACCAATACATCGATGTGAGGTAAAGGGAAGTCATCTTTCGGGCTAGCTCTGTTCAGATCCCGGTAATCCACACACATCCTCACCTTGCCGTCTTTCTTAGGCATAAGTACAATATTAGCAACCCACGACGGATAGCTAGTCACAGCAAGGAAACCGGCGTCCCACTGCTTTTGTACCTCTTCCTTTATCTTCATTGCCATATCTGGGCGAGTACGGCGCAGCTTCTGTTTTACCGGTGGGAAGTCTTCTTTCAAAGGCAGCTTGTGCATGACAATGTCGGTGTCCAACCCTGGCATATCCTGATAAGACCAAGCGAAAACATCCACATACTCTCGAAGCATATCAATCAGTTGTTCTTTCACTGAGTCTTGTAGGCAGGCCCCGATCTTAACCTCTTTCACGTCTTCTTCCGTACCAAGATTAACCGTTTCAACCTCCTCCTGATGAGGAGTGATAACCTTCTCCTCTTGCCTTAACAACCTGGCTAGCTCTTCAGGAAGCTCATAATCTTCTTCAACCCCTTCATCAGCTTGATTGATTGGATTGTCAAAGTCATACGAAGTCATAGCAGTGTTGTTGTCGGTGCAATCTGAAAGGCACTCTCTGCAAGGGTTTAGATTGGTTTATTTTAGTGATCAATTTTAATCTTGTTTAGAAAAAGTAAAATGAAGTTATCATTTTGGAAAGCATTGCCATTTTATTTTTGTACAAATAGAAAAATGAAAAACAGTGAGCGGAAAAGAAAAAGACTCATTTGCAAAAGATGTCTGATATTAATTGATTAATCCATTTGCACAAAATTACAAGATGGCCCGATTACAAAATGAGTCTTGACATCTTGGGCAAGATGCAAGACTTGATGCATGCTTAAAAAATACAGGAAATAATAATTACTCTGCAGGAGTAACCCTTATAATTTCCTGGGAAGACCAGTTAAGGACTTGGCTCCCCGGGATCCTTGGACGTATCCAGCTCTACAGGTTGCGGTCGCTTTCCCCCTCGTCTTCCAAGTTGTTCACTGCATCCGGGGTGAGCATTCCCCCGCTGAAAAAACTGGGCTTCTTGGCAGCCTCTGATTGATCTTGATGAGTTGGTCTGTAACCCAACCCAAATCTGTCTTCTTTCTTCTCCACGGGCAACAGCTTGCCCCAGCCTTGGGCAGTACCCTCTTCAACAACCTTCCGGGCTTGCTGATAAGACCTTATGGAGGTTCCCAGTACAACAGATGCTTCATTAATGTTCAGGGCCTCAAACCCTTGGCTCATAGTTTCATGGATCTCTCCATCCATTTCTATGTACTTATACGTAGCCAGATGGCTAACAAAGATGTCTTCTTCCCCACAGATGGTGATGATCTGGCCTTCCCATTCGAATTTCAGCTTCTGGTGAAGGGTAGACGTAACAGCGCCAACGACATGAATCCAGGGTCTACCCAACAAACAGCTGTAGGACGGCTGAATGTCCATCACATAGAAGGTAGTTCTAAAAGTCTGCGGGTCAATCATCACAGGCAGATCAATCTCCCCAAGCACTGATCTTTTAGAGCCATCAAATGCTCTCACCACCAAGTTACTTGGACGCAGTGCCAAGCCATCATACTCCAGCTTCACTAAGGCTTTCTTTGGTAGAACATTGAGTGAGGACCCAATGTCCACCAGTACATGAGATAGAACAGCACCTTTGCATTCCAAGGTGATATGTAAAGCCTTGTTGTGGTTACTTCCCTCCGTTGTTAAGTCAGCATTGGTGAAGCCCAGTCCATGACTGGTGTAGACATTTGCCACCACAGTTTCTAGCTGATTAACAGTGATCTCCTCTGGCACGTATGCTGCGTGCAGGACTTTCAATAATGCATTCCTATGAGCTTCAGAACACATCAACAGAGATAATATGGAGATTTTTGAGGGAGTTTGGTGAAGCTGATCCACCACCTTGTAATCACTTCTCTTGATGATTCTCATAAACTCGCATAAACTCGTCTACATCTTGCTCAAAAGATGTCTTCTGAGTTTCTCTGACAATTGGCTCTTCAAATACCACACTCTTTCCTTTTGCTTTAGCAGCAGCTTCTGCTTCAACATTAGGTCTTTGTGTTTGTGAGGCAAAAAGGCGTCCGCTTCTGGTGAAGCCTCCGCCTCCCCCGACATTATCAATTTGTGGAGAAGAGGTTGAAGAATCCAAAGTGATTTTCTCCCTGTTGCAGTAGAGATCAGAGCCGTAATGCCAAGGTATGGCATTACTGCTTTCATATGGAACTGGTCCAGGCACCGTAATGGTAACTGGACTGACTACTGCAGAGGAGGGTACTGAAATGGTGTGCGGATCGTAGTAAATGGTGACTGGTGACCTGGCAGGAGGCGCCACTGTTTGTTGTTGAAAGTTGTTATTTGGAGGAACATTTGATGGATCATAGTAGATGGTGACTGCTGAGATATCTTCATTAATTTTTGTTGATGTTGTAGAAGATTCTGCCGATATAATGGATGCTGATGTTGTAGAAGAGATGGTTGCTGAAACTTGATTTGTTGAAGTGATGGACAGAGCCGTTGTTGATGATATTGATGAATCGGTAGGAATGATTGTTGCTGCTGTTGTAGGAGACTCAGGAATTGTTGTCAAAGGAATTGCTGGATTTGTAGGCGCCGTTGTTGAGATCTGAAGTATACCATCCTTGATAAGACCATCTATGCCGCTTCTCAAATTATCACACCCGTTGACTGCAATGTTGCAATACCCACAACCGAGCTCACACCCGGGGAACACCTGGCACTCTAGAAGCTGAGCTTTAATTTTGACCAGAGGTGTCCGAATTTGTGCAACACTGGTGATCAAAGTAGATGGCTTGTCTTCCTCGATGGCATTAATCCTTGGTCCACCATGGTGAGGCATAGGATTCTTGTTGACATTTGGAGGGGGTGCAAAGTTGAGGGCTTTAGAATCCACCAGATCTTGGACTTTCATTTGCAAGGCCCTGCATTTTTCCGTATTATGGCGGGGTGCATTGGAGTGGAAAGCACATCTGGCGTTGACATCATAATTCCTTGGGAGGTTGGAGGGATCTGGTGGTGCCAATGTCCTTAACTCAACCAAGTTGAGCTTCAGGAGTTGTGGCAATAAGGTGGCATAAGGCATAGGGATAGGGTCAATCACCCTGTTTGCCTGTGACGGTCTTTGCTGAAAAGGTCTTTGTTGTTGATTGTTGTTGTTGTTGTTGTTGCAGGTTCTTTGTGGCGGGTACTGAACTTGCTGTTGATAATGTGGTTGTTGTGGTTGATATGCCGATTGCTAAGGAATCGGAGCTGGAATAGTGACAACTGCCACTGATTTGTGAACATACTGAGGTCTGCCCCTGGTGGCATGGACGACATTTGTCTCACCGGTTCTTCGAGGTCCCACAAAAGGCTTTCTGGGATTACTGGACGAACTTGCACCATTATCAGAAATCTTACCCATTTTCAAAAGGCTTTCAATCCTTTCCCCAACTATAACTATGTCAGCAAAACTGGTGGAAGAAAAGGCAGCTAGCCTATCAATATATGTTCCTTGCAGAGTATTCATGAACATGTTGGCCATTTCTCTTTCCGACATGGGTGGTTGGACAGCAGCAACAAGCTGTCTCCACCTTTGGGCATATTCCCTGAAGCTTTCTCTGGAGGACTGAGACATTCCCATCAGAAGGGTTCTGTTAGGAGCCATGTCTAGATTGTATTGGTACTGCCTGATGAAGGCTTCAGCTAAGTCCTTCCAGCATCTGATAGTAGCTCTGGTCAAGTGTGAATACCACTCTCTTGAATCCCCAGTCAAATTGTCTTCAAAATAGAACATCCACAGCTTCTCATCCATGGTGTATGCTTTAAGCCTCCCCAGAAAGGACTGCAGGTGAGTTCGTGGACAGGAGGTCCCATTGTATTTCTCGAAGCACGGGGGTTTGAACTCGTGGGGAATTCTTACCCCGTCTACTAACCCCATATCCATTACATCAAAACCCAGGGAATTTTGAGACTCCAGGGACCTCAATTTCTCAGCAATTTCATCAAACCTCCTATCATAGACTTCATCCCCAGCTCCCATGACAGTGAATTGCTCCTCTTGGGGGTCTTCGTGTAAGATTCTCCCCCCAGCAGTATTTCCCTGCACATTACCCGGGATATGGACTTCCGGATCTAGATGAGGCCCAAATACAGGTGGATTAACATGAGGCTGTCCCCTCTCATTGTTACTCGTTCCTCCAGTCCCAGGATGAGGTTCCTCGGGAGTTTGTCTTTCTACCAATGCCCTTAAGCTTTCTTGGGTCTGAGCCAGACCAGTCATCATAGTCATGAATTGGGCCATTTGGTTCCTCATCTCCACTCTTTCGTTAGCCATCTGGGTTCTGACCTCGATCAGGTCTTGCTGTACTTGCTCCATTATAATACCCGAAAGGTTGTTGCGAGTAGGATACCGGTGTGCACGGTTGACAGGGAACACTCTTCTGCGAGCAATATTTCCTGAACCACAACAGAGTTAGAAACAAACAAAATAATAACAAAACCTAAAAAAACAAAACAAAAGTTAGTATGCAATGCAGTATGCTTATTTATCTTCCAAGGTATCCGGCTTGGCTCTTGGTTTTGACCTTTCCAGACCTCGAGGAAGATGCTTTGATGTTGTTGAGAAAAGAAAACCCAAATGGAAACAAACTAAAATATATTACAAAAGATGCATAATACATAGTCTGTTTTTTTTACAACACATGCCCCTGAGGGGTCAAAATACAACATAAAAGAAAAGTACATCAAATAAAAGCAACAACAAACAAAAAGTCAGACATCAAGTCCAAACTCATCCTCCTTAACCTCCTTCAGAAGTGCCTCAGTCACCGGACCAGCTGGATGCTCTGTAATAGTCCTGATGAGGAGGTTTCTGATGGCAATGGCAGTGGTCAGCTTCTTGTGCCTATCTTGGTCCTTTGATCTCTTCAGACCAGCCCTAAGCTTTAACTCTGAAATCTCCTTCTGGGCTGCCAGCAAAGCTTCCCGTTGCTTCTTTTCAATGGCCTCTAACTGCTCAATCCTGGCTTGAGTTCTCTGATCTTCTTGAGTACGAGCTTCAGTGATCCTGACCCACCTAGCTTGACTTTCTTGCAGATAGAGATCAGTCCTAGCCTTCTGAAGCTTGGCCTCTTTACAGGCATTCTTCAATATTTGCTCCCTAGCTCTTGATTTCTTGATGTAGTCCTCTGTTTTCTCAATCTTGGCCAGATGCTCCACCCTAAGCTTCTCCAACCTCTCAATGTCCAGACGACCATCACTCCTCTCCCAGAGGGTTTTCTTCAGAGCTTGAGACAAATTCTCATTCCTTTCCTTCAGCTTCTCAAATTCTTCCAGGCTGACAGTGGCTGCTGGCTGCACTGTGGAGGGTCCAGGTGTGTCCTCAATGGTAAAGGGCATTCCAGTGATCTGAGCTCTAGCATGGGACCATTCATAGTACTGGGCTGAAGCAACATTGTTACACTTCCCAAGAATAGCCACCCCCTTTGTCTGGATGTTGTCCCAAGCCTAGGATGCTTGCCTGACAACAGCTAGATTAGGCTTTATCTCACAATACAGGGTCTCAGCTAAATCTTGCACTCTAGGTGGGTGGACCAAAGCATAGCCCAATTGTCTCTTAAACAGCAAAGGATTGTAGTTGATGCAACCCTTCACTCCTACTAGAGGTACATTGGGGTACTGCCCACAGCTAGTGATGATGTCCTTGCCTTTGGTGCTCTGGGTGCACCATCTGATATCATCTGAAGTCAAAGCAATAAGTCTTTTAGCCCAATTCTTCTGTTGGTGAGGATTCAGGAAGGCATCAGTCTTAGGTAAGTGTTTAAGCAGCCAAGTGTGAAATAGAGGAGCACAGCATCTCACCAACTTTCCTCTTTGCTTCTCATTCCTCTGATGAATGGAATAATAGAAATCTCCCAGCAAGGTGGGTACTGGGTTCCTCAGAAGGAAAAGATGAATGGCATTCTTGCTGATAAATTTGGGCTCATCTGCAAACAGTATAACCCCATATATGCTGAGGGCTAACAATGCACAAACTGCCCTACATTCTCCCAAGGAGGCCTTCAGGATGGCCTGAGAAGTCAAAAAGTCTAAGTGCAAACTAGGGATCCCAGCCTTTGTTGTCATGTTTTGCTCAATCAAAATAGGCTCCAGGTACAGTGCTTTTGCTACCTCTCCATTGCTGGGAGAAGTGATCTCTGGGTTGAAGGGAACACCACCCCTGACAGGTACTCCAATCAATGATGAAAACTCCTCCAAAAGAGGTCCTAGCTGAAAGTTTTGGAATGTGAAACATCTCAAAGGGGGGTCATAAAACTGTAGGCAGGTGTGGATCATACTCCTCTGAGAAGGGTCTAGGTCCATAACCATATCAAGGATGCCTCCATAATGCTCTCTGAATAATGGGATGTGGTCTGAAGTGATAAGTGCCTGGACCTGCCTGATACCAGTCAGCACAGGCTCAAAGAAATGATATGATATGTTGCTTTTCCTGGGTGCAGACATGAGTGCTGATGAAGAGCTGAAGACAAGTGCTGATGAAGATCAGGACTGGTACTGGAGATGAGCCACTGATAGGCTAGTGCTGGTGATGAAAGTAGCTGAAGCAGACAATTGATGAAGATAGCTGAAGCAGATAACTGATGAACAGAGGTCTATGCAGATGAAGGGGTCAAAACCAAGCCAAATAAAATGTGGATACCCTGAAAAACAAATAAACAAATGTTAAATGATGCAATGATGATGTATGCAAATGATATGCAAGGGTTTGTGATCAAGCTGGATCTGATTTATCTGTCTTGATATAAAGCCCATGTATGTTCAAGAAGTCCATATGGAGTTGTAGATGTCTTGAATTGGCAGAATTTTTGACCAACAAGAAATATTGAATTCAGTTCAGAATGTCCTATCAAATGTTGGGACATTATCAAACAGAGTATATGAACTTATTTCAGGATGTCTCACCAGATGTTGGGACATTGTGTTAATGACTTAAGTTCAGTTTTTCAGGATGTCCCAACAGATGTTGAGACATCTCAAACCTGCTACCAGAATTAATTATTGACTAACTGATCAGAGATATTTAAGGAGAGTTATCTGGAATTAATTAATGATGGATAAAAACAGAACAAGGCGCATCTGTAGGGAGTTTTATATTGAGGATTCAGATTAAAACAGAAGGTCTAAATCACCTAGAATCTAGGAAGTAACAAACCCTAAATTCAAGGTGGAAGCTGCATGCGCATTAGGGCTGGATCATCCTACAGAAAGCCCAAATTACAGATACCTATTTAATCAACAGAAACTCATAGAATTGAGTACGAATTTCAGAAGACCAAATAGGGTGTCTAGTGTTTTAATAGCAGGTTGTTTTTATTGTACCACTTTATGAGCTTTTAAGCAAAAGTGCATTTGTGACTTGATTGAAACTGTGAAGTAAGATCAAGCTGTTTTGTTTGAAGGATGTCTTCAACTTTATTAAACTTGTAAACTTGATCACTGTGTGATTGAGGGGGAGTGAGTAGGGTACTCTTATCTAAGTTGTGTCTTAGGTAGAAATTGCATTGGGTAGTTATTAAGTGATAGATTAAACAGGGTGGTTTAAGTCTAGAATTAATATTACTTATAGTGGATTTCCTCCTGGCTTGGTAGCCTCCAGATGTAAGTGTGGTTATACACTGAACTGGGTTAACAAACTTCTGTGTTGTTTACTTTTCTTGCTATTTAAGTTTTGGTTAAATCTGTCAAGTGTTGGGACATCTCTTAGGACATCTCATACCTGATCACAGAATTTCAATTGGCATCAGAGCAGGCACCCTGCCTGTTTATACTGGGTGAGATCTAGGGAATACAAATTCTGGAAACATGGACAGAGATATAGGATCAGTAAATAGACCACCTATTCTGGATGGATCTAATTATGACTACTGGAAACCAAGAATGATTGCATTCTTAAGATCACTTGACAACAGGGCCTGGAGAGCAGTCAACATTGGATGGGAACATCCTATCCAAGACACCAAAGATGGATCAAAAGTGTTGAAACCTGAAGAAGAATGGAGTAAGGAAGAAGAAGATTCAGCACTAGGCAACTCCAAGGCCTTAAATGCTCTATTCAATGGCATTGATAGGAACATCTTTAGACTTGTGCATCACTGTGAGCTAGCCAAAGATGTGTGGGATACTCTCAAAACAACTCATGAAGGAACATCAAAGGTAAAGATGTCAAGACTTAAACTTCTCACCACCAAGTTTGAAAATTTGACAATGAAGGAAGATGAGACAGTTCATGAATTCTACATGAACATCTTAGAAGTAGCTAATACTTCTGGAGCTTTGGGAGAAAAGATGACTGATGAAAAACTTGTAAGAAAGATCCTCAGATCTTTGCCAAAAAGATTTGACATGAAAGTCACAGCAATAGAAGAAGCTCAAGACATATGCACTATGAAAGTTGAAGAACTCATTGGTTCCCTTCAAACATTTGAGATGGGAATGAATGACACAAATGTTAAGAAGAACAAAAGCATAGCCTTGGTAACAAATACTGATGAAGAAGAAGATGATGAATCAGAAACTGGTAAAAGCTTATCAGACAACATTGCTATGCTTGGAAGACAATTCAAAAAGATTCTCAGAGGAATGGAAGGCAAATCCAATCCCAGTGGAAGATACACAAACTCTTCTGAGAACAAGAGACCTTATGATGCTAACAGAAGGTCAAATTATGCTGAAAAGACCAGTCAAGAAAAAGGAGTCAAATGCCATGGATGTGAAGGATATGGACACATCAGGAATGAATGTCCTACCTACTTAAAAAGGCAAAAGAAAGGACTCTCTGTGACCTGGTCTGATGAAGACTCAGGAGGTGATTCAGAAGAAGAATCAGCTAAGCATATCACTGCTTTAGCTGGATTATGTGAATCTGACAGTGATTCCAGTGATGGAGAACTTACTGCTGAAGAACTTGAGCAAGCCTACAAAGATCTGTACAAAAGAAGTATTGAAATATGCAGTGAAGTTATAAAGCTAAAGAAGCTGAATGAGGCACTAGAAGATGAAAAAGCAAGTGATCAAGAGATCATTGACACCTTGAAAAGTGAAGTAAGTCTTCTCAACTCCAAATTGGAACACATGTCCAAATCTGTTAGAATGTTGAACAACAGCTCAAATACATTGGATGCTATTCTCAACAACAATAAGCATTCAGGGGATAAAAGTGGATTGGGATTTAACAGAGTACATAAAGATGAAGCCAGCTCTAGCAAAACTACTTCAAAATTCATACAGTCAAACAAGATGTCCCAACAGATGCTTCAACATCAGGAAAAGAACACAAAGTCAAACATAATGTTCCAACAGATGTCTCAACATTCTGGAAAGAACAAAATGAAGAAGAAGTATCAAAGATGGAGATGCCATCACTGTGGAAGATTTGGACATATCAAACCTCATTGTTATAAGCTGCATGGATATCCAAATCAGATGTATCAACAACCTTCTAAGCAGAAAATAGAAGTTACCAAGAAAGTGCTGCATAAACATCAAAGAAATCAGCAACCTTCTAAGCAGAAGACAGAAGTCATCAAGAAGGTATGGAGACCAAAAGCTAGCATTCAGACTGATCAAAGCTACAAGAACAACAATCAATCTTGGATATCTACTAATGAACAACACACAGGGCAGAGGCATCAAAAGAAATCTCAACTCAAATGGTCAAAGAAAAATGCTGCATATATAGCACATACATCACTAAGAGTATCAGCTAAAGAAGACTGGTATTTTGACAGTGGATGTTCAAGACACATGACTGGATTGAAGAATCTGCTAGTAAACTTAAAGTCACATTCATCCAGGTATGTAACCTTTGGAGATGGAGCTAAAGGAGAAATCAAGGGAGTTGGGACCTTGGACTGTCAAGATGTTCCAAGACTAGATGATGTGCTGCTAGTTAAAGGTTTAACTGCTAACCTGATCAGCATAAGTCAATTATGTGATCAAGGGTACAGTGTAAAATTTACCAAAACTGAATGCATAGTTACTAACAAAGAACAAGAGGTTGTCATGAAAGGAGCCAGATCTAAAGACAACTGTTACATGTGGGAATCTTAAGACTTCAGTCTTACTTCAACCTGCTCTTTAGCTAAAGAAGAAGAAGTGAAACTTTGGCACCAAAGGCTAGGTCATCTTCATTTCAGAGGCATTAAGAAGATAATATCTATGGATGCTGTAAGAGGTATTCCTAAACTGAAGATTGATGATGGCAAAATATGTGGTGAATGTCAAATAGGCAAGCAAACCAAGATGTCCCATCCAAAGCTCCAACATCTGACAACTTCCAAAGTTTTGGAACTATTGCATATGGATCTTATGGGACCTATGAAGGTTGAAAGTCTTGGTGGCAAGAGGTATGCCTATGTGGTGGTTGATGACTTTTCAAGATATACATGGATAAATTTCATCAAAGAAAAGTCTGATGTATTTGATGTATTCAAAGAATTATGCCAAAGATTACAAAGGGAAAAATCCAGCTGTGTGATCAGAATAAGAAGTGATCATGGAAAAGAATTTGAGAACCAAAAGTTCTTAGATTTCTGCTCTTCAGAAGGAATCAATCATGAATATTCTTCACCTATCACTCCTCAACAGAATGGGATTGTTGAGAGGAAGAATAAAACTATTCAAGAATCAGCAAGAGCTATGATCCATGCTAAAAAGTTACCTTTGTACTTCTGGGCTGAAGCTATGAACACTGCTTGTTACATCCATAACAGAGTTACTTTAAGAAAAGGAACTTTGTCCACAATATATGAAGTCTGGAAGGGCAGAAAACCCACAGTTAAGTACTTTCATGTGTTTGGAAGTAACTGTTACATTTTGGCAGATAGGGAGCAAAGGAGAAAAATGGATCCTAAAAGTGATGAAGGGATTTTCCTTGGATACTCTATAAACAGCAGAGCATATAGAGTATTTAATTCTAGAACCAAGGTGATCATGGAGTCCATAAATGTGATAATTGATGATGCTCCTACAGATGTCCCAGAAGATGTTGGAACATCTGCTGATATCAAGATTGAAGCTGAAGAAAAGAATGATCATTATAACTTCACTCAAACTGATACAAGGACAGAAGAATCCAGCAAACCTCCCTCCATCAGAATACAGAAGGATCATCCCAAAGATTTGATAATTGGTGATCCAAACAGAGGTGTGAGCACTAGATCAAAAGAAGTGATTTCAGGTTCTTGTTTTGTTTCTAAAATAGAACCTAAAAACATCAAGGAAGCTCTTACTGATGAATACTGGATTTGTGCTATGCAAGAGGAATTAGGTCAATTCACAAGGAATGAAGTGTGGAATCTTGTTCCTAGACCTGATGAAATAAATGTGATTGGAACAAAATGGGTGTATAAGAACAAGTCAAATGAACAAGGAGTTGTTACAAAGAACAAAGCTAGACTTGTAGCTCAAGGATACACTCAAATTGAAGGAGTAGACTTTGATGAAACCTTTGCACCAGTAGCAAGGCTTGAATCAATCAGACTACTTTTAGGAATTGCTTGTATCTTAAAGTTCAAGCTATTTCAAATGGATGTGAAAAGTGCCTTTTTAAATGGTTATCTTAATGAAGAGGTATATGTAGAACAGCCTAAAGGATTTGTTGATCCAAGCTGTCCAAATCATGTATACAAACTAAAGAAGGCACTTTATGGTCTGAAGCAAGCTCCAAGGGCATGGTATGAAAGACTGACTACATTTCTTATCAAGCAAGGGTACAGAAAAGGTGGAATTGACAAAACCCTGTTTGTTAAAGATGAAGAAGGAAATGTCATGATTGCTCAAATATATGTTGATGACATTGTCTTTGGTGGGATGTCTGACAGGATGGTCAAACATTTTGTCAAGCAGATGGAATCTGAATTTGAAATGAGTCTAGTAGGAGAGTTAACCTACTTTCTTGGTCTGCAAATAAAGCAAATGGAAGACTCAATGTTCATTTCCCAAAGCAAGTATACCAAGAACATAGTCAAGAAATTTGGAATGGAAAATGCTACTCATAAGAGAACTCCTGCTCCCACATATTTGAAGCTGACTAAAGATGAAAAGGGTGAGAATGTAGATCAAAGCTTATACAGAAGCATGATTGGAAGCTTGTTATACTTGACTGCTAGCAGACCAGACATAGCATTTGCAGTAGGTGTATGTGCAAGATATCAAGCTGATCCAAAAGTCAGTCATCTCAATCAAGTCAAGAGAATTCTTAAATATGTTAATGGTACTTGTGACTATGGCATAATGTACTTTCATGGTTGCAAACCAATTCTCACTGGCTTCTGTGATGCTGATTGGGCTGGAAGTGCTGATGACAGAAAAAGCACTTCAGGAGGATGCTTCTTTCTAGGAAACAATTTGATTTCTTGGTTCAGTAAGAAACAAAATTGTGTATCCTTATCTACAGCTGAAGCTGAATATATAGTAGCTGGAAGCAGTTGTTCTCAGTTGGTTTGGATGAAGCAAATGCTCACTGAGTACAATGTCCCACAGGATGTCATGACATTGTACTGTGACAACTTAAGTGCAATCAACATATCAAAGAATCCTATCCAACATAGCAGGACCAAGCATATTGATATCAGACATCATTTCATCAGAGATCTTGTAGAAGAAAAGGTGATTTCATTGGAACATGTAGCTACAAATCTGCAGTTGGCTGATATCTTTACCAAAGCATTGGATGCTACACAATTTGAGAACTTAAGGGGCAAACTGGGAATCTGTTTATGTGAGATTTAGCAGTTAATGAAATGTGCCAACATGTCATATGACATTGTATGGCATAAGTTCCAGATGGCAACTCCAGTCTGGTCAAGAACCTTGGGTATTCTATTCCTAATGATTTGCAATGTAACGGCTACTTATTTAGTAACAGCTTATAATCAGCTATCAACATCCTCATCATTCTATCAAAAGCGAATCACACTATCTAGCTGTTCTTCAGAAATCATCAACCCTAAAACTCTTCATCCATCCTCTTTGACAATGTCTCAAAACCCTAACATTCCTGAAGAAATTCTCAACAAAGAAGACGTGGTTCATGCAACCCCTATTTCTGTAGTTCCCATGGAGTCTACCCCACTGGACGAAATAAGAGGAAGTGTTCCTCATGCTAAGAAGCTAAGAACTCCAAAAAGAGCTAAAGATCAAGTCTGCAGCAAGTCCAAAGGCATTCCTTCTCCAGCAAACATGCCTAAAAAATCTTCTGAATATGTGGATGCTTCAATAAAGGAGTTAGTTACCAAGATCCTATCTGAACAAAGAGTGGTTAGTGGGATTTCTATTCCTCTGAACACCATGCCTGCCCCTCAAGAAGATCAAACTCAAGCTGCAAAGGACACTCCTGCTCAACAGGATGTCCCAACAGATGTTGAAACATCTGGGGATCAACAAAAAGGTTCATCTGATGCTGCTGCAGAAGAATCTGAGGACCAGAAAAAGGCCTCAAGTGAAAGTGATGAAGAAGAATCTGAGGATCAGACCAGAGCCTCAACTGAAGATCATATCTCTGCTGATCAACCAGCTGAAGAGGAGACTGCTCAATCTCCTCCTGTGGTGAACCTGGAGCAGGACTCTGATACAGAGATCATAGCCTCTGTAAGACCTAGCATAGCCAAAAGGCTCAGGTCTAGGAAAGGAAAGATGCAAGCAGAACATGTTGTCCCTGAGAAGAAGCAAGCCACTCCAAAGAAAGACAAAGCCAAAACTGCCTTTGGTCCAACAAAACAATGGAGTAAAGTCCAAACCCAGAAAAGGAAAGTTGTCACCCCATCAGACTCAGATGTTGAATCAGATGTCCCAACATCTCCTCCCAAGAAGAAACCAGCACCATCTAGGGCTTCAACTGCTGTTCCAGAAGCTCCCTTGGACAACATCTCATTCCATCATGTCTCTAGTGTTAACAGATGGAAGTTTGTGTACCAAAGAAGGGTTGCCCTAGAAAGAGAGCTGAGCAGTAATGCACTTGAGTGCACTGAACTGATTGACCTCATCTCTGCTGCAGGCCTCTTCAAAACAGTCTCCAATCTCTCTCCCTGCTATGAACTTCTTGTCAAAGAATTCATAGTCAATCTTCAGGAAGACTGTGCCAATGGTAAGTCTTCTGAATTTAGAAAAGTCTTTGTTAGAGGTAGGTGTGTAGAGTTCGCTCCTCAGATCATCAACCAATACTTAGGAAGAGAAACAGATGGACCTTCTGCTGCACTCTGAAAACCAGAAAAGATGTTAGCCAAAAATTAGCCAAAGGGGGAGTTTGTAGATGTCTTGAATTGGCAGAATTTTTGACCAACAAGAAATATTGAATTCAGTTCAGAATGTCCTATCAAATGTTGGGACATTATCAAACAGAGTATATGAACTTATTTCAGGATGTCTCACCAGATGTTGGGACATTGTGTTAATGACTTAAGCTCAGTTTTTCAGGATGTCCCAACAGATGTTGAGACATCTCAAACCTGCTACCAGAATTAATTATTGACTAACTGATCAGAGATATTTAAGGAGAGTTATCTGGAATTAATTAATGATGGATAAAAACAGAACAAGGCGCATCTGTAGGGAGTTTTATATTGAGGATTCAGATTAAAACAGAAGGTCTAAATCACCTAGAATCTAGGAAGTAACAAACCCTAAATTCAAGGTGGAAGCTGCATGCGCATTAGGGCTGGATCATCCTACAGAAAGCCCAAATTACAGATACCTATTTAATCAACAGAAACTCATAGAATTGAGTACGAATTTCAGAAGACCAAATAGGGTGTCTAGTGTTTTAATAGCAGGTTGTTTTTATTGTACCACTTTATGAGCTTTTAAGCAAAAGTGCATTTGTGACTTGATTGAAACTGTGAAGTAAGATCAAGCTGTTTTGTTTGAAGGATGTCTTCAACTTTATTAAATTTGTAAACTTGATCACTGTGTGATTGAGGGGGAGTGAGTAGGGTACTCTTATCTAAGTTGTGTCTTAGGTAGAAATTGCATTGGGTAGTTATTAAGTGATAGATTAAACAGGGTGGTTTAAGTCTAGAATTAATATTACTTATAGTGGATTTCCTCCTGGCTTGGTAGCCTCCAGATGTAAGTGTGGTTATACACTGAACTGGGTTAACAAACTTCTGTGTTGTTTACTTTTCTTGCTATTTAAGTTTTGGTTAAATCTGTCAAGTGTTGGGACATCTCTTAGGACATCTCATACCTGATCACAGAATTTCAGGAGTTTTAGAAATCCAGTAACTGAGGTGGGGGACTCAAATAAAGAGTCACATGTCCAGGGTTAAATCACAAGAACTGTCCAAAGTGGAGTACTCTTAAACAAAATCAGTAACAGGGTATGATGTGGCCAAGGGCACCTGCAAACCTGTAAACAGCCCAACCCCCTCACAGGTAGTGTTCTAAAACAAGGATCCTCAGACTTAGATCAGCTATGAGAAGTGTAAGCACTTCTAACCCGGAGGTACAATGTTTACAATAACCATAAAAGATCCTCCTCTAATTCACCTCAGTTTCTGAAGGTCATAATAAAGGTCATCCAGACTTAGCAGGCTTCCCAGATAGCCCTAGCACTACAGGAAATATGTAGCACAGAGTTCTCAAGAAGAAACCCATATCTGAACCGTGTTTCATATTCCCGCACCAGACCGAAATGGAATGGGAAAGAACATGAACCACTCTAGCCTAGGTGTCACTCAGGTCCCAGGTATAGGACCTTAAACTCTCAATAGAACCCCACCCACCAACACAGCAGAACAGATCCAGCATTGATAATGGCAGTATGAAATATGAAAAAAAAAACTATAAAGAAAGCAATAAATAAGGTTGTACATAAAGCAATAAATAAAGCAGCTATATAAACACAATTAGCACATAACACCCCAGTAAACACAAATCAAACAAGCGCTAGGAGGAACCCACAAAAAGAACGAGAAGCCCTGGTTACAGTATAAGGGTCCCCAGCAGAGTGGCCAAGCTGTCGCTCCCACCAAAACGACACTTGGTCAGAAGGGGTACAAACGCGAACGGTCGGCGAAAGGAGAGGGAATGAATAGAGTCGCCAGCTAGGCATTTTTATCCCGAAGGAAAGGTAATGCTGCATAAACCTAGGAAACGATGGATAAGATGGTTGCGAATCAGAGAAACTGAGAAAGGGGGTTGGTTACAACCTGGGAAGGTATTAGCACCCAGATTGTCCGTCGTACTCGACGGGATACACGCTTAAAAGATTTGTGTTTTAAAGGGGTAGTGTCAGTGCAATTTGTGTATCAAAGCTGGAAAGGATGCAAGTGTCAGTGCAAAAGAAAAGTGAAGTGTATAAGAGAAGTGTCGGTGTAAGAAAAGTGAAGTGTATAAGAGAAGTGTCAGTGTAAGAAAAGTGAAGTGTATAAGAGAAGTGTCAGTGTAAGAACAAGAGGGCAAAGCTCAAGAACATGAGGCTAAAAGAATAATGTTGGAAGAGGGGGAATATACAGAGACTTTTGTTCGATAACTGTTAAGTCATGCCTACGTATCCTCTCGTGCAATGAGGAAGTCAGAACACCGTAGTTCGACTCAAAGAGACTGAAAGATAAATTGACTTGTGAACTGCTTACTTGCCTATGCTCAAGTGTATGACCTGTCTGGCTCAGGTGCAAACTATCTTGCATTAGACGGAAGAAGCAAGTTCTTGGTTGTGAGTGAATGAGGTGAGAAAAGAATCCCGGAGGACACGATTATTGTTTGTTTTTGATATTTTCAATCTTTTATTGATTTTTGGGAGTTTGTCATAAGAAAATGAGCTTAAGCCTAAACCCATGGGTTAGTAAACTCATCACATCTTCCCTTTGAGTAGGGGTAATGAGGATACCTTAAGCATGAAGTAAGCACCTCACACTTAATCACCATGATGTAGGATTAAGATAATTAACCTACTTGTATCTATTTAGATGTTTTTGTTGTTTTTGTTTAGTGTTAAGTAATGAGTTTAAGCCATAATCAGGGATTTAATGGACTCATTACACCATCCTAATAGAAGGATAATAGATGAGAACATTTAAGTAGAGGAAGACTCCTCAACTTAATCCATGATTAGGGATTAACCTCATGACAAAACAAAACCTTTATTAAAGTGGATTTTAGCTAATGATGGGATTAAGAAGTGAATTTTATGGTTTGTAAGACAACCTGAGGGGGACTTGTCCATTAACATTAGGGTTAGTCCTTCTTAACCAATTAAGGAAGGATTAGAACCCTAATGCAAGGCCCAAGTTACAAGCTTGATGTCTTAGTGATTATTAGATGAATTGGTTAAAGGAATTAAACACATTAAGTGTTAACACTTAGGTTTAAAGTTATATACTCCATCCTAATAGAAGGATGCAGGCATAAGCTTAATCACAAAGCCTTAAAGCCTTTAGGGTTTAGTCCTTGATTATGAGGTGAGAAGAGAAGACTCAATGATGACACAAAGGTGAAACTAAATGGGGGACTAATAAACCCATAATTATTATCATGCTTGGTTGTTCCTAGGGTTAATGAGGTTTACAAGAAGATCTTCAGAGAAAACCACCAGGAAGGAAGCAGATGAAAGGAGCAAGAAGCAAAACAACTTGCTTCACTTAAGAAGACAAGTTGCTTGAAGAAAGAAAGTAAGAGATGAACATGAATGAGCAAGCTCACTCTAAAACACATACAAAATGCAGCAAAGAAAGTATGAAAGAGATGAAAAGAGATTGTGAGAAGTGAAGGCAAATTCACTTCTCAAACAACTTACCACCTGAAAAGTTAGCACAAGAAAATGAAATGCAATGAGAATGGGATGAAATGCCATGGTGCAAACCAAAACCATAAGCATAAACATGATGTTAATGATGCTAAGAGAAGATGCAAACACAAGGCAAGACATGAGGATGATCATACAAGTATATGGATGCAGATGAAGCATGCTTGGGACCATGAAAGTTCATGAAAGCTTATGAAATGCAATGGACATACAACATGGCAAATGAAAGATGCAATGATCAAACATGATTCTAATATGTCCTAAGATGTATTATGAATCATGTGGATGCACAAAATGTCATGGCAGGTCATTGGATGCAAGCAAATGAAAGAAGGATGCAAAGGAAAGCACAAATTAGGGTTACATACAACATGCAAAGCAAAAACTCAAAACCAGAAACAAATGACATGACAAAAAAATGAAAATGCAATCAAAGATACCCTAAACCTATACAAGTTCACTGCCCAAAGGAGGGGACATAACTCTTAACCTAGTGAAAGTTATGAATTTCCTAAGATTACTAGGGTTTTGGGGTACCTCATCATAAAAAATGTAAAATAAATTGAAAATGGAAGATCAATTCAAACCAAATTTACCCTATAAACTACATTCCATGAAGGATGCAATGCAAGAAGAACCAACATCAAACTCTCAAAGGTTAGGCAGAATGGATTTTTCAAAGTTTGCACAAAAATATTGCCTTAAAATGAATTTAATTCCATGGAAAATTTTCAAAATGCATCAAGAACAAAAACGAAATTTGGTTTGAGGGTTTGATAATGTTTCTAAATGTTTTAAAATGCAATGTGAATTTTTTGGAGATTTTTAAATACCTAAATGCATTTTTAATTAATTAATTTTCATTAACTAATTAAAAATAAACATTTAAATGATTTAAAAATGATTTTTAATGCAAAAAATAAAAATAAAAATATTTCTGGGTTCAGAAAATTAATAAAAGATTTGATAAAAATTTTCAGAATTTTTTAATGTATTTTGCTATTTTAAATAATTCGTGCAAATTAAATGAAAAGAAAATGAAATAAAAATTAAAATATGAGAAGTATGCACATCCACTGGCTGAGATTCAAATGGAAAAGGAGGGAATTGACCCGCGCGCATCTGGACGGCCCACGTTTAAACTGGCTGGATTAAATTAAATCTGATTAATTAATTTAATTAAATGGGATTAGGGTTTAATGAAATGATCCAGGCCATTCATATGCGCGGGAGTCAACAAAAGTCAGCCAGATCTATGGTCCAAATTCAAACTTTGCCCTAAACGTGATTAATGCCCTAATGACATTCAGGTGGCCGGAAATGACCTCCGGTCATCTTCTCCGGCCACACCTCCCCTGAGAATTTCCCAAATCACTCCCCAGGCCATTTCTGGAGCTCTAAAGCTCCAGATCACTTCCTCTCACCTCCCTAAACTCATCCCTGACCTCAAAAACAATTTATTTCTAAGCATGAACCAGATTCGAAGCAAGATACAAAAATGGCAGAAATTTCAGACAAGCCATACACACTCATTTCTCAACCATTTTCGAAAATTTAAAGTTCAGTGTGACCAGGAAAGCAAGCTTAATCATTTAGAAACTTAAAACAAGAGTTCTGGAAAAATGTTTTCACATGGCTACCTGAGATGGAGCTTTCAATCCAGGAGCTTTTTGACTGCTTCCTTGCTTCAAAATGAACCCAATGAACCTCCTGAGGAGTTTGCAAAGCTTGTATGGAGTTTATTTTGGCTGGTTTGTGAGATTGATGAAGTTCTGTTCAGTGAGGGATGAGAATCGTGTTTTTGATATGTAGGGTTTCAGGGCAAAGTAATGGTTGGTAACTGGTCAGTGGATCATGGTGAGTGTTTCTGTGAAGTTTATTTTGATGTTTGAAGCTTGTGTGAGGAGATTCGAATGAAAATGCATAAGAGGTGAGTTTGGAGAATGCTGGCTTGTGGGAGAGATCAGGCTGTGTTGTGTTATGTGTTGGGTTGCTTTTGGTACACATATCAATCCTTGATAGGTCAGAGAGTTGTTGTGGAGCAGTGTGATTGGTATGGAGCAAAATGCATAAAGTCAACTTTTTGTGTGAGAGAGGTATGGGTCAATGGCAGGCCAAGGACAAAGGGGTGTCCTGCGTAGTAAGGATTGAGGAGATCCATAGGATCAGTCTTGAGGCCAATTAGCAAGTGGATTAGGGTTTGTGTGAGGTTTTGCAACTTTGTGATCTTTTGGCCCTTTTGTAATTACTTGAAGCATAAGTCATGAAAATGGGAGGTTCTTTTGTGCAATCTGATTTTCAGGTCATGGTTCATGTTTGTGCAAAGGTTAGAAGTCACATTGAAGTTTTCTCATTTGAAGCATTTTTGAATCAATAAGAGGAGGTTGAAAAACTTTCCCAAAATGGCAAGTTTACATTACAAGTCACTTTCCCAAAAAGGCAATTTTGCAAATGGCTTGAAATTATTCAATTTTGTGAACTTCTAACATCTTCTATGATCAAATAAAGATCATAAACATTCAAAATGATGGAGAACACCCTTTGGTTGGGTCATTGGGGGCCTCAGATGCCCTGATTTTAGACTGACTTGCTCAAGAAGCCATCTTGTGATCAGATGCCTTCCCCATGGAATTTCTTCATGAAAATTGATATGCATGATCCTCATAACATATAGTGACCAATAGAAACAAGAATGACCAAAAAATTTGGAGTTATGGCCTTTGAAACCAAAACCCTAATTCTAGGTCATCTGTGCAGTTAAGCCTGGCTCTGCTTCCATGCCTCTCTCAGTTCTTGTGATTCTTTGACTCCTTTGATATTGAGAGGATATAATATGATGCTTGAACATACAAGGACCCCTTTGAAGTGGTTGAAGACCTTTGAAGTGGCTCAAATGGCTCAGGGATGGCTCAGATCACAAACCCTAGATGCAGATGACTTAGAAGCAATGCAGTGAATCAAAAATGTGGTATGAGATGCTATGATTGAATTTATGCATATGAAAAGATCACAAGCCATGGTGTGAATGGGTGAGGGCAAATTTGGGGTGTTTACATCTGCCCATATTCAAGCATGAGTTAACTGTGCAGGATGTAAGCAACGACTTAACAATCAAACAAGATAACTTGTGGTTGAATACCAAAGACAATCCAAAATTTGCACTCACAGAATGAAGAAGAAAAGGGATATATATTGTAAAAGAAAATAAAGTATAATTATAAAGTGCAGGCGACGGAGGACGACCGTCGAGCAGAGGACGACTGCTGGGGATGAAGCAATGACGGGGACGGCCGACATGCTGGGGATATAAGAGATTTTGATGGGGAAGGCCATCAAGTAGAGCTGTAACACTCTCTGGGGATTATAGGTAGAGTGAATGATGGAGACGATCATCAAGCTCAAGGCATAAATGAAATAAATGATGAGGTACGTCATCAGAGGTGAAGGACGATCACTTAGCAGGGGACGGCTGCTCTGTTGGGGAAAAGATGAGGGACAACCATCTAAGGTGAATGACGATCACCCGGCAGGGTACGACTGCCGAAAGCATCACGACATAGGACAAATGTCGGATACGAAAGGTCGACGATGGGGACGGCCATCGGATAAGCATGATGAAGGACGATCATCAAGAGGTGAAGGACGATCACCTAGCAGGGTACGGTTGCTCTCAGGGTTTATCATGACATATGGCGAATGTCAGATAACAAGATCAACGATGGGGACGGCCATCGGATAAAATGATGAAGGACGATCATCAGGAGGTGAAGGACGATCACCTAGCAGGGGACGGCTGCGGAAAATATCACGACATAGGACGAATGTCGGATAGGAAGGGGTTCTAATGAATAGATACTCCACTGGGAATGATAAAGGACGATCATCAAAAAGGTGAAGGACGATCACCTGGCAGGGTATGGCTGTCGAAAAGGTATCATGACATAGGACGAATGTCAGATAGAAAGGAAGTAGTTTAGCAAGTTTCGTTGGGGACTTCGCTGGGGAATAGTAAACACGGACGAGTGTTTACATCCAAGAAATGAGAGGTATAAGTGTTTGGCACTGTGTATAGATTAAAGATGCGGACGAGCATCCTTAAGACCATGATACGGACGGGTATTAGGTAGAAACAAACACTCGACGCATGTTCAGAGATGATGATACAGACGAGTAACAACTAGTTAACAGAGAACACGGACGAGTGTCGAATCTGAGGGGATATAAGTGGTGTATACAAGATACAGACGAGTATCTGCATAAGTAAAGAGTATGAGCAACGAATGTCGGAAAAAATGTATTATAAACAAGTATATGATTCACTAAGTGTTTAGGTAACTATGATGGAGAAGGTGACACAGACGAGGGTCAAGGAGGTGTGTACATATGTATCTGTGAGTGCAAAGGGGACGCTTTGGCTTTCTACTGGGGATATGACACGGACGGGTGTCAGGAAGTATCTGTATTTTTAAGGAAAATGCTTTGGCTCTCTGGTGATGAATTTGAGAGGTATTTGTATATTTTTGATTTACACAGGGCTTATGATTATGCAATATGTTTGATTTTTGCCACAATGCTCCGTATTAGATGGAATGCTACGCTCCGTGGGGAAAATATGATGCAAATGCTATGATTATGCAAAGATAACGATCCGGGACCCGGATCCTGTTGCTGTGAAGATCTCTGACTGATCTGCTTGAAGTGGACATCCCAGCTGGGGATGAGATCATTGGTAGATCTGATAAGATGTATCTGCATGGGGGAACAGGTCACTGATAGACCCATCTCATTAATGGGAGACCCAGTTGGGGTTTGTAGAAGCTTTCTTCCCTCTGTTGTGAGTTCTTCATGCGTCGCTCTTCTGGATAGAGGTTGAAACTCTGTGGGGAGGTAGTTCCTTGGTTGGCACTTGGCTGGGGAAGAAGAAAGATCACTGGAAGATCTTTCTAGAGGTTTCTGTAGGGATCCTGCTGAGGATGATGCTCGACAACTCAGCAGGGGAGAGAACACCTCTGGTGCTAATCTGGAATATAGACTGAGTAGATAATGATTTGACAGCTTGCTGGGGAGAAGCTTTCATGCCCCATGCTGCGCTTTGGATACCTGCAATCCTATAAAGGTAAAGAAAAGCACAAGTATCCCGAGGTATCCCTTACTGGATTCCATCATAGGAGTTTAGACACTCCCAGGAGTAAGCATATTTCCTGTAAGCATGTAATTCAGGAAAGAAACATTTGTATTTATGCGATCAACAAATTAATGACATCGGACATTTTTGCAAATAAAAGAGTACGAGACAGTGTGTGACTGAAAATCTGATTTTATTAATTCGAGTGCCCTGAATTTGGCAAGATACATTCAAAGAAACGGATCCCCTGAAATGAGGGAATCGTTACAAATTGAAAAACAAAAAGATACTGGCAATGTTGATGACGCTTCAAGGAGCTTCCTTTTTGCTATGACTCGTATGACATTTGACGTCCTTCTCGTCTTGCTTTCTGAAGGAGGATGATTCTGAACGAAGCTTGGCCCTTTGTAAACACCCCAAATTTGCCCTCACCCATTCACACCATGGCTTGTGATCATTCTCATATGCATAAACACAATCATAAGATCTCATACCACATTTTCGATTCACTGCATAGATTCAAAGTCATCTGCATCTAGGGTTTGTGATCTGAGCAATCCAAGAGCTTCTTGAGCCACTCCAAAGGCCATCAATCACTTCAAAGGGGTCCATGTGTGTTCAAGTATCATATTACATCCTCTCAAAGTTAAGAATGCCAAAGAATCACAAGAACTGGGATTGGTGTGGAAGCAGAGCCAGGCTTGACTGCACAGATGACCTAGAATTAGGGTTTTGGTTTCAGAGGCCATAACTCCAAATTTTTTGGTCATTCTTGTTTCTATTGTTCTCTATATGGTATAGGGAGTATGCATATCAATTTTCATGAAGAAATTCCATGGGGAAGTCATCTGATCAAGAGTTGACTTTTCAGACAAGTCAGTGCAAAATCAGGGCATCTGAGGCCCCCAATGACCCAACCAAGGGGTGATCTTCATCATTTTGAGTGTATATGATCTTTATTTGATCATGGAAGAGGTTGGAAGTTCACAAAATTCAAGGATTACAAGTTTTTGCAAAGTTGACTTTTTGAGGCAAGTTTGACTTTTAAGGAATTTGTCATTTTGGACAACTTTTCAAACCTTACTTTCTGATCCAAAAATGCTTCAAATGGAAAAACTTTGGTCATGAAAGTTGTAGATTGGATCTTTCCCTTTTCAAAAAGTACAAGAACATGACCTAATTCATTTTGGATCAAAAGTTATGGTTTGTCAAAGTTGGCAAAAATCACTAAAATTCAAGCTAGGCACCAAATGGAAAACTTGCAAATTCATGTACCAAGCATTCTAGTGACTTCAAAATGGCTTCAAAACTTCATCACATGATCATACATAACCTAAAAAACAGAATTAGCCCAAGGGATTTTGCATTGCTTGCTTTGGTTTTCAAAGATCCTTAAGCCATTTTCCATTACAAGTGCAAAAGATGGATTTTTGGCAAAGTCATTCTCCAAAGAGCTATGTGATTACCAACTGATTTCTATGCATTTCCATGACTAAAAGAAGTTCTATGCTACAAAATTCAGCAAGAGGTGTCTCATGTATATGGCACAAATCATGAGAAAACACCAAGTGGGCAAGTTGCAAAAGCTAGCATAGTTCATGATCCATATGTTGCAGTCAGCTACAAGCAATCTAAGGGTCATCCTTAACCCAAGCTGAAGCAAGACATGACCTCAAACTGCTGCTGCCATAGCCCATGCTGCAAGTACAAGCCAACTTGACTTTTTGGCCAAAACTCCCATACTCATGGAACAGTAAGCAGCCACCCCTACTGACCTGCTCCACAGGCTATTCACACATTGTGGGAATGTTATAGCACAGCATTGGCCCTTGAAGCAAGCCAGAACTCAGTCCCCACAAAAACTGTCAAAGAGCTTCCCTTCTTCGAATCTCATTTTCCAGCCATCAAACATCCAATTTCTCTTCACCAACAAATCAAACACACTAAAAGGAACCAGAATCAACCATTGGTAGAGCTTGAAACATCACACACACAGACTTCATTTTCTGATACACCAGAACTGGACCTCTCAAAATAGCTTGTTTAAGCTCCATCCAAGCTTGCCATTAGCACCAGGGGAACCTTTGGAGTGAGTCTGCATCAAAGAACAGCCCAGAAAGCCCAGAATCAGAAGCTTCCACCTCAGGTATGGCCATGAACTTTTTCTCTCAGAGCTTGCATTTTATGTTATAATTTGATTGTGTATGTCTTTCTGATCATGGGGATGTGCTTAGAATCGAAAATGAGTGAGAAATGAGGATTTACCAAGGCTCTGAAATTTTGCCCGTGAATCTTGTTGGCTTCGATTCTCTTTGTTTGTGCATGGTAAATTTAGTTTGAGGGGTGATTTGAATGGGGTTTGGGTAGAGGAACATTTCCCTACTTTTAATTTGATGAATGGTAGCCTGAATCATGATCTAGGGTTTTCAACCCGCCGGAGAAGATGACCGGAGCTTCCCTCCGGTCACCTGAAAATGCTTAACCCTAATCCCAGTCATTAATGGCATTTGAATCTCATGCGTTGGATCATCTGACTTGGGTTGACTTGGCGCGTGTATGTGTGGTCCAGATGGGTCCATTTTGCCCTAATCACCATTAACCTAATTAATCCATTTAATTAATTCGTAAAACTTGATTTAAGCCAGAGTCAATCCAAGCCATTCATTAGCGCGCCAGTCAACCATTTCCTTTCAGCTTTGAATCTGGATCATTGGATCAGATTACTTTTCATTTTATTTTGTTTTATTTCATTTTCTTTCCATTTAACTTGTACATTTTATAAAAAATAGCAAAAACCATTTAAAAATTATGAAATTTTTTGTCAAGAGTTTCATTAATTTTTAAAACCCAAAAATATTTTTATTTTCATTTTTTTGCATTTAAAAAGTATTTTTAAATATTTAAAAGTTTCTTTTTAATTAATTAATGAGAATTAATTAATTAAAAATACTTTTAGGTATTTAAAAATCACCAAAAAATTCATAAAACATTTAAAAACATTTAGAAACATTGTCCAACCCTCAAACCAAATTTCTTTTTTGATCTTGATGCATTTTGAGAATTTTTCATGGAATTAAAATCATTTTAATGCATTATTTTGATCCAAACTTCCAAAAATCATTTCTGCCTAACCCTAGAGAGTTGGACTTTGATTCTTTTTGCATTGCATTGTGTTTAGCATGTAGTTTGTGAGATTAAATGGCCATGATTTGATCTTTCTTTTTCTATTTGTTTGGCATTTTTCTTGTTAAGGAACCCTAAAACCCTAGGAAACTTAGGAAAATCATAACTTGAATTAGGTTAAGAGTTGGAACCTCTCCTTTGGGCAGTGAGTTAGTATAGGATTAGGGGTCCTTTGAGTGCATTTTAAATTTTTTGTATTGATGTTTGCTTCTGATTTTGGTTTGTGTTTGATGCTTTGATCATAAACCCTAATTTGGGTTTCCATATGCACTCATCTTGCATTTGCATTCATACCTTGACTTGCCATGACATTTTATGCATCCATATGATTCATTTAACATCATAAGACATATTGAAAGCATGTTTGATCATTGCATCTTGCATTTGCCATGTTGTGTGCCATTTGCATGTCATGACTTTTCATGTATGTCCATGTGTCTTAACTTGTTTCATTTGCATCCTTGAGCTTGTATGATCATCCCCATGTGTTGTTTCATGTTTGTAGCATCCCATAGCATCATCAACACCATGTATGTGCTTCTGGTTTTGTTTCTCATCATGCCATTTCATTCCATTTGACATTGCATTGCATTTCTTTCACTAACCTTTCAGGTGGTAAGCAACTTTGAGAAGTGGATTTGCCTTCACTTCTCACATTTTCTTTTCATTTCTCTCTTGCATCCATTGCTGCATTTTGATATGTGTTTGAGATTGAGCTTGCTCATTCTTCTTCTTCTTACTTTCTTTCTTCAAGTGACTTGACTTCTTGAATGAAGCAAGTTACTTCGCTTCTCCTGATCCTTTTCTCTGCTTCCTGGTGGTTCCATTGAAGATTTATCTTGTAAACCTCACAAACCTTAGGAACAACCAAGCATGACAAGGATTAGGGTTTTGATTAGTCTCCCCACTTAGTTTTACCTTTATGTCTCTTTGAGTCTTCTCTTCTCATCTCATAATCAGGGACTAAACCCTAAAGGCTTTAAGGCTTTGTGATTAAGTTTATGCCTGTATCCTTCTATTAGGATGGAGTGTATAACTTTAATCCTAAGTGTTAAACCCTTAATGTGTTTAACTCCTTTAATCAATTCACATAATAATCATCAAGACATCACACTTGTAGCTTGGGCCTTGCATTAGGGTTCTAATTCTTCCTTAATTGGTTAAGAAGGACTAACCCTAGTGTTAATGGACAAGTCCCCCTCAAGTTGTCTTACAAACCCTAAAACTCACTTCATCATCATATCATTAAATAAAATCCACTTAACCAAAGGCTTGTTTTGTCATGAGTTTAATCCCTAATCATGGATTAAGTTGAGGAGCTTTCCTCAGCTTAAACATTCTCATCTATTATCCTTCTATTAGGATGGTGTAATGAGCCTGTTTAATCCTTGATTATGGCTTAACCTCATTACTTAACACTAAACAAAACACCAAAAACATCTAAATAATCACAAGTAGGTAAATGATCTTAATCCTACACCATGGTGATTAAGTGTGAGATGCTGACTTCACACTTAAGGTATTCTCATTACCCCTAATCAGAGGGAAGATGGGATGAGTTTACTAACCCATTGGTTTAGGCTTAAGCTCATTAACTTATGACAAATCTCCAAAAGTAACAAAAGACTGAAAACCCTAAAACAAACAATAATCGTCTCCTTCGGGATTCTTTTCTCATCTCATTCACTCATAAACGAGAACTTTGCTTCTTCCGTCTAATGCAAGACAGTTTGCACCTGAGCCAGACAGGTCATACACTTGAGCATAGACAAGTGAGCAGTTCACAAGTCAATTCATCTTTCAGTCTCTTTGGGTCAAACTACGGTGTTCTGACTTCCTCATTGCACGAGAGGATACGTAGGCATAACTTAACAGTTATCGAACAAAAGTCTCTGTATATCCCCCCTCCTTCTAGCATTTTTCTTTTAGCCTCATGATCTTGAGTATCTCACTTTCATTCTTACACTGACACTGTATATATCACACTCCACTTCTTTCACACTGACACCCGTATATCCCTTTCCAGCTCTTTTATACACAAATTGCACTGACACTACCCCTTTAAAACACAAATCCTTTAAGCGTGGATCCCGTCGAGTACGGCGGACAATCTGGGTGCTAATACCTTCCCAGGTTGTAACCGACCCCCTTTCTCAGTCTCTCTGGTTCGCAACCGTCTTATCCATATCTTTCCAGGTCTATGCAGCATTACCTTTCCTCCGGGATAAAAATGCCTAGCTGGCGACTCTTTTTCTTTTCTAGTGAGTTCACTGCTGTGTGTTCTCATTGTTCCTTTCGCCGACCGTTCGCGTCTGTACCTTTATCTGGGCCATGTCCCATTTATCGGGAGCGACAGCTTGGCGACTCTGCTGGGGACCCTTATACTGCAACCAGGGCTTCTGGTTCTTTTTGTGGGTTCCTCCTAGCGTTTGATTGATTTGTGTTTACTGGGGTGTTATGTGCTATTTGTGTTTGTATATTTGTTTTATTTACTGCTTTATATACAGTTTTGTTTACTGCTTTTTTATAGCTTTGTGCATATATATCATACTGTCATGCTGTCTGTGCTGGATCTGTTTTGTTGCTTTGGTGGGTGGGTGTTTTACTGAGAGTTAAGGTCCTATACCTGGGACCTGAGTGACACCTAGGCTAGAGTGGTTCATGTTCTTTCCCATTCCATTTCGGTCTGGTGCGGGAATATGAAACACGGTTCAGATATGCGTTTCTTCTTGAGAACTCTGTGTTGCAAATTTCCTGCAGTGCTAGGGCTATCTGGGAAGCCTGCTAAGTCTGGATGACCTTTAGTATTGACCTTCAGAAACTGAGGTGAATTAGAGGAGGAACTGTTATGGTTATTGTAAACACTGTACCTCCGGGTTAGAAGTGTTTACACTTCTCATAACTGATCCAAGTCTGAGGATCCTTGTTTTAGAACATCACCTGTGAGGGGGTTGGGTTGTTTACAGGTTTGCAGGTACCCTTGACCTCAGCATACCTTGTTACTTTGTTTTGATTAAGAGTACTCCATTTTGGAACAGTTCTTGTGATTTTTAACCCTGGACATGTGACTCTTTATTTGAGTCCCCCACCTTGGTTACTGGACTTATGAACCTCCATCTGGATTTCTTGAACATACATGGACATATATCAGAGCAGTTAATCAGATCCAGCTCAGTCACAAACCCTTGCATATCATTTGCATACATCCTCATTGCATCATTTTGACATGTGTTTATTTGTTTTTCAGGGTATCCATCCTATCATTTTGGCTTGGTTTTGACCCCTTCATCAGCTTAGACCCATCTTTATCAGCACTTGCTTCAGTAATCAGCCACTTGCTTCAGTCACCTGCATCCTCAGTCTCAGCCTATCAGTGGCCCATCTTCAGTGATATTCTCAGTCATCATCATCAGCACCCATTCTTCAGCAACATGGCACCTAAGAAAAGTAACATCTCCTATCATTTCTTTGAGCCTGAGCTAGCTAGCATCAGGAGGATTCAGACCCTGATTACTCCAGACCATATACCATATTTCAGAGAACATTATGGAGGAATCCTTGATGTGGTATTGGATTTGGACCCTTCACAGAGGAGCTTGATACATACTTGCCTGCAGTTCTATGATCCCCCCCTGAGGTGCTTCACATTTCAGAATTTTCAGTTGGGACCCTTGCTGGAGGAGTATTCATCATTGGTTGGTGTACCTATCAGGGGTGGGATCCCCTTCAACCCTGAGATGGCTTTCCCAAGTAATGAGGAGATAGCAAAAGCATTACATCTGGAACCAGTTTTGATTGGGCAGAATTTGACATCTAAAGCTGGAATCTCTGGTTTTCAACTGGATTTCTTGACTTCTCAGGCTAGTCTGAAGGCCTCCCTGGGGGAGTGGAGGGCAGTATGTGCTCTGTTGGCCCTAAGCATATATGGGATCATACTTTTTGCAGATGAGCCTAGGTTTGTCAGCAAGAATGCAGTCCATCTTTTCATCTTGAGGAACCCAGTACCTACCTTACTGGGAGATCTTTACTACTCAGTTCATCAAAGGAATGAAAAGCAAAGGGGGAGATTAGTGAGATGCTGTGCACCCTTGTTCCATACTTGGCTGCTCAAGCATTTGCCAAAGACAGATGCATTCTTGAACCCTCACCAGCAGAAGAACTGGGCTAGGAGGCTTGTTGCTCTAACCTCAGATGACATCAGGTGGTGCACTCAGAGCACCAAGGGCAGAGACATCATTACCAGTTGTGGGCATTTTCCCAATGTGCCTCTGATTGGAGTGAAGGGATGCATCAATTACAACCCTCTGCTATTCAAAAGACAATTGGGCTATGCATTAGTCCATCCTCCTAGGGCACAGGATCTGACTGAGACCCTTTATTGTGAGATCAAGCCTAATCTGGCTATTGTCAGGCAGGCATCCTGGGCCTGGGACAATGTGCAGACTAAGGGGGTAACCATTCTTGGGAGATGCAACAATGTAGCCTCAGCTCAGTACTATGAGTGGTCTCATGCCAGGGCTCAAGTTTCTGGGATGCCCTTCACTATTGAAGATATGCCTGGACCCTCTACAGCACCACCTCCGGCAACTGTCAGCTTAAAGGAGTTTGAGAAATTGAAAGAGAGAAATGAGAAGCTGACTCAAGCTCTGCAGAAGACCCTCTGGGAGAGGAGTGATGGTAGGTTGGATATTGAGAGGCTAGAAAAGTTAAAGGTGGAGCATTTGGCTAGAATTGAGAAGTCAGAGGATTACATTAAGAAGTCTAGGGCTGGAGAACAGATCTTGAAGAATGCCTGCAAGGAAGCTCAGTTCCAAAAGGCCAGGACTGATTTGTATCTAAAGGAGAGTCAGGCTAGGTGGGTCAGGATCACCGAAGCTCGTACTCAGGAGGACAAAAGGACTCAGGATAAGATTGAACAGATGGAAGCTAGTGCGAAAGAGCAACAGGAAGCCCTGGCAGCAGCCCAGAGGGAGGTCTCAGAGTTGAAAATCAGAGCTGGAGTGAAGAGGTCAAAGGACCAGAGTCAGCACAAGAAGCTAACTGCAGTTGTTGCCACAAGGAATCTCCTTATCAGGAATCTTACAGAGCGTCCAGCTGATCCTGTGACTGAAGCACTTCTCAAGGAAGTTTAGGAGGATGAATTTGGCCTTGGTGTTTGACTTTTTGCTTGTTGTTGCTTTCATTTTATGTACTTTTCTTCATGTTGTATTTTTGACCCCTCAGAGGGCTTGTATTGTAAAAGAAACAAACTATGTATCATTTACCTTTTTTGTAATATATGTGTTGGTTTGTTTCATCTGAATTCTTCAAGCAACATCACAAGTATCTTCTTCAAGGGTCTGGAAAGGTCAAAACCAAGTACCAAGCCGGATACCTTGGAAACAAATAGACACACTGCATTGCATACTAAACCTTTTGTTTTGTTTTGTAGGTCTTTGTTTTATTGTTACTAACTCTGTTGTGACTTCAGGAACTATTGCTCGACGTCGAGGGTTTCCACTCAACCGTCCACACAGATACCCCACCCGCAACAATCTTCCGGGCATACAGATGGATCAAATGCAGCAGGACCTTACAGAGGTCAGGAATCAAATGACCAACGAGAGGTTGGAAATGAGGAATCAGATGACACAATTTATGGAGGTGATGAACAATATGGCTCAAAGCCAGGAGAGGTTAAGAGCACTGGTAGAAGGGAGAAACCAGGAAGACCATCAGCCAGGGACTGCTGGGACAAGCAACAATGAAAGAGTCCAACCTCATGTCAATCCCCCAGTCTTTGGACCCCACCAGCATCCAGAGATCAACATCCCTGTCAATGTGCAAGGGACTGCCACAGCAGGTAGAGTGCTGCAAGAAGACCCCCAGGAAGATCAGTTCACAGTGATGGGAGCTGGGGAGGAAGCCTATGACAGAAGGCTGGATGAGATAGCTGAGAAATTGAGATCTTTGGAGTCCCAGAATTCTTTGGGATTTGATGTTATGGACATGGGTCTAGTGGACGGGGTCAGGATCCCCCACAAATTTAAACCACCATGCTTTGAAAAGTATAATGGGACTTCCTGTCCCCGGACTCATTTACAATCCTTTTTGGGGAGACTGAAGGCCTATACCATGGACGAAAAGCTATGGATGTTTTATTTTGAGGACAGCTTAACTGGAGCATCGAGAGAATGGTACTCCCACTTGACAAGAGCAACCATTAGATGCTGGAAGGACCTGGCAGAGGCCTTTATCAGACAGTATCAGTACAACTTAGATATGGCTCCCAACAGGACCCTCCTGATGGGGATGTCACAGTCATCCAGGGAAAGCTTCCGTGAATACGCTCAAAGGTGGAGACAGCTTGCTGCTGCTGTCCAGCCACCCATGTCAGAGAGGGAGATGGTTGATATGTTCATGAATACCCTCCAGGGGACTTACATTGATAGGCTAGTTGCCTTCTCCTCCACCAGCTTTGCGGATGTTGTCATAGCCAGGGAAAGAATTGAAAGCCTATTGAAGATGGGTAAGATCTCAGACAATGGTGCAAGCTCATCCAGTAATGCAAGAAAGCCTTTTGCAGGCCCAAGAAGAACTGGTGAAACCAATGCTATCCACACCAACAGGGGCAGGCCCCAATATGTTCATAGGTCTGTGGCAGCAGTCACCATTCCCGC
Organism: Lathyrus aphaca; assembly: GCA_963966055.1. Classification (NCBI taxonomy): domain Eukaryota; kingdom Viridiplantae; phylum Streptophyta; class Magnoliopsida; order Fabales; family Fabaceae; genus Lathyrus; species Lathyrus aphaca. The sequence goes on from OZ014522.1 coordinate 184,458,419, forward strand.
TCCAATTCATCCTCAACCAGTTTATCAACCTCAGCAACAAAATTATCAGCAACAAACTTAGTTTCCTCCTCAAAGAAATTACAACAACAGCAACACCAACAATAATAATCAGCAGAGACCATTCCAACAGAGGCCCTCTCAGGCCAATAGGGTGATCGATCCGATCCCTATGCCCTATGCCACATTGCTGCCACAACTCTTGAAACTCAACCTAGTTGAGCTAAGGACGTTGGCACCTCCGGATCCTAACAGTCTGCCCAGAAATTACGATGCCAGCGCCAGATGTGCCTTTCACTCAAATGCACCTGGTCATAGTACGGAAAAGTGCAGAGCTTTGCACATGAAAGTGCAGGATCTAGTGGATTCCAAGGCCCTGAACTTTGCACCACCACCAAATGTCAACAAGAACCCTATGCCACACCATGGTGGTCCCCGAATCAATGCTATTGAAGAAGACAAGCCGTCTTACTTGATAACCAGTGTGGGTCAGATTCGGACACCCTTGGTGGAGATTAAAGCTCAACTCCTGGAATGTCAAATGTTCCCAGGATGTGAGTTAGGGTGTGCTTATTGCAACATTTCAGTGAATGGTTGTGATAACCTGAGAGATGGCATAGATGGCCTCATTCAGAGTGGCCTGCTCCAAATCACCACATCAGTACCCACCAACCCAGCAATCTCATTAACAACAATTCCAGAGTCTACTACAACTGCAACAACCATTGTTCCAGATAACTCTTCAGCTTCATCAACAAATGTTTCATCTGTCATTTCAACTGACCAGATAACAACAAACCTTCCTTCTACAACCTCAGCACCGCTTTATTTTGAATCTCCTACAACAACAACACCCATCCTTCCAACAATGTCTCCTACAACATCAGCAGCCAACCATGAAGATGTCTCAACAGTTACGATTTATTATGATCCTGAAAATGATTCTGCTTACAACTCACAAAGTGCTACTCCTATCAGAGCACCGGTCACGATATATTATGATCCACAGACTATCACGGTTCCTTCCACGGCTGCCATCAGTCCAGTCACTGTCACAGTGCCTGGGCCAGTACGTTATGAAAGCAGTAATGCCATCCCTTGGCATTACGGCTCTGATTTATACTGCGAAGGACAAAAGATCACTTTTGAATCATCAACTTCTGCACCACAAATAGACAATGTGGGAGGAGGTGGAGGCTTCACTCAAAGCGGACGTCTCTTTGCCCCGCAAATTCAAAGACCCACTGCCGAAGCAGAAGCTGCTGCCAAGGCAAAAGGGAAAAGCATGGTGCAAGAAGAGCAAGTTACTAGAGAAGCTTTGAAGACACCTTTTGACCAAGAAGTTGATGAATTCATGAGAATCATCAAGAAAAGTGATTACAAGATAGTGGACCAGCTTCATCAGACGCCTTCCAAGATTTCCATTCTATCATTGCTTATGTGCTCCGAGGCTCATCGAAATGCACTACTCAAAGTCTTGCACGCAGCTTATGTGCCAGAAGAGATCACGGTCAATCAGTTGGAAGCTGTGGTTGGAAATGTTAATGCTAGTAATGGACTAGGATTTACCAACACTGATTTGACTACGGAAGGCCGCAATCACAACAAGGCTTTGCACATTACCATGGAATGTAAAGGTGCAGTTCTTTCCCATGTGCTGGTAGACACGGGATCATCCCTCAATGTCTTACCTAAAAAGGCCCTTGTGAAGCTGGAATATGAAGGATTAGCATTACGTCCCAGTAACTTAGTAGTGAGAGCCTTTGACGGCTCTAAGAGATCAGTTCTGGGAGAAATTGAGTTGCCTGTAACGATTGGCCCACAAACTTTCAAGACGACCTTCTACGTGATGGACATTCAGCCGGCCTACAGCTGTTTGTTGGGTAGACCATGGATTCATGCCGCTGGCGCAGTTACATCTACCCTTCACCAGAAGTTAAAATTCGAGTGGGAGGGCCAAGTCGTTACTATTTGTGGAGAGGAGGATATTTTTGTTAGCCATCTGGCTACATACAAATACATTGAGATGGATGGGGAGATCCACGAAACGATGAGTCAAGGGTTTGAGGCCCTGAATATTAATGAAACCTCTGCTGTGCTTGGGACCTCTATGACATCCTACCAGCAGGACCGGAAGGTGGTGGAGGAAGGAAACGCTCAAGGCTGGGGCAAACTGTTGCCTGTGGAGAAGAAAGAAGATAGATTTGGGTTGGGTTACAAACCAACTCAACAAGATCGAACAGAGGCTGCTAAGAAGCCCAACTTTGTTAGTGGGGGGATGCTTACCCCCGATGCTGTCAACAACTTGGAAGATGAGTCGGAGGATGAACGCAACCTGGAAAGCTGGATTCGTCCAAAGGTCCTGGGGAGCAGTATCTCAAACTGGTCTTCCCAGGAAATTATAAGAGTTACTCCTGCAGAGTAATTATTATTTCCTGTATATTTTAAGCATGCATCAAGTCTTGCATCTTGCCCAAGATGACAAGACTCATTTTGTAATCGGGCCATCTGTAATTTTTGTGCAACAAGATTAATCAATGAAATATCAGACATCTTTTGCAAACGAGTCTTTTTTTCCTTTCCGCTCACTGTTTTTCCATTTTTTTTTCTTTTTGTACAAAAAATAAATGGCGATGTTTTCAAAATGACAATTTTCATTTCACTTTTTCTAAACAAGATTAAAATCAATCACCAAAATGAACAAACTGAACCCTTACAGAGAGTGCCTTCCAGACAGCACCGACAACAGCACGGCTATGACTTCGTATGACTCTGACAATCCGATCAATCAAGCTGATGAAGGGGTTGAAGAAGATTATGAGCTTCCTGAAGAGCTAGCCAGATTGTTGAGACAAGAGGAAAAGGTTATCACTCCTCATCAGGAGGAGGTGGAAACAATTAATCTTGGTACAGATGAAGATGTGAAAGAAGTTAAGATCGGGGCCTGCTTACAAGACTCAGTGAAGAAACAACTGATTGACCTGCTTCAAGAATATGTGGATGTGTTTGCTTGGTCTTATCAGGATATGCCAGGGTTGGACACCGACATTGTTATGCACAAGCTGCCTTTAAGAGAAGAATGCCCGCCGGTTAAACAGAAACTGTGCCGTACTCGTCCAGATATGGCAATGAAGATCAAAGAAGAGGTACAAAAGCAGTGGGACGCCGGGTTCCTTGCTGTAACTAGCTATCCACCGTGGGTTGCTAATATAGTACCTGTGCCAAAGAAAGACGGCAAAGTAAGGATGTGTGTTGACTACTGGGACCTGAACAGAGCCAGCCCGAAAGATGACTTCCCATTACCTCACATTGATGTATTGGTTGATAATACGGCTCAGTTCTCGGTATTCTCCTTCATGGACGGATTTTTAGGATACAATCAGATCAAAATGTCACCTGAAGACATGGAGAAGACAACTTTCATCACACCCTGGGGCACTTTCTGTTACAAGGTAATAACATTCGGATTGAAGAATGCTGGTGCAACGTATCAACGGGCTATGGTAACATTATTCCACGATATGATCCATAAAGAAATTGAATGTTATGTGGATGACATGATTGCCAAGTCCCTCACAAAAGAAGACCACCTGGTAAATCTGCTGAAGCTATTCAAGCGTCTGAGGAAGTACCAACTGAAGCTGAACCCCAACAAATGCACATTCGGGGTGCGATCTGGTAAGCTGCTGGGTTTTATTGTAAGCGAGAAAGGGATTGAAGTTGACCCTGATAAAGTCAAGGCTATTCAAGAAATGCCTGCACCGAAAACTGAGAAAGAAGTTCGAGGGTTCTTAGGTCGATTGAACTACATTTCACGGTTCATATCTCATCTTACAGCAACCTGTGAGCCTCTGTTCAAATTGTTGAGAAAGGAACAAACGGTCAGGTGGAACGAAGACTGTCAGAGGGCTATTGACAAGATCAAGGAATACCTGCAAGAACCACCAATCCTTATGCCTCCAGTCGAAGGAAGACCTCTGATAATGTACTTGACAGTATTAGAAGAGTCAATGGGGTGTGTGTTGGGCCAGCATGACGAGTCTGGTCGAAAAGAGTATGCAATATACTACCTGAGCAAAAAGTTTACCGACTGTGAACAACGTTATTCACTGCTCGAGAAAACATGTTGTGCTTTAGCGTGGGCTGCTCGCCGACTGAGACAGTATATGTTGACCCACACTACCTTATTAATCTCAAAAATGGACCCAGTTAAGTACATTTTCGAGAAGCCAGCTCTTACCGGACGGGTTGCAAGATGGCAAATGATTCTCACTGAATATGACATTCAGTACACGTCTCAGAAAGCCATCAAGGGCAGTGTATTGTCTGAATATCTTGCTGAGCAACCTATTGATGACTACCAGCCTATGAGATTTGACTTCCCTGATGAAGACATCATGTTCATAAAAGCGAAAGATCACGAAGAGCCTATTCACACTGAAGGGCCTGACCCGGAAGAAGAATGGACTATGATGTTTGATGGGGCTGTTAATATGAATGGTCGTGGTGTTGGTGCAGTACTCATTACATCTAAAGGAGTTCACATGCCTTTCTCTGCAAAACTCACTTTCAACTGCACTAACAACGAAGCTGAATACGAAGCTTGCATTATGGGTCTTGAGGAAGCCATTGACCTCAGGATCAAGACGTTGACTGTATTCGGAGATTCAGCTCTGGTAGTTAATCAAACCAACGGCAAATGGTATACCCACCAGGATCATCTGATACCTTACAGGGATTATACAAGGAGGTTATTGACTTTCTTTACAACGGTCAAGCTTGAGTATATCCCTCGAGATGAGAATCAGTTTGCAGATGCCCTGGCTACCATTTCATCCATGATCAAGGTTCAAGCTGCCAACTTTGTACCTTAGATTTCAATGTCCAGACTTGACAGACCAGCGTATGTATTTGCAGCGGATATTGTCAAAGATGATAAGCCTTGGTTCCATGACATTAAGTGTTTCTTGGAGGATCAAACATACCCACCTGGGGCATCTTCCAATGATAAGAAGACTTTGAGAAGGCTTGCTGGTAGTTTCTTTCTGAACACTGATGGTTCCTTATACAAGAGAAACTTTGATATGGTACTCCTCAGATGCGTTGATAGCACAGAAGCAGACTTGTTGATGCACGAGGTGCACGAAGGATCATTTGGTACCCATGCAGGAGGGCATGCCATGGCTAAAAAGTTGCTAAGATCAGGTTATTACTGGATAACAATGGATGCCGACTGTTGTGCCTATGCCAGAAAATGCCATAAATGCCAGATTTATGCGGATAAGGTGCATGTGCCTCCCAATCCTCTGAATATAATGTCTTCACCTTGGCCCTTTGCCATGTGGGGCATTGATATGATCGGCAAGATTGAGCCGACTGCTTCAAATGGCCACAGATTCATCCTGGTCGCCATTGACTATTTCACCAAGTGGGTTGAAGCAGCGTCATATGCAAATGTTACAAGGCAAGTGGTAGCCAGATTTCTGAAGAGAGATATCATCTGTCGATACGGAGTTCCCGAGCGAATCATTACTGATAATGGTTCCAACTTGAACAACAAAATGATGGCAGAGCTATGCCGGGACTTCAAGATCCAACACCACAATTCTTCTCCTTACAGGCCAAAGATGAACGGCGCTGTTGAGGCAGCCAACAAGAATATCAAGAAGATTGTGCAGAAGATGGTAGTCACCTACAAAGACTGGCATGAGATGCTACCATTTGCCTTGCATGGGTACCGCACGTCGATCAGAACATCCACTGGGGCAACACCGTATCAGCTTGTGTATGGTATGGAAGCAGTCCTACCTGTTGAAGTGGAATTACCCTCCCTACGGATACTAATGGATGTTAAGCTGAACGAAGCAGAATGGGTCCGATCCCGGTACGAGCAACTGAGTCTGATTGAAGAGAAAAGATTGGCTGCAGTCTGTCATGGACAGTTGTATCAGAAAAGAATGAAGAGAGCCTTCGATCAGAAAGTCAGGCACCGAGAGTACCAAGTAGGAGATCTTGTGCTGAAAAGAATCCTCCCTCCGTATACAGACCACAGGGGCAAATGGACTCCAAATTATGAAGGACCATTTGTGGTAAAGAAAGTTTTCTCTGGTGGAGCACTAATGCTCAGCACCATGGATGGTGAAGATTTCCCGTCCCCTGTGAAATCAGATGCAGTTAAAAAATACTTCGCATAAAAATGACCCGCTGGACACAAAAACAGAATGTAAGTCCAGGCAAAAATAGGGCATCCCGGCGAGTCAAAAACAGAATAAAAGACTCGGGCAAAAATAAGGGAAAATAAACAAAAAAATTGTACACCCGCTGAGTTGAAAAGCCGCATTGGACAACTCAGGCAAAAATGGGTATCCCGATGGATTGAAAACCCGAAAGGGCGATCCATGCAAAATAAGGGAATAAGCGAACAACTGCACTCTGAATTCGGCTGTGTCACCTACAACTTGGTAAGCTTCGAAAGGATCAAGCTTCTGTCAGAACCAGCCTTCTTCAGAAAGCAAGACGAGAAAAGCGTCAATAGTCATACGAGTCATAGCAAGAGGAAGCTCCTTCAAAGCGTCATCAACATTGCCAGCATTTTGTTTCTCAATTTGTAACAATCTCCTCATTTCAGGAGATATGTTTCTTTGACTGTATCTTGCCAATTCAGGGCACATGAATTAATAAAATCAGATTTTTCAGTCATGTTTTGTCTCGTACATTTTTGTTTGCAAAGAATGTCTGATGTCTTAAGAAAAACTGATTGCATGAATACAGGTGTTATCTTTGAAAGTAAAGAAAATAAAACGCGTGCTTGCAGGGAATATACTTACTCTCAGAAGTGTCTAACTCCTATGATGGAATCCGGTAAGGGATACCTCGGGATCACTTGTGCGTTTCTCTGTCTTTTCAGGATTGCAGGTACTCAAGGCACAACATGGGGCATGTAAGCTTCATCCCAGCAAGCTGGCAAATCAACGCTCACTCAGCCTTAGCATTCCGAGTAATTTCTCCCCAGCTGAGTTGCCACTGGTTGCTTCCCAGCCGAGTTGCCAATCATGCTTCTCCCGGCCGAGTTGCCAATCATTCTTCCTCAGTCAAGTACAAAATCCAGGGAATCATCTCCCCACAAAGTTCCAGCCTCTATCCGGAAGAGCAACGCACGAAGGAGTCACAACAGAGTGAAGAAAGCTTCTACAAACCCCAGCTGGGTCCCTCATTGTCAGGAATAGGTCTATCATTGACCCATTTCCCCAAGCAGAATCATCTTGTCAGATCTACCAATGATCTCCTCCCCAGCTGGGATAATCACTTCAGACAGATCGACCAGAGATCTTCGCGGCAAGGGGATCCGAATCCCGGTTTGGTATCTTTGTATAATCATAGCATTCGCATCATATTCACCAAACAAAGCGTAGCATTCCGTCTTAAGTACGGAGCATTACGGCAAAAATCAAACATATAGCATAATCATAAGTCATGATTTGAATCAAACACTTGTGAATATTATCAACTCATCAACAAAATGCAGAATACCTCCCTGATTCCCCAGCAAAAGCAGTTGTCTCACATTCAAATACTTGCTCCTTATGGCACTCGTCCGTTTCATATCCCCGGCAGAAAGCCAAGATATCCCCTTTGCACTCACAGATACTTATATGTATACATTTCCTTGACATCCGTCCATGTCGTTTTCCCGGTACAGTAATGTAAACACTTTGTATATCAGATACTTGTTTATACTATACTCTTGACACTCGTCCGTGTCACACTCTCCCCAGCAGATTGAACACTCATCACTCATACTTACTACTCATACTTATACAGATACTCGTCCGTATCTTATATACACCAGTTATATCCCCGCAGATTCAATAATAGTCCTTGTTCTTTGTTAACCAGTTGGTACTCGTCCGTACCATCATCTCAGAACATGTGTCTAGCGTTTGTTTCTACATGATACTCGTCCGTATCATAGCCTTAAGGATGCTCGTCCGCATCTTTAAATCCATACACTGTGTCAAACACTTACGTCTTCTTGAATATAGACACTCGTCTGTGTCTACTATTCCCCAGAAGAGTCCTTTCAGATTCAACACTCGTCCGTGTTCCTTGTTAACCAGTTGATACTCGTCCGTATCATCATCTCTGAACACGTGTCAGTATTTGTTTCTACCTGATACTCGTCCGTATCATAGTCTTAAGGATGCTCGTCCGCATCTTTAATCTATACATAATACCAAACACTTATACCTTTTATTTCTTGGATGTAAACACTCGTCCGTGTTTACTATTCCCCACTAAAACAAATTTCTTTTTATCTGACATTCGTCATGATAAACCCTGAGAGCAGCCGTACCCTGCTAGGTGGTCGTCCTCCACCTCTTGATGGTCATCCTCCATCATGCTCGTCCGATGGCCGTCCCCATCGTTGACTTTCTCTATCCGACATTCGTCCTATGTCGTGATATATTTAGCAGCCGTCCCCTGCTAGGTGGTCATCCTCCACCTCTTGATGATCGTCCTTCATCATTTTATCCAATGGCCGTCCCCATTGTTGATTTTGGTTATCTGACGTTCGTCCTACGTCATGATAAACCTTGAGAGCAGCCGTCCCCTACTAGGTGGTCGTCCTCCACCTCTTGATGGTCGTCCTCCATCATGCTCATCCGATGGCCGTCCCCATCGTTGATTTTCTATCCGGCATTCGTCCTATGTCGCGATACTTTCGGCAGCCGTACCCTGCCAGGTGGTCGTCCTCCACCATTAGATGACCGTCCCTCATCTTACCCCTTACAGAGCAGCCGTCCCCTGCTAGGTGATTGTCCTTCACCTTTGATGACCGTACCTCATCATCTGTTCATTTCATTTATTCTTTAACCCGATGGCCGTCCCCGTCGTGGTCCCTTTTCTTTTTAGCCCGATGGCCGTCCCCATCGTTGGTTCCTTTACCTTTATGAACTTGATGGCCGTCCCCGTCATGATTCATTAATTCCCAGAGAATTTTACAACTTTATCTTGATGGCCGTCCCCATCATAATATCTTTTATCCCCAGCATGTCGGCCGTCCCCGTCATTGCTTTACTGTCCGCACTTCTCCAGCATGTCGGCCGTCCCCGTCATTGCTCTTTACCCAGCAGGCGTCCTCTGCTCGACGGTCGTCCTCCGTGGCCCACACTTTACAATATACTTTACTTTCTTCTGCAATCTATATCCCTTTTCTTCCTCATTCTGTGAGTGCAAATTTTGGACTGTCTTTGGTATTCAACCACAAGTTATCTCGTTTGCCTGTTAAGCCGTCGCTTACATCCTGCACAGCTAACTCATGTTTGAATAGGGGCAGCTGTAAACACCCCAAATTTGCCCTCACCCATTCACACCATGGCTTGTGATCATTCTCATATGCATAAACACAATCATAAGATCTCATACCACATTTTCGATTCACTGCATAGATTCAAAGTCATCTGCATCTAGGGTTTGTGATCTGAGCAATCCAAGAGCCTCTTGAGCCACTCCAAAGGCCATCAATCACTTCAAAGGGGTCCATGTGTGTTCAAGTATCATATTACATCCTCTCAAAGTTAAGAATGCCAAAGAATCACAAGAACTGGGATTGGTGTGGAAGCAGAGCCAGGCTTGACTGCACAGATGACCTAGAATTAGGGTTTTGGTTTCAGAGGCCATAACTCCAAATTTTTTGGTCATTCTTGTTTCTATTGTTCTCTATATGGTATAGGGAGTATGCATATCAATTTTCATGAATAAATTCCATGGGGAAGTCATCTGATCAAGAGTTGACTTTTCAGACAAGTCAGTGCAAAATCAGGGCATCTGAGGCCCCCAATGACCCAACCAAGGGGTGATCTTCATCATTTTGAGTGTATATGATCTTTATTTGATCATGTAAGAGGTTGGAAGTTCACAAAATTCAAGGATTACAAGTTTTTGCAAAGTTGACTTTTTGAGGCAAGTTTGACTTTTAAGGAATTTGTCATTTTGGACAACTTTTCAAACCTTACTTTCTGATCCAAAAATGCTTCAAATGGAAAAACTTTGGTCATGAAAGTTGTAGATTGGATCTTTCCCTTTTCAAAAAGTACAAGAACATGACCTAATTCATTTTGGATCAAAAGTTATGGTTTGTCAAAGTTGGCAAAAATCACTAAAATTCAAGCTAGGCACCAAATGGAAAACTTGCAAATTCATGTACCAAGCATTCTAGTGACTTCAAAATGGCTTCAAAACTTCATCACATGATCATACATAACCTAAAAAACAGAATTAGCCCAAGGGATTTTGCATTGCTTGCTTTGGTTTTCAAATATCCTTAAGCCATTTTCCATTACAAGTGCAAAAGATGGATTTTTGGCAAAGTCATTCTCCAAAGAGCTATGTGATTACCAACTGATTTCTATGCATTGCCATGACTAAAAGAAGTTCTATGCTACAAAATTCAGCAAGAGGTGTCTCATGTATATGGCACAAATCATGAGAAAACACCAAGTGGGCAAGTTGCAAAAGCTAGCATAGTTCATGATCCATATGTTGCAGTCAGCTACAAGCAATCTAAGGGTCATCCTTAACCCAAGCTGAAGCAAGACATGACCTCAAACTGCTGCTGCCATAGCCCATGCTGCAAGTACAAGCCAACTTGACTTTTTGGCCAAAAATCCCATACTCATGGAACAGTAAGCAGCCACCCCTACTGACCTGCTCCACAGGCTATTCACACATTGTGGGAATGTTATAGCACAGCATTGGCCCTTGAAGCAAGCCAGAACTCAGTCCCCACAAAAACTGTCAAAGAGCTTCCCTTCTTCGAATCTCATTTTCCAGCCATCAAACATCCAATTTCTCTTCACCAACAAATCAAACACACTAAAAGGAACCAGAATCAACCATTGGTAGAGCTTGAAACATCACACACACAGACTTCATTTTCTGATACACCAGAACTGGACCTCTCAAAATAGCTTGTTTAAGCTCCATCCAAGCTTGCCATTAGCACCAGGGGAACCTTTGGAGTGAGTCTGCATCAAAGAACAGCCCAGAAAGCCCAGAATCAGAAGCTTCCACCTCAGGTATGGCCATGAACTTTTTCTCTCAGAGCTTGCATTTTATGTTATAATTTGATTGTGTATGTCTTTCTGATCATGGGGATGTGCTTAGAATCGAAAATGAGTGAGAAATGAGGATTTACCAAGGCTCTGAAATTTTGCCCGTGAATCTTGTTGGCTTCGATTCTCTTTGTTTGTGCATGGTAAATTTAGTTTGAGGGGTGATTTGAATGGGGTTTGGGTAGAGGAACATTTCCCTGCTTTTAATTTGATGAATGGTAGCCTGAATCATGATCTAGGGTTTTCAACCCGCCGGAGAAGATGACCGGAGCTTCCCTCCGGTCACCTGAAAATGCTTAACCCTAATCCCAGTCATTAATGGCATTTGAATCTCATGCGTTGGATCATCTGACTTGGGTTGACTTGGCGCGTGTATGTGTGGTCCAGATGGGTCCATTTTGCCCTAATCACCATTAACCTAATTAATCCATTTAATTAATTCGTAAAACTTGATTTAAGCCAGAGTCAATCCAAGCCATTCATTAGCGCGCCAGTCAACCATTTCCTTTCAGCTTTGAATCTGGATCATTGGATCAGATTACTTTTCATTTTATTTTGTTTTATTTCATTTTCTTTCCATTTAACTTGTACATTTTATAAAAAATAGCAAAAACCATTTAAAAATTATGAAATTTTTTGTCAAGAGTTTCATTAATTTTTAAAACCCAAAAATATTTTTATTTTCATTTTTTTGCATTTAAAAAGTATTTTTAAATATTTAAAAGTTTCTTTTTAATTAATTAATGAGAATTAATTAATTAAAAATACTTTTAGGTATTTAAAAATCACCAAAAAATTCATAAAACATTTAAAAACATTTAGAAACATTGTCCAACCCTCAAACCAAATTTCTTTTTTGATCTTGATGCATTTTGAGAATTTTTCATGGAATTAAAATCATTTTAATGCATTATTTTGATCCAAACTTCCAAAAATCATTTCTGCCTAACCCTAGAGAGTTGGACTTTGATTCTTGTTGCATTGCATTGTGTTTAGCATGTAGTTTGTGAGATTAAATGGCCATGATTTGATCTTTCTTTTTCTATTTGTTTGGCATTTTTCTTGTTAAGGAACCCTAAAACCCTAGGAAACTTAGGAAAATCATAACTTGAATTAGGTTAAGAGTTGGAACCTCTCCTTTGGGCAGTGAGTTAGTATAGGATTAGGGGTCCTTTGAGTGCATTTTCAATTTTTTGTATTGATGTTTGCTTCTGATTTTGGTTTGTGTTTGATGCTTTGATCATAAACCCTAATTTGGGTTTCCATATGCACTCATCTTGCATTTGCATTCATACCTTGACTTGCCATGACATTCTATGCATCCATATGATTCATTTAACATCATAAGACATATTGAAAGCATGTTTGATCATTGCATCTTGCATTTGCCATGTTGTGTGCCATTTGCATGTCATGACTTTTCATGTATGTCCATGTGTCTTAACTTGTTTCATTTGCATCCTTGAGCTTGTATGATCATCCCCATGTGTTGTTTCATGTTTGTAGCATCACATAGCATCATCAACACCATGTATGTGCTTCTGGTTTTGTTTCTCATCATGCCATTTCATTCCATTTGACATTGCATTGCATTTCTTTCACTAACCTTTCAGGTGGTAAGCAACTTTGAGAAGTGGATTTGCCTTCACTTCTCACATTTTCTTTTCATTTCTCTCTTGCATCCATTGCTGCATTTTGATATGTGTTTGAGATTGAGCTTGCTCATTCTTCTTCTTCTTACTTTCTTTCTTCAAGTGACTTGACTTCTTGAATGAAGCAAGTTACTTTGCTTCTCCTGATCCTTTTCTCTGCTTCCTGGTGGTTCCATTGAAGATTTCTCTTGTAAACCTCACAAACCTTAGGAACAACCAAGCATGACAAGGATTAGGGTTTTGATTAGTCTCCCCACTTAGTTTTACCTTTATGTCTCTTTGAGTCTTCTCTTCTCATCTCATAATCAGGGACTAAACCCTAAAGGCTTTAAGGCTTTGTGATTAAGTTTATGCCTGTATCCTTCTATTAGGATGGAGTGTATAACTTTAATCCTAAGTGTTAAACCCTTAATGTGTTTAACTCCTTTAATCAATTCACATAATAATCATCAAGACATCACACTTGTAGCTTGGGCCTTGCATTAGGGTTCTAATTCTTCCTTAATTGGTTAAGAAGGACTAACCCTAGTGTTAATGGACAAGTCCCCCTCAAGTTGTCTTACAAACCCTAAAACTCACTTCATCATCATATCATTAAATAAAATCCACTTAACCAAAGGCTTGTTTTGTCATGAGTTTAATCCCTAATCATGGATTAAGTTGAGGAGCTTTCCTCAGCTTAAACATTCTCATCTATTATCCTTCTATTAGGATGGTGTAATGAGCCTTTTTAATCCTTGATTATGGCTTAACCTCATTACTTAACACTAAACAAAACACCAAAAACATCTAAATAATCACAAGTAGGTAAATGATCTTAATCCTACACCATGGTGATTAAGTGTGAGATGCTGACTTCACACTTAAGGTATTCTCATTACCCCTAATCAGAGGGAAGATGGGATGAGTTTACTAACCCATTGGTTTAGGCTTAAGCTCATTAACTTATGACAAATCTCCAAAAGTAACAAAAGAGTGAAAACCCTAAAACAAACAATAATCGTCTTCTTCGGGATTCTTTTCTCATCTCATTCACTCATAAACGAGAACTTTGCTTCTTCCGTCTAATGCAAGACAGTTTGCACCTGAGCCAGACAGGTCATACACTTGAGCATAGACAAGTGAGCAGTTCACAAGTCAATTCATCTTTCAGTCTCTTTGGGTCGAACTACGGTGTTCTGACTTCCTCATTGCACGAGAGGATACGTAGGCATAACTTAACAGTTATCGAACAAAAGTCTCTGTATATCCCCCCTCCTTCTAGCATTATTCTTTTAGCCTCATGATCTTGAGTATCTCACTTTCATTCTTACACTGACACTGTATATATCACACTCCACTTCTTTCACACTGACACCCGTATATCCCTTTCCAGCTCTTTTATACACAAATTGCACTGACACTACCCCTTTAAAACACAAATCCATTAAGCGTGGATCCCGTCGAGTACGGCGGACAATCTGGGTGCTAATACCTTCCCAGGTTGTAACCGACCCCCTTTCTCAGTCTCTCTGGTTCGCAACCGTCTTATCCATATCTTTCCAGGTCTATGCAGCATTACCTTTCCTCCGGGATAAAAATGCCTAGCTGGCGACTCTTTTTCTTTTCCAGTGAGTTCACTACTGTGTGTTCTCATTGTTCCTTTCGCCGACCGTTCGCGTCTGTACCTTTATCTGGGCCATGTCCCATTTATCGGGAGCGACACCCTTTTAGAGTTTACCATGTTGCAAGTGATACAGATGAATTCAGAATGCAGTTGTTCGCTTATTCCCTTATTTTGCATGGATCGCCCTTTCGGGTTTTCAATCCACCGGGATACCCATTTTTGCCTGAGTTGTCCAATGCGGCTTTTCAACTCAGCGGGTGTACATTGTTTTATTTATTTTCCCTTATTTTTGCCCGAGTCTTTTATTCTATTTTTGACTCGCCGGGATGCCCTATTTTTGCCTGGACTTACATTCTATTTTTATGTCCAGCGGGTCATTTTATGCGAAGTATTTTTTAACTGCATCTGAATTCACAGGGGACTGGAAATCTTCACCATGCATAGTGCTGAGCATCAGTGCTCCACCAGAGAAAAATTTCTTTACTACGAATGGCCCCTCATAGTTCGGAGTCCACTTGCCCCCGTGGTCTGTATGAGGAGGGAGGAGTCTCTTTAGCACGAGATCTCCTACTTGGTACTCTCGGAGCCTGACTTTCTGATCGAAGGCCTTCTTCATTATTTTCTGATACAGCTGCCCATGACAGATTGCAGCCAATCTCTTCTCTTCAATCAGACTCAGTTGTTCATATCGGGACCGGACCCATTCTGCTTCATTCAGCTTAACATCCATTAGTACCCGCAGGGAGGGTAATTCAACTTCAACAGGTAGGACTGCTTCCATACCATACACAAGTTGATACGGTGTTGCCCTAGTGGATGTTTTGATTGACGTACGGTACCCATGTAAGGCGAATGGTAGCATTTCATGACAGTCTTTGTAGGTAACCACCATCTTTTGCACAATCTTCTTGATATTCTTGTTAGCCGCCTCAACAGCGCCGTTCATCTTTGGCCTGTAAGGAGAAGAATTGTGGTGTTGGACCTTGAAGTCCCGGCATAGCTCTGCCATCATTTTGTTGTTCAAGTTGGAACCATTATCAGTAATGATTCGCTCGGGTACTCCATACCGACAGATGACGTCTCTCTTCAGAAATCGGGCTACCACTTGCCTTGTAACATTTGTATAGGAAGCTGCTTCAACCCACTTGGTAAAATAGTCAATGGCTACCAGGATGAATCTGTGGCCATTTGAAGCAGTCGGTTCAATCTTGCCAATCATATCAATGCCCCACATGGCAAAGGGCCAGGGTGAAGACATCACATTCAAAGGATTCGGAGGCACATTCACTTTATCCGCATAAATCTGGCATTTATGAAATTTTCTGGCATACGCACAACAGTCTGCATCCATTGTGATCCAGTAATAGCCCGATCTTAGCAACTTTTTAGCCATAGCATGTCCTCCTGCATGGGTGCCAAAAGATCCTTCGTGCACCTCGTGCATTAACAAGTCTGCTTCTGTCCTATCAACGCATCTGAGGAGTACCATATCAAAGTTTCTCTTGTACAGGGAAACGTCAGTATTCAGGAAGAAACTACCAGCAAGCCTTCTTAATGTCTTGTTATCATTGGAAGATGCCTCAGGTGGGTAAGTTTGATCCTCCAAGAAGCATTTAATGTCGTGGAACCAAGGCTTATCATCTTCAACAACATCTGCTGAGAACACGTATGCTGGTCTGTCAAGTCTGGACACTAAAATCCGAGGTACAAAGTTGGCAGCTTGAACTTTGATCATGGATGAAATAGTAGCCAAAGCATCTGCAAACTGATTCTCGTCTCGAGGGATATACTCAAGCTTGACTGTTGTGAAGAAAGTTAACAACCTCCTTGTATAATCCCGGTAAGGTATCAGATGATCTTGGTGGGTGTATCATTTGCCGTTGGTTTGATTGATTACCAGAGCTGAATCTCCAAATACAGTCAAAGTCTTGATCCTGAGGTCAATGGCTTCCTCAAGACCCATAATACAAGCCTCGTATTCAGCTTCGTTGTTAGTGTAGTTGAAGGTGAGTTTTGCCGAGAAAGGCATGTGAACCCCTTTAGGCGTAATGAGTACTGCACCAATACCACGACCATTCATATTAACAGCCCCATCAAACATCATAGTCCATTCTTCTTCTGGGTCAGGCCCTTCAGTGTGAATAGGCTCTTCATGATCTTTTGCTTTTATGAACATGATGTCTTCATCAGGGAAGTCAAATCTCATAGGCTGGTAATCATCAATAGGTTGCTCAGCAAGATAATCAGACAATACACTGCCCTTGATGGCTTTTTGAGATGTGTATTGAATGTCATATTCCGTGAGGATCATTTGCCATCTTGCAATCCGTCCGGTAAGTGCTGGCTTCTCAAAAATGTACTTGACTGGGTCCATCTTTGATATCAATAAAGTAGTGTGGGTCAACATATACTGTCTCAGTCGGCGAGCAGCCCACGCTAAAGCACAACAAGTTTTCTCGAGCAGTGAATAACGTTGTTCACAGTCGGTAAACTTTTTGCTTAGGTAGTATATTGCATACTCTTTTCGACCAGACTCGTCATGCTGGCCCAACACACACCCCATTGACTCTTCTAATACTGTCAAGTACATGATTAGAGGTCTTCCTTCTACTGGAGGAATAAGGATAGGAGGCTCTTGCAAGTATTCCTTGATTTTGTCAAAAGCCCTTTGGCAGTCTTCGTTCCACCTGACCGTTTTTTCTTTTCTTAACAGCTTGAACAAAGGCTCACAGGTTGCTGTAAGGTGAGATATGAACCGTGAAATGTAGTTCAATCTACCTAGAAACCCCCGAACTTCCTTCTCTGTCTTCGGTGCAGGCATTTCTTGAATGGCTTTAACTTTGTCAGGGTCAACTTCAATTCCCTTCTCACTTACAATAAATCCCAGCAGCTTACCAGATCGCACCCCGAATGTGCACTTGTTGGGGTTTAACTTCAGTTGGTATTTCCTCAGACGCTCGAATAACTTCAACAGATTTACCAGGTGGTCTTCTTCTGTGAGGGACTTGGCAATCATGTCATCCACATAACATTCAATTTCTTTATGGATCATGTCATGGAATAGTGTTACCATAGCCCGTTGATAAGTTGCACCCGCATTCTTCAGTCCGAATGGCATCACCTTGTAACAGAACGTGCCCCAGGGTGTGATGAAAGTTGTCTTCTCCATGTCTTTAGGTGACATTTTGATCTGATTGTATCCTGAAAATCCGTCCATGAAGGAGAACACCGAGAACTGAGCCGTATTATCAACCAATACATCGATGTGAGGTAAAGGGAAGTCATCTTTCGGGCTAGCTCTGTTCAGATCCCGGTAATCCACACACATCCTCACCTTGCCGTCTTTCTTAGGCACAGGTACAATATTAGCAACCCACGACGGATAGCTAGTCACAGCAAGGAAACCGGCGTCCCACTGCTTTTGTACCTCTTCCTTTATCTTCATTGCCATATCTGGGCGAGTACGGCGCAACTTCTGTTTTACCGGTGGGAAGTCTTCTTTCAAAGGCAGCTTGTGCATGACAATGTCGGTGTCCAACCCTAGCATATCCTGATAAGACCAAGCGAAAACATCCACATACTCTCGAAGCATATCAATCAGTTGTTCTTTCACTGAGTCTTGTAGGCAGGCCCCGATCTTAACCTCTTTCACGTCTTCTTCCGTACCAAGATTAACCGTTTCAACCTCCTCCTGATGAGGAGTGATAACCTTCTCCTCTTGCCTTAACAACCTGGCTAGCTCTTCAGGAAGCTCATAATCTTCTTCAACCCCTTCATCAGCTTGATTGATTGGATTGTCAAAGTCATACGAAGTCATAGCAGTGTTGTTGTCGGTGCAATCTGAAAGGCACTCTCTGCAAGGGTTTAGATTGGTTTATTTTAGTGATCAATTTTAATCTTGTTTAGAAAAAGTAAAATGAAGTTATCATTTTGGAAAGCATTGCCATTTTATTTTTGTACAAATAGAAAAATGAAAAACAGTGAGCGGAAAAGAAAAAGACTCATTTGCAAAAGATGTCTGATATTCATTGATTAATCCATTTGCACAAAATTACAAGATGGCCCGATTACAAAATGAGTCTTGACATCTTGGGCAAGATGCAAGACTTGATGCATGCTTAAAAAATACAGGAAATAATAATTACTCTGCAGGAGTAACCCTTATAATTTCCTGGGAAGACCAGTTAAGGACTTGGCTCCCCGGGATCCTTGGACGTATCCAGCTCTACAGGTTGCGGTCGCTTTCCCCCTCGTCTTCCAAGTTGTTCACTGCATCCGGGGTGAGCATTCCCCCGCTGAAAAAACTGGGCTTCTTGGCAGCCTCTGATTGATCTTGTTGAGTTGGTCTGTAACCCAACCCAAATCTGTCTTCTTTCTTCTCCACGGGCAACAGCTTGCCCCAGCCTTGGGCAGTACCCTCTTCAACAACCTTCCGGGCTTGCTGATAAGACGTTATGGAGGTTCCCAGTACAACAGATGCTTCATTAATGTTCAGGGCCTCAAACCCTTGGCTCATAGTTTCATGGATCTCTCCATCCATTTCTATGTACTTATACGTAGCCAGATGGCTAACAAAGATGTCTTCTTCCCCACGGATGGTGATGATCTGGCCTTCCCATTCGAATTTCAGCTTCTGGTGAAGGGTAGACGTAACAGCGCCAACGGCATGAATCCAGGGTCTACCCAATAAACAGCTGTAGGCCGGCTGAATGTCCATCACATAGAAGGTAGTTCTAAAAGTCTGCGGGTCAATCATCACAGGCAGATCAATCTCCCCAAGCACTGATCTTTTAGAGCCATCAAATGCTCTCACCACCAAGTTACTTGGACGTAGTGCCAAGCCATCATACTCCAGCTTCACTAAGGCTTTCTTTGGTAGAACATTGAGTGAGGACCCAGTGTCCACCAGTACATGAGATAGAACAACACCTTTGCATTCCAAGGTGATATGTAAAGCCTTGTTGTGGTTACGTCCCTCCGTTGTTAAGTCAGCATTGGTGAAGTCCAGTCCATGACTGGTGTTGACATTTGCCACCACAGTTTCTAGCTGATTAACAGTGATCTCCTCTGGCACGTATGCTGCGTGCAGGACTTTCAATAATGCATTCCTATGAGCTTCAGAACACATCAACAGAGATAATATGGAGATTTTTGAGGGAGTTTGGTGAAGCTGATCCACCACCTTGTAATCACTTCTCTTGATGATTCTCATAAACTCGCATAAACTCGTCTACATCTTGCTCAAAAGATGTCTTCTGAGTTTCTCTGACAATTGGCTCTTCAAATACCACACTCTTTCCTTTTGCTTTAGCAGCAGCTTCTGCTTCAGCATTAGGTCTTTGTGTTTGTGAGGAAAAAAGGCGTCCGCTTCTGGTGAAGCCTCCGCCTCCCCCGACATTATCAATTTGTGGAGAAAAGGTTGAAGAATCCAAAGTGATTTTCTCCCCATTGCAGTAGAGATCAGAGCCGTAATGCCAAGGTATGGCATTACTGCTTGCATATGGAACTGGTCCAGGCACCGTAATGGTAACTAGACTGACTGCTGCAGAGGAGGGTACTGAAATGGTGTGCGGATCGTAGTAAATGGTGACTGGTGACCTGGCAGGAGGCGCCACTGTTTGTTGTTGAAAGTTGTTATTTGGAGGAACATTTGATGGATCATAGTAGATGGTGACTGCTGAGATATCTTCCTTAATTTTTGTTGATGTTGTAGAAGATTCTGCCGATATAATGGATGCTGATGTTGTAGAAGAGATGGTTGCTGAAACTTGATTTGTTGAAGTGATGGACGGAGCCGTTGTTGATGATATTGATGAATCGGTAGGAATGATTGTTGCTGCTGTTGTAGGAGACTCAGGAATTGTTGTCAAAGGAATTGCTGGATTTGTAGGCGCCGTTGTTGAGATCTGAAGTATACCATCCTTGATAAGACCATCTATGCCGCTTCTCAAATTATCACACCCGTTGACTGCAATGTTGCAATACCCACAACCGAGCTCACACCCGGGGAACACCTGGCACTCTAGAAGCTGAGCTTTAATTTTGACCAGAGGTGTCCGAATTTGTGCAACACTGGTGATCAAAGTAGATGGCTTGTCTTCCTCGATGGCATTAATCCTTTGTCCACCATGGTGAGGCATAGGATTCTTGTTGACATTTGGAGGGGGTGCAAAGTTGAGGGCTTTAGAATCCACCAGATCTTGGACTTTCATTTGCAAGGCCCTGCATTTTTCCGTATTATGGCCGGGTGCATTGGAGTGGAAAGCACATCTGGAGTTGACATCATAATTCCTTGGGAGGTTGGAGGGATCTGGTGGTGCCAATGTCCTTAACTCAACCAAGTTGAGCTTCAGATGTTGTGGCAATAAGGTGGCATAAGGCATAGGGATAGGGTCAATCACCCTGTTTGCCTGTGATGGTCTTTGCTGAAAAGGTCTTTGTTGTTGATTGTTGTTGTTGTTGTTGTAGGTTCTTTGTGGCGGGTACTGAACTTGCTGTTGATAATGCGGTTGTTGTGGTTGATATGCCGATTGCTGAGGAATCGGAGCTGGAATAGTGACAACTGCCACTGATCTGTGAACATACTGAGGTCTGCCCCTGGTGGCATTGACGGCATTTGTCTCACCGGTTCTTCGAGGTCCCACAAAAGGCTTCCTGGGATTACTGGACGAACTTGCACCATTATCAGAAATCTTACCCATTTTCAAAAGGCTTTCAATCCTTTCCCCAGCTATAACTATGTCAGCAAAACTGGTGGAAGAAAAGGCAGCTAGCCTATCAATATATGTTCCTTGCAGAGTATTCATGAACATGTTGGCCATTTCTCTTTCCGACATGGGTGGTTGGACAGCAGCAACAAGCTGTCTCCACCTTTGGGCATATTCCCTGAAGCTTTCTCTGGAGGACTGAGACATTCCCATCAAAAGGGTTCTGTTAGGAGCCATGTCTAGATTGTATTGGTACTGCCTGATGAAGGCTTCAGCTAAGTCCTTCCAGCATCTGATAGTAGCTCTGGTCAAGTGTGAATACCACTCTCTTGAATCCCCAGTCAAATTTTCTTCAAAATAGAACATCCACAGCTTCTCATCCATGGTGTATGCTTTAAGCCTCCCCAGAAAGGACTGCAGGTGAGTTCGTGGACAAGAGGTCCCATTGTATTTCTCGAAGCACGGGGGTTTGAACTTGTGGGGAATTCTTACCCCGTCTACTAACCCCATATCCATTACATCAAAACCCAGGGAATTTTGAGACTCCAGGGACCTCAATTTCTCAGCAATTTCATCAAACCTCCTATCACAGACTTCATCCCCAGCTCCCATGACAGTGAATTGCTCCTCTTGGGGGTCTTCTTGTAAGATTCTTCCCCCAGCAGTATTTCCCTGCACATTACCCGGGATATGGCCTTCCGGATCTAGATGAGGCCCAAATACAGGTGGATTAACATGAGGCTGTCCCCTCTCATTGTTACTCGTTACTCCAGTCCCAGGATGAGGTTCCTCGGGAGTTTGTCTTTCTACCAATGCCCTTAACCTTTCTTGGGTCTGAGCCAGACCAGTCATCATAGTCATGAATTGGGCCATTTGGTTCCTCATCTCCACTCTTTCGTTAGCCATCTGGGTTCTGACCTCAATCAGGTCTTGCTGTACTTGCTCCATTATAATACCCGAAAGGTTGTTGCGAGTAGGATACCGGTGTGCACGGTTGACAGGGAACACTCTTCTGCAAGCAATATTTCCTGAACCACAACAGAGTTAGAAACAAACAAAATAATAACAAAACCTACAAAACAAAACAAAAGTTAGTATGCAATGCAGTATGCTTATTTATCTTCCAAGGTATCCGGCTTGGCTCTTGGTTTTGACCTTTCCAGACCTCGAGGAAGATGCTTTGATGTTGTTGAGAAAAGAAAACCCAAATGGAAACAAACTAAAATATATTACAAAAGATGCATAATACATAGTCTGTTTTTTTTACAACACATGCCCCTGAGGGGTCAAAATACAACATAAAAGAAAAGTACATCAAATAAAAGCAACAACAAACAAAAAGTCAGACATCAAGTCCAAACTCATCCTCCTTAACCTCCTTCAGAAGTGCCTCAGTCACCGGACCAGCTGGATGCTCCGTAATAGTCCTGATGAGGAGGTTTCTGATGGCAATGGCAGTGGTCAGCTTCTTGTGCCTATCTTGGTCCTTTGATCTCTTCAGACCAGCCCTAAGCTTTAACTCTGAAATCTCCTTCTGGGCTGCCAACAAAGCTTCCCGTTGCTTCTTTTCAATGGCCTCTAACTGCTCAATCCTGGCTTGAGTTCTCTGATCTTCTTGAGTACGAGCTTCAGTGATCCTGACCCACCTAGCTTGACTTTCTTGCAGATAGAGATCAGTCCTAGCCTTCTGAAGCTTGGCCTCTTTACAGGAATTCTTCAATATTTTCTCCCCAGCTCTTGATTTCTTGATGTAGTCCTCTGTTTTCTCAATCTTGGCCAGATGCTCCACCCTAAGCTTCTCCAACCTCTCAATGTCCAGACGACCATCACTCCTCTCCCAGAGGGTTTTCTTCAGAGCTTGAGACAAATTCTCATTCCTTTCCTTCAGCTTCTCAAATTCTTCCAGGCTGACAGTGGTTGCTGGCTGCACTGTGGAGGGTCCAGGTGTGTCCTCAATGGTAAAGGGAATTCCAGTGATCTAAGCTCTAGCATGGGACCATTCATAGTACTGGGCTGAAGCAACATTGTTACACTTCCCAAGAATAGCCACCCCCTTTGTCTGGATGTTGTCCCAAGCCTAGGATGCTTGCCTGACAACAGCTAGATTAGGCTTTATCTCACAATACAGGGTCTCAGCTAAATCTTGCACTCTAGGTGGGTGGACCAAAGCATAGCCCAATTGTCTCTTAAACAGCAAAGGATTGTAGTTGATGCAACCCTTCACTCCTACTAGAGGTACATTGGGGTACTGCCCACAGCTAGTGATGATGTCCTTGCCTTTGGTGCTCTGGATGCACCATCTGATATCATCTGAAGTCAAAGCAATAAGTCTTTTAGCCCAATTCTTCTGTTGGTGAGGATTCAGGAAGGCATCAGTCTTAGGTAAGTGTTTAAGAAGCCAAGTGTGAAATAGAGGAGCACAGCATCTCACCAACTTTCCTCTTTGCTTCTCATTCCTCTGATGAATGGAATAATAGAAATCTCCCAGCAAGGTGGGTACTGGGTTCCTCAGAAGGAAAAGATGAATGGCATTCTTGCTGATAAATTTTGGCTCATCTGCAAACAGTATAACCCCATATATGCTGAGGGCTAACAATGCACAAACTGCCCTACATTCTCCCAAGGAGGCCTTCAGGATGGCCTGAGAAGTCAAAAAGTCTAAGTGCAAACCAGGGATCCCAGCCTTTGTTGTCATGTTTTGCTCAATCAAAATAGGCTCCAGGTACAGTGCTTTTGCTACCTCTCCATTGCTGGGAGAAGTCATCTCTGGGTTGAAGGGAACACCACCCCTGACAGGTACTCCAATCAATGATGAAAACTCCTCCAAAAGAGGTCCTAGCTGAAAGTTTTGGAATGTGAAACATCTCAAAGGGGGGTCATAAAACTGTAGGCAGGTGTGGATCATACTCCTATGAGAAGGGTCTAGGTCCATAACCATATCAAGGATGCCTCCATAATGCTCTCTGAATAATGGGATGTGGTCTGGAGTGATAAGTGCCTGGACCTGCCTGATACCAGTCAGCACAGGCTCAAAGAAATGATATGATATGTTGCTCTTCCTGGGTGCAGACATGAGTGCTGATGAAGAGCTGAAGACAAGTGTTGATGAAGATCAGGACTGGTACTGGAGATGAGCCACTGATATGCTAGTGCTGGTGATGAAAGTAGCTGAAGCAGACAATTGATGAAGATAGCTGAAGCAGATAACTGATGAACAGAGGTCTATGCAGATGATGGGGTCAAAACCAAGCCAAATAAAATGTGGATACCCTGAAAAACAAATAAACAAATGTTAAATGATGCAATGATGATGTATGCAAATGATATGCAAGGGTTTGTGATCAAGCTGGATCTGATTTATCTGTCTTGATATAAAGCCCATGTATGTTCAAGAAGTCCATATGGAGTTTTAGAAATCCAGTAACTGAGGTGGGGGACTCAAATAAAGAGTCACATGTCCAGGGTTAAATCACAAGAACTGTCCAAAGTGGAGTACTCTTAAACAAAATCAGTAACAGGGTATGATGTGGCCAAGGGCACCTGCAAACCTGTAAACAACCCAACCCCCTCACAGGTAGTGTTCTAAAACAAGGATCCTCAGACTTGGATCAGCTATGAGAAGTGTAAGCACTTCTAACCCGGAGGTACAGTGTTTACAATAACCATAAAAGATCCTCCTCTAATTCACCTCAGTTTCTGAAGGTCATAATAAAGGTCATCCAGACTTAGCAGGCTTCCCAGATAGCCCTAGCACTACAGGAAATCTGTAGCACAGAGTTCTCAAGAAGAAACCCATATTTGAACCGTGTTTCATATTCCCGCACCAGACCGAAATGGAATGGGAAAGAACATGAACCACTATAGCCTAGGTGTCACTCAGGTCCCAGGTATAGGACCTTAAACTCTCAATAGAACCCCACCCACCAAGACAGCTGAACAGATCCAGCATTGATAATGGCAGTATGAAATATGAAAAAAAAAACTATAAAGAAAGCAATAAATAAGGTTGTACATAAAGCAATAAATAAAGCAGCTATATAAACACAATTAGCACATAATACCCCAGTAAACACAAATCAAACAAGCGCTAGGAGGAACCCACAAAAAGAACCAGAAGCCCTGGTTACAATATAAGGGTCCCCAGCAGAGTCGCCAAGCTGTCGCTCCCACCAAAATGACACCTGGTCAGAAGGGGTACAGACGCGAACGGTCGGCGAAAGGAGAGGGAATGAATAGAGTCGCCAGCTAGGCATTTTTATCCCGAAGGAAAGGTAATGCTACATAAACCTAGGAAAAGATGGATAAGATGGTTGCGAACCAGAGAAACTGAGAAAGGGGGTTGGTTACAACCTGGGAAGGTATTAGCACCCAGATTGTCCGTCGTACTCAACGGGATCCACGCTTAAAAGATTTGTGTTTTAAAGGGGTAGTGTCAGTGCAATTTGTGTATCAAAGCTGGAAAGGATGCAAGTGTCAGTGCAAAAGAAAAGTGAAGTGTATAAGAGAAGTGTCAGTGTAAGAAAAGTGAAGTGTATAAGAGAAGTGTCAGTGTAAGAAAAGTGAAGTGTATAAGAGAAGTGTCAGTGTAAGAACAAGAGGGCAAAGCTCAAGAACATGAGGCTAAAAGAATAATGTTGGAAGAGGGGGAATATACAGAGACTTTTGTTCGATAACTGTTAAGTCATGCCTACGTATCCTCTCGTGCAATGAGGAAGTCAGAACACCGTAGTTCGACTCAAAGAGACTGAAAGATAAATTGACTTGTGAACTGCTTACTTGCCTATGCTCAAGTGTATGACCTGTCTGGCTCAGGTGCAAACTGTCTTGCATTAGACGGAAGAAGCAAGTTCTTGGTTGTGAGTGAATGAGGTGAGAAAAGAATCCCGGAGGAGACGATTATTGTTTGTTTTTGATATTTTCAATCTTTTATTGATTTTTGGGAGTTTGTCATAAGAAAATGAGCTTAAGCCTAAACTCATGGGTTAGTAAACTCATCACATCTTCCCTTTGAGTAGGGGTAATGAGGATACCTTAAGCATGAAGTAAGCACCTCACACTTAATCACCATGATGTAGGATTAAGATCATTAACCTACTTGTATCTATTTAGATGTTTTTGTTGTTTTTGTTTAGTGTTAAGTAATGAGTTTAAGCCATAATCAGGGATTTAATGGACTCATTACACCATCCTAATAGAAGGATAATAGATGAGAACATTTAAGTAGAGGAAGACTCCTCAACTTAATCCATGATTAGGGATTAACCTCATGACAAAACAAAACCTTTATTAAAGTGGATTTTAGCTAATGATGGGATTAAGAAGTGAATTTTATGGTTTGTAAGACAACCTGAGGGGGACTTGTCCATTAACATTAGGGTTAGTCCTTCTTAACCAATTAAGGAAGAATTAGAACCCTAATGCAAGGCCCAAGTTACAAGCTTGATGTCTTAGTGATTATTAGATGAATTGGTTAAAGGAATTAAACACATTAAGTGTTAACACTTAGGTTTAAAGTTATACACTCCATCCTAATAGAAGGATGCAGGCATAAGCTTAATCACAAAGCCTTAAAGCCTTTAGGGTTTAGTCCTTGATTATGAGGTGAGAAGAGAAGACTCAATGATGACACAAAGGTGAAACTAAATGGGGGACTAATAAAACCCTAATTATTATCATGCTTGGTTGTTCCTAGGGTTAATGAGGTTTACAAGAAGATCTTCAGAGAAAACCACCAGGAAGGAAGCAAATGAAAGGAGCAAGAAGCAAAGAGAAGCAAAACAACTTGCTTCACTTAAGAAGACAAGTTGCTTGAAGAAAGAAAGTAAGAGATGAACATGAATGAGCAATCTCACTCTAAAACACATACAAAATGCAGCAAAGAAAGTATGAAAGAGATGAAAAGAGATTGTGAGAAGTGAAGGCAAATTCACTTCTCAAACAACTTACCACCTGAAAAGTTAGCACAAGAAAATGAAATGCAATGAGAATGGGATGAAATGCCATGGTGCAAACCAAAACCAGAAGCATAAACATGATGTTAATGATGCTAAGAGAAGATGCAAACACAAGGCAAGACATGAGGATGATCATACAAGTATATGGATGCAGATGAAGCATGCTTGGGACCATGAAAGTTCATGAAAGCTTATGAAATGCAATGGACATACAACATGGCAAATGAAAGATGCAATGATCAAACATGATTCTAATATGTCCTAAGATGTATTATGAATCATGTGGATGCACAAAATGTCATGGCAGGTCATTGGATGCAAGCAAATGAAAGAAGGATGCAAAGGAAAGCACAAATTAGGGTTACATACAACATGCAAAGCAAAAACTCAAAACCAGAAACAAATGACATGACAAAAAAATGAAAATGCAATCAAAGATACCCTAAACCTATACAAGTTCACTGCCCAAAGGAGGGGACCTAACTCTTAACCTAGTGAAAGTTATGAATTTCCTAAGATTACTAGGGTTTTGGGGTACCTCATCATAAAAAATGTAAAATAAATTGAAAATGGAAGATCAATTCAAACCAAATTTACCCTATAAACTAAATTCCATGAAGGATGCAATGCAAGAAGAACCAACATCAAACTCTCAAAGGTTAGGCAGAATGGATTTTTCAAAGTTTGCACAAAAATATTGCCTTAAAATGAATTTAATTCCATGGAAAATTTTCAAAATGCATCAAGAACAAAAAAGAAATTTGGTTTGAGGGTTTGATAATGTTTCTAAATGTTTTAAAATGCAATGTGAATTTTTTGGTGATTTTTAAATACCTAAATGCATTTTTAATTAATTAATTTTCATTAACTAATTAAAAATAAACATTTAAATGATTTAAAAATGATTTTTAATGCAAAAAATAAAAAAAAAAATATATTTTTGGGTTCAGAAAATTAATAAAAGATTTGATAAAAATTTTCAGAATTTTTTAATGTATTTTGCTATTTTAAATAATTCGTGCAAATTAAATGAAAAGAAAATGAAATAAAAATTAAAATATGAGAAGTATGCACATCCACTGGCTGAGATTCAAATGGAAAAGGAGTGAATTGACTCGCGCGCATATGGACGGCCCACGTTTAAACTGGATGGATTAAATTTAATCTGATTAATTAATTTAATTAAATGGGATTAGGGTTTAATGAAATGATCCAGGCCATTCATATGCGCGGGAGTCAACAAAAGTCAGCCAGATCTATGGTCCAAATTCAAACTTTGCCCTAAACGTGATTAATGCCCTAATGACATTCAGGTGGCTGGAAATGACCTCCGGTCATCTTCTCCGGCCACACCTCCCCTGAGAATTTCCCAAATCACTCCCCAGGCCATTTCTGGAGCTCTAAAGCTCCAGATCACTTCCTCTCACCTCCCTAAACTCATCCCTGACCTCAAAAACAATTTATTTCTAAGCATGAACCAGATTCTAAGCAAGATACAAAAATGACAGAAATTTCAGACAAGCCATACACACTCATTTCTCAACCATTTTCGAAAATTTAAAGTTCAGTGTGACCAGGAAAGCAAGCTTAATCATTTAGAAACTTAAAACAAGAGTTCTGGAAAAATGTTTTCACATGGCTACCTGAGATGGAGCTTTCAATCCAGGAGCTTTTTGACTGCTTCCTTGCTTCAAAATGAACCCAATGAACCTCCTAAGGAGTTTGAAAAGCTTGTATGGAGTTTATTTTGGCTGGTTTGTGAGATTGATGAAGTTCTGTTCAGTGAGGGATGAGAATCGTGTTTTTGATATGTAGGGTTTCAGGGCAAAGTAATGGTTGGTAACTGGTCAGTGGATCATGGTGAGTGTTTCTGTGAAGTTTATTTTGATGTTTGAAGCTTGTGTGAGGAGATTCGAATGAAAATGCATAAGAGGTGAGTTTGGAGAATGCTGGCTTGTGGGAGAGATCAAGTTGTGTTGTGTTATGTGTTGGGTTGCTTTTGGTACACATATCAATCCTTGATAGGTCAGAGAGTTGTTGTGGAGCAGTGTGATTGGTATGAAGCAAAATGCATAAAGTCAACTTTTTGTGTAAGAGAGGTATGGGTCAATGGCAGGCCAAGGACAAAGGGGTGTCCTGCACAGTAAGGATTGAGGAGAGCCATAGGATCAGTCTTGAGGCCAATTAGCAAGTGGATTAGGGTTTGTGTGAGGTTTTGCAACTTTGTGATCTTTTGGCCCTTTTGTAATTACTTGAAGCATAAGTCATGAAAATGGGAGGTTCTTTTGTGCAATCTGATTTTTAGGTCATGGTCCATGTTTGTGCAAAGGTTAGAAGTCACATTGAAGTCATATTTTGCCTTGGCAAGAGGTTTTGCAACTTTGTGATCTTTTGTACAAAACTTGAAATTATGTGATTTTGTCCAACTTTGACAAGCCATAACTTTTGATCCAAAATGAATTAGAATGAGTTCTTGTAATTTTTGAAAAGGGAATGATCCATTCTACAACTTTCATGACCAAAGTTTTCTCATTTGAAGCATTTTTGAATCAATAAGAGGAAGTTGAAAAACATTCCCAAAATGGCAAGTTTACATTACAAGTCACTTTCCCAAAAAGGCAATTTTGCAAATGGCTTGAAATTCTTCAATTTTGTGAACTTATAACATCTTCTATGATCAAATAAAGATCATAAACATTCAAAATGATGGAGAACACCCTTTGGTTGGGTCATTGGGGGCCTCAGATGCCCTGATTTTAGACTGACTTGCTCAAGAAGCCATCTAGTGATCAGATGCCTTCCCCATGGAATTTCTTCATGAAAATTGATATGCATGATCCTCATAATATATAGTGACCAATAGAAACAAGAATGACCAAAAAATTTGGAGTTATGGCCTTTGAAACCAAAACCCTAATTCTAGGTCATCTGTGTAGTTAAGCCTGACTCTGCTTCCATGCCTCTCTCAGTTCTTGTGATTCTTTGACTCCTTTGATATTGAGAGGATATAATATGATGATTGAACATACATGGACCCCTTTGAAGTGGTTGAAGACCTTTGAAGTGGCTCAAATGGCTCAGGGATGGCTCAGATCACAAACCCTAGATGCAGATGACTTAGAAGCAATGAAGTGAATCAAAAATGTGGTATGAGATGCTATGATTGAATTTATGCATATGAAAAGATCACAATCCATGGTGTGAATGGGTGAGGGAAAATTTGGGGTGTTTACAGCTGCCCCTATTCAAGCATGAGTTAACTGTGCAGGATGTAAGCAACGACTTAACAATCAAACAAGATAACTTGTGGTTGAATACCAAAGACAATCCAAAATTTGCACTCACAGAATGAAGAAGAAAAGGGATATATATTGTAAAAGAAAATAAAGTATAATTAGAAAGTGCGGGCGACGGAGGACGACCGTCGAGCAGAGGACGACTGCTGGGGATGAAGCAATGACGGGGACGGCCGACATGCTGGGGATATAAGAGATTTTGATGGGGAAGGCCATCAAGTAGAGCTGTAACACTCTCTGGGGATTATAGGTAGAGTGAATGATGGAGACGATCATCAAGCTCAAGGCATAAATGAAATAAATGATGAGGTACGTCATCAGAGGTGAAGGACGATCACTTAGCAGGGGACGACTGCTCTGTTGGGGAAAAGATGAGGGACGGCCATCTAAGGTGAAGGACGATCACCCGGCAGGGTACGACTGCCGAAAGCATCACGACATAGGACAAATGTCGGATAAGAAAGGTCGACGATGGGGACGGCCATCAGATAAGCATGATGAAGGACGATCATCAAGAGGTGAAGGACAATCACCTAGCAGGGTACGACTGCTCTCAGGGTTTATCATGACATATGACGAATGTCAGATAACAAGATCAACGATGGGGGCGGCCATCGGATAAAATGATGAAGGACGATCATCAGAAGGTGAAGGACGATCACCTAGCAGGGGACGGCTGCGGAAAATATCACGACATAGGACGAATGTCGGATAGGAAGGGGTTCTAATGAATAGAGACTCCACTGGGAATGATGAAGGACGATCATCAAA
Source organism: Lathyrus aphaca (assembly GCA_963966055.1). Taxonomy (NCBI): domain Eukaryota; kingdom Viridiplantae; phylum Streptophyta; class Magnoliopsida; order Fabales; family Fabaceae; genus Lathyrus; species Lathyrus aphaca. The sequence goes on from OZ014522.1 coordinate 184,489,516, forward strand.
AAGGTGAAGGACGATCACCTGGCAGGGTACGGCTGTCGAAAAGGTATCATGACATAGGACGAATGTCAGATAGAAAGGAAGTAGTTTAGCAAGTTTCGTTGGGGACTTCGCTGGGGAATAGTAAACACGGACGAGTGTTTACATCCAAGAAATGAGAGGTATAAGTGTTTGGCACTATGTATAGATTAAAGATGCGGACGAGCATCCTTAAGACTATGATACGGACGGGTATCAGGTAGAAACAAACACTCGACGCATGTTCAGAGATGATGATACAGACGAGTACCAACTGGTTAACAGAGAACACGGACGAGTGTCGAATCTGAGGGGATATAAGTGGTGTATACAAGATACGGACGAGTATCTGCATAAGTAAAGAGTATGAGCAACGAGTGTCGGAAAAAGTGTATTATAAACAAGTATATGATTCACTAAGTGTTTAGGTAACTATGCTGGAGAAGGTGACACGGACGAGTGTCAAGGAGGTATGTACATATGTATCTGTGAGTGCAAAGGGGACGCTTTGGCTTTCTACTGGGGATATGACACGGACGAGTGTCAGGAAGTATCTGTATTTTTAAGGAAAATGCTTTGGCTCTCTGGTGATGAATTTGAGAGGTATTTGTATATTTTTGATTTACACAGGGCTTATGATTATGCAATATGTTTGATTTTTGCCGCAATGCTCCGTATTAGACGGAATGCTACGCTCCGTGGGGAAAATATGATGCGAATGCTATGATTATGCAAAGATAACGATCCGGGACCCGGATCCTGTTGCTGTGAAGATCTCTGACTGATCTGCTTGAAGTGGACATCCCAGTTGGGGATGAGATCATTGGTAGATCTGATAAGATGTATCTGCATGGGGGAACAGGTCACTGATAGACCCATCTCATTAATGGGAGACCCATCTGGGGTTTGTAGAAGCTTTCTTCCCTCTGTTGTGAGTTCTTCATGCGTCGCTCTTCTAGATAGAGGTTGAAACTCTGTGGGGAGGTAGTTCCTTGGTTGGCACTTGGCTGGGGAAGAAGAAAGATCACTGGAAGATCTTTCTAGAGGTTTCTGTAGGGATCCTGCTGAGGATGATGCTCGACAACTCAGCTGGGGAGAGAACACCTCCGGTACTAATCTGGAATATTGACTGAGTAGATAATGATTTGACAGCTTGCTGGGGAGAAGCTTTCATGCCCCATGCTGCGCTTTGGATACCTGCAATCCTGTAAAGGTAAAGAAAAGCACAAGTATCCCGAGGTATCCCTTACTGGATTCCATCATAGGAGTTTAGACACTCCCAGGAGTAAGCATATTTCCTGTAAGCATGTAATTCAGGAAAGACGCATCTGTATTTATGCGATCAACAAATTAATGACATCGGACATTTTTGCAAATAAAAGAGTACGAGACAGTGTGTGACTGAAAATCAGATTTTATTAATTCGAGTGCCCTGAATTTGGCAAGATACATTCAAAGAAACGGATCCCCTGAAATGAGGGAATCGTTACAAATTGAAAAACAAAAAGATACTGGCAATGTTGATGACGCTTCAAGGAGCTTCCCTTTTGCTATGACTCGTATGACATTTGACGTCCTTCTCGTCTTGCTTTCTGAAGGAGGCTGATTCTGAACGAAGCTTGACCCTTTTAGAGTTTACCATGTTATAAGTGATACAGATGAATTCAGAATGCAGTTGTTCGCTTATTCCCTTATTTTGCATGGATCGCCCTTTCGGGTTTTCAATCCACCGGGATACCCATTTTTGCCTGAGTTGTCCAATGCGGCTTTTCAACTCAGCGGGTGTACATTGTTTTATTTATTTTCCCTTATTTTTTGCCCGAGTCTTTTATTCTGTTTTTGACTCGCCGGGATGCCCTATTTTTGCCTGGACTTACATTCTATTTTTATGTCCACCGGGTCATTTTATGCGAAGTATTTTTTAACTGCATCTGAATTCACAGGGGACTGGAAATCTTCACCATGCATAGTGCTGAGCATCAGTGCTCCACCAGAGAAAACTTTCTTTACTACGAATGGCCCCTCATAGTTCGGAGTCCACTTGCCCCTGTGGTCTGTATGAGGAGGGAGGAGTCTCTTTAGCACGAGATCTCCTACTTGGTACTCTCAGAGCCTGACTTTCTGATCGAAGGCCTTCTTCATTCTTTTCTGATACAGCTGCCCATGACAGATTGCAGCCAATCTCTTCTCTTCAATCAGACTCAGTTGTTCGTATCGGGACCGGACCCATTCTGCTTCATTCAGCTTAACATCCATTAGTACCCGCAGGGAGGGTACTTCAACTTCAACAGGTAGGACTGCTTCCATACCATACACAAGTTGATACGGTGTTGCCCTAGTGGATGTTTTGATTGACGTACGGTACCCATGTAAGGCGAATGGTAGCATTTCATGACAGTCTTTGTAGGTAACCACCATCTTTTGCACAATCTTCTTGATATTCTTGTTAGCCGCCTCAACAGCGCCGTTCATCTTTGGCCTGTAAGGAGAAGAATTGTGGTGTTGGACCTTGAAGTCCCGGCATAGCTCTGCCATCATTTTGTTGTTCAAGTTGGAACCATTATCAGTAATGATTCGCTCGGGTACTCCATACCGACAGATGATGTCTCTCTTCAGAAATCGGGCTACCACTTGCCTTGTAACATTTGCATAGGAAGCTGCTTCAACCCACTTGGTAAAATAGTCAATGGCTACCAGGATGAATCTGTGGCCATTTGAAGCAGTCTGTTCAATCTTGCCAATCATATCAATGCCCCACATGGCAAAGGGCCAGGGTGAAGACATCACATTCAAAGGATTCGGAGGCACATTCACTTTATCCGCATAAATCTGGCATTTATGAAATTTTCTGGCATACGCACAACAGTCTGCATCCATTGTGATCCAGTAATAGCCCGATCTTAGCAACTTTTTAGCCATAGCATGTCCTCCTGCATGGGTGCCAAAAGATCCTTCGTGCACCTCGTGCATTAACAAGTCTGCTTCTGTCCTATCAACGCATCTGAGGAGTACCATATCAAAGTTTCTCTTGTACAGGGAAACGTCAGTATTCAGGAAGAAACTACCAGCAAGCCTTCTTAATGTCTTCTTATCATTGGAAGATGCCCCAGGTGGGTAAGTTTGATCCTCCAAGAAGCATTTAATGTCGTGGAACCAAGGCTTATCATCTTCAACAACATCTGCTGAGAACACGTATGCTGGTCTGTCAAGTCTGGACACTAAAATCCGAGGCACAAAGTTGGCAGCTTGAACTTTGATCATGGATGAAATAGTAGCCAAAGCATCTGCAAACTGATTCTCGTCTTGAGGGATATACTCAAGCTTGACTGTTGTGAAGAAAGTTAACAACCTCCTTGTATAATCCCGGTAAGGTATCAGATGATCTTGGTGGGTGTATCATTTGCCGTTGGTTTGATTGATTACCAGAGCTGAATCTCCAAATACAGTCAAAGTCTTGATCCTAAGGTCAATGGCTTCCTCAAGACCCATAATACAAGCCTCGTATTCAGCTTCGTTGTTAGTGCAGTTGAAGGTGAGTTTTGCCGAAAAAGGCATGTGAACCCCTTTAGGCGTAATGAGTACTGCACCAATACCACGACCATTCATATTAACAGCCCCATCAAACATCATAGTCCATTCTTCTTCTGGGTCAGGCCCTTCAGTGTGAATAGGCTCTTCATGATCTTTTGCTTTTATGAACATGATGTCCTCATCAGGGAAGTCAAATCTCATAGGCTGGTAATCATCAATAGGTTGCTCAGCAAGATAATCAGACAATACACTGCCCTTGATGGCTTTTTGAGATGTGTATTGAATGTCATATTCCGTGAGGATCATTTGCCATCTTGCAATCCGTCCGGTAAGTGCTGGCTTCTCAAAAATGTACTTGACTGGGTCCATCTTTGATATAAATAAATTAGTGTGGGTCAACATATACTGTCTCAGTCGGCGAGCAGCCCATGCTAAAGCACAGCAAGTTTTCTCGAGCAGTGAATAACGTTGTTCACAGTCGGTAAACTTTTTGCTTAGGTAGTATATTGCATACTCTTTTCGACCAGACTCGTCATGCTGGCCCAACACACACCCCATTGACTCTTCTAATACTGTCAAGTACATGATTAGAGGTCTTCCTTCTACTGGAGGCATAAGGATAGGAGGCTCTTGCAAGTATTCCTTGATTTTGTCAAAAGCCCTTTGGCAGTCTTCGTTCCACCTGACCGTTTTTTCTTTTCTTAACAGCTTGAACAAAGGCTCACAGGTTGTTGTAAGGTGAGATATGAACCGTGAAATGTAGTTCAATCTACCTAGAAACCCCCGAACTTCCTTCTCTGTCTTCGGTGCAGGCATTTCTTGAATGTCTTTAACTTTGTCAGGGTCAACTTCAATTCCCTTCTCACTTACAATAAATCCCAGCAGCTTACCAGATCGCACCCCGAATGTGCACTTGTTGGGGTTTAACTTCAGTTGGTATTTCCTCAGACGCTCGAATAACTTCAACAGATTTACCAGGTGGTCTTCTTCTGTGAGGGACTTGGCAATCATGTCATCCACATAACATTCAATTTCTTTATGGATCATGTCATGGAATAGTGTTACCATAGTCCGTTGATAAGTTGCACCCGCATTCTTCAGTCCGAATGGCATCACCTTGTAACAGAACGTGCCCCAGGGTGTGATGAAAGTTGTCTTCTCCATGTCTTCAGGTGACATTTTGATCTGATTGTATCCTGAAAATCCGTCCATGAAGGAGAACACCGAGAACTGAGCCGTATTATCAACCAATACATCGATGTGAGGTAAAGGGAAGTCATCTTTCGGGCTAGCTCTGTTCAGATCCCGGTAATCCACACACATCCTCACCTTGCCGTCTTTCTTAGGCACAGGTACAATATTAGCAACCCACGACGGATAGCTAGTCACAGCAAGGAAACCGGCGTCCCACTGCTTTTGTACCTCTTCCTTTATCTTCATTGCCATATCTGGGCGAGTACGGCGCAGCTTCTGTTTTACCGGTGGGAAGTCTTCTTTCAAAGGCAGCTTGTGCATGACAATGTCGATGTCCAACCCTGGCATATCCTGATAAGACCAAGCGAAAACATCCACATACTCTCGAAGCATATCAATCAGTTGTTCTTTCATTGAGTCTTGTAGGCAGGCCCCGATCTTAACCTCTTTCACGTCTTCTTCCGTACCAAGATTAACCGTTTCAACCTCCTCCTGATGAGGAGTGATAACCTTCTCCTCTTTCCTTAACAACCTGGCTAGCTCTTCAGGAAGCTCATAATCTTCTTCAACCCCTTCATCAGCTTGATTGATTGGATTGTCAAAGTCATACGAAGTCATAGCAGTGTTGTTGTCGGTGCAATCTGAAAGGCACTCTCTGCAAGGGTTTAGATTGGTTTATTTTAGTGATCAATTTTAATCTTGTTTAGAAAAAGTAAAATGAAGTTATCATTTTGGAAAGCATTGCCATTTTATTTTTGTACAAATAGAAAAATGAAAAACAGTGAGCGGAAAAGAAAAAGACTCATTTGCAAAAGATGTCTGATATTCATTGATTAATCCATTTGCACAAAATTACAAGATGGCCCGATTACAAAATGAGTCTTGACATCTTGGGCAAGATGCAAGACTTGATGCATGCTTAAAAAATACAGGAAATAATAATTACTCTGCAGGAGTAACCCTTATAATTTCCTGGGAAGACCAGTTAAGGACTTGGCTCCCCGGGATCCTTGGACGTATCCAGCTCTACAGGTTGCGGTCGCTTTCCCCCTCGTCTTCCAAGTTGTTCACTGCATCCGGGGTGAGCATTCCCCCGCTGAAAAAACTGGGCTTCTTGGCAGCCTCTGATTGATCTTGTTGAGTTGGTCTGTAACCCAACCCAAATCTGTCTTCTTTCTTCTCCACGGGCAACAACTTGCCCCAGCCTTGGGCAGTACCCTCTTCAACAACCTTCCGGGCTTGCTGATAAGACGTTATGGAGGTTCCCAGTACAACAGATGCTTCATTAATGTTCAGGGCCTCAAACCCTTGGCTCATAGTTTCATGGATCTCTCCATCCATTTCTATGTACTTATACGTAGCCAGATGGCTAACAAAGATGTCTTCTTCCCCACAGATGGTGATGATCTGGCCTTCCCATTCGAATTTCAGCTTCTGGTGAAGGGTAGACGTAACAGCGCCAGCGGCATGAATCCAGGGTCTACCCAACAAACAGCTGTAGGCCGGCTGAATGTCCATCACATAGAAGGTAGTTCTAAAAGTCTGCGGGCCAATCATCACAGGCAGATCAATCTCCCCAAGCACTGATCTTTTAGAGCCATCAAATGCTCTCACCACAAAGTTACTTGGACGCAGTTCCAAGCCATCATACTCCAGCTTCACTAAGGCTTTCTTTGGTAGAACATTGAGTGAGGACCCAGTGTCTACCAGTACATGAGAAAGAACAGCACCTTTGCATTCCAAGGTGATATGTAAAGCCTTGTTGTGGTTACGTCCCTCCGTTGTTAAGTCAGCATTGGTGAAGCCTAGTCCATGACTGGTGTTGACATTTGCCACCACAGTTTCTAGCTGATTAACAGTGATCTCCTCTGGCACGTATGCTGCGTGCAGGACTTTTAATAATGCATTCCTATGAGCTTCAGAACACATCAACAGAGATAATATGGAGATTTTTGAGGGAGTTTGGTGAAGCTGATCCACCACCTTGTAATCACTTCTCTTGATGATTCTCATAAACTCGCATAAACTCGTCTACATCTTGCTCAAAAGAGGTCTTCTGAGTTTCTCTGACAATTGGCTCTTCAAATACCACACTCTTTCCTTTTGCTTTAGCAGCAGATTCTGCTTCAGCATTAGGTCTTTGTGTTTGTGAGGCAAAAAGGCGTCCGCTTCTGGTGAAGCCTCCGCCTCCCCCGACATTATCAATTTGTGGAGAAGAGGTTGAAGAATCCAAAGTGATTTTCTCCCCGTTGCAGTAGAGATCAGAGCCGTAATGCCAAGGTATGGCATTACTGCTTTCATATGGAACTGGTCCAGGCACCGTAATGGTAACTGGACTGACTGCTGCAGAGGAGGGTACTGAAATGGTGTGCGGATTGTAGTAAATGGTGACTGGTGACCTGGCAGGAGGCGCCACTGTTTGTTGTTGAAAGTTGTTATTTAGAGGAACATTTGATGGATCATAGTAGATGGTGACTGCTGAGATATCTTCATTAATTTTTGTTGATGTTGTAGAAGATTCTGCCGATATAATGGATGCTGATGTTGTAGAAGAGATGGTTGCTGAAACTTGATTTGTTGAAGTGATGGACGGAGCCGTTGTTGATGATATTGATGAATCGGTAGGAATGATTGTTGCTGCTGTTGTAGGAGACTCAGGAATTGTTGTCAAAGGAATTGCTGGATTTGTAGGTTCCGTTGTAGAGATCTGAAGAATACCACCCTTGATTAGACCATCTATGCCGCTTCTCAAATTATCACACCCGTTGACTGCAATTTTGCAATACCCACAACCGAGCTCACACCCGGGGAACACCTGGCACTCTAGAAGCTGAGCTTTAATTTTGACCAGAGGTGTCCGAATTTGTGCAACACTGGTGATCAAAGTAGATGGCTTGTCTTCCTCGATGGCATTAATCCTTGGTCCACCATGGTGAGGCATAGGATTCTTGTTGACATTTGGAGGGGGTGCAAAGTTGAGGGCTTTAGAATCCACCAGATCTTGGACTTTCATTTGCAAGGCCCTGCATTTTTCCGTATTATGGACGGGTGCATTGGAGTGGAAAGCACATCTGGCGTTGACATCATAATTCCTTGGGAGGTTGGAGGGATCTGGTGGTGCCAATGTCCTTAACTCAACCAAGTTGAGCTTCAGGAGTTGTGGCAATAAGGTGGCATAAGGCATAGGGATAGGGTCAATCACCCTGTTTGCCTGTGACGGTCTTTGCTGAAAAGGTCTTTGTTGTTGATTGCTGTTGTTGTTGTTGTAGGTTCTTTGTGGCGGGTATTGAACTTGCTGTTGATAATGTGGTTGTTGTGGTTGATATGCCGATTGCTGAGGAATCGGAGCTGGAATAGTGACAACTGCCACTGATCTGTGAACATACTGAGGTCTGCCCCTGGTGGCATGGACGGCATTTGTCTCACCGGTTCTTCGAGGTCCCACAAAAGGCTTCCTGGGATTACTGGACGAACTTGCACCATTATCAGAAATCTTACCCATTTTCAAAAGGCTTTCAATCCTTTCCCTAGCTATAACTATGTCAGCAAAACTGGTCGAAGAAAAGGCAGCTAGCCTATCAATATATGTTCCTTTCAGAGTATTCTTGAACATGTCGGCCATTTCTCTTTCCGACATGGGTGGTTGGACAGCAGCAACAAGCTGTCTCCACCTTTGGGCATATTCCCTGAAGCTTTCTCTGGAGGACTGAGACATTCCCATCAGAAGGGTTATGTTAGGAGCCATGTCTAGATTGTATTGGTACTGCCTGATGAAGGCTTCAGCTAAGTCCTTCCAGCATCTGATAGTAGCTCTGGTCAAGTGTGAATACCACTCTCTTGAAGCCCCAGTCAAATTGTCTTCAAAATAGAACATCCACAGCTTCTCATCCATGGTGTATGCTTTAAGCCTCCCCAGAAAGGACTGCTGGTGAGTTCGTGGACAGGAGGTCCCATTGTATTTCTCGATGCACGGGGGTTTGAACTTGTGGGGAATTCTTACCCCGTCTACTAACCCCATATCATTTACATCAAAACCCAGGGAATTTTGAGACTCCAGGGACCTCAATTTCTCAGCAATTTCATCAAACCTCCTATCATAGACTTCATCCCCAGCTCCCATGACAGTGAATTGCTCCTCTTGGGGGTCTTCTTGTAAGATTCTCCCCCAGCAGTATTTCCCTGCACATTACCCGGGATATGGACTTCCGGATCTAGATGAGGCCCAAATACAGGTGGATTAACATGAGGCTGTCCCCTCTCATTGTTACTCGTTCCTCCAGTCCCAGGATGAGGTTCCTCGGGAGTTTGTCTTTCTACCAATGCCCTTAACCTTTCTTGGGTCTGAGCCAGACCAGTCATCATAGTCATGAATTGGGCCATTTGGTTCCTCATCTCCACTCTTTCGTTAGCCATCTGGGTTCTGACCTCGGTCAGGTCTTTCTGTACTTGCTCCATTATAATACCCGAAAGGTTGTTGCGAGTAGGATACCGGTGTGCACGGTTGACAGGGAACACTCTTCTGCGAGCAATATTTCCTGAACCACAACAGAGTTAGAAACAAACAAAATAATAAAAAAAACCTACAAAACAAAACAAAAGTTAGTATGCAATGCAGTATGTTTATTTATCTTCCAAGATATCCGGCTTGGCTCTTGGTTTTGACCTTTCCAGACCTCGAGGAAGATGCTTTGATGTTGTTGAGAAAAGAAAACCCAAATGGAAACAAACTAAAATATATTACAAAAGATGCATAATACATAGTCTGTTTTTTTTACAACACATGCCCATGAGGGGTCAAAATACAACATAAAAGAAAAGTACATCAAATAAAAGCAACAACAAACAAAAAGTCAGACATCAAGTCCAAACTCATCCTCCTTAACCTCCTTCAGAAGTGCCTCAGTCACCGGACCAGCTGGATGCTCTGTAATAGTCCTGATGAGGAGGTTTCTGATGGCAATGGCAGTGGTCAGCTTCTTGTGCCTATCTTGGTCCTTTGATCTCTTCAGACCAGCCCTAAGCTTTAACTCTGAAATCTCCTTCTGGGCTGCCAGCAAAGCTTCCTGTTGCTTCTTTTTAATGGCCTCTAACTGCTCAATCCTGGCTTGAGTTCTCTGATCTTCTTGAGTACGAGCTTCAGTGATCCTGACCCACCTAGCTTGACTTTCTTGCAGATAGAGATCAGTCCTAGCCTTCTGAAGCTTGGCCTCTTTACAGGCATTCTTCAATATTTGCTCCCTAGCTCTTGATTTCTAGATGTAGTCCTCTGTTTTCTCAATCTTGGCCAGATGCTCCACCCTAAGCTTCTCCAACCTCTCAATGTCCAGACGACCATCACTCCTCTCCCAGAGGGTTTTCTTCAGAGCTTGAGACAAATTCTCATTCCTTTCCTTCAGCTTCTCAAATTCTTCCAGGCTGACAGTGGCTGCTGGCTGCACTGTGGAGGGTCCAGGTGTGTCCTCAATGGTAAAGGGCATTCCAGTGATCTGAGCTCTAGCATGGGACCATTCATAGTACTGGGCTGAAGCAACATTGTTACACTTCCCAAGAATAGCCACCCCCTTTGTCTGGATGTTGTCCCAAGCCTAGGATGCTTGCCTGACAACAGCTATATTAGGCTTTATCTCACAATACAGGGTCTCAGCTAAATCTTGCACTCTAGGTGGGTGGACCAAAGCATAGCCCAATTGTCTCTTAAACAGCAAAGGATTGTAGTTGATGCAACCCTTCACTCCTACTAGAGGTACATTGGGGTACTGCCCATAGCTAGTGATGATGTCCTTGCCTTTGGTGCTCTGGGTGCACCATCTGATATATTCTGAAGTCAAAGCAATAAGTCTTTTAGCCCAATTCTTCTGTTGGTGAGGATTCAGGAAGGCATCAGTCTTAGGTAAGTGTTTAAGCAGCCAAGTGTGAAATAGAGGAGCACAGCATCTCACCAACTTTCCTCTTTGCTTCTCATTCCTCTGATGAATGGAATAATAGAAATCTCCCAGCAAGGTGGGTACTGGGTTCCTCAGAAGGAAAAGATGAATGGCATTCTTGCTGATAAATTTGGGCTCATCTGCAAACAGTATAACCCCATATATGCTGAGGGCTAACAATGCACAAACTGCCCTACATTCTCCTAAGGAGGCCTTCAGGATGGCCTGAGAAGTCAAAAAGTCTAAGTGCAAACCAGGGATCCCAGCCTTTGTTGTCATGTTTTGCTCAATCAAAATAGGCTCCAGGTACAGTGCTTTTGCTACCTCTCCATTGCTGGGAGAAGTCATCTCTGGGTTGAAGGGAACACCACCCCTGACAGGTACTCCAATCAATGATGAAAACTCCTCCAAAAGAGGTCCTAGCTGAAAGTTTTGGAATGTGAAACATCTCAAAGGGGGGTCATAAAACTGTAGGCAGGTGTGGATCATACTCCTCTGAGAAGGGTCTAGGTCCATAACCATATCAAGGATGCCTCCATAATGCTCTCTGAATAATGGGATGTGGTCTGGAGTGATAAGTGCCTGGACCTGCCTGATACCAGTCAGCACAGGCTCAAAGAAATGATATGATATGTTGCTCTTCCTGGGTGCAGACATGAGTGTTGATGAAGAGCTGAAGACAAGTGCTGATGAAGATCAGGACTGGTACTGGAGATGAGCCACTGATAGGCTAGTGCTGGTGATGAAAGTAGCTGAAGCAGACAATTGATGAAGATAGCTGAAGTAGATAACTGATGAACAGAGGTCTATGCAGATGAAGGGGTCAAAACCAAGCCAAATAAAATGTGGATACCCTGAAAAACAAATAAACAAATGTTAAATGATGCAATGATGATGTATGCAAATGATATGCAAGGGTTTGTGATCAAGATGGATCTGATTTATCTGTCTTGATATAAAGCCCATGTATGTTCAAGAAGTCCAGATGGAGTTTTAGAAATCCAGTAACTGAGGTGGGGGACTCAAATAAAGAGTCACATGTCCAGGGTTAAATCACAAGAATTGTCCAAAGTGGAGTACTCTTAAACAAAATCAGTAATAGGGTATGATGTGGCCAAGGGCACCTGCAAACCTGTAAACAACCCAACCCCCTCACAGGTAGTGTTCTAAAACAAGGATCCTCAGACTTGGATCAGCTATGAGAAGTGTAAGCACTTCTAACCCGGAGGTACAGTGTTTACAATAACCATAAAAGATCCTCCTCTAATTGACCTCAGTTTCTGAAGGTCATAATAAAGGTCATCTAGACTTAGCAGGCTTCCCAGATAGCCCTAGCACTACAGGAAATCTGTAGCACAGAGTTCTCAAGAAGAAACCCATATCTGAACCGTGTTTCATATTCCCGCACCAGACCGAAATGGAATGGGAAAGAACATGAACCACTCTAGCCTAGGTGTCACTCAGGTCCCAGGTATAGGACCTTAAACTCTCAATAGAACCCCACCCACCAAGACAGCAGAACAGATCCAGCATTGATAATGGCAGTATGAAATATGAAAAAAAAACTATAAAGAAAGTAATAAATAAGGTTGTACATAAAGCAATAAATAAAGCAGCTATATAAACACAATTAGCACATAACACCCAAGTAAACACAAATCAAACAAGCGCTAGGAGGAACCCACAAAAAGAACCAGAAGCCCTGGTTACAGTATAAGGGTCCCCAGCAGAGTCGCCAAGCTGTCGCTCCCACCAAAATGACACCTGGTCAGAAGGGGTACAGACGCAAATGGTCGGCGAAAGGAGAGGGAATGAATAGAGTCGCCAGCTAGGCATTTTTATCCCGAAGGAAAGGTAATGCTGCATAAACCTAGGAAAAGATGGATAAGATGGTTGCGAACCAGAGAAACTGAGAAAGGGGGTTGGTTACAACCTGGGAAGGTATTAGCACCCAGATTGTCCGTCGTACTCGACGGGATCCACGCTTAAAAGATTTGTGTTTTAAAGGGGTAGTGTCAGTTCAATTTGTGTATCAAAGCTAGAAAGGATGCAAGTGTCAGTGCAAAAGAAAAGTGAAGTGTATAAGAGAAGTGTCAGTGTAAGAAAAATGAAGTGTATAAGAGAAGTGTCAGTGTAAGAAAAGTGAAGTGTATAAGAGAAGTGTCAGTGTAAGAACAAGAGGGCAAAGCTCAAGAACATGAGGCTAAAAGAATAACGTTGGAAGAGGGGGAATATACAGAGACTTTTGTTCGATAACTGTTAAGTCATGCCTACGTATCCTCTCGTGCAATGAGGAAGTCAGAACACCGTAGTTCGACTCAAAGAGACTGAAAGATAAATTGACTTGTGAACTACTTACTTGCCTATGCTCAAGTGTATGACCTGTCTGGCTCAGGTGCAAACTGTCTTGCATTAGACGGAAGAAGCAAGTTCTTGGTTGTGAGTGAATGAGGTGAGAAAAGAATCCCGGAGGAGACGATTATTGTTTGTTTTTTATATTTTCAATCTTTTATTGATTTTTGGGAGTTTGTCATAAGAAAATGAGCTTAAGCCTAAACCCATGGGTTAGTAAACTCATCACATCTTCCCTTTGAGTAGGGGTAATGAGGATACCTTAAGCATGAAGTAAGCACCTCACACTTAATCACCATGATGTAGGATTAAGATCATTAACCTACTTGTATCTATTTAGATGTTTTTGTTGTTTTTGTTTAGTGTTAAGTAATGAGTTTAAGCCATAATCAGGGATTTAATGGACTCATTACACCATCCTAATAGAAGGATAATAGATGAGAACATTTAAGTAGAGGAAGACTCCTCAACTTAATCCATGATTAGGGATTAACCTCATGACAAAACAAAACCTTTATTAAAGTGTATTTTAGCTAATGATGGGATTAAGAAGTGAATTTTATGGTTTGTAAGACAACCTGAGGGGGACTTGTCCATTAACATTAGGGTTAGTCCTTCTTAACCAATTAAGGAAGAATTAGAACCCTAATGCAAGGCCCAAGTTACAAGCTTGATGTCTTAGTGATTATTAGATGAATTGGTTAAAGGAATTAAACACATTAAGTGTTAACACTTAGGTTTAAAGTTATACACTCCATCCTAATAGAAGGATGCAGGCATAAGCTTAATCACAAAGCCTTAAAGCCTTTAGGGTTTAGTCCTTGATTATGAGGTGAGAAGAGAAGACTCAATGATGACACAAAGGTGAAACTAAATGGGGGACTAATAAAACCCTAATTATTATCATGCTTGGTTGTTCCTAGGGTTAATGAGGTTTACAAGAAGATCTTCAGAGAAAACCACCAGGAAGGAAGCAGATGAAAGGAGCAAGAAGCAAAGAGAAGCAAAACAACTTGCTTCACTTAAGAAGACAAGTTGCTTGAAGAAAGAAAGTAAGAGATGAACATGAATGAGCAAGCTCACTCTAAAACACATACAAAATGCAGCAAAGAAAGTATGAAAGAGATGAAAAGAGATTGTGAGAAGTGAAGGCAAATTCACTTCTCAAACAACTTACCACCTGAAAAGTTAGCACAAGAAAATGAAATGCAATGAGAATGGGATGAAATGCCATGGTTCAAACCAAAACCAGAAGCATAAACATGATGTTAATGATGCTAAGAGAAGATGCAAACACAAGGAAAGACATGAGGATGATCATACAAGTATATGGATGCAGATGAAGCATGCTTGGGACCATGAAAGTTCATGAAAGCTTATGAAATGCAATGGACATACAACATGGCAAATGAAAGATGAAATGATCAAACATGATTCTAATATGTCCTAAGATGTATTATGAATCATGTGGATGCACAAAATGTCATGGCAGGTCATTGGATGCAAGCAAATGAAAGAAGGATGCAAAGGAAAGCACAAATTAGGGTTACATACAACATGCAAAGCAAAAACTCAAAACCAGAAACAAATGACATGACAAAAAAATGAAAATGCAATCAAAGATAACCTAAACCTATACAAGTTCACTGCCCAAAGGAGGGGACCTAACTCTTAACCTAGTGAAAGTTATGAATTTCCTAAGATTACTAGGGTTTTGGGGTACCTCATCATAAAAAATGTAAAATAAATTGAAAATGGAAGATCAATTCAAACCAAATTTACCCTATAAACTACATTCCATGAAGGATGCAATGCAATAAGAACCAACATCAAACTCTCAAAGGTTAGGCAGAATGGATTTTTCAAAGTTTGCACAAAAATATTGCCTTAAAATGAATTTAATTCCATGGAAAATTTTCAAAATGCATCAAGAACAAAAAAGAAATTTGGTTTGAAGTTTGATAATGTTTCTAAATGTTTTAAAATGCAATGTGAATTTTTTGGTGATTTTTAAATACCTAAATGCATTTTTAATTAATTAATTTTCATTAACTAATTAAAAATAAACATTTAAATGATTTAAAAATGATTTTTAATGCAAAAAATAAAAATAAAAATATTTTTGGGTTCTGAAAATTAATAAAAGATTTGATAAAAATTTTCTGAATTTTTTAATGTATTTTGCTATTTTAAATAATTCGTGCAAATTAAATGAAAAGAAAATGAAATAAAAATTAAAATATGAGAAGTATGCACATCCACTGGCTGAGATTCAAATGGAAAATGAGGGAATTGACCCGCGCGCATCTGGACGGCCCACGTTTAAACTGGCTGGATTAAATTAAATCTGATTAATTAATTTAATTAAATGGGATTAGGGTTTAATGAAATGATCCAGGCCATTCATATGCGCGGGAGTCAACAAAAGTCAGTCAGATCTATGGTCCAAATTCAAACTTTGCCTTAAACGTGATTAATGCCCTAATGACATTCAGGTGGCCGGAAATGAGCTCCGGTCATCTTCTCCGGCCACACCTCCCCAGAGAATTTCCCAAATCACTCCCCAGGCCATTTCTGGAGCTCTAAAGCTCCAGATCACTTCCTCTCACCTCCCTAAACTCATCCCTGACCTCAAAAACAATTTATTTCTAAGCATGAACCAGATTCGAAGCAAGATACAAAAATGGCAGAAATTTCAGACAAGCCATACATACTCATTTCTCAACCATTTTCGAAAATTTAAAGTTCAGTGTGACCAGGAAAGCAAGCTTAATCATTTAGAAACTTAAAACAAGAGTTCTGGAAAAATGTTTTCACATGGCTACCTGAGATGGAGCTTTCAATCCAGGAGCTTTTTGACTGCTTCCTTGCTTCAAAATGAACCCAATGAACCTCCTGAGGAGTTTGCAAAGCTTGTATGGAGTTTATTTTGGCTGGTTTGTGAGATTGATGAAGTTCTGTTCAGTGAGGGATGAGAATCGTGTTTTTGATATGTAGGGTTTCAGGTCAAAGTAATGGTTGGTAACTGGTCAGTGGATCATGGTGAGTGTTTCTGTGAAGTTTATTTTGATGTTTGAAGCTTGTTTGAGGAGATTAGAATGAAAATGCATAAGAGGTGAGTTTGGAGAATGCTGGCTTGTGGGAGAGATCAGGTTGTGTTGTGTTATATGTTGGGTTGCTTTTGGTACACATATCAATCCTTGATAGGTCAGAGAGTTGTTGTGGAGCAGTGTGATTGGTATGGAGCAAAATGCATAAAGTCAACTTTTTGTGTAAGAGAGGTATGGGTCAATGACAGGCCAAGGAAAAAGGGGTGTCCTGTGCAGCAATGATTTAGGAGAGCCATAGGATCAGTCTTGAGGCCAATTAGCAAGTGGATTAGGGTTTGTGTGAGGTTTTGCAACTTTGTGATCTTTTGGCCCTTTTGTAATTACTTGAAGCATAATTCATGAAAATGGGAGGTTCTTTTGTGCAATCTGATTTTTAGGTCATGGTTCATGTTTGTGCAAAGGTTAGAAGTCACATTGAAGTCATATTTTGCAATGGCAAGAGGTTTTGCAACTTTGTGATCTTTTGTACAAAACTTGAAATTATGTGATTTTGTCCAACTTTGACAAGCCATAACTTTTGATCCAAAATGAATTAGAATGAGTTCTTGTACTTTTTGAAAAGGGAATGATCCATTCTACAACTTTCATGACCAAAGTTTTCTCATTTGAAGCATTTTTGAATCAATAAGAGGAGGTTGAAAAACTTCCCAAAATGGCAAGTTTACATTACAAGTCACTTTCCCAAAAAGGCAATTTTGCAAATGGCTTGAAATTCTTCAATTTTGTGAACTTCTAACATCTTATATGATCAAATAAAGATCATACACATTCAAAATGATGGAGAACACCCTTTGGTTGGGTCATTGGGGGCCTCAGATGCCCAGATTTTAGACTGACTTGCTCAAGAAGCCATCTTGTGATCAGATGCCTTCCCCATGGAATTTCTTCATGAAAATTGATATGCATGATCCTCATAACATATAGAGACCAATAGAAACAATAATGACCAAAATTTTTGGAGTTATAGCCTTTGAAACCAAAACCCTAATTCTAGGTCATCTATGCAGTTAAGCCTGGCTCTGCTTCCATGCCTCTCTCAGTTCTTGTGATTCTTTGACTCCTTTGATCTTGAGAGGATATAATATGATGCTTGAACATACATGGACCTTTTTGAAGTGGTTGAAGACCTTTGAAGTGGCTCAAATGGCTCAGGGATGGCTCATATCACAAACCCTAGATGCAGATGACTTAGAAGCAATGCAGTGAATCAAAAATGTGGTATGAGATGCTATGATTGAATTTATGCATATGAAAAGATCACAAGCCATGGTGTGAATGGGTGAGGGCAAATTTGAGGTGTTTACAGTTGCCCCTATTCAAGCATGAGTTAACTGTGCAGGATGTAAGCAACGACTTAACATTTAAACAAGATAACTTGTGGTTGAATACCAAAGACAATCCAAAATTTGCACTCACAGAATGAAGAAGAAAAGGGATATAGATTGTAAAAGAAAATAAAGTATAATTATAAAGTTCGGGCGACGGAGGACGACCGTCGAGCAGAGGACGACTGCTGGGGATGAAGCAATGACGGGGACGGCCGACATGCTGGGGATATAAGAGATTTTGATGGGGAAGGCCATCAAGTAGAGCTGTAAGACTCTCTGGGGATTATAGGTAGAGTGAATGATGGAGACGATCATCAAGCTCAAGGCATAAATGAAATAAATGATGAGGTACGTCATCAGAGGTGAAGGACGATCACCTAGCAGGGGACGACTGCTCTGTTGGGGATAAGATGAGGGACGACCATCTAAGGTGAAGGACGATCACCCGGCAGGGTACGGCTGCCGAAAGCATCACGACATAGGACGAATGTCGGATAAGAAAGGTCGACGATAGGGACGGCCATCGGATAAGCATGATGAAGGACGATCATCAAGAGGTGAAGGACGATCACCTAGCAGGGTACGATTGCTCTCAGGGTTTATCATGACATATGACGAATGTCAGATAACAAGATCAACGATGGGGACGGCCATCGGATAAAATGATGAAGGACGATCATCAGGAGGTGAAGGACGATCACCTAGCAGGGGACGGCTGCGGAAAATATCACGACATAGGACGAATGTCGGATAGGAAGGGGTTCTAATGAATAGAGACTCCACTGGGAATGATGAAGGACGATCATCAAAAAGGTGAAGGACGATCACCTGGCAGGGTACGGCTGTCGAAAAGGTATCATGACATAGGACGAATGTCAGATAGAAAGGAAGTAGTTTAGCAAGTTTCGTTGGGGACTTCGCTGGGGAATAGTAAACATGGACGAGTGTTTACATCCAAGAAATGAGAGGTATAAGTGTTTGGCACTGTGTATAGATTAAAGATGCGGACGAGCATCCTTAAGACTATGATACGGACGGGTATCAGGTAGAAACAAACACTCGACGCATGTTCAGAGATGATGATACAGACGAGTACCAACTGGTTAACAGAGAACACGGACGAGTGTCGAATCTGAGGGGATATAAGTGGTGTATACAAGATACGGACGAGTATCTGCATAAGTAAAGAGTATGAGCAACGAGTGTCGGAAAAAGTGTATTATAAACAAGTATATGATTCTCTAAGTGTTTAGGTAACTATGCTGGAGAAGGTGACACGGACGAGTGTCAAGGAGGTGTGTACATATGTATCTGTGAGTGCAAAGGGGACGCTTTGGCTTTCTACTGGGGATATGACACGGACGGATGTCAGGAAGTATCTGTATTTTTAAGGAAAATGCTTTGGCTCTCTGGTGATGAATTTGAGAGGTATTTGTATATTTTTGATTTACACAGGGCTTATGATTATGCAATATGTTTGATTTTTGCCGCAATGCTCCGTATTAGACGAAATGCTACGCTCCGTGGGGAAAATATGATGCGAATGCTATGATTATGCAAAGATAACGATCCGGGACCCGGATCATGTTGCTGTGAAGATCTCTGACTGATCTGCTTGAAGTGGACATCCCAACTGGGGATGAGATCATTTGTAGATCTGATAAGATGTATCTGCATGGGGGAACAGGTCACTGATAGACCCATCTCAGTAATGGGAGACCCAGCTGGGGTTTGTAGAAGCTTTCTTCCCTCTGTTGTGAGTTCTTCATGCGTTGCTCTTCTGGATAAAAGTTGAAACTCTGTGGGGAGGTAGTTTCTTGGTTGGCACTTGGCTGGGGAAGAAGAAAGATCACTGGAAGATCTTTCTAGAGGTTTCTGTAGGGATCCTGCTGAGGATGATGCTCGACAACTCAGCTGGGGAGAGAACACCTCCGGTGCTAATCTAGAATATGGACTGAATAGATAATGATTTGACAGCTTGCTGGGGAGAAGCTTTCATGCCCCATGCTGCGCTTTGGATACCTGCAATCCTGTAAAGGTAAAGAAAAGCACAAGTATCCCGAGGTATCCCTTACTGGATTCCATCATAGGAGTTTAGACACTCCCGGGAGTAAGCATATTTCCTGTAAGCATGTAATTCAGGAAAGACGCATCTGTATTTATGCGATCAACAAATTAATGACATCGGACATTTTTGCAAATAAAAGAGTATGAGACAGTGTGTGACTGAAAATCTGATTTTATTAATTCGAGTGCCCTGAATTTGGCAAGATACATTCAAAGAAACGGATCCCCTGAAATGAGTGAATCGTTACAAATTGAAAAACAAAAAGATACTGGCAATTTTGATGACGCTTCAAGGAGCTTCCCTTTTGCTATGACTCGTATGACATTTGACGTCCTTCTATTCTTGCTTTCTGAAGGAGGCTGATTCTGAACGAAGCTTGACCCTTTTAGAGTTTACCATGTTGTAAGTGATACAGATGAATACAGAATGCAGTTGTTCGCTTATTCCCTTATTTTGCATGGATCGCCCTTTCGGGTTTTCAATCCACCGGGATACCCATTTTTGCGTGAGTTGTCCAATGCGGCTTTTCAACTCAGCGGGTGTACATTTTTTTATTTATTTTCCCTTATTTTTGCCCGAGTCTTTTATTCTGTTTTTGACTCGCCGGGATGCCCTATTTTTGCCTGGACTTACATTCTATTTTTATGTCCACCGGGTCATTTTATGCGAAGTATTATTTAACTGCATCTGAATTCACAAGGGACTGGAAATCTTCACCATGCATAGTGTTGAGCATCAGTGCTCCACCAGAGAAAAATTTCTTTACTACGAATGGCCCCTCATAGTTCGGAGTCCACTTGCCCCTGTGGTCTGTATGAGGAGGGAGGAGTCTCTTTAGCACGAGATCTCCTACTTGGTACTCTCGGAGCCTGACTTTCTGATCGAAGGCCTTCTTCATTCTTTTCTGATAATGCTGCCCATGACAGATTGCAGCCAATCTCTTCTCTTCAATTAGACTCAGTTGTTCGTATCGGGACCGGACCCATTCCGCTTCATTCAGCTTAACATCCATTAGTACCCGCAGGGAGGGTAATTCAACTTCAACAGGTATGACTGCTTCCATACCATACACAAGTTGATACGGTGTTGCCCCAGTGGATGTTCTGATTGACGTACGATACCCATGTAAGGCGAATGGTAGCATTTCATGCCAGTCTTTGTAGGTAACCACCATCTTTTGCACAATCTTCTTGATATTCTTGTTAGCCGCCTCAACAGCGCCGTTCATCTTTGGCCTGTAAGGAGAAGAATTGTGGTGTTGGACATTGAAGTCCCGGCATAGCTCTGCCATCATTTTATTATTCAAGTTGGAACCATTATCAGTAATGATTCGCTCGGGTACTCCATACTGACAGATGATGTCTCTCTTCAGAAATCGGGCTACCACTTGCCTTGTAACATTTGCATAGGAAGCTGCTTCAACCCACTTGGTAAAATAGTCAATGGCTACCAGGATGAATCTGTGGCCATTTGAAGCAGTCGGTTCAATCTTGCCAATCATATCAATTCCCCACATGGCAAAGGGCCAGGGTGAAGACATCACATTCAAAGGATTCGGAGGCACATGCACTTTATCCGCATAAATCTAGCATTTATGACATTTTCTGGCATACGCACAACAGTCTGCATCCATTGTGATCCAGTAATAGCCCGATCTTAGCAACTTTTTAGCCATAGCATGTCCTCCTGCATGGGTGCCAAAAGATCCTTCGTGCACCTCGTGCATTAACAAGTCTGCTTCTGTCCTATCAACGCATCTGAGGAGTACCATATCAAAGTTTCTCTTGTACAGGGAACCGTCAGTATTCAAAAAGAAACTACCAGCAAGCCTTCTTAATGTCTTCTTATCATTGGAAGATGCCCCAGGTGGGTAAGTTTGATCCTCCAAGAAGCATTTAATGTCGTGGAACATAGGCTTATCATCTTCAACAACATCTGCTGAGAACACGTATGCTGGTCTGTCAAGTCTGGACACTAAAATACGAGGCACAAAGTTGGCAGCTTGAACTTTGATCATGGATGAAATAGTAGCCAAAGCATCTGCAAACTGATTCTCGTCTCGAGGGATATACTCAAGCTTGACTGTTGTGAAGAAAGTCAACAACCACCTTGTATAATCCCGGTAAGGTATCAGATGATCTTGGTGGGTGTACCATTTGCCGTTGGTTTGATTGATTACCAGAGCTGAATCTCCAAATACAGTCAAAGTCTTGATCCTTAGGTCAATGGCTTCCTCAAGACCCATAATACAAGCCTCGTATTCAGCTTCGTTGTTAGTGCAGTTGAAGGTGAGTTTTTCCGAGAAAGGCATGTGAACCCCTTTAGGCGTAATGAGTATTGCACCAATACCACGACCATTCATATTAACAGCCCCATCAAACATCATAGTCCATTCTTCTTCTGGGTCAGGCCCTTCAGTGTGAATAGGCTCTTCATGATCTTTTGCTTTTATGAACATGATGTCTTCATCAGGGAAGTCAAATCTCATAGGATGGTAATCATCAATAGGTTGCTCAGCAAGATAATCAGACAATACACTGCCCTTGATGGCTTTTTGAGATGTGTATTGAATGTCATATTCCGTGAGGATCATTTGCCATCTTGCAACCCGTCCGATAAGTGCTGGCTTCTCAAAAATGTACTTGACTGGGTCCATCTTTGATATCAATAAAGTAGTGTGGGTCAACATATACTGTCTCAGTCGGCGAGCAGCCCACGCTAAAGCACAACAAGTTTTCTCGAGCAGTGAATAACGTTGTTCACAGTCGGTAAACTTTTTGCTTAGGTAGTATATTGCATACTCTTTTCGACCAGACTCGTCATGCTGGCCCAACACACACCCCATTGACTCTTCTAATACTGTCAAGTACATGATTAGAGGTCTTCCTTCAACTGGAGGCATAAGGATAGGAGGCTCTTGCAAGTATTCCTTGATTTTGTCAAAAGCCCTTTGGCAGTCTTCGTTCCACCTGACCGTTTGTTCTTTTCTTAACAGCTTGAACAAAGGCTCACAGGTTGCTGTAAGGTGAGATATGAACCGTGAAATGTAGTTCAATCTACCTAGAAACCCCCGAACTTCCTTCTCTGTCTTCGGTGCAGGCATTTCTTGAATGGCTTTAACTTTGTCAGGGTCAACTTCAATTCCCTTCTCACTTACAATAAATCCCAGCAGCTTACCAGATCGCACCCCGAATGTGCACTTGTTGGGGTTTAACTTCAATTGGTATTTCCTCAGACGCTCG
Organism: Lathyrus aphaca; assembly: GCA_963966055.1. Lineage (NCBI taxonomy): Eukaryota > Viridiplantae > Streptophyta > Magnoliopsida > Fabales > Fabaceae > Lathyrus > Lathyrus aphaca. Next base: position 184,512,280 of record OZ014522.1, read on the forward strand.
AATAACTTCAGCAGATTTACCAGGTGGTCTTCTTCTGTGAGGGACTTGGCAATCATGTCATCCACATAACATTCAATTTCTTTATGGATCATGTCATGGAATAGTGTTACCATAGCCCGTTGATAAGTTGCACCCGCATTCTTCAGTCCGAATGGCATCACCTTGTAACAGAACGTGCCCCAGGGTGTGATGAAAGTTGTCTTCTCCATGTCTTCAGGTGACATTTTGATCTGATTGTATCCTGAAAATCCGTCCATGAAGGAGAACACCGAGAACTGAGCTGTATTATCAACCAATACATCGATGTGAGGTAAAGGGAAGTCATCTTTCGGGCTAGCTCTGTTCAGATCCCGGTAATCCACACACATCCTCACCTTGCCGTCTTTCTTAGGCACAAGTACAATATTAGCAACCCACGACGGATAGCTAGTCACCGCAAGGAAATCGGCGTCCCACTACTTTTGTACCTCTTCCTTTATCTTCATTGCCATATCTGGGCGAGTATGGCGCAACTTCTGTTTTACCGGTGGGCAGTCTTCTTTCAAAGGCAGCTTGTGCATGACAATGTCAGTGTCCAACCCTGGCATATCCTGATAAGACCAAGCGAAAACATCCACATACTCTCGAAGCATATCAATCAGTTGTTCTTTCACTGAGTCTTGTAGGCAGGCCCCGATCTTAACCTCTTTCACATCTTCTTCCGTACCAAGATTAACCGTTTCAACCTCCTCCTGATGAGGATTGATAACCTTCTCCTCTTGCCTTAACAACCTGGCTAGCTCTTCAGGAAGCTCATAATCTTCTTCAACCCCTTCATCAGCTTGATTGATTGGATTGTCAAAGTCATACGAAGTCATAGCAGTGTTGTTGTCGGTGCAATCTGAAAGGCACTCTCTGCAAGGGTTTAGATTGGTTTATTTTAGTGATCAATTTTAATCTTGTTTAGAAAAAGTGAAATGAAGTTATCATTTTGGAAAGCATTGCCATTTTATTTTTGTACAAAAAGAAAAATGAAAAACAGTGAGCGGAAAAGAAAAAGACTCATTTGCAAAAGATGTCCGATATTCATTGATTAATCCATTTGCACAAAATTACAAGATGGCCCGATTACAAAATGAGTCTTGACATCTTGGGCAAGATGCAAGACTTGATGCATGCTTAAAAAATACAGGAAATAATAATTACTCTGCAGGAGTAACCCTTATAATTTCCTGGGAAGACCAGTTAAGGACTTGGCTCCCCGGGATCCTTGGACGTATCCAGCTCTCCAGGTTGCGGTCGCTTTCCCCCTCGTCTTCCAAGTTGTTCACTGCATCCAGGGTGAGCATTCCCCTGCTGACAAAACTGGGCTTCTTGGCAGCCTCTGATTGATCTTGTTGAGTTGGTCTGTAACCCAACCCAAATCTGTCTTCTTTCTTCTCCACGGGCAACAGCTTGCCCCAGCCTTGGGCAGTACCCTCTTCAACAACCTTCCGGGCTTGCTGATAAGACGTTATGGAGGTTCCCAGTACAGCAGATGCTTCATTAATGTTCAGGGCCTCAAACCCTTGGCTCATAGTTTCATGGATCTCTCCATCCATTTCTATGTACTTATACGTAGCCAGATGGCTAACAAAGATGTCTTCTTCCCCACAGATGGTGATGATCTGGCCTTCCCATTCGAATTTCAGCTTCTGGTGAAGGGTAGACGTAACAGCGCCAGCGGCATGAATCCAGGGTCTACCCAACAAACAGCTGTAGGCCGGCTGAATGTCCATCACATAGAAGGTAGTTCTAAAAGTTTGCGGGCCAATCATCACAGGAAGATCAATCTCCCCAAGCACTGATCTTTTAGAGCCATCAAATGCTCTCACTACCAAGTTACTTGGACGCAGTGCCAAGCCATCATACTCCAGCTTCACTAAGGCTTTCTTTGGTAGAACATTGAGTGGGGACCCAGTGTCCACCAGTACATGAGATAGAACAACACCTTTGCATTCCAAGGTGATATGTAAAGCCTTGTTGTGGTTACGTCCCTCCGTTATTAAGTCAGCATTGGTGAAGCCCAGTCCATGACTGGTGTTGACATTTGCCACCACAGTTTCTAGCTGATTAACAGTGATCTCCTCTGGCACGTATGCTGCGTGCAGGACTTTCAATAATGCATTCCTGTGAGCTTCAGAACACATCAACAGAAATAATATGGAGATTTTTGAGGGAGTTTGGTGAAGCTGATCCACCACCTTGTAATCACTTCTCTTGATGATTCTCATAAACTCGTCTACATCTTGCTCAAAAGATGTCTTCTGAGTTTCTCTGACAATTGGCTCTTCAAATTCCACACTCTTTCCTTTTGCTTTAGCAGCAGCTTCTGCTTCAGCATTAGGTCTTTGTGTTTGTGAGGCAAAAAGACGTCCGCTTCTGGTGAAGACCCCGCCTCCCCTGACATTATCAATTTGTGGAGAAGAGGTTGAAGAATCCAAAGTGATTTTATCCCCGTTACAGTAGAGATCAGAGTCGTAATGCCAAGGTATGGCATTACTGCTTTCATATGGAACTGGTCCAGGCACCGTAATGGTAACTGGACTGACTGCTGCAGAGGAGGGTACTGAAATGGTGTGCGGATCGTAGTAAATGGTGACTGGTGACCTGGCAGGAGGCGCCACTGTTTGTTGTTGAAAGTTGTTATTTGGAGGAACATTTGATGGATCATAGTAGATGGTGACTGCTGAGATATCTTCATTAATTTCTGTTGATGTTGTAGAAGATTTTGCCAATATAATGGATGTTGATGTTGTAGAAGAGATGGTTGCTGAAACTTGATTTGTTGAAGTGATGGACGGAGCCGTTGCTGATGATATTGATGAATCAGTAGGAATGATTGTTGCTGCTGTTGTAGGAGACTCAGGAATTGTTGTCAAAGGAATTGCTGGATTTGTAGGCGCCGTTGTTTAGATCTGAAGTATACCATCCTTGATAAGACCATCTATGCCGCTTCTCAAATTATCATACCCGTTGACTGCAATGTTGCAATACCCACAACCGAGCTCACACCCGGGGAACACCTGACACTCTAGAAGCTGAGCTTTAATTTCGACCAGAGGTATCCGAATTTGTGCAACACTGGTGATCAAAGTAGATGGCTTGTCTTCCTCGATGGCATTAATCCTTGGTCCACCATTGTGAGGCATAGGATTCTTGTTGACATTTGGAGGGGGTGCAAAGTTGAGGGCTTTAAAATCCACCAGATCTTGGACTTTCATTTGCAAGGCCCTGCATTTTTCCGTATTATGGCCGGGTGCATTGGAGTGGAAAGCACATCTGGCGTTGACATCATAATTCCTAGGGAGGTTGGAGGGATCTGGTGGTGCCAATGTCCTTAACTCAACCAAGTTGAGCTTCAGGAGTTGTGGCAATAAGGTGGCATAAGGCATAGGGATAGGGTCAATCACCCTATTTGCCAGTGACGGTCTTTGCTGAAAAGGTCTTTGTTGTTGATTGCTGTTGTTGTTGTAGGTTCTTTGTGGCGGGTATTGAACTTGCTGTTGATAATGTGGTTATTGTGGTTGATATGCCGGTTGCTGAAGAATCGGAGCTGGAATAGTGACAGCTGCCACTGATCTGTGAACATACTGAGGTCTGCCCCTGGTGGCATGGACGACATTTGTCTCACCGGTTCTTCGAGGTCCCACAAAAGGCTTCCTGGGATTACTGGACGAACTTGCACCATTATCAGAAATCTTACCCATTTTCAAAAGGCTTTCAATCCTTTCCCCAGCTATAACTATGTCAGCAAAACTGGTGGAAGAAAAGGCAGCTAGCCTATCAATATATGTTCCTTGCAGAGTATTCATGAACATGTCGGCCATTTCTCTTTCCGACATGGGTGGTTGGACAGCAGCAGCAAGCTGTCTCCACCTTTGGGCATATTCCCTGAAGCTTTCTCTGGAGGACTGAGACATTCCCATCAGAAGGGTTCTGTTAGGATCCATGTCTAGATTGTATTGGTACTGCCTGATGAAGGCTTCAGCTAAGTCCTTCCAGCATCTGATAGTAGCTCTGGTCAAGTGTGAATACCACTCTCTTGAAGCCCCAGTCAAACTGTCTTCAAAATAGAACATCCACAGCTTCTCATCCATGGTGTATGCTTTAAGCCTCCCCAGAAAGGACTGCAGGTGAGTTCGTGGACAGGAGGTCCCATTGTATTTCTCGAAGCACGGGGGTTTGAACTTGTGGGGAATTCTTACCCCGTCTACTAACCCCATATCCATTACATCAAAACCCAGGGAATTTTGAGACTCCAGGGACCTCAATTTCTCAGCAATTTCATCAAACCTCCTATCATAGACTTCATCCCCAACTCCCATGACAGTGAATTGCTCCTCTTGGGGGTCTTCTTGGAAGATTCTCCCCCCAGCAGTATTTCCCTGCACATTACCCGGGATATGGACTTCCGGATCTAGATGAGGCCCAAATACAGGTGGATTAACATGAGGCTGTCCCCTCTCATTGTTACTCGTTCCTCCAGTCCCAGGATGAGGTTCCTCGGGAGTTTGTCTTTCTACCAATGCCCTTAACCTTTCTTGGGTCTGAGCCAGACCAGTCATCACAGTCATGAATTGGGCCATTTGGTTCCTCATCTCCACTCTTTCGTTAGCCATCTGGGTTCTGACCTCGGTCAGGTCTTGCTGTACTTGCTCCATTATAATACCCGGAAGGTTGTTGCGAGTAGGATACCGGTGTGCACGGTTGACAGGGAAAACTCTTCTGCGAGCAATATTTCCTGAACCACAACAGAGTTAGAAACAAACAAAATAATAACAAAACCTACAAAACAAAACAAAAGTTAGTATGCAATGCAGTATGCTTATTTATCTTCCAAGGTATCCAGCTTGGCTCTTGGTTTTGACCTTTCCAGAACTCGAGGAAGATGCTTTGATGTTGTTGAGAAAAGAAAACCCAAATGGAAACAAACTAAAATATATTACAAAAGATGCATAATACATAGTCTGTTTTTTTTACAACACATGCCCCTGAGGGGTCAAAATACAACATAAAAGAAAAGTACATCAAATAAAAGCAACAACAAACAAAAAGTCAGACATCAAGTCAAAACTCATCCTCCTTAACTTCCTTCAGAAGTGCCTCAGTCACCGGACCAGCTGGATGCTCTGTAATAGTCCTGATGAGGAGGTTTCTGATGGCAATGGCAATGGTCAGCTTCTTGTGCCTATCTTGGTCCTTTGATCTCTTCAGACCAACCCTAAGCTTTAACTCTGAAATCTCCTTCTGGGCTGCCAGCAAAGCTTCCTGTTGCTTCTTTTCAATGGCCTCTAACTGCTCAATCCTGGCTTGAGTTCTCTGATCTTCTTGAGTACGAGCTTCAATGATCCTGACCCACCTAGCTTGACTTTCTTGCAGATAGAGATCAGTCCTAGCCTTCTGAAGCTTGGCCTCTTTACAGGCATTCTTCAATATTTGCTCCCCAGCTCTTGATTTCTTGATGTAGTCCTCTGTTTTCTCAATCTTGGCCAGATGCTCCACCCTAAGCTTCTCCAACCTCTCAATGTCCAGACGACCATCACTCCTCTCCCAGAGGGTTTTCTTCAGAGCTTGAGACAAATTCTCATTCCTTTCCTTCAGCTTCTCAAATTCTTCCAGGCTGACAGTGGCTGCTGGCTGCACTGTGGAGGGTCCAGGTGTGTCCTCAATGGTAAAGGGAATTCCAGTGATCTAAGCTCTAGCATGGGACCATTCATAGTACTGGGCTGAAGCAACATTGTTACACTTCCCAATAAATCTTGCACTCTAGGTGGGTGGACCAAAGCATAGCCCAATTGTCTCTTAAACAGCAAAGGATTGTAGTTGATGCAACCCTTCACTCCTACTAGAGGTACATTGGGGTACTGCCCACAGCTAGTGATGATGTCCTTGCCTTTGGTGCTCTGGGTGCACCATCTGATATCATCTGAAGTTAAAGCAATAAGTCTTTTAGCCCAATTCTTCTATTGGTGAGGATTCAGGAAGGCATCAGTCTCAGGTAAGTGTTTAAGCAGCCAAGTGTGAAATAGAGGAGCACAACATCTCACCAACTTTCCTCTTTGCTTCTCATTCCTCTGATGAATGGAATAATAGAAATCTCCCAGCAAGGTGGGTACTGGGTTCCTCAGAAGGAAAGGATGAATGGCATTCTTGCTGATAAATTTGGGCTCATCTGCAAACAGTATAACCCCATATATGATGAGGGCTAACAATGCACAAACTGCCCTCCATTCTCCCAAGGAGGCCTTCAGGATGGCCTGAGAAGTCAAAAAGTCTAAGTGCAAACCAGGGATCCCAGCCTTTGTTGTCATGTTTTGCTCAATCAAAATAGGCTCCAGGTACAGTGCTTTTGCTACCTCTCCATTGCTGGGAGAAGTCATCTCTGGGTTGAAGGGAACACCACCCCTGACAGGTACTCCAATCAATGATGAAAACTCCTCCAAAAGAGGTCCTAGCTGAAAGTTTTGGAATGTGAAACATCTCAAAGGGGGGGTCATAAAACTGTAGGCAGGTGTGGATCATACTCCTCTGAGAAGGGTCTAGGTCCATAACCATATCAAGGATGCCTCCATAATGCTCTCTGAATAATGGGATGTGGTCTGGAGTGATAAGTGCCTGGACCTGCCTGATACCAGTCAGCACAGGCTCAAAGAAATGATATGATATGTTGCTCTTCCTGGGTGCAGACATGAGTGCAGATGAAGAGCTGAAGACAAGTGCTGATGAAGATCAGGACTGGTACTGGAGATGAGCCACTGATAGGCTAGTGCTGGTGATGAAAGTAGCTGAAGCAGACAATTGATGAAGATAGCTGAAGCAGATAACTGATGAACAGAGGTCTATGCAGATGAAGGGGTCAAAACCAAGCCAAATAAAATGTGGATACCCTGAAAAACAAATAAACAAATGTTAAATGATGCAATGATGATGTATGCAAATGATATGCAAGGGTTTGTGATCAAGCTGGATCTGATTTATTTGTCTTGATATAAAGCCCATGTATGTTCAAGAAGTCCAGATGGAGTTTTAGAAATCCAGTAACCGAGGTGGGGGACTCAAATAAAGAGTCACATGTCCAGGGTTAAATCACAAGAACTGTCCAAAGTGGAGTACTCTTAAACAAAATCAGTAACAGGGTATGATGTGGCCAAGGGCACCTGCAAACCTGTAAACAACCCAACCCCCTCACAGGTAGTGTTCTAAAACAAGGATCCTCAGACTTGGATCAGTTATGAGAAGTGTAAGCACTTCTAACCCGGAGGTACAGTGTTTACAATAACCATAAAAGACCCTCCTCTAATTTACCTCAGTTTCTGAAGGTCATAATAAAGGTCATCCAGACTTAGAAGGCTTCCCAGATAGCCCTAGCACTACAGGAAATCTGTAGCACAGAGTTCTCAAGAAGAAACCCATATCTGAACCGTGTTTCATATTCCCGCACCAGACCGAAATGGAATGGGAAAGAACATGAACCACTCTAGCCTAGGTGTCACTCAGGTCCCAGGTATAGGACCTTAAACTCTCAATAGAACCCCACCCACCAAGACAGCAGAACAGATCCAGCATTGATAATGGCAGTATGAAATATGAAAAAAAAAACTGTAAAGAAAGCAATAAATAAGGCTTTACATAAAGCATTAAATAAAGCAGCTATATAAACACAATTAGCACATAACACCCCAGTAAACACAAATCAAACAAGCGCTAGGAGGAACCCACAAAAAGAACCAGAAGCCCTGGTTACAGTATAAGGGTCCCCAGCAGAGTCGCAAGGTTGTCGCTCCCACCAAAATGACACCTGGTCAGAAGGGGTACAAACGCGAACGGTCGGCGAAAGGAGAGGGAATGAATAGAGTCGCCAGCTAGGCATTTTTATCCCGAAGGAAAGGTAATGCTGCATAAACCTAGGAAAAGATGGATAAGACGGTTGCGAACCAGAGAAACTGAGAAAGGGGGTTGGTTACAACCTGGGAAGGTATTAGCACCCAGATTGTCCGTCGTACTCGACGGGATCCACGCTTAAAAGATTTGTGTTTTAAAGGGGTAGTGTCAGTGCAATTTGTGTATTAAAGCTGGAAAGGATGCAAGTGTCAGTGCAAAAGAAAAGTGAAGTGTATAAGAGAAGTGTCAGTGTAAGAAAAGTGAAGTGTATAAGAGAAGTATCAGTGTAAGAAAAGTGAAGTGTATAAGAGTGTCGCTCCCACCAAGATGACACCTAGGTCAGAAGGGGTACAGACGCGAACGGTCGGCGAAAGAGAATGAATGAATAGATTCGCCAGCTAGGCAATTTTATCCCGAAGGAAAGGTAATGCTGCATAGACCTAAGAAAAGATGGATAAGACGGTCGCGAACCAGAGAGACTGAGAAAGGGGGTTGGTTACAACCTGGGAAGGTATTAGCACCCAGATTGTCCGCCGTACTCGACTGGATCCACGCTTAAAAGATTTGTTTTTTAAAGGGGTAGTGTTAGTGCAATTTGTGTATCAAAGCTGGAAAGAATGCAAGTGTCAGTGTAAAAGAAATGTGAAGTGTATAAGAGAAGTGTCAGTGTAAGAACAGGAGTATAATGCTCATGACTATGAGGCTTAAAGAATAATGCTGGAAAGAGGGGGAATATATAGTGACTTTTGTTCGATAACTGTTAAGTTATGCCTACGTATCCTCTCGTGCAATGAGGAAGTCAGAACACCGTAGTTCGACTCAAAGAGACTGAAAGATAAATTGACTGACAAACTGCTCGCTTGTCTATGCTCAAGTGTATGACCTGTCTGGCTCAGGTGCAAACTGTCTTGCATTAGACGGAAGAAGCGAGTTCTCGTTTGTGAGTGAAGATGATGAGAAAAGAATCCCGGAGGAGACGATTATTGTTTGTTTTTGTGTTTTCAGTCTTTTATCGCTTTTTGGAAGTTTGTCATAAGAAAATGAGCTTAAGACTAAACCAAGGGTTAGTAAACTCATCACATCCTCCCTCTGATTAGGGGTAATGAGAATACTTTAAGTATGAAGTAAGCACCTCACACTTAATCACCATGATGTAGGATTAAGATCATTAACCTACTTGTATTTATTTAGATGTTTTTGTTGTTTTTGTTTAGTGTTAAGTAATGAGTTTAAGCCATAATAAAGGATTTAACGAACTCATTACACCATCCTAATAGAAGGATAATAGATGAGAACATTTAAGCTGAGGAAGGCTCCTCAACTTAACCCATGATTAGGGATTAACCTCATGACAAAACAAAGCCTTTATTAAAGTGGATTTTAGTTAATGATAAGATGAAGAAGTGATTTTTATGGTTTGTAAGACAACTTGAGGGGGACTTGTCCATTAACACTATGGTTAGTCCTTCTTAACCAGTTAAGGAAGAATTAGAACCCTAATGCAAGGCCCAAGTTACAAGTTTGATGTCTTGATGATTATTAGATGGATTGATTAAAGGATTTAAACACATTAAGGGTTTAACACTTAGGATTAAAGTTATACACTCCATCCTAATAGAAGGATGCATGCATAAGCTTAATCACAAAGCCTTAAGACCTTTAGGGTTTAGTCCTTGATTATGAGGTGAGAAGAGGAGACTCAAAGAAAACTCAAAGGAAAGAGTCTAAGGGGGACTAAACAATCTAAAAATGTTATCATGCTTGGAAGTCCTAGGGTTTGTGAGGCTTAAGAGGAGAAATCTTCAAGGAAGCCACCAAGGAGAAGCAAGATAGAAAAGGGATGAGATAAGAAGAGAAAGGAGGGAAGAGAGGCACAAGTGAGCAAGCTCACTCAAAGACAAGTAAAAATGCAGAAAGGATGTAAAATGATGAGATGAGAAGAGGTAGGAGGTGAAGGCAAATTCACCTCCCAAACAAACTTACCATTAACCTGAAAAGTTAGTACAAGATGCATAAGGGAAGACATGAGATGAAACAATGCATATGGATGGGCAAAGGCCGAAGTCAGAATCATACACATGATGCAAATGATGCTAAGAGGTGATGCAAACACATGTCAAGAGTTGTGGATGATCATACAAGGATGAGGATGCAAATGAAGCATGCTTTGAACCATGAAGGTTCAAGAAAGTTTATGAAATGATATGAATGCATAACATGGCAAATGAAAGATGCAATGATCAAACATGATTTCAATATGTCCTAAGATGTCTTATATGTCATGAGGATGCACAAAATGTCATGGCAAGTTCATGTATGCAAGCAAATGAAAGAAGGATGCAAAGGAAGGCAAGAATTAGGGTTTATGAACAACATGCAACACAAAATCAAAAATCAGAAGCACATGACATGATAAAAAATTGAAAATGCAATCAATGATACCCTAAACCTATACAAGTTCACTGCCCAAAGGAGGGGATCTAACTCTTAACCTAGTGAAAGTTATGAATTTCCTAAGATTACTAGGGTTTTGGGGTGCCTCACAAAGAAAAATACCAAAAAGATTGAAAATACAAGATCAAATCAAACCAATTTTATCCTATAAACTACATGCTATGGAGGATGCAATGCAAGAAGAACCATCATAAAACTCTCAAGGGTTGGGCAGAATGAATTTTTCAAAGTTTGCACCAAAATAATGCCTTAAAATGAATTTAATTCCAATGAAAATGATCAAAAGGCATCAAGAACAAAAAAGAAATTTGTTTTGAGAGTTTGATAATGTTTCTAAATGTATTAAAATGCAATGTGAATTTTTTTGTGATTTTTAAATACCTAAATGCATTTTTAATTAATTAATTTCCATTAACTAATTAAAAATAAACATTTAAATGATTTAAAAATAATTTTTAATGCAAAAAATAAAAATAAAAATATTTTTGGGTTCTGAAAATTAATGAAATGTTTGACAAATAATTTCAGAATTTTTCAACATGTTTTGCTATTTTTTAAAATTCATGCAAATAAAATACAAACAAAATGAATTAAAGTTGGTTAACAGAAGAATGAATCGATTCAAGCTTGGATGAATCGATTCATACTGATCAATTTTTGACAAAACAGAATTAGTTAAACAGCATGAATCGATTCATCAAAGGATGAATCGATTCATTTTGCGAAATCCAGGAACCACTCAACAGAATGAATCGATTCATGCTAGAATGAATCGATTCATTATGCTGATTTTCCAAAAAATTCATAATCAAACTCGTTCCCTAGGCTGCTTTAAGTGCTCTAACTCTCCAGATTTCATCCTCTAACCACCCCAAACATGAATCAATCACAAGATCACATTTACAATGCATCAACAACAAGATTCGAGCAAAATCAAGAAAACTGCAAAAATTTCAGAACATGCATACACACTCATTTCTCAACCATTTTCAGTGTTTCAAAGCTTAACATGATCAGTGAAACAAACTCTATCATCCTATAACAAGAGATTGCATTTCTAAAAAAAATGTTCTTGATGATACCTGAACTGGAGCTTTGAACTTTGGAGCTTTCTGGCCAGTCCTTTGCTTCAAACAAGCTCCAATGATCCTCCTGATGATGGAATGAAGCTTAGAAAACTTTGAGAGTGGCTGGTTATGGCTGTTTTGCTCTGGTGTAGCAGAAATGGAGGTCTTGGTGTGTGATGTTTCAAGTTGTTTCAGGGGGTGATTCTTGTTCTAAGGGTGATTTGTGACTTGTTGGTGAAAGAAAAAGTGAAGTTTGATGGCTGTGTGAAGAGATTTTTCAGAGAAGAAGTTTGGGACAGATTTTGTGCAAGTTGGATTGTGTGTGTTTTCTGGCTTGTGTGAGTTGCTATATCACTCCCATAAAGTTTGAGTAGGCTGTGAAGCAGGTTAGTAGAGGCTGCTGGTCACTATTCCAAAAGCATGGGAGAAAAATGCAAAAAGTCAAGGTTTGGTGTACTTGAGGTATGGGCCAAGGCAGAGAAGATTTCTGTGTTTGGATTGCCTCAGCTGAGTTCAAGGATGGCTCTTGGATCAGTTGTGGTGAGCTGTAATGGATGAATGGTGAGATCTCACATGTTTTGCAATTTTGCAACTTGTTACACTTTGTGACTTTTGGTCATGAAAGGTAACACTCTTTGCTGAATTTTGGTTGTGATAGGTTACATGATGTTATGGTGGTGTCTTGAAATCAGTTAGAGACCATACAAAACCTTGGGGATCAATTTTGCAAGAGTTCCTTTTTTGGACTTCATGGAAAATGGCTTATGATAGCTTGGAATTCAAAGCATGAAAGTGAGAAACTTCTTGGGCAAATCTGAATTTTGGGCCATACATGATGTTTGTGTATTGGTTAGAGGCTGATTTGAAGTCACATAGATGCTTGGCATGAGAATTTGCAAGTTTTCCCTTTTGTGCAAAAGTGAAAATTTAATGATTTTCCTCAACTTTGGCAAGCCATAACTTTTGATCCAAAATGAATTAGAATGAGTTCTTGTACTTTTTGAAAATGGGAAGATCCATTCTACAACTTTCATGACCAAAGTTTTCTCATTTGGAGCATTTTTGAATCAAAAAGAGGAGGTTGAAAAACTTTCTCAAAATGGCAAGTTTTCATTATAAGTCACTTTCCCAAAAAGGCAACTTTGCAAATGACTTGAAAATTTCCAATTTTGTGAACTTCTAACATCTTCTATGACCAAATAAAGATCATACACATTCAAAATGATGGAGAAACACCCTTTGGTTGGGTCATTGGGGGCCTCAGATGCCCTGATTTTGCACTGACTTGCTCAAGAAGTCATCCCTTGATCAGATGCCTTCCCCATTGAATTTCTTCATCAAAATTGATATGCATGATCCTCATAACATATAGAGACCAATAGAAACAAGAATGACCAAAATTTTTGGAGTTATGGCCTTTAAAACCAAAACCCTAATTCTAGGTCATCTGTGCAGTTAAACCTGGCTCTGCTTTCATGCCTTTCTCAGTTCTTGTGATTCTTTGAATTCCTTGACCTTGTGAGGATGTAATATGATGCTTGAACATACATGGATCCCTTTGAAATGATTGATGACCCTTAGAGTGGCTCAAATGGCTCCTGGATGGCTCAGATCACACACCCTAGATGCAGATGACTTTGAACCAATGCAGTGAAGCAAAAATGCAATATGAGATGCTATGATTGAACTTATGCACATGAAAAGATCACAAGCCATGGTGTGAATGAGTGAGGGAAAATTTGGGGTGTTTACAAAGAGAAGTGTCAGTGTAAGAACAAGAGGGCAAAGCTCAAGAACATGAGGCTAAAAGAATAATGTTGGAAGAGGGGGAATATACAAAGACTTTTGTTCGATAACTGTTAAGTTATGCCTACGTATCCTCTCGTGCAATGAGGAAGTCAGAACACCGTAGTTCGACTCAAAGAGACTGAAAGATAAATTGACTTGTGAACTGCTTACTTGCCTATGCTCAAGTGTATGACCTGTCTGGCTCAGGTGCAAACTGTCTTGCATTAGACGGAAGAAGCAAGTTCTTGGTTGTGAGTGAATGAGGTGAGAAAAGAATCCCGGAGGAGACGATTATTGTTTGTTTTTGATATTTTCAATCTTTTATTGATTTTTGGGAGTTTGTCATAAGAAAATGAGCTTAAGCCTAAACCCATGGGTTAGTAAACTCATCACATCTTCCCTTTGAGTAGGGGTAATGAGGATACCTTAAGCATGAAGTAAGCACCTCACACTTAATCACCATGATGTAGGATTAAGATCATTAACCTACTTGTATCTATTTAGATGTTTTTGTTGTTTTTGTTTAGTGTTAAGTAATGAGTTTAAGCCATAATCAGGGATTTAATGGACTCATTACACCATCCTAATAGAAGGATAATAGATGAGAACATTTAAGTAGAGGAAGACTCCTCAACTTAATCCATGATTAGGGATTAACCTCATGACAAAACAAAACCTTTATTAAAGTGGATTTTAGCTAATGATGGGATTAAGAAGTGAATTTTATGGTTTGTAAGACAACCTGAGGGGGACTTGTCCATTAACATTAGGGTTAGTCCTTCTTAACCAATTAAGGAAGAATTAGAACCCTAATGCAAGGCCCAAGTTACAAGCTTGATGTCTTAGTGATTATTAGATGAGAAGAGAAGACTCAATGATGACACAAAGGTGAAACACATTAAGGGTTAACACTTAGGATTAAAGTTATACACTCCATCCTAATAGAAGGATGCAGGCATAAGCTTAATCACAAAGCCTTAAAGCCTTTAGGGTTTAGTCCTTGATTATGAGGTGAGAAGAGAAGACTCAATGATGACACAAAGGTGAAACTAAATGGGGGACTAATCAAACCCTAATTATTATCATGCTTGGTTGTTCCTAGGGTTAATGAGGTTTACAAGAAGATCTTCAGAGAAAACCACCAGGAAGGAAGCAGATGAAAGGAGCAAGAAGCAAAGAGAAGCAAAACAACTTGCTTCACTTAAGAAGACAAGTTGCTTGAAGAAAGAAAGTAAGAGATGAACATGAATGAGCAAGCTCACTCTAAAACACATACAAAATGCAGCAAAGAAAGTATGAAAGAGATGAAAAGAGATTGTGAGAAGTGAAGGCAAATTCACTTCTCAAACAACTTACCACCTGAAAAGTTAGCACAAGAAAATGAAATGCAATGAGAATGGGATGAAATGCCATGGTGCAAACCAAAACCAGAAGCATAAACATGATGTTAATGATGCTAAGAGAAGATGCAAACACAAGGCAAGACATGAGGATGATCATACAAGTATATGGATGCAGATGAAGCATGCTTGGGACCATGAAAGTTCATGAAAGCTTATGAAATGCAATGGACATACAACATGGCAAATGAAAGATGCAATGATCAAACATGATTATAATATGTCCTAATATGTATTATGAATCATGTGGATGCACAAAATGTCATGGCAGGTCATTGGATGCAAGCAAATGAAAGAAGGATGCAAAGGAAAGCACAAATTAGGGTTACATACAACATGCAAAGCAAAAACTCAAAACCAGAAACAAATGACATGACAAAAAAATGAAAATGCAATCAAAGATACCCTAAACCTATACAAGTTCACTGCCCAAAGGAGGGGACCTAACTCTTAACCTAGTGAAAGTTATGAATTTCCTAAGATTACTAGGGTTTTGGGGTACCTCATCATAAAAAATGTAAAATAAATTGAAAATGGAAGATCAATTCAAACCAAATTTACTCTATAAACTACATGCCATGAAGGATGCAATTCAAGAAGAACCAACATCAAACTCTCAAAGGTTAGGCAGAATGGATTTTTCAAAGTTTGCACAAAATTATTGCCTTAAAATGAATTTAATTCCATGGAAAATTTTCAAAATGCATCAAGAACAAAAAAGAAATTTGGTTTGAGGGTTTGATAATATTTCTAAATGTTTTAAAATGCAATGTGAATTTTTTGGTGATTTTTAAATACCTAAATGCATTTTTAATTAATTAATTTTCATTAACTAATTAAAAATAAACATTTAAATGATTTAAAAATGATTTTTAATGCAAAAAATAAAAAAATAAATATTTTTGGGTTCTGAAAATTAATAAAAGATTTGATAAAAATTTTCAGAATTTTTTAATGTATTTTGCTATTTTAAATAATTCGTGCAAATTAAATGAAAAGAAAATGAAGTAAAATTAAAATATGAGAAGTATGCACATCCACTGGCTGAGATTCAAATGGAAAATGAGGGAATTGACTCGCGCGCATCTGGACGGCCCACGTTTAAACTGGCTGGATTAAATTAAATCTGATTAATTAATTTAATTAAATGGGATTAGGGTTTAATGAAATGATCCAGGCCATTCATATGCGCGGGAGTCAACAAAAGTCAGCCAGATCTATGGTCCAAATTCAAACCTTGCCCTAAACGTGATTAATGCGCTAATGACATTCAGCTGGCCGAAAATGACCTCCGGTCATCTTCATTGGCCACACCTCCCCTGAGAATTTCCCAAATCACTCCCCAGGCCATTTCTGGAGCTCTAAAGCTCCAGATCACTTCCTCTCACCTCCCTAAACTCATCCCTGACCTCAAAAACAATTTATTTCTAAGCATGAACCAGATTCGAAGCAAGATACAAAAATGGCAGAAATTTCAGACTAGCCATACACACTCATTTCTCAACCATTTTCGAAAATTTAAAGTTCAGTGTGACCAGGAAAGCAAGCTTAATCATTTAGAAACTTAAAACAGGAGTTCTGGAAAAATGTTTTCACATGGCTACCTGAGATGGAGCTTTCAATCCAGGAGCTTTTTTACTGCTTCCTTGCTTCAAAATGAACCCAATGAACCTCCTGAGGAGTTTGCAAAGCTTGTATGGAGTTTATTTTGGCTGGTTTGTGAGATTGATGAAGTTTTGTTCAGTGAGGGATAAGAATCGTGTTTTTGATATGTAGGGTTTCAGGGCAAAGTAATGGTTGGTAACTGGTCAGTGGATCATGGTGAGTGTTTCTGTGAAGTTTATTTTGATGTTTGAAGCTTGTGTGAGGAGATTCGAATGAAAATGCATAAGAGGTGAGTTTGGAGAATGCTGGCTTGTGGGAGAGATCAGGCTGTGTTGTGTTATGTGTTGGGTTGCTTTTGGTACACATATCAATCCTTGATAGGTCAGAGAGTTGTTGTGGAGCAGTGTGATTGGTATGGAGCAAAATGCATAAAGTCAACTTTTTGTGTGAGAGAGGTATGGGTCAATGGCAGGCCAAGGACAAAGGGGTGTCATGCGCAGCAAGGATTGAGGAGAGCCATAGGATCAGTCTTGAGGCTAATTAGCAAGTGGATTAGGGTTTGTGTGAGGTTTTGCAACTTTGTGATCTTTTGGCCCTTTTGTAATTACTTGAAGCATAAGTCATGAAAATGGGAGGTTCTTTTGTGCAATCTGATTTTTAGGTCATGGTTCATGTTTGTGCAAAGGTTAGAAGTCACATTGAAGTCATATTTTGCCTTGGCAAGAGGTTTTGCAACTTTGTGATCTTTTGTACAAAACTTGAAATTATGTGATTTTGTCCAACTTTGACAAGCCATAACTTTTGATCCAAAATGAATTAGAATGAGTTCTTGTACTTTTTGAAAAGGGAATGATCCATTCTACAACTTTCATGACCAAAGTTTTCTCATTTGAATAATTTTTGAATCAATAAGAGGAGGTTGAAAAACTTTCCCAAAATGGCAAGTTTACATTACAAGTCACTTTCCCAAAAAGGCAATTTTGCAAATGGCTTGAAATTCTTCAATTTTGTGAACTTATAACATCTTCTATGATCAAATAAAGATAATATACATTCAAAATGATGGAGAACACCCTTTGGTTGGGTCATTGGGGGCCTCAGATGCCCAGATTTTAGACTGACTTGCTCAAGAAGCCATCTTGTGATCAGATGCCTTCCCCATGGAATTTCTTCATGAAAATTGATATGCATGATCCTCATAACATATAGAGACCAATAGAAACAAGAATGACCAAAAAATTTGGAGTTATGGCTGTCGCTCCCGATAAATGGGAATGGCCCAGATAAAGGTACAGACGCGAACGGTCGGCGAAAAGAGAGTGCGAGAACACACAGGAGTGAACTCACAGGGAATGAAAAGAGTCGCCAGCTAGGCATTTTTATCCCGAAGGAAAGGTAATGCTGCATAAACCTAGGAAGATATGGATAAGACGGTTGCGAACCAGAGAGACTGAGAAAGGGGGTTGGTTACAACCTGGGAAGGTATTAGCACCCAGATTGTCCGTCGTACTCGACGGGATCCACGCTTAAAAGATTTGTGTTTTAAAGGGGTAGTGTCAGTGCATTTTGTGCTTCAAAGCTGGAAAAGAATGCAAGTGTCAGTGTAAAAGAAAAGTGAAGTGTATAAATGAAGTGTCAGTGTGAGATCAGGAATGAAATGCTCATGACCATGAGGCTTAAAGAATAAGGCTGGGAAGAGGGGGAATATACAGAGACTTTTGTTCGATAACTGTTAAGTTATGTCTATGTATCCTCTCGTGCAATGAGGAAGTCAGAACACCGTAGTTCGACCCAAAGAGACTGAAAGATAAATTGACTTGTGAACTACTTGCTTGTCAATGCTCAAGTGTATGACCTGTCTGGCTCAGGTGCAAACTGTCTTGCATTAGACGGAGGAAGCAGGTTCTCGTTTGTGAGTGAATGAGATGAGGAAAGAATCCCGGAGGAGACGATTATTGTTTGTTTTTGTGTTTTCAGTCTTTTATTGCTTTTGAAAGTTTGTCATAAGTTAATGAGCTTAAGCCTAAACCAATGGGTTAGTAAACTCATCACATCTTCCCTCTGATTAGGGGTAATGAGAATACCTTAAGTGTGAAGTCAGCTTCTCACACTTAATCACCATTGGTGCAGGATTAAGATCATTAACCTACTTGTGATTATTTAGATGTTTTTGTTGTTTTTGTTTAGTGTTGAGTAATGAGATTAAGCCATAATCAGGGATTAAACAGACTCATTACACCATCCTAATAGAAGGATAATAGATGAGAATGTTTAAGCTGAGGAAAGCTCCTCAACCTAATCCATGATTAGGGATTAAACTCATGACAAAACAAGCCTTTGATTAAGTGGATTTTATTTAATGATATGATGAAGAACTGTTTTTTATGGTTTTTAAGACAACTTGAGGAGGACTTGTCCATTAACACTAGGGTTAGTCCTTCTTAACCAATTAAGGAAGAATTAGAACCCTAATGCAAGGCCCAAGTTACAAGTTTGATGTCTTGATGATTATTAAGTGAATTGGTTGAAGGATTTAAACACATTAAGGGTTTAACACTTAGGATTAAAGTTATACACTCCATCCTAATAGAAGGATGCAGGCATAAGCTTAATCACAAAGCCTTAAAGCCTTTAGGGTTTAGTCCCTGATTGTGAGGTGAGGAGAGAAGACCCAAAGAGACACAAAGGTAAAATCTAAATGGGGAACTAATCAAAATCCTAATCATTGTCATGCTTGGTTGCTCCTAAGGTTTGTGAAGTTTATCAGGAGAAGTCTTCAGAGGAACCACCAGGAGGCAGATGAAAGGATCAGGAGAAGCAAAGCAACTTGCTTCATTCAAGAAGTCAAGTCACTTGAGGAAAGAAAGTAAGGAGAAGAAGAATGAGCAAGCTCAATCTCAAACACATAACAAAATGCAGCATGGATGCATAAAAGAGATGAAAAGAAGTTGTGAGAAGTGAAGGCAAATTCACTTCTCAAAGTTACTTACCACCTGAAAAAGTTAGTAAAGGAATGCAATGCAAAATGAGATGGAATGGCATGATGCAAACCAAAACCAGAAGCATATATGAGATGATAATGATGTTATGAGATGATGCAAACATGAAACAAAGCATGGGAATGATCATACAAACTTATGGATGCAAATGAAGCAAGTTAAGAACCATGATCATACATGAAAAGTTATGAAATGCACATGGCATACAACATGGCAAATACAAGATGCAATGATCAACACATGCTTTCAATATGTCTTAAGATGTCAAATGAATCAAATGGATGCACAAAATGCTATGGCAAGTCAAGGTATGAATGCAAATGCAAGATGGATGCATATGGAAGCCCAAATTAGGGTTTATGATCAAAGCATCAAACAAAAACCAAAATCAGAAGCAAACATCAAGATAAAAAATTGAAAATGCATTCAAAGGAACCCTAAACCTATACTAACTCACTGCCCAAAGGAGAGGTTCCAACTCTTAACCTAATTAGGGTTATGAATTTCCTAAGTTTCCTAGGGTTTTTGGGTACCTTAACAAGAAAAAATGCCAAACAAATGGAAAATGTAAGATCAAATCATGCCAATTTAATCTCACAAACTACATGATATTCTAAACACAATGCAAAAAGAATCAATGTCCAACTCTCAATGGTTAGGCAGAAATGATTTTTTGAAGTTTGGATCAAAATAATGCTTTGAAAATGAATTAATTCCATGGAAAATTATCAAAGTGCATCAAGATCAAAAAAGAAATTTGGTTTGAGGGTTGGACAATGTTTCTAGATGGTTTTAAAGGTTTCATGAATTTTTGGTGATTTTTAAATACCTAAAAGCATTTTTAATTAATTAATTCTCATTAATTAATTAAAAATAAACTTTTAATTATTTTAAAAAAAATGAGAATGCTGTGTTGTGGTGTGTTTCAGGCTTGCCTCTTGTTATGTTTAGCTTGCATTTGATTAACATAAACAATTGGGATTGGTCAGATGACATGATGTGTGCTTTATTGATTGGTATGGGTGCTTTTGCAAAAATGTCAACTTTGTGTAAGAGAAGCATGGGCCACTTGCTAGCCTAGTACAAAGCGGGTGTGCTGCGCAGCATGATGTGAGGAAGGGCCTAGGATTGATCAGCCAACTAGCCAGCAAGTGGATGAGAAGTTATCATGAGTTTTGCAACTCTCCTTGCCTTTGGTTCTTATGAAAGAAACTTGATCCATGGGCCATAAAACATGTGATTCCTTGGGTGCATTCTGAACTTTAAATGTTGTGTGATCATGTTGTGTGGATTAGAAGTCCATTTGATGACTTAATTGGCCTTGAGAAGTGAATTTGCAACTTTGCCTCTTTGGTGCATGACTTGAAATTTAGTGATTTTTGCCAACTTTGACAAGCCATAACATTTGATTCAAAATGAATTAGGTCATGTTCTTGTACTTTTTGAAAAGGGAAAGATCTATTCTACAACTTTCATGACCAAAGTTTTTCCATTTGAAGCTTTCTTGAATCAAAAAGTAAGGGTTGAAAAAGTTGCCTAAAATGACATTTTTATTAAAAGTCAAACTTGCCCAAAAAGTCAACTTTGCAAAAGACTTGAAATTCTTCAATTTTGTGAACTTCCAACCTCTTATATGATCAAATAAATATCATATACAATAAAAATGATGAAGAACACCCTTTGGTTGGGTCATTGGGGGCCTCAGATGCCCTGATTTTGCACTGACTTGCTTGAAAAGTCAACTCTTGATCAGATGACTTCCCCATGGAATTTCTTCATGAAAATTGATATGCATACTCCCTATACCATATAGAGACCAATAGAAACAAGAATGACCAAAAAATTTGGAGTTATGGCCTCTGAAACCAAAACCCTAATTTCAGGTCAACTGTGCAGTCAAGCCTGGCTCTGCTTCCACACCAATCCCAGTTCTTGTGATTCCTTGACATTTTTGACTTTGAGAGGATGTAATGTGATGTTTGAACACACATGTACCTCTTTTAAGTGATTGATGACCTTTGGAGTGGCTCAAGAAGCTTTTGGATTGCTCAGATCACAAATCCTAGATGCAGATGACTTTGAATCTATGCAGTGAATCAAAAATGGGAAATGAGATGGTATGATTGAGTTTATGCATATGAAATGATCACAAGCCATGGTGTGAATGGGTGAGGGCAAATTTGGGGTGTTTACAGCTGCCCCTATTCAAACATGAGTTAGTTGTGCAGGATGTAAGTGACGGCTTAACAGGCAAACAAGATAACTTGTGGTTGAATACCAAGGACAGTCCAAAATTTGCACTCACAGAATGAAGAAGAAAAGGGATATAGATTGTAAAGGAAAATAAAGTATATTGTAAAGTATGGGCGACGGAGGACGACCGGTGGGTAAAGAGCAATGACGGGGACGGCCGACATGCTGGGGAGAGTGCGTGAAGTAAAGCAATGACGGGGACGGCCATCATGCTGGGGATGAAAAGGGGTTATGATGGGGACGACCATCAAGTAAAGCTGTAAGATTCTCTGGGGATTAAAGAAAGATGATGGGGACGGCCATCAAGCTCACAAAGCAAAGTAACCAACGATGGGGACGGCCATCGGGCTAAAAAAAGAAAAAGGACCACGACGGGGACGGCCATCGGGTTAAAGAATAAATGAAATAAACAGATGATGAGGTACGGTCATCAAAGGTGAAGGACGATCACCTAGCAGGGGACGGCTTCTCTGTTGGGGTTAAGATGAGGGACGGTCATCTGAGGTGGAGGACGATCACCTGGCAGGGTACGGCTGCCGAAAATATCGCGACATAGGACGAATGCTGGATAAAAGGTCAACGATGGGGACGGCCATCGGATGAGCATGATGGAGGATGACCATCAAGAGGTGGGGGACGACCACCTAGCAGGGGACGGATGCTCTCAAGGTTTATCATGACATAGAACGAATGTCAGATAACCAAAATCAACAATGGGGACGGCCATTGGATAAAATGATGAAGGACGATCATCAAAAGGTGGAGGACGACCACCTAGCAGGGGACGGCTGCTAAATATCACGACATAGGACGAATGTCGGATAGAAAAATCGACGATGGGGACGGCCATCGGATGAGCATGATGGAGGACGACCATCAAGAGGTGGAGGACGACCACCTAGCAGGGTATGGCTGCTCTCGGGGTTTATCATGACACAGGACGAATGTCAGATAAGGAGAAAATTGTTTTACTGGGGAATAGTAAACACGGACAAATGTTTATATCCAAGAAATAAAAGGTATAAGTGTTTGGTATCGTGTATAAATTAAAGATGCGGACGAGCATCCTTAAGACTATGATACGGACGAGTATCAGGTAGAAACAAACGCTTGACGCATGTTCTGAGATGATGATACGAACGAGTACCAACTGGTTAACAAAGAACACGGACGAGTGTCGAATCTGCGGGGATATAAATGGTGTATACAAGACACGGACGGGTATCTGTATAAGTAAAATAAGTATGAGTGGTGTATAGGTGAGCGTTCAACCTGCTGGGAAGAGTGACACAGACGAGTGTCGAGAAAGTTATATATATATCTGTATCTGTGAGTGCAAAGGGGATGCTTTGGCTTTCTGCTGGGGATATGACACGGACGGGTATCACAAGGAGTGTGTATTCGTATTGGTTAATGTGAGGCAACTGCTTTTGCTGGGGAATCAGGGGAGAATTCTGTATATTGTTGATGGGTTGATAATATTCACAAGTGTTTGATTCAGACCATGACTTATGATTATGCAACATGTTTGATTTTTGCCGTAATGCTCCGTATTAGACGGAATGCTACGCTTTGTTTGGTGAATATGATGCGAATGCTATGATTATGCAAAAGATACCGATCCGGGACTCGGATCCCGTTGCTGTGAAGATCTCTGGCCGATCTGTTTGAAGTGAACATCCCAGCTGGGGATAAGATCATTGGTAGATCTGATGAAATGACTCTGCTTGGGGAAATGGGTCTGTGATAGACCTATTCCTATAAATGAGGGACCCAGCTGGGGTTTGTAGAATCTTTCGTCACTCTGTTGTGATTCCTTCGTGCGTTGCTCTTCTGGATAGAGGTCGGAACTCTGTGGGGAGATGGTCCCCCGGCTTTTGTACTTGACTGAGGAAGAATGATTGGTAACTTGCCTGGGGGAGCAATAAGTGGCAACTCGGCCGGGGAGCAATAAGTGGCAACTCGGCTGGGGAGCAAGCACTTGGGTGCTAAGACTGAGTGAGTGTTGATTTGCCAGCTTGCTGGGATGAAGCTTACATGCCCCATGTCGCGCTTCGGATACCTGCAATCCTGCAAAGATAGAGAAACGTACAAGTAATCCCGAGGCATCCCTTACCGGATTCCGTCATTGGAGTTCAGACACTCCCAGGAGTAAGTATATTTCCTGCAAGCACGTAGCTTTTATTTTTGAGGATAAACATCTGCATTCATGCAATCAGTATTTTAAAGATACCAGACATTCTTTGCAAATAAAATGAAGTGTACGAGGCGAAACTTGACTGAAAATCTGTTTTTATTAATTCGTGTGCCCTGAATTGGCAAGATACAGTCAGAGAAACATATCTCCTGAAATGAGGAGATTGTTACAAATTGAGAAACAAAATGCTGGCAATGTTGTCGACGCTTCAAGGAGCTTCCCTCTTGCTATGACTCGTATGACTTTTGACGTTCTTCTCGTCTTGCTTTCTGAAGAAGGCTGATTCTGACAGAAGCTTGATCCTTTTGAAGCTTAACCGGTTGTAAGTGATACAGACGAATTCAAAATGCAGTTGTTCGCTTATTCCCTTATTTTGCATGGATCGCCCTTTCGGGTTTTCGATCCATCGGGATACCCATTTTTGCCTGAGTTGTCCAATGCGGCTTTTCAACTCAGCGGGTGTACACATTTTTTATTTTCCCTTATTTTTGCCCGAGTCTTTTTATTCTGTTTTCGACTTCGCCGGGATGCCCTATTTTTGCCTGGACTTACATTCTGTTTTTTATGTCCAGCGGGTCATTTTTATGCGAAGTATTTTTTAACTGCATCTGAATTCACAGGGGACGGGAAGTCTTCACCATCCATGGTGCTGAGCATCAGTGCTCCACCAGAGAAAACTCTCTTTACCACGAATGGTCCTTCGTAATTTGGAGTCCATTTGCCCCTGTGGTCTGTATGAGGAGGGAGGATTCTCTCCAGCACAAGATCTCCTACTTGGTACTCTCGGTGCCTTACTTTCTGATCGAAGGCTCTCTTCATTCTTTTCTGATATAGCTGCCCATGACAGATTGCAGCCAATCTTTTCTCTTCAATCAGACTCAGTTGTTCGTATCGGGACCGGACCCATTCTTCTTCGTTCAGCTTAACATCCATCAACACCCTCAGAGAGGGTAACTCAACTTCAACAGGTAGGACTGCTTCCATACCATATACAAGCTGATACGGTGTTGCCCCAGTGGATGTCCTGATTGACGTGCGGTACCCATGCAAGGCAAACGGTAGCATCTCATGCCAGTATTTGTATGTAACTACCATCTTTTGCACAATCTTCTTGATATTCTTATTAGCTGCCTCAACAGCGCCGTTCATCTTTGGCCTGTAAGGAGAAGAATTGTGGTGTTGGATCTTGAAGTCCCGGCATAGTTCAGCCATCATTTTGTTGTTTAAGTTGGAACCATTGTCAGTAATGATTCGCTCGGGAACTCCGTATCGACAGATGATATCCCTCTTCAGGAATCGGGCTACCACTTGCCTTGTAACATTTGCATATGAGGCTACTTCAACCCACTTGGTGAAATAGTCAATGGCGACCAGGATGAATCTGTGGCCATTTGAAGCAGTTGGCTCAATTTTGCCAATCATATCAATGTCCCACATGGCAAAGGGCCAGGGTGAAGACATTATATTCAAAGGATTGGGAGGCACATGCACCTTATCCGCATAAATCTGGCATTTATGGCATTTTCTGGCATAGGCACAACAATCGGCATCCATTGTGATCCAGTAATAACCTGATCTTAGCAATTTCTTAGCCATGGCATGCCCTCCTGCATGGGTACCAAAGGATCCTTCGTGCACTTCATGCATCAACAAGTCTGCTTTTGTTCTATCGACGCATCTGAGGAGTACCATATCAAAGTTTCTCTTGTACAGGGAACCACCAGTATTCAAAAAGAAACTACCAGCAAGCCTTCTCAAAGTCTTCTTATCATTGGAAGATGCCCCAGATGGGTATGTTTGATCCTCCAAGAAGCACTTAATGTCGTGGAACCAAGGCTTATCATCTTTGACAATATCTACTGCAAATACATATGTTGGTCTGTCAAGTCTGGACACTGAAATCTGCGGTACAAAGTTTGCAGCTTGAACTTTGATCATAGATGAAATGGTAGCCAGAGCATCTGCAAACTGATTCTCGTCCCGAGGGATATACTCAAGCTTGACCGTTGTGAAGAAAGTCAATAATCTTCTTGTATAATCCCTGTAGGGTATCAGATGATCCTGGTGGGTGTACCATTTGCCATTGGTTTGATTCACTACCAGAGCTGAATCTCCGAATACGGTCAATGTCTTGATCCTGAGGTCAATGGCTTCCTCAAGACCCATAATGCAAGCTTCGTATTCAGCTTCGTTGTTAGTGCAGTTGAAAGTGAGTTTTGCCGAGAAAGGCATGTGAACTCCCTTAGGTGTAATGAGTACTGCACCAACACCACGACCATTCATATTAACAGCCCCATCAAACATCATAGTCCATTCTTCCTCCGGGTCAGGCCCTTCGGTGTGAATAGGCTCTTCATGATCTTTCGCTTTTATGAACATGATGTCTTTATCGGGGAAGTCAAATCTCATAGGCTGGTAGTCATCAATAGGTTGCTCAGCATGATATTCAGACAATACACTGCCCTTGATGGCTTTCTGAGAAGTGTACTGGATGTCATATCCTGTGAGGATCATTTGCCATCTTGCAACCCGTCCGGTAAGAGCTGGCTTCTCGAAGATGTACTTAATTGGGTCCATTTTGGATATCAACAAAGTAGTGTGGGTCAACATATACTGTCTCAGTCGGCGAGCAGCCCACGCTAAAGCACAGCACGTTTTCTCGAGCAATGAATAACGTTGTTCACAGTCGGTAAACTTTTTGCTCAGGTAGTATATTGCATACTCTTTTCGACCAGACTCGTCATGCTGGCCCAACACACACCCCATTGACTCTTCTAATACTGTTAAGTACATTATCAAAGGTCTTCCTTCAACTGGAGGCATAAGGATTGGTGGTTCTTGCAGGTATTCTTTGATCTTGTCAAAAGCCTTCTGGCAGTCTTCATTCCACCTAACCGTCTGTTCTTTTCTTAACAGTTTAAACAAGGGTTCACAGGTTGCCGTAAGGTGAGATATGAACCTTGAAATGTAGTTCAATCTACCTAGAAAACCTCGGACCTCTTTCTCAGTTTTCGGCGCAGGCATTTCTTGAATGGCTTTGACTTTATCAGGGTCCACCTCAATCCCTTTCTCACTTACAATAAAACCCAGCAGCTTTCCAGATCGCACTCCGAATGTGCACTTGTTGGGGTTCAGCTTTAGTTGGTACTTCCTCAGACGCTTGAATAGTTTTAGTAGGTTTACCAGGTGGTCTTCTTCTGTGAGGGACTTGGCAATCATGTCATCCACATAACATTCGATTTCTTTATGGATCATATCGTGGAATAATGTTACCATAGCCCGTTGATATGTTGCACCAGCATTCTTCAATCCGAATGGCATCACCTTGTAACAGAACGTGCCCCAGGGTGTGATGAAGGTTGTCTTCTCCATGTCTTTAGGTGATATCTTGATCTGGTTGTATCCTGAAAATCCGTCCATGAAGGAGAATACCGAGAACTGAGCCTTATTATCAACCAATACGTCAATGTGAGGTAATGGAAAATCATCTTTCGGGCTGGCTTTGTTCAGGTCCCGGTAGTCAACACACATCCTTACCTTGCCATCTTTCTTAGGCACGGGTACTATATTAGCAACCCACGGCGGATAGCTAGTTACAGCAAGGAACCCGGCGTCCCACTGCTTTTGTACCTCTTCTTTGATTTTCATTGCCATGTCTGGGCGAGTGCGGCGCAATTTCTGTTTGACCGGTGGGCATTCTTCCCTCAAAGGCAGCTTATGCATAACAATGTCGGTGTCCAACCCTGGCATATCCTGATAAGACCAAGCAAACACATCCACATATTCTTGGAGCAGGTCAATCAGTTGTTTCTTCACTGAGTTTTGTAAGCAGGCCCCGATTTTAACTTCTTTCACGTCTTCATCTGTACCAAGATTAATCGTTTCGACCTCCTCCTGATGAGGAGTGATAAACTTCTCCTCTTGCCTTAACAACCTGGCTAGCTCTTCAGGAAGCTCATAATCTTCTTCAACCCCTTCATCAGCTTGATTGATTGGATTGTCAAAGTCATACGAAGTCATAGCCGTGCTGTTGTCGGTGCGGTTTGGAAGGCACTCTCTGCAAGGGTTCAGTTTGTTCATTTTAGTGATTGATTTTAGTCTTGTTTAAAAAGGTGAAATAAAGTTGTCATTTTGAAAACATTGCCATTTATTTTTTTGTACAAAAAGAAAAATGGAAAAACAGTGAGCGAAAAAGAAAAAGACTCATTTGCAAAAGATGTCTGATATTTCATTGATTAATCTTGTTGCACAAAAATTACAGATGGCCCGATTACAAAATGAGTCTTGTCATCTTGGGCAAGATGCAAGACTTGATGCATGCTTAAAATATACAGGAAATAATAATTACTCTGCAGGAGTAACCCTTATAATTTCCTGGGAAGACCAGTTTGAGATATGGCTCCCCGGGATCCTTGGACGAATCCAGCTCTCCAGGTTGCGTTCATCTTCCAACTCATCTTCCAAGTTGTTGACAGCATCGGGGGTGAGCATCCCCCCACTAACAAAGTTGGGCTTCTTAGCAGCCTCTGCTTGATCTTGTTGAGTTGGTTTGTAACCCAACCCAAATCTATCTTCTTTCTTCTCCACAGGCAACAGTTTGCCCCAGCCTTGAGCGTTTCCTTCTTCCACAACCCTCCGGGCTTGTTGATAGGATGTCATGGAAGTCCCAAGCGCAGCAGATGTTTCATTGATATTCAGGGCCTCAAACCCCTGGCTCATGGTCTCGTGGATCTCCCCATCCATCTCAATGTATTTGTATGTAGCCAGATGGCTAACAAAAATATCCTCCTCTCCACAAATAGTAACGACTTGGCCCTCCCACTCGAATTTTAACTTCTGGTGAAGGGTAGACGTAACTGCGCCGGCGGCATGAATCCATGGTCTACCCAACAAACAGCTGTAGGCAGGCTGAATGTCCATCACGTAGAAGGTCGTTTTGAAAGTTTGTGGGCCAATCGTTACAGGCAACTCAATTTCCCCCAGAACTGATCTCTTAGAGCCGTCAAAGGCTCTTACTACCATGTTACTGGGACGTACTGCCAATCCTTCATATTCCAGCTTCACAAGGGCTTTTTTAGGTAAGACATTGAGGGATGACCCTGTGTCTACCAGCACATGGGAAAGAACTGCACCCTTACATTCCATGGTAATGTGCAAAGCCTTGTTATGATTGCGGCCTTCCGTAGTCAAATCAGTGTTGGTAAATCCTAGTCCATTACTAGCATTAACATTTCCAACCACAGCTTCCAACTGATTGACGGTGATCTCTTCTGGTACATAAGCTGTGTGCCAGAAGAGATCTTGGAAGGCGTCTGGTGAAGCTGGTCCACTATCTTGTAATCACTTTTCTTGATGATTCTCATGAATTCATCAACTTCCTGATCAAAAGGTGTTTTCAAAGCTTCTTTAACAATTTGTTCTTCTTGCACCATGCTCTTCCCTTTTGCTTTGGCAGCAGCTTCTGCTTCAGCAGTGGGTCTTTGAATTTGCGGGGCAAAGAGACGTCCGCTTCGAGTGAAGCCTCCGCCTCCCCCCACATTGTCTATTTGTGGTGAAGAGGTTGATGATTCGAAAGTGATTTTCTGTCCTTCGCAGTATAGATCGGAGCCGTAATGCCAAGGGATGGCATTACTGCTTTCATAAGGTATTGGCCCAGGCACTGTGACAGTGACTGGACTGATGGCAGCTGCAGAAGGGACCATGATAGTCTGTGGATCATAGTATATTGTGACTGGAGCTCTGGTAGGAGAGGCATTTTGTGAGTTGTAGGCGGAATCATTTGCAGGATCATAATAAATTGTAACTGTTGAGACACTTGCATTGTTTGTTGCTGATGTTGTAGGAGACATTGTTGGAAAGATGGGTGTTGTTGTTGTAGGAGGCTCTGAATGAAGGGGTGCTGAAGTTGTAGAAGGGATGTTTGTTGATATATGATCCGTTGAAGTAACAGATGAAGCATTTGTTGATGAAACTGAAAAGTTGTTTGGAACGATGGTTGTTGCAGTTGTAGATGACTCTGGAACTGTGGTTAAGGAGATTGCTGGATTGGTAGGTATTGATGTTGTGATTTGAAGCAGGCCACTCTGGATGAGACCATCTATGCCATCCCTCAAGTTATCACATCCATTCACTGAAATGTTGCAATAAGCACACCCTAGCTCACATCCCGGGAATATTTGACATTCAAGGAGTTGAGCTTTAATCTCCACCAAGGGTGTCCGAATCTGACCCACACTGGTTATCAAATAAGATGGCTTGTCTTCTTCAATAGCATTGATTCTGGGACCACCATGGTGTGGCATAGGGTTCTTGTTAACATTTGGTGGTGGTGCAAAGTTTAGAGCTTTGGAATCTACCAAGTCCTGTACCTTCATGTGCAAAGCTCTGCACTTCTCCGTACTATGGCCAGGTGCATTTGAATGAAAAGCACATCTGGCGCTGGCGTCATAATTTTTGGGTAGACTGGCAGGATCCGGAGGTGCCAACGTCCTTAGCTCAACTAGGTTGAGTTTTAGGAGTTGTGGCAGTAATGTGGCATAGGGCATAGGGATCGGATCGATCACCCTATTGGCCTGAGAAGGTCTCTGTTGGAATGGTCTTTGCTGATTGTTGTTGTTGGTGTTGCTGTTGTTATAATTTCTCTGAGGAGGATACTGAGTTTGTTGCTGATAATTTTGTTGCTGAGGTTGATAAGCTGGTTGGGGATGAATTGGAGCGGGAATGGTGACTGCTGCCACAGACCTATGAACATATTGGGGTCTGCCCCTGCTGGTATGGATAGCATTGGTTTCACCAGTTCTTCTTGGGCCCACAAAAGGCTTTCTTGGGTTGCTGGATGAGCTAGCACCGTTGTCAGAAATTTTGCCCATCTTTAATAGGCTTTCAATTCTTTCCCCGGCTATGACTACATCAGCAAAGCTAGTGGAAGAGAAGGCAGCTAGCCTGTCAATGTATGTCCCTTGGAGGGTGTTCATAAACATATCAGCCATCTCCCTCTCTGACATGGGTGACTGGACAGCAGCAGCGAGCTGTCTCCATCTCTGAGCGTACTCCCGGAAGCTTTCCCTGGATGATTGTGACATTCCCATCAGGAGGGTCCTGTTGGGAGCCATATCCAAGTTGTACTGATACTGTCTGATAAAGGCCTCAGCCAGGTCCTTCCAGCATCTAATGGTTGCTCTAGTCAGGTGAGAGTACCATTCCCTTGAAGCTCCTGTTAAGCTATCCTCAAAATAAAACATCCATAGCTTTTCGTCCATGGTATATGCCTTCAGCCTCCCCAGAAAGGATTGTAAATGGGTTCGGGGACAGGATGTTCCGTTGTACTTCTCAAAGCACGGTGGTTTAAATTTGTGGGGAATCCTGACCCCGTCCACTAAGCCCATGTCCATAACATCAAAGCCCAAAGAATTCTGGGACTCCAGGGACCTCAGTTTCTCAGCAATCTCATCTAGCCTTCTGTCATAGGCTTCCTCCCCAGCTCCCATCACTGTGAATTGATCTTCCTGGGGGTCTTCTTGCAGCATTCTACCTGCTGTGGCAGTCCCTTGCACATTAACAGGGATGTTGATCTCTGGATGAAGGTGGGGTCCATAGACTGGGGGATTAACATGAGGTTGAACTCTCTCATTGTTGCTTGTCCCAGCAGTCCCTGGATGAGGGTCTTCCTGATTCCTCCCCTCTACCAGTGCTCTTAACCTCTCTTGGCTTTGAGCCATATTATTCATCACCTCCATAAACTGTGTCATCTGATTCCTCATTTCCAACCTCTCGCTGGCCATTTGAGTCCTGACCTCTGTAAGGTCCTGCTGTACTTGGTCCATTTGTATACCCGGAAGGTTGTTGCGGGTTGGATATCTGTGTGGACGGTTGAGTGGAAACACCCGACGTCGATCAATAGTTCCTGAAGTCACAACAGAGTTAGTAACAATAAAACAAAAACCTACAAAACAAAACAAAAGGTTAGTATGCAATGCAGTATGCTTATTTGTATCCAAGGTATCCGGCTTGGCACTTGGTTTTGACCTTTCCAGACCCCTGAGAAAGATGCTTGTGATGTTGCTTGAAGAATTCAGATAAAACAAACCAACACATATATTACAAAAAGTAAATGATACATAGTTTGTTTTTTTACAATACATGCCCTCTAAGGGGTCAAAAATAAAACATAAAGAAAAGTACATGAAATGAAAGCAACATTAAGCAAAAATCAGACACCAAGACCAAACTCATCCTCCTGAACTTCCTTTAGAAGTGCTTCAGTCACAGGATCAGCCGGACGCTCTGTAAGGTTCCTGATAAGGAGATTCCTTGTAGTAACAACTGCAGTTAGCTTCTTGTGTCGACTCTGGTCCTTTGACCTCCTCACACCAGCTTTAATCTTCAATTCTGAGATCTCTCTCTGGGCTGCTGCCAGGGCTTCCTGTTGCTCTCTTGCACTAGCTTCCAACTGCTCAATCTTATCCTGAGTCCTTTTGTCTTCCTGAGTACGGGCTTCGGTGATCCTGACCCACCTAGCCTGACTCTCCTTCAGATACAAATCAGTCCTAGCTCTCTGGAATTGGGCCTCTTTGCAGGCATTCTTCAAGATCTGTTCTCCAGCCCTAGACTTCTTAATGTAATCCTCTGACTTCTCAATTTTGGCCAGATGCTCCACCTTTAGTTTTTCTAGCCTTTCAATGTCCAAGCGTCCATCACTCCTCTCCCAAAGGGTCTTCTGTAGAGCCTGAGTCAGATTCTCATTTCTTTCTTTCAATTTCTCAAACTCCTCTAAGCTGACAGTTGCTGGAGGTGGTGCTGTGGAAGGTCCAGGCACATCTTCAATAGTGAAGGGCATTCCAGTAATTTGAGCCCGGGCGTGGGACCACTCATAGTACTGAGCTGAGGCCACATTATTGCATCTTCCAAGAATGGTTACCCCCTTAGTCTGCATATTGTCCCAGGCCCAGGATGCCTGCCTGACAATAGCCAGATTAGGCTTGTTCTCACAATAAAGGGTCTCTGCCAGATCCTGTACCCTAGGAGGATGGACTAATGCATAGCCTAGTTGTCTTTTGAATAGCAGAGGGTTGTAGTTGATGCAACCCTTCACTCCTATCAGAGGCACATTGGGAAATTGCCCACAACTAGTAATGATGTCTCTGCCCTTGGTGCTCTGAGTGCACCACCTGATATCATCTGAGGTTAGAGCAACAAGCCTCCTAGCCCAGTTCCTTTGCTGGTGAGGGTTCAAGAATGCATCAGTCTTTGGCAAATGTTTGAGCAGCCAAGTATGGAACAAAGGAGCACAGCATCTCACTAATCTTCCCCTTTGTTTTTCATTCCTTTGATGAACAGAGTAGTAAAGATCTCCCAGTAAGGTGGGCACTGGGTTCCTCAGGATGAAAAGATGGATTGCATTCTTGCTAACAAACTTAGGCTCATCTGCAAAAAGTATGATCCCATATATGCTAAGGGCCAACAAAGCACAGACTGCCTTCCACTCCCCCAAAGAGGCCTTCAGGATAGCCTGAGAGATCAAGAAATCCAGATGTAGACCAGAGATTCCAGCTTTGGTAGTCATATTCTGCCCAATCAGAACTGGTTCCAGATACAAGGCTTTTGCCACCTCTTCATTACTAGGGAAAGCCATCTCAGGGTTGAAGGGGACTCCACCCCTGATAGGTACACCAATCAGTGATGAATACTCTTCCAACAAGGGTCCCATCTGAAAATTCTGGAAGGTGAAGCACCTCAGAGGGGGATCATAGAACTGCAAGCAAGTATGAATCAAGCTCCTCTACGAAGGGTCCAAATCCATAACCACATCAAGAATTCCTCCATAGTGTTCTCTGAAAAGTGGTATATGGTCTGGAGTAATCAGGGTCTGAATCTTCCTGATGCTAGCCAACTCAGGCTCAAAGAAATGATAGGAGATGTTGCTCTTCTTAGGTGCCATATTGTTGAAGAAGAGCTGAGTCAGATGCTGAGAATACCACTGATGATGGGCCACTGACAGGCTGAGACTGGTGATGCAGGTGACTGAAGCAGGTAGCTGATAACGGAAGCGAGATACTGATGAAGATAGGTCTAAGCTGAAGAAGGGGTCAAAACCAAGCCAAAATGCAGGATGGATACCCTGAAAAACAAATAAACACATGTTAAAATGATGCAATGAGGATGTATGCAAATGATATGCAAGGGTTTGTGACTGAGCTGGATCTGATTAATTGCTCTGATATGAGTCCATGTATGTTCAAGAAATCCAGATGGAGGTTCAAAAGTCCAGTAACCAAGGTGGGGGACTCAAATAAAGAGTCACATGTCCAGGGTTTAAAAAACACAAGAACTGTTCCAAAGTGGAGTACTCTTAATCAATCAAAGTAACAGGGTATGCTGAGGTCAAGGGCACCTGCAAACCTGTAAACAGCCCAACCCCCTCACAGGTGATGTTCTAAAACAAGGATCCTTAGACTTGGATCAGTTATGAGAAGTGTAAGCACTTCTAACCCGGAGGTACAGTGTTTACAATAACCATAAAAGATCCTCCTCTAATTCACCTCAGTTTCTGAAGGTCAATACTAAGGGTCATCCAGACTTAGCAGGCTTCCCAGATAGCCCTAGCACTACAGGAAATCTGTAGCACAGAGTTCTCAAGAAGAAACCCATATCTGAACCGTGTTTCATATTCCCGCACCAGACCGAAATGGAATGGGAAAGAACATGAACCACTCTAGCCTAGGTGTCACTCAGGTCCCAGGTATAGGACCTTAAACTCTCAATAGAACACCCACCCACCAAAGCAACAAAACTAGATCCAGCCAGAATAATATGACAGTATGATATATGTAAAGCTATAAAGAAAGCAATAAAACAACTGTACATAAAGCAAAAATAAATACAAATACAAGCACAAATAGCACATAACACCCCAGTAAACACAAATCAAACAAGCGCTAGGAGGAACCCACAAAAAGAACCAGAAGCCCTGGTTACAGTAATAAGTTTCCCCAGCAGAGTCGCCAAGCTGTCGCTCCCGATAAATGGGAATGGCCCAGATAAAGGTACAGACGCGAACGGTCGGCGAAAAGAGAGTGCGAGAACACACAGGAGTGAACTCACAGGGAATGAAAAGAGTCGCCAGTTAGGCATTTTTATCCCGAAGGAAAGGTAATGCTGCATAAACCTAGGAAGATATGGATAAGACGGTTGCGAACCAGAGAGACTGAGAAAGGGGGTTGGTTACAACCTGGGAAGGTATTAGCACCCAGATTGTCCGTCATACTCGACGGGATCCACGCTTAAAAGATTTGTGTTTTAAAGGGGTAGTGTCAGTGCATTTTGTGCTTCAAAGCTGGAAAAGAATGCAAGTGTCAGTGTAAAAGAAAAGTGAAGTGTATAAATGAAGTGTCAGTGTGAGATCAGGAATGAAATGCTCATGACCATGAGGCTTAAAGAATAAGGCTGGGAAGAGGGGGAATATACAGAGACTTTTGTTCGATAACTGTTAAGTTATGCCTACGTATCCTCTCGTGCAATGAGGAAGTCAGAACACCGTAGTTCGACCCAAAGAGACTGAAAGATAAATTGACTTGTGAACTGCTTGCTTGTCAATGCTCAAGTGTATGACCTGTCTGGCTCAGGTGCAAACTGTCTTGCATTAGACGAAGGAAGTAGGTTCTCGTTTGTGAGTGAATGAGATGAGGAAAGAATCCCGGAGGAGACGATTATTGTTTGTTTTTGTGTTTTCAGTCTTTTATTGCTTTTGAAAGTTTGTCATAAGTTAATGAGCTTATGCCTAAACCAATGGGTTAGTAAACTCATCACATCTTCCCTCTGATTAGGGGTAATGAGAATACCTTAAGTGTGAAGTCAGCTTCTCACACTTAATCACCATTGGTGCAGGATTAAGATCATTAACCTACTTGTGATTATTTAGATGTTTTTGTTGTTTTTGTTTAGTGTTGAGTAATGAGATTAAGCCATAATCAGGGATTAAACAGACTCATTACACCATCCTAATAGAAGGATAATAGATGAGAATGTTTAAGCTGAGGAAAGCTCCTCAACCTAATCCATGATTAGGGATTAAACTCATGACAAAACAAGCCTTTGATTAAGTGGATTTTATTTAATGATATGATGAAGAACTGTTTTTTATGGTTTTTAAGACAACTTGAGGAGGACTTGTCCATTAACACTAGGGTTAGTCCTTCTTAACCAATTAAGGAAGAATTAGAACCCTAATGCAAGGCCCAAGTTACAAGTTTGATGTCTTGATGATTATTAAGTTAATTGGTTGAAGGATTTAAACACATTAAGGGTTTAACACTTAGGATTAAAGTTATACACTCCATCCTAATAGAAGGATGCAGGCATAAGCTTAATCACAAAGCCTTAAAGCCTTTAGGGTTTAGTCCCTAATTGTGAGGTGAGAAGAGAAGACCCAAAGAGACACAAAGGTAAAATCTAAATGGGGAACTAATCAAAATCCTAATCATTGTCATGCTTGGTTGCTCCTAAGGTTTGTGAAGTTTATCAGGAGAAGTCTTCAGAGGAACCACCAGGAGGCAGATGAAAGGATCAGGAGAAGCAAAGCAACTTGCTTCATTCAAGAAGTCAAGTCACTTGAGGAAAGAAAGTAAGGAGAAGAAGAATGAGCAAGCTCAATCTCAAACACATAACAAAATGCAGCATGGATGCATAAAAGAGATGAAAAGAAGTTGTGAGATGTGAAGGCAAATTCACTTCTCAAAGTTACTTACCACCTGAAAAAGTTAGTAAAGGAATGCAATGCAAAATGAGATGGAATGGCATGATGCAAACCAAAACCAGAAGCATATATGAGATGATAATGATGTTATGAGATGATGCAAACATGAAACAAAGCATGGGAATGATCATACAAACTTATGGATGCAAATGAAGCAAGTTAAGAACCATGATCATACATGAAAAGTTATGAAATGCACATGGCATACAACATGGCAAATACAAGATGCAATGATCAAACATGCTTTCAATATGTCTTAAGATGTCAAATGAATCAAATGGATGCACAAAATGCTATGGCAAGTCAAGGTATGAATGCAAATGCAAGATGGATGCATATGGAAGCCCAAATTAGGGTTTATGATCAAAGCATCAAACAAAAACCAAAATCAGAAGCAAACATCAAGATAAAAAATTGAAAATGCATTCAAAGGAACCCTAAACCTATACTAACTCACTGCCCAAAGGAGAGGTTCCAACTCTTAACCTAATTAGGGTTATGAATTTCCTAAGTTTCCTAGGGTTTTTGGGTACCTTAACAAGAAAAAATGCCAAACAAATGGAAAATGTAAGATCAAATCATGCCAATTTAATCTCACAAACTACATGATATGCTAAACACAATGCAAAAAGAATCAATGTCCAACTCTCAATGGTTAGGCAGAAATGATTTTTTGAAGTTTGGATCAAAATAATGCTTTGAAAATGAATTAATTCCATGGAAAATCATCAAAGTGCTTCAAGATCAAAAAAGAAATTTGGTTTGAGGGTTGGACAATGTTTCTAGATGGTTTTAAAGGTTTCATGAATTTTTGGTGATTTTTAAATACCTAAAAGCATTTTTAATTAATTAATTCTCATTAATTAATTAAAAATAAACTTTTAAATATTTAAAAAAAAAATTTATATGCTAAAAATAAAAATAAAAATATTTTTGGTTTCTGAAAATTAATAAAAGTTTGTATAAAAAATTTCAGAATTTTTGAATAAGTTTTACTATTTTAAAATAAATGGAGAAATTAAATGAAATAATATGAAAAATAAAATGAATTAAAGCTGAAAAAGGAAAAGTATGCAAATCTAAAGGTCCAGATTCAAATGTACACGCGCACGAATTGACCTGGCGCCATATCCAAGGGCTGACATTCAAACTTGGCTAATTAACTGATTAAGCCTTAATCTTGCCCTAATGACTTTCAGGCGACCGAAACACTGTTCCGGTCGTCTTCTCCGATCATCCAAAATCTAAAACTCTCTCTATACGCATCTAAAACAAAATTTAATTGCCCAGAACTCTTCCCCACTCAAACACGAATCAAACCCCTCACTCAAACAACATTTATCATTCCTAAATCAGCCAAATCGAATCAAAATAGTTTTAGGGCAAAAAGTTTCACAGCATTCATACATCCTGGTTTCTCAACCATTTTCAAAAATAATCACATATTCATGATCAGGGAAGCATGTAGATTCATTTAGTAACTTAAAATACACGTTCTGGAAAAAAAGTTCATGAAGCTACCTGAGTTTGAAGCTTTTCAGTCTGGAACTTTCTGACCTCCTCTCTTGTGCAAAACCACTCCTGTGACCTCCCTTGTGCTTCTGAAAGGCTTGGAACAAATTTATTTGGGCTGGTTTGAGAGTTTGCAGAGGTTCTGTTCAAGGTGGTGTGGTGATCGTGTTTTTGATTCTTTGAGTTTCAGGCTGCTTTGAAGGGTGCTTTGTGACCAGGAGGATGTGTTGAGTTGGTTTATGAAGTTAGTTTGTGTGTTGGTGAGTTGTGTGATGAGTTTCGAAAGCTTTTGCTCAAGAGGGTGAAAATGGGAATGCTGTGTTGTGGTGTGTTTCAGGCTTGCCTCTTGTTATGTTTAGCTTGCATTTGATTAACATAAACAATTGGGATTGGTCAGATGACATGATGTGTGCTTTATTGATTGGTATGGGTGCTTTTGCAAAAATGTCAACTTTGTGTAAGAGAAGCATGGGCCACTTGCTAGCCTAGTACAAAGAGGGTGTGCTGCGCAACATGATGTGAGGAAGGGCCTAGGATTGATCAGCCAACTAGCCAGCAAGTGGATGAGAAGTTATCATGATTTTTGCAACTTGCCTTGCCTTTGGTTCTTATGAAAGAAACTTGATCCATGGGCCATAAAACATGTGATTCCTTGGGTGCATTCTGAACTTTAAATGTTGTGTGATCATGTTGTGTGGATTAGAAGTCCATTTGATGACTTAATTGGCCTTGAGAAGTGAATTTGCAACTTTGCCTCTTTGGTGCATGACTTGAAATTTAGTGATTTTTGCCAACTTTGACAAGCCATAACTTTTGATTCAAAATGAATTAGGTAATGTTCTTGTACTTTTTGAAAAGGGAAAGATCTATTCTACAACTTTCATGACCAAAGTTTTTCCATTTGAAGCTTTCTTGAATCAAAAAGTAAGGGTTGAAAAAGTTGCTTAAAATGACATTTTTATTAAAAGTCAAACTTGCCCAAAAAGTCAACTTTGCAAAAGACTTGAAATTATTCAATTTTGTGAACTTCCAACCTCTTCTATGATCAAATAAAGATCATATACAATCAAAATGATGAAGAACACCCTTTGGTTGGGTCATTGGGGGCCTCAGATGCCCTGATTTTGCACTGACTTGCTTGAAAAGTCAACTCTTGATCAGATGACTTCCCCATGGAATTTCTTCATGAAAATTGATATGCATACTCCCTATACCATATAGAGACCAATAGAAACAAGAATGACCAAAAAATTTGGAGTTATGGCCTCTGAAACCAAAACCCTAATTTCAGGTCAACTGTGCAGTCAAGCCTGGCTCTGCTTCCACACCAATCTCAGTTCTTGTGATTCCTTGACATTTTTGACTTTGAGAGGATGTAATGTGATGTTTGAACACACATGGACCTCTTTGAAGTGATTGATGACCTTTGGAGTGGCTCAAGAAGATTTTGGATTGCTCAGATCACAAATCCTAGATGCAGATGACTTTGAATCTATGCAGTGAATCAAAAATGGGATATGAGATGGTATGATTGAGTTTATGCATATGAAATGATCACAATACATGGTGTGAATGGGTGAGGGCAAATTTGGGGTGTTTACAATGGCCTTTGAAACCAAAACCCTAATTCTAGGTCATCTGTGCAGTTAAGCCTGGCTCTACTTCCATGCCTCTCTCAGTTCTTGTGATTCTTTGACTCCTTTGATCTTGAGAGGATATAATATGATGATTGAACATACATGGACCCCTTTTAAGTGGTTGAAGACCTTTGAAGTGGCTCAAATGGCTCAGGGATGGCTCAGATCACAAACCCTAGATGCAGATGACTTAGAAGCAATGCAGTGAATAAAAAATGTGGTATGAGATGCTATGATTGAATTTATGCATATGAAAAGATCACAAGCCATGGTGTGAATGGGTTAGGGAAAATTTGGGGTGTTTACACAACCATCGGTACTAATTGATAATGTTGCACAGATTCAAACACCACTGGCTGAAGTCAAAGTTCAACGTTTAAGATGCCAGGTGTTCCCAGGCTGTGGGGCCTGCTGTGAATTGTGCAAGACAGCTAGTAATGGTTGTGAGAAGCTAAGGATTGGCATAGATGGCCTCATCAAAGATGGGATCTTACAAATTACTTCAACAGCTCCTTCAGCAACTCTTGTTTCGACAGCAATGGATCCTCCTACAACACCAACAATTATTCCTTCAACAGTTTCTCCTA
Source organism: Lathyrus aphaca (assembly GCA_963966055.1). Lineage (NCBI taxonomy): Eukaryota > Viridiplantae > Streptophyta > Magnoliopsida > Fabales > Fabaceae > Lathyrus > Lathyrus aphaca. The sequence goes on from OZ014522.1 coordinate 184,552,432, forward strand.
CAACAGCAACAACAATCATTCCTACTGATTCATCAACGACACCATCAATGACTCCGTCCGTTATTTCAACAAGTCAAAGTTCAACAACTTTTTCTTCTACAACATCAGCACCCCTTTTATCAACGGAATCTTCTACAACGCCAACGAACATTAATGAAGACATCTCAACGGTCACAATCTACTATGACCCAGCAAATGTTCACAACAACAACAATTTCCAACCACAAGCTACATCACCTCCTACCAGATCTCTAGTCACGATTTACTACGATCCGCACACCATCACAGTTCCTTCCGCTGCAGCGATCAGTCCAGTTACCATTACGGTACCTGGGCCTGTTCCTTATGCAAGCAGTAATGCCATACCTTGGCACTACGGCTCTGATCTCTACTGCAATGGGGAGAAAATCACTCTGGATTCATCAACCTCTTCACCACAAATTGACAATGTTGGGGGAGGCGGAGGCTTCACCAGAAGCGGAGCCTTTTTGCCTCACAAACCCAAAGACCTAATGTTGAAGCAGAAGTTTCTGCTAAGGCAAAAGGAAAGAATGTGGTATCTGAAGAGCCATCTGCCAAAGAAACTCAGAAGACATCTTTTTAACAAGATGTAGACGAGTTCATGAGAATCATAAAAAGGAGTGATTACAAGGTGGTGGACCAGCTCCACCAAACACCCTCCAAAATCTCCATATTATCATTGCTAATGTGTTCCGAAGCCCACAGGAACGCATTGTTGAAAGTCCTTCACGCAGCATACGTGCCAGAGGAGATTACTGTTAATCAGTTAGAAACTGTGGTTGCAAATGTCAACACCAGTCATGGACTGGGCTTTACAAATGCTGATTCAACAACGGAGGGGCGCAACCATAACAAGGCTTTGCACATCACCTTGGAATGCAAGGGTGCTGTTCTTTCTCACGTACTGGTGGACACTGGGTCCTCACTCAATGTCCTCCCAAAGAAAGCCTTAGTGAAGCTGGAGTATGATGGCTTGGCATTGCGCCCAATTAATATGGTGGTGAGAGCATTTGACGGCTCTAAAAGATCAGTGCTTGGGGAGATTGATCTGCCTGTGTTGATTGGCCCGCAGACCTTCAAAACTACCTTCTTTGTGATGGACATACAGCCGGCCTACAGCTGTCTGTTGGGTAGACCCTGGATCCACGCCGCTGGCACTTTTACGTCTACCCTTCACCAAAAGTTAAAATTCGAGTGGGAAGGCCAAATCATCACTATTTGCAAGGAAGAAGATATCTTTGTTAGCCAGTTGGCTACGTATAAGTACATAGAAATGGATGGGGAGATCCATGAGACCATGAGTCAAGGGTTTGAGGCCCTTAATATCAATGAAGCATCTGTTGTGTCTGGGACTTCCATCACTTCATATCAACAGACCCGGAAGGTTGTTGAGGAGGGTACCGCTCAAGGTTGGGGCAAGCTGCTTCCAGTTGAAAAGAAAGAAGACCGATTCGGGTTGGGTTACAGACCAACTCGACAAGATCAACCAGAGGCTGCAATAGAGCCCAAATTTGTCAGCGGGGGAATGCTCACCCCGGATGCTGTGAACCGTTTGGAAGATGAGGAAGAAGACGAACGCAACCTGGAAATTGGATACGTCCAAGGATCCCGGGGAACCAAGTCTCAAACTGGTCTTCCCAGGAAATTATAAGAGTTACTCCTGCAGAGTAATTATTATTTCCTGTCTTTAAGCAAGCATCAAGTCCTGCATCTTGCCCAAGATGTCAGGACTCATATTGTAATCGGGCTATCTTGTATTTTGTGCAAACGATCAATTAATGAATATCAGGACATCTTTTGCAAATGAGTCTCTTTTTCCCGCTCACTGTTTTTCATTTTTTTCATTTTTTGTACAAAAATAAAATGGCAATGTTTTTCAAAATAATAACTTAATTTTCACTTTTTCTAAGCAAGATAAAATTGATCACTAAAATGAACAAATCTAAACCCTTGCAGAAAGTGCCCTCCAGACTGCACCGACAACAACACCGCTACGACTTCGTATGACTTTGACAATCCGATTAATCAAGCCGATGAAGGGGTTGAAGAAGATTATGAGCTACCTGAAGAACTAGCCAGGTTGTTAAGACAAGAGGAGAAGGTTATTACTCCTCATCAGGAGGAAGTTGAGACGGTTAATCTTGGTACAGAAGAAGACTTGAAAGAAGTGAAGATCGGGGCCCGTCTGCAAGATTCAGTGAAAGAGAAACTTATTGACATGCTTCGAGAGTATGTGGATGTTTTTACTTGGTCTTATCAGGACATGCCAGGTCTGGATACCGACATAGTTATGCACAAGCTGCCTCTAAAGGAAGACTGTCCTCCAGTAAAACAGAAGTTGCGCCGTACTCGTCCGGATATGGCCATGAAGATAAAAGAAGTGGTAGAAAAACAGTGGGACGTTGGTTTCCTTGCTGTAACTAGTTACCCTCCGTGGGTGGATAACATTGTACCTGTGCCTAAGAAAGATGGTAAAGTACGGATGTGTGTGGATTACCGGGATCTGAATAGAGCCAGTCCAAAAGACGACTTCCCATTACCTCACATTGATGTATTGGTCGACAATACGGCTCAGTTCTCGGTGTTCTCCTTCATGGATGGATTTTCAGGATATAATCAGATCAAGATGTCACCTGAAGACATGGAGAAGACAACTTTCATCACACCCTGGGGCACATTCTATTATAAGGTAATGCCATTCGGACTGAAGAATGCTGGTGCCACTTATCAACGGGCTATGGTAACATTATTCCACGACATGATCCACAAAGAAATTGAATATTATGTGGATGACATGATTGCCAAGTCCCTCACAGAAGAAGACCACCTGGTGAACCTTTTGAAGCTATTCAAGCGTCTGAGGAAGTACCAATTTAAGTTCAACCCCAACAAATGCACATTCGGGGTGCGATCCGGTAAGCTGCTGGGATTTATTGTAAGTGAAAAGGGAATTGAAGTTGACCATGACAAAGTCAAAGCCATTCAAGAGATGCCTGCACCAAAGACTGAAAAAGAAGTTCGGGGGTTTCTAGGTAGATTGAACTATATTTCACGGTTCATATCTCATCTTACTGCAACCTGTGAACCCTTGTTCAAGTTGTTAAGAAAAGAACAAACGGTCAGGTGGAATGAAGACTGCCAAAGGGCTTTTGACAAAGGGCTTTTTACACTCATAAGTTTATAACTTATACACTTTCTCTTATGATACTCGTCCGTGTCATACTCTCCCCAGCAAGTTGAACACTCGTCTGCGTCTCACTCATGCTTATTTTTTTCACTCATACAAATACTCATCCGTATCTTGTATACACCACTTATCTCTCCTCAGATTCAACACTCGTCTGTGTTCTTTGTTAACCAGTTGGTACTCGTCCGTATCATCATCTCTGAACATGCGTCAGCGTTTGTTTCTACTGATACTCGTCTGTATCATGGTCTTAAGGATGCTCGTTCGCATCTTTAATCTATACACAGCGTCAAACACTTATACCTTTCCTTTCTTGAATGTAGACACTCGTCTGTGTCTACCATTCCCTAGAAGAGTCCCTAGCAAATCCCCAGTAAAAAGAAAATTTTCTTTTCTATCTGACATTCGTCCTATGTCATGATACTTTCGGCAGCCGTACCCTGCCAGGTGATCGTCCTTCACCTTTAGATGACCGTACCTCATCTTTCTCCCAACGGAGTCTCCATTACTAGAACCCTTCTATATCCGACATTCGTCCTATGTTGTAATATTTTAGCAGCCGTCCCCTGCTAGGTGATCGTCCTTCACCTTTTGATGATCGTCCTTCATCAATTTATCCGATGGTCGTCCCCGTCGTTGATTATGTTATCTGACATTTCGTCCTATGTCATGATAAACCCCGAGAGCAGCCGTACCCTGCTAGGTGATCGTCCTTCACCTCTTGATGATAGTCCTTCATCATGCTTATCCGATGGCCGTCCTCATCGTCGACCTTTTCTATCCGGCATTCATCCTATGTTGTGATACTTTCAGTAGCCGTCCCCTGCCAGGTGATCGTCCTTCACCGTAGATGACCGTCCCTCATCCTTATCCCCAACAGAGCAGCCGTCTCCTGCTAGGTGATCGTCCTTCACCTTTGATAACCATATCTCATCATTTATTTCATTTATGCTTTGAACCCGATGGCCGTCCCCATCATGGAATTCACCTTTAAATCCCCAAAAAATCTTGATACCTTGCTTGATGGTCGTCCCCATCATGATCTCTTTATTTCCCCAGCATGTCGGTCGTCCCCGTCATTGATTTATCCCCAGCAGTCATCCTCTGCTCGACGGTCGTCCTCTGTCGCCCGCACTTTATAATCATACTTTAATTCCTTTTACAATCTATATCCCTTTTCTTCTTCACCCAGTGAGTGTAAATTTTGGACTGTCTTTGGTATTCAACCACAAGTTATCTTGTTTGTCTGTTAAGCCCGTCGCTTACATCTTGCACAACTAACTCATGCTTGAATAGGGGCAGTTGTAAACACCCCAAATTTTCCCTCACTAAGTTCACACCATGGCTTGTGATCTTTTCATTTGCATAAGTTCAATCATATCACATCATGTTGCATTTTTGCTTCACTGCATTGGTTCAAAGTCATCTGCATCTAGGGTTTGTGATCTGAGCAGTTCCTGAGCCTTCTGAGCCACTCCAAAGGTCTTCAATCATCTAGAGAGGGTCTATGTATGTTCAAACATCATATTATATCCTCCCAAGATCAAGGAAGTCAGAAAATCACAAGAACTGGCAAGACATGGAAGCAGAGCCAAGTTTAACTGCACAGATGACCTAAAATTAGGGTTTTGGTTTCAGAGGCCATAACTCCAAATTTTTGGTCATTCTTGTTTCTAATAGTCTCAATATGATATAAGGATCATACATACCAAGTTTGATGGAAAAATTCATTGTGGAAGTCATCTGATCACTGGATAACTTCCTAAGCAAGTCAGAGCAAAATCAGGGCATCTGAGGCCCCCCAACATGGAACCAAAATTGATTTTTCATCAAAATGAAGTTATATGGTCTATATTTCATCATTGAAGTACTTATAAGTTCACAAATTTGAAGAAAAGTGGGCTAAACCAAAAGTTACCAAAAATGGAAATGACTTGTAATGTAAACTTTCCATTTTGGGAAAGTTTTTCAACCTCCTCTTTCTCAACCAAAAATGCTTCAAATGAAAAATTATTGGTCATAAAAGTTGTAGATTGGATCATTCCCTTTCCAAAAAGTACAAGAACCAGATCTAATTCATTTTTTAACTCAAGTTATGGCTTTCCAAAGTTGGCAAAAATCACATAATTTCATGTTTCATGCCAAAAGGGATTTTTGAAAAAAACCTCATGCCAAGCATTTTGTGACTTCTAAATGACTTCTATGCATCATTACAACTTGCCAAAATCATAAATTGCACAAATTCACAAAGTTTCATGCCTTGGATCACAAGCTTCCATAAGGCATTTTTCATAAATTCTCAAGAGAGGGATTTTAACAAGAAGGACTTCTAATGATTGGTTTGGTTGCTAATTAATCTCAAAGCATAATAACAACATCATATGATTCATTTTGCTGCAAATTGTCCAAGAATTCATAAGATTCCTTGCCTTGGTTCACAAGAAATTCCAAAGAGGGAAATATGCAAGAACATTGGGAACTCTTAATCAAGGCCATCCAGCTCACAAAATTTGATCCAAAGGCCTTCCTTGATCCAAGCTGAAGCAAGACAAGCCCTAAGATCTTCTCTGACCCGAGCCATGCCTATGGTACATAAAATCTTGACTTTTGCATCTTTGCCCATACCAATCAAGCTGTGACATTACCAACCATCTGGCCAATCAGCATATGTTATGTGGACCTCAAGGACTTGAAACAACCAAACACACAAGCCTGAACTCTCTCATAAGCAAGGATTCGCAAAAATTTTCTAAACCTTCATCTCTTCGAAACTCCTTCCACAGCCACCAAACTTCAAATTTTTCTTCACCAATAAGTCACACATCATCTATAGAACCAGAATCAACCATCAAAATAGCCTGAAACATCACATATCAAAACCTCAAAATCTGTTACACCAGAGTTGGAACTTCAAAACCAGTCACTCTCAAAGCTTTCTAAGCTTCATTTCATCATCAGGAAGTTCATAGGAGTGGATTTGCACGAAAGAAGGATCTAGAAAGCCCAGAATCAGGAGGTTCAATCTCAGGTATAGCTCAAAAACTTTTTTCCCAGAAACTTGTTTTTATGTTCTTGAATGATTCTCTATGTTCCCATGGTCATGGGGATGTGATTATTTTTGAGAATGGTTGAGAAACCATGATGTATGCGTGTTCTGAAATTTTGCATGTTTTTGCATTTTGGTTCGAATCATGTTCTTGATGCAAAATAAATGATTTTTGTTTGGGGATGGGTGAGGATCATTTCTGGGCAAGAAATTTGGAGATTAGAGGCTTAGGGAAGAATCTAGGGTTTGTGCTCACCGGAGAAGATGACCGGAACACTGTTCCGGTCACCTGAAAGTAATTTGCCCTAATCCCATTAATTAAGTTGAGTTTGAATAATGGCCCTTAGATCCTAGGTTTACCGCGCGTATGGACGTCCCAGATCACATGTTTAAACCCTAATCCACCATTTAATTAATTAATTATGATTTATTAGTCAGGACGAATCCCAACCCTTGGATGACGCGCCAGTCAACCAATTTCTTTCCACTTTGAATCTGGATCATTGGATCAGATTACTTTTCCATTTAATTTGTTTTATTTCATTTTGTTTCTATTTAATTTGTACAAATTTTTAAAAATAGAAAAAAAACACCAAAAATTCTGAAATTTTTTATCCAAACATTAATTAATTTTCAGAACCCAAAAATATTTTTATTTTTATTTTTAGCATTAAAAATTTATTTTTAAATCATGTAAATGTTATTTTTAATTAGTTATGAGAATTAATTATTTAAAAATACATTTAGGTATTTAAAAAATCCAAAAAAATTCAGAGAACGTTTTCAAACATTTACAAACATTTACAACTCACCACACAAATATCTTTTTGGTTTTGACCATACTTTGATATTTTTCAATTGAATTAGGGTTCTTAAACTTGAATATTTTTAACCCTAACTTCAAAAATTCATAACTTTTGAACCAAAGTGAGTTTGTGAATGATTCTTTTTGCATTGTGTTATGCATGACTTCAAGTTCCTAAAAACATTTTTGTTTCATTTTTATAATGCATTTTCAATTTGTTTGGAATTTTACCTTTAGGACCACCCTTAAAACCCTAAAACTTAGAAAAATCATAAGTCCTTCTAGGTTAAGCTTCTGACCTCCCCCTTTGGATGGTGAACTAGTATAGGTTTAGGATTCCTTTAAGTCCATTTTCAATTTTTTATCTCATGTTTTGCTTCTATTTTTGAATTGTTCATCTCACATGATCATATAACCCTGATTTGCATCTTCATTTGCATTCATCTTGTTTAAGCTTGCATACATGAACTTGCCATGACATGTTATGCATCCACATGACACATAAGACATCTTAAGACACATTAGAATCATGTTTGATCATTGCATCATTCATTTGCCATGTTTTTCTTTCATTTCATTCCATGTGCATTCATGAACTTTCATGCCTCTTATATGCTTCATTTGCATTCCCATCCTTGGTATGATCATCTTCATCTAATGACATACATTTATGTCATTTCTTTGCATCATTATCATCATGAACATGCTTCTGGTTTTGGTTTTCATCTTGGTATTTCATCCCATTTTCATTTCAATCCACTTCCTTTTGCTAACTTTTCAAGTGGTAAGTGTTTGAGAAGTGAATTTTCCTTCACTTCTCATAATCTCTTCTCATCTCTCTTATGCATTCATTGCTGAATTTTAATTTTTTATTAGAGTGAGCTTGATCATTCATGTTCCCTCCTCACTTTCTTTCTTCAAGCAACTTATCTTCTTAAGTGAAGTAAGTTGTCTTGCTTCTTTCTGCTTCTCCTTCTTCCATCCTGCTTCTTCCTTGGTGGCTTTTCCTTGAAGATCTCTTGCAAGCCTCATAAACCCTAGGAATACCCAAGCATGATCACAATTAGGGTTTGATTAGTCCCACATTTAGTTTTACCTTTGTGTCATCTTTTGTGTCTTCTCTTCTCATCTCATAATCAAGGACTAAACCCTTAAGGTTTTAAGACTTTGTGATTAGGATTATGCCTGCATCCTTCTATTAGGATGGAGTGTATAACTTTAATCCTAAGTGCTAAACCCTTAATGTGTTTAAATCCTTTAATCAATCCATCTAATAATCACTAAGACATCAAGCTTGTAACTTGGGCCTTGCATTAGGGTTCTAATTCTTCCTTAATTGGTTAAGAAGGACTAACCCTAATGTTAATGGACAAGTCCCCCTCAAGTTGTCTTATAAACCATAAAATTCACTTCTTAATCTTATCATTAACTAAAATCCACTTTAATAAAGGCTTTGTTTTGTCATGAGGTTAATCCCTAATCATGGATTAAGTTGAGGAGCCTTCCTCAACTTAAATGTTCTCATATATCATCCTTCTATTAGGATGATGTAATGGGTCCATTAAATATTTGATTATGGCTTAAACTCATTACTTAACACCAAAAAAAAACTCCAAAAACATCTAAATAAGTGCAAGTAGGTTAATGATCTTAATCCTACATCATGGTGATTAAGTGTGAGGTGTTTACTTCATGCTTAAGGTATTCTCATTACCCCTAATCAGAGGGAGGATGTGATGAGTTTACTAACCTTTAGTTTAGGCTTAAGCTCATTTTCTTATGACAAACTTCAAAAAGCAATAAAAGATTGAAAATACCAAAAACAAACAATAATCGTCTCCTCCGGGATTCTTTTCTCATCACACTCATTCATAAACGAGAACTCGCTTCTTCCGTCTAATGCAAGACAGTTAGCACCTGAGCCAGACAGGTCATACACTTGAGCATAGGCAAGCAAGCAGTTCACAGGTCAATTCATCTTTTAGTATCTTTGAGTCGAACTACGGTGTTCTGACTTCCTCATTGCACGAGAGGATACGTAGGCATAACTTAACGGTTATCGAACAAAAGTCTTTGTCTCTCCCCCCTCTTCCAGCATTATTCTTTAAGCCTCATTATCTTGAGCTTTGCATTCTTTCCTTACACTGACACTCCTTTTATTCACTTCACATTTCTTTTACACTGACACTTGTATTCTTTTCCAGCTTTTGGACACAAAATAGCACTGACACTACCCCTTTAAACACAAACTTTAAAGTGTGGATCCCGTCGAGTACGACGGACAATCTGGGTGCTAATACCTTCCCAGGTTGCAACCAAATCCCTTTCTCAATTTCTCAGGTTCGCAACCGTCTTATCCATCTTTTCTTAGGTCTATGCAGCATTACCTTTCCTTCGGGATAAAAATGCCTAGCTGGCGACTCTTTTCAGTTCACCCTTGTGTTCTCTCCTTTCGCCGACCGTTCGCGTCTGTACCCCTTCTGCCCCCGTGTCATTGGGCGGGAGCTACACTTGGATTCATTTCATTCTCATTTCATTTCACTTCTTTTTGCTAACTTTTCAGGTGGTAAGTGTTTTGAGAAGTGAATTTGCCTTCATTTCTCACAATCTTTTCTCATCTCTCTTATGCATTCATTGCTGCATTTTGTATTTGTATTAGAGTGAGCTTGCTCACTCATGTTCCCTCCTCACTTTCTTTCTTCAAGCAACTTATCTTCTTAAGTGAAGTAAGTTGACTTGTTTCTTCTGCTTCTCCTCCTTTCATCTGCTTTTTCCTTGGTGGCTCTTCTTGAAGATCTCTTGCAAGCCTCATAAACCCTAGGAATACCCAAGCATGTTCACAATTAGGGTTTGATTAGTCCCCCCCGTTAGTTTTACCTTTGTGTCATCTTTTGTGTCTTCTCTACTCATCTCATAATCAGGGACTAAACCTTAAAGGTTTTAAGGCTTTGTGATTAAGGTTATGCCTGCATCCTTCTCTTAGGATGGAGTGTATAACTTTAATCCTAAGTGTTAAACCCTTAATGTGTTTAAATCTCTTAATCAATCCACCTAATAATCACTAAGACATCAAGCTTGTAACTTGGGCCTTGCATTAGGGTTCTAATTCTTCCTTAATTGGTTAAGAAGGACTAACCCTAGTGTTAATGGACAAGTCCCCCTCAAGTTGTCTTACAAATCATAAAATCCACTTCTTAATCTTATCATTAACTAAATTCCACTTCAATAAAGGCATTGTTTTGTCATGAGGTTAATCCCTAATCATGGATTAAGTTGAGCTATAATTCTCAGCTTAAATGTTCTCATCTATTATCCTTCTATTAGGATGGTTTAATGAGTCCATTAAATCCCTGATTATGTCTTAAACTCATTACTTAACACTAAACAAAAACTACAAAGACATCTAAATAATTACAAGTAGGTTAATAATCTTAATCCTACATCATGGTGATTAAGTGTGAGGTGCTTACTTCATACTTAAGGTATTCTCATTACCCCTAATCAGAGGGAGGATGTGATGAGTTTACTAACCCTTGGTTTAGGCTTAAGCTCATTATCTTATGACAAACACAAAAAGCAATAAAAGATTTTAAACATACAAAACAAACAATAATTGTCTCCTCCGGGATTCTTTTCTCATCATCTTCACTCACAAATGAGAACTTGCTTCTTCTGTCTAATGCAAGACAGTTTGCACCTGAACCAGACAGGTCATACACTTGAGCATAGACTAGTAAGAAGTTCACAAGTCAATTTATCTTTCAGTCTCTTTGAGTCGAACTACGGTGTTCTGACTTCCTCATTGTGTAAACACCACAAATTTTCCCTCACTAAGTTCACACCATGGCTTGTGATCTTTCACATTTACATAAGTTCAACCATATCATATCATGTTGCATTTTTGGTTCACTGCATTAGTTCAAGTTCATCTGCATCTAGGGTTTGTGATCTGAGCAATCCAATATCCTTCTGAGCTACTCCAAAGGCTTCCAATCATTCCAAGAGGGTCCATGTATGTTCAATCATCATTTTATATCAAGGAAGTCAAGAAATCACAAGAACTGGCAAAGCATGGAAGCAAAGCTAGGGTTTAACTACACAGATGACATAAAATTAGGGTTTTGGTTTCAGAGGCCATAACTCCAAATTTTTTGGTCATTCTTGTTTCTATTGGTCTTTATATCTTATAAGGATCATACATACCAATTTTCATGAATAAATTCAATAGGGAAGGCATCTGATCAATAAATGACTTCTTGAGCAAGTCAGTGCAAAACCAGGGCATCTGAGGCCCCCAATAACCCAACCAAAGGGTCTTCTCCATCATTTTGGGTGCATGTGATATTTATTTGATCTTAGAAGAAGTTAGAAGTTCACAAAATTGAAGAATTTCAAGCCATTTGCAAAGTTGCCATTTTGGGAAAGTGACTTGTAATGCAAACTTGCCATTTTGGGAAAGTTTTTCAACCTCATATTTTTGATTCAAAAATGTTTCAAATGGAAAATTCTTGGTCATGAAAGTTGTAGATTGGATCATTCCCTTTTCAAAAAGTACAAGAACTTGATCTAATTCATCATAGAACTCAATTTATGGCTTTGCAAAGTTGGGAAAAATCACTAAATTTCACTTATGTACCAAAAGAGGGAAACTTGCAAAAACTCATACCAAGGTAAAATGTGACCTCTAATTGACTTCTAACCATTACACAAACATGAGACCTGACCTATAATTCAGAATTTCCCATAGAATCCCTCACTTTCATGCCTTGATCATCAAGTATTTCAAAAGGGGCCAAAACCTTCACAAATTGCAAAATGCCCCACATCTTGACATCCACTTGTGCCAGCTCTTCAAATCAGCTTCCATGGACCTCCCTAAAGCCAGCTGACTCGAGCCATGCCTCACAACCAGCCTGCCATGAGCCCATACCTCAAAGGAAAACTTTCTTGACTTTATGCAATTTGAGCCATACCAATCAAACTATTCCACAACAACTCTCTGACCTATCAAGGATTGATACATGGACCAAAAGCAACTCAACACACACAATAACACAAGCTGAATCCTCCCACAACTCAGCATACACCAAAACCTCCTCTTATGCATTTCTCTTCGAAACTCAGCACAAAAGCCACAAACCTTAAAACAAACTCCATAGAACAACTCACAATCACCCTCTGATCATTTCCCAACCATCACCTTGCCCTGAAACCCCCCATATCAAAAACACGATTTCCCTCCCTCCTTTAACTGAACTTCAGCAAACTTCCAAAAGAGTCCACAAAAGCTTCATCAAAGCATCAAGGAAGCTCAACGGAGGTTAGAGGAGTTTGTTTGCATCAAGCAGAAGGCCCAGGCAGCTCCATTGGCAAAGCTTCAACTCAGGTAGCTTCTTGAAACTTTTTTCCAGAAATCTTTTCTTTATTTATGAGATGGTAGAGTTTTTCCTCCAGATTACACTGAGCTTTATAGTTTTGAAAATGGTGAAGTATTGACTGTGTATGCATGTTCTGAAATTTTGTCCACTTTTATGTTTTTGTTCGAATCTTGATTTTGGTGAAAGATAAATGAAATATGATGCTGGATTCTTGTTCTATGGGGTTTGAGGATCATTTCTGGAGATTTGGGGGGTTTGGCATGGCCAGGGGAGTGAGATAGCATTTCTCAGGGAAGGGTGTGGCCGGAGAAGATGACCGGAGGTCATTTCCTGCCACCTGAAAGTAATTAGGGAAATTAATTAGGGTTAGGGCTAAGTTTGAACGTGGACCCTTGGATTTGTGATTGGCGCGTGTTCTGATGGCTAGGATTGAATCATTAAATATTAATTAGGTTTAATTATATAAATAATCAGAATTAACCAAGTTTGAACCTGGGTCGTCCAGATGCGCGCCCAGTCAAACGTTTGAAACCCAGATTAAATCTCCACCACTCATGCTGCATACTTCTGTTTTATTAATTTCTATTTCATTTTATTTCTATTTTATTTGTACGAATTTTTAAAAATTGTAAAATACATCAAAAAATTCTGAAACATTTTATTAAATCTTTTATGAATTTTCAGAACCCAAAAATATTTTTATTTTTATTTTTTGCATTAAAAATTATTTTTAAATCATTTAAATGATTATTTTTAATTAGTTAATGAAGATTAATTAATTAAAAAATACATTTATGTATTTAAAAATCCCAAAAAAATTCAGAGAGCATTTTAAAACATTTACAAACATTTACAAACTCACAAAACAAATTTCTTTTTGGTTTTGATCATACTTTGACAATTTTCATTTGAATTAGGGTTCTTTAAATTGAATATTTTTAACCCTAACTTCAAAAATTCATAACTTTTGATCCAAGTTGAGTTTGTGAATGGTTCTTTTTGCATTGTGTTATGCATCCTTTCAAGCATCTAAAAACATTTTTGTTTCATTTTTATAATGCATTTTCAATTTGTTTGGCATTTTCCCTTTAGGATCATCCTTAAAACCTTAGAAAATTAGGAAAATCATAAGTCCTTTAGGGTTTCGCTTCTGACCTTCCCCTTTGGGAAGTGAACTTTTATAGGTTTAGGGTCCCTTTGATTCCATTTTCAATTTTTTATCTCATGCTTTGCTTCTGATTTTGAATTTTGCATTTCATGATGTACATAAACCCTAATTTTGGCCTTCATTTGCATTCATCCTCCATATGCTTGTATACATGAACTTGCCATGACATTTTGTGCATCCACATGACATATAAGGCATCTTAGGACATATTAGAATCATGTTTGATCATTGCATCATCCATTTGCCATGCTTTTTCTTTCATTTAATGTCATATGCATCCATGAACTTTCATGATTCTTAGATGCTTCATTTGCATTCCCATCTCTTGTATGATCATTCACATATCTTAACATGCTTTCATACCATCTCATAACATAATTTGCATCATGAATATGATTCTGAATTTGGCTTCCATCTTTGCATTCCATCTCATTTTCATTTCATTTCATTTCTTTTTGCTAACCTTTCAGGTGGTAAGTGTTTGAGAAGTGAATTTGCCTTCACTTTCTCATAATCTCTTCTCATCTATTTTATGCATCCATTGCTGCATTTTACTTGTGAATTAGAGTGAGCTTGCTCATTCATGTTCCCTCCTCACTTTCTTACTTCAAGCAACTTATCTTCTTAAGTGAAGTAAGTTGTCTTGCTTCTTGCTGCTTCTTTTCCTTCCATCCTGCTTCTCCCTTGGTGGCTTTTCTCTTGAAGATTTTCTTGCAAGCCTCATAAACCCTAGGAACACCCAAGCATGATCACAATTAGGGTTTGATTAGTCCCCCCATTAGTTTTACCTTTGTGTCATTTTTGTGTCTTCTCTCCTCATCTCTTAATCAAGGACTAAATCTTAAAGGTTTTAAGACTTTGTGATTAGGGTTATGCATGTATCCTTCTATTAGGATGGAGTGTATAACTTTAATTCTTAGTGTTAAACCCTTAATGTGTTTAAATCCTTTAATCAATCCATCTAATAATCACTAAGACATCAAACTTGTAACTTGGGCCTTGCATTAGGGTTCTAATTCTTCCTTAAATGGTTAAGAAGGACCAACCCTAGTGTTAATGGACAGGTCCCTCTCAAGTTGTCTTACAAACCATAAAATCCACTTCTTAACCTTACCATTAACTAAAATCCATTTAATAAAGGTTTTGTTTTATCATGGGATTAATCCCTAATCATGGATTAAGTTGAGGAGCCTTTCTCAGCTTAAATGTTCTCATCTATTATCCTTCTATTAGGATGGTGTAATGGGTTCATTAAATCCTTGATTATGGCTTAAACTCATTACTTAACACCAAACCAAAGCTCCAACAAAACATCTAAATGAATGCAAGTAGGTTAATGATCTTAATCCTACACCATGGTGATTAAGTGTGAAGTGTTTACTTCATGCATTAGGTATTCTCATTACCCCTAATCAGAGGGAGGATGTGATGAGTTTACTAACCCTTGGTTTAGGCTTAAGCTCATTTTCTTATAACAAACACAAAAGGTAATAAAAGATTGAAAACACCAAAAACAAACAATAATCGTCTCCTCTGGGATTCTTTTCTTATCTCATTCACTCACAAACGAGAACTTGCTTCTTCCGTCTAATGCAAGACAGTTTGCACCTGAGCCAGACAGGTCATACACTTGAGCATAGGCAAGTAAGCAGTTCATCAGTCAATTTATCTTTCAGTCTCTTTGAGTGGAACTACGGTGTTCTGACTTCCTCATTGAACGAGAGGATACGTAGTCATAACTTAACAGTTATCGAACAAAAGTCTCTGTACATTCCCCCCTCTTCCAGCATTATTCTTTGAGCCTCATAGTCTTTAGCTTCATACTCTTTCCTTGCACTGACACTTCTTTTATTCACTTCACACTTTCTTCCAACACTGACACTTGCATTCTTTTCCAGCTTCTATGCACAGAATAGCACTGAAACTACCCCTTTAAACACAAACTTTCAAGCATGGATCCCGTCGAGTACGGCGGACAATCTGGGTACTAATACCTTCCCAGGTTGTAACCAACCCCCTTTCTCAGTTTCTCTGGTTCGCGAGCGTCTTATCCATCTTTTCTTAGGTCTATGCAGTATTACCTTTCCTTCGGGATAAAAATGCCTAGCTGTCGACTCTTTTCAGTTCATCTTCATGTTCTCTCTTTCGCCGACCGTTCGCGTCTGTACCCCGTTTGCAGATGCTCTGGCTACCATTTTATCCATGATCAAAGTTCAAGCTGCCAACTTTGTGCCTCGGATTTCAGTATCCAGACTTGACAAACCAGCATATGTATTCTCTGCAGACCTTGCTAAAGATGATAAGCCTTGGTTCTATGACATCAAATGCTTCTTGGAGGATCAAACATACCCACATGGGGCATCATCCAATGACAAGAAGACATTAAGAAGGCTAGATGGTAGTTTCTTCCTGAATGCTGATGGTTCCTTATACAAGAGAAACTTTGATATGGTACTTCTCAAATGTGTTGATAGGGCAGAAGCAGATTTGTTGATGCACGAGGTGCATGAAGGATCTTTCGGTACCCATGCTGGAGGGCATGCAATGGCTAAAAAGTTGTTAAGATCAGGCTATTACTGGATCACAATGGATGCAGACTGTTGTGCTTATACCAGAAAGTGTCATAAATGCCAGATTTATGCAGATAAAGTGCATGTTCCTCCCAATCCTTTGAATGTGATGTCTTCACCTTGGCCCTTTGCCATGTGGGGCATTGATATGATTGGCAAGATTGAACCGACTGCTTCAAATGGCCACAGATTCATCCTGGTAGCCATTGACTATTTTACCAAGTGGGTTGAAGCAGCTTCCTATGCAAATGTCACCAGGCAAGTGGTAGCCCGATTCCTGAAGAGAGATATCATCTGTCGGTATGGAGTACCCGAGCGAATCATTACGGATAATGGTTCCAACCTGAATAACAAAATGATGGAAGAACTGTGCCGGGACTTCAAGATCCAACACCACAATTCTTCTCCTTACAGGCCAAAGATGAATGGCGCTGTGGAGGTAGCTAACAAAAACATTAAGAAGATTGTGCAGAAAATGGTGGTTACCTACAAAGACTGGCATGAAATGTTACCATTTGCCTTGCATGGGTACCGTACCTCAATCAGAACATCCACTGGGGCAACACCATATCAGCTTGTGTATGGTATGGAAGTAGTCCTACCTGTTGAAGTTGAACTACCCTCCTTGCGGGTACTGATGGATGTCAAGCTGAATGAAGCAGAATGGGTTCGATCCCAGTACGAACAATTGAATCCGATCGAAGAGAAGAGATTGGCTGCAATTTGTCATGGGCAGTTATATCAGAAGAGAATGAAGAAAGCCTTCGATCAGAATGTTAGTCTTCGGGAATATCAAGTGGGAGATCTCGTGCTGAAAAGACTCCTTCCTCCTCATACAGACCACAGGGGCAAGTGGACTCCGAATTACGATGGCCCGTTCATAGTAAAGAAAGTTTTCTCCGGCGGGGTACTGATGCTCAGTACTATGGATGGTGAAGATTTCTTATCCCCTGTGAATTCAGATGCAGTTAAAAAATACTTCGCATAAAATGACCCGCTGGACACAAAAACAGAATGTAAGTCCAGGCAAAAATAGGGCATCCCGGCGAGTCAAAAACAGAATAAAAGACTCGGGCAAAAATAAGGGAAAAATCAAAAAGAAAAAATGTACCCCCGCTGAGTTGAAAAGCCGCATTGGACAGCTCAGGCAAAAAATGGGTATCCCGGTGGATTGAAAACCCGAGAGGGCGATCCACGCAAAATAAGGGAATAAGCGAACAACTGCATTCTGAATTCATTTGTATCACTTACAACATGGTAAGCTTCGAAAGGTTAAAGCATTGGTCAGAATAAACCTTCTTCAAAAGCAAGATAAGAAGAACGTCAATGTCATACAAGTCATAACAAAAGGGAAGCACACTGAAGTGTCATCAACATTGCCAGCATCTTTTTTCTCAATTTGTAACAATCTCCTCATTTCAGGGGATTTGTTTCTTTGACTGTACTTGCCAATTCAGGGCACACAAATTAATAAAATTATATTTTCAGTCACACTTCGTCTCATACATTTTATTTTCATTTGCAAAAAATGTTTGTTGTCCTTAAAATATTGATTGCATAAATGCAGATGCGTCTTTTCTAAATTATATGCTTACAGGAAATATATTTGCTCCCGGGAGTGTCTAAATTCCTATGATGGGATCCAGTAAGGAATACCTCGGGGTACTTGTATTTTTCTTTGTCATAATATGTTTGCAAGTATTCAAAGCGCAACATGGGGCATGAAAGCTCCTCCCCAATCAGAACAGCATCAGAAGGACCCCTTTTCCCAGCTAAGTACATCATCCTCAGCAGGATCCCCACAGAAATCACTAGGAAGGTCGTTCAGTGACCGTTGCCCTCCAGCCAAGTGCAAAGACATGGAACCATCTCCCCGCAGAGCTCCAGCCTCTATCCAGAAGAGCAATGTCTGAAGATCGCACAACAAAGTGACGGAAGCTTCCACAGGCCCCAGCTGGGCTCCTCACTACCAAGATAGGTCTATCAGTGGTCTATTTTCCCCCAAGCAGAATCACCTGTATCAGATCTACCAATAATCGCATCCCCAGCTGGGATATTCCTTCAAAGCAGATCGGCCAGAGATCTTCACGGCAACGAGGTCCAAATCCCGAATCTGTATCTTTGCATAAACATAGCATTCGCATCATATTTCCCCCAGAGCGTAGCATTCCATCTAATACGGAGCATTACGGCAAAAATCAAACATATTGCATAATCACAAGTCATGTTTCGAATCAAACACCCGTATATATCAACATTCCATCCGCTATATATATATACAAAGACCCACAGTCACAGCAGAAAGCCAAAGCATCCCCTTTGCACTCACTAATACACATATATACTTTTTCCGACACTCGTCTGTATCATATCACTCCCCTGCAGATATAAACCACAAGCAGATATCTATACACTCTTTGGACACTCGTCCGTGTCACCATCACTCAGCATGATTACCGAAACACTTATGGAAAACCAAACACTTGTTTATAGCACATTTGTTCTGACACCCGTCTGTGTCATCTTATCCTCACAGAGTGTCAGAATATCTCTTGCATTCATAAGTTCATAACTTATACACTTTCTCTTATGATACTCGTTTGTGTCATATTCTCCCCAACATATTGAACACTCGTTCGTGTATCACTCATACATACTTTACTCATACAGATGCTCGTCTGTATCTTGTATACACCATTTATCTTTTCCCAGATTCAACACTCGTCCGTGTTTTTTGTTAACCAGTTGGTACTCGTCCGTATCATCATCTCTGAACATGCGTCAGCGTTTGTTTCTACCGATACTTGTCTGTATCATGGTCCTAAGGATGCTCATCCTCATCTTTAATCTATACACAGTGTCAAACACTTATACCTTTCATTTCTTGAAAGTAGACACTCGTCCGTGTTTACTATTCCCCAGTGGAATTACTTTTCTTCTATCTGACATTCGTCCTATGTCATGATACTTTCGGCAGCCGTACCCTTCCTGGTGATCGTCCTTCACCTTTTTGATGATCATCCTTCATCATTCCCCCAGCGGAGTCTCCATTATTAGAGCCCTTTCCTATCCGACATTCGTCCTATGTCGTGATATATTAGCAGCCGTACCCTGCTAGGTGATCGTCCTTCACCTCTTGATGATCTCCCTTCATCATTTTATCTGATGGCCGTCCCCCATCGTTGATCTTGTTATCTGACATTCGTCCTATGTCATGATAAACCCTGAGAGCAGCCGTACCCTGCTAGGTGATCGTCCTTCACCTCTTGATGATCGTCCTTCATCATACTTATCTGATGGCCGTCCCCATCATCGACCTTTTCTACCCCGCATTCGTCCTATGTCATGGTACCTTCGGCAACCGCACCTTGCCAGGTGATCGTCCTTCATCTTAGATGACCGTCCCTCATCCTTATCCCCAACAGAGAAGCCGTACCCTGCTAGGTGATCGTCCTTCACTTTTGATGACCGTACCTCATCATTTATTTCATTAACCTGATGGTCATCCCATCATTGCCTTTATCCTTAAAACCCCAGAGAACCCTGTTACTGTATGGTCGTCCCCATCATAATCTCTTTATTTCCCCAGCATGTCGGTCGTCCCCGTCATTGCTTTATCCCCAGCAGTCGTCCTCTGCTCAATGGTCGTCCTCCGTCACCTGCACTTTATAATCATACTTTTCCTCCTTTTACAATCTATATCCCTTTTGTTCTTCATCCAGTGAGTGCAAATTTTGGACTGTCTTTGGTATTCAACCACAAGTTATCTTGTTTTTATAATAAGTCGTCGCTTACATCCTATATAGCTAACTCATGTTTGAATAGGGGCAGCTGTAAACACCCCAAATTTTCCCTCACTAAGTTCACACCATGGCTTGTGATCTTTCACATTTACATAAGTTCAACCATATCATATCATGTTGCATTTTTGGTTCACTGCATTAGTTCAAGTTCATCTGCATCTAAGGTTTGTGATCTAAGGTTTGTGATCTGAGCAATCCAATATCCTTCTGAGCTACTCCAAAGGCTTCCAATCATTCCAAGAGGGTTCATGTATGTTCAATCATCATTTTATATCAAGGAAGTCAAGAAATCACAAGAACTGGCAAAGCATGGAAGCAGAGCTAGGGTTTAACTACACAGATGACCTAAAATTAGGGTTTTGGTTTCAGAGGCAATAACTCCAAATTTTTTGGTCATTCTTGTTTCTATTGATCTTTATATCTTATAAGGATCATACATACCAATTTTCATGAAGAAATTCAATAGAGAAGGCATCTGATCAATAGATGACTTCTTGAGCAAGTCAGTGCAAAACCAGGGCATCTGAGGCCCCCAATCACCCAACCAAAGGGTCTTCTCCATCATTTTGGGTGCATGTGATCTTTATTTGATCTCAGAAGAAGTTATAAGTTCACAAAATTGAAGAATTTCAAGCCATTTGCAAAGTTGCCATTTTGGGAAAGTGACTTGTAATGCAAACTTGCCATTTTGGGAAAGTTTTTCAACCTCATCTTTTTTATTCAAAAATGTTTCAAATGGAAAATTCTTGGTCATGAAAGTTGTAGATTGGATCATTCCCTTTTCAAAAAGTACAAGAACTTGATCTAATTCATCATAGAACTCAATTTATGGCTTTGCAAAGTTGGGAAAATCATTATATTTCACTTATGTACCAAAAGAGGGAAACTTGCAAGAACTCATACCAAAGCAAAATGTGACCTCTAATTGACTTCTAAACATTACACAAACATGATACATGACCTATAATTCATAATTGCCCAAAGAATCCCTCACTTTCATGCCTTGATCATCAAGTATTTCAAAATGGGCCAAAACCTTCACAAATTGCAAAATGCCCCACATCTTGACATTCACTTGTGCCAGCTCTTCAAATCAGCTTCCATGGACCTCCCTAAAGCCAGCTAACTCGAGCCATGCCTCACAACCAGCCTGCCATGAGCCCATACCTCAAAGGACAACTTTCTTGACTTTATGCAATTTGAGCCATACCAATCAAACTATTCCACAACAACTCTCTGACCTATCAAGGATTGATACATGGACCAAAAGCAACTCAACACACACAATAACACAAGATGAATCCTCCCACAACTCAGCATACACCAAAACCTCCTCTTATGCATTTCTCTTCGAAACTCAGCACAAAAGCCACAAACCTTAAAACAAACTCCATAGAACAACTCACAATCACCCTCTGATCATTTCCCAACCATCACCTTGCCCTGAAACCCCCCATATCAAAAACACGATTTCCCTCCCTCCTTTAACTGAACTTCAGCAAACTTCCAAAAGAGTCCACAAAAGCTTCATCAAAGCATCAAGGAAGCTCAACGGAGGTTAGAGGAGTTTGTTTGCATCAAGCAGAAGGTCCAAGCAACTCCATTGGCAAAGCTTCATCTCAGGTAGCTTCTTGAAACTTTTTTCCAGAAATATTTTCTTTAGTTATGAGATGGTAGAGTTTGTCCTCCTGATTACACTGAGCTTTATAGTTTTGAAAATGGTGAAGTATTGACTGTGTATGCATGTTCTGAAATTTTGTCCACTTTTATGTTTTTGTTCGAATCTTGATTTTGGTGAAAGATAAATGAAATATGATGCTGGATTCTTGTTCTATGGGGTTTGAGGATCATTTCTGGAGATTTGGGGGGTTTGGCATGGCCAAGGGAGTGAGATAGCATTTCTCAGGGAAGGGTGTGGCCGGAGAAGATGACCGGAGGTCATTTCCGGCCACCTGAAAGTAATTAGGGTAATTAATTAGGGTTAGGTCTAAGTTTGAACGTGGACCCTTGGATTTGTGATTGGCGCGTGTTTTGATGGCTAGGATTGAATCATTAAATATTAATTAGGTTTAATTAAATAAATAATCAGAATTAACCAAGTTTGAACCTGGGCCGTTCAGATGCGCGCCCAGTCAAACGTTTGAAACCCAGATTAAATCTCCACCACTCATGCTGCATACTTCTGTTTTATTAATTTTTATTTCATTTTATTTCTATTTTATTTGTACGAATTTTAAAAAATAGTAAAATACATCAAAAAATTCTGAAAATTTTTATTAAATCTTTTATGAATTTTCAAAACCCAAAAATATAAATATTTTTATTTTTTGCATTAAAAATTATTTTTAAATCATTTAAATGATTATTTTTAATTAGTTAATGAAGATTAATTAATTAAAAAATACATTTAGGTATTTAAAAATCCCAAAAAAATTCAGAGAGCATTTTAAAACATTTACAAACATTTACAAACTCACAAAACAAATTTCTTTTTGGTTTTGATCATACTTTGACAATTTTCATTTGAATTAGGGTTCTTTAAATTGAATATTTTTAACCCTAACTTCAAAAATTCATAACTTTTGATCCAAGTTGAGTTTGTGAATGGTTCTTTTTGCATTGTGTTATGCATCTTTTCAAGCATCTAAAAACATTTTTGTTTCATTTTTATAATGCATTTTCAATTTGTTTGGCATTTTCCCTTTAGGATCATCCTTAAAACCTTAGAAAATTAGGAAAATCATAAGTCCTTTAGGGTTTAGCTTCTGACCTTCCCCTTTGGGCAGTGAACTTGTATAGGTTTAGGGTCCCTTTGATTCCATTTTCAATTTTTTATCTCATGCTTTGCTTCTGATTTTGAATTTTGCATTTCATGATGTACATAAACCCTAATTTTGGCCTTCATTTGCATTCATCCTCCATATGCTTGTATACATGAACTTGCCATGACATTTTGTGCATCCACATGACATATAAGGCATCTTAGGACATATTAGAATCATTTTTGATCATTTCATCATCCATTTTCCATGCTTTTGTTTTCATTTAATGTCATATGCATCCATGAACTTTCATGATTCTTACATGCTTCATTTGCATTCCCATCTCGTGTATGATCATTCACATATCTTGACATGCTTTCATACCATCTCATAACATCATTTGCATCATGAATATGCTTCTGACTTTGGCTTCCATCTTTGCATTCCATCTCATTTTCATTTCATTTCATTTCTTTTTGCTAACCTTTCAGGTGGTAAGTGTTAGAGAAGTGAATTTGCCTTCACTTCTCATAATCTCTTCTCATCTCTTTTATGCATCCATTGCTTCATTTTACTTGTGAATTATAGTGAGCTTGCTCATTAATGTTCCCTCCTCACTTTCTTACTTCAAGCAACTTATCTTCTTAAGTTAAGTAAGTTGTCTTGCTTCTTGCTGCTTCTTTTCCTTCCATCCTGCTTGTCCCTTGGTGGATTTTCTCTTGAAGATTTTCTTGCAAGCCTCATAAACCCTAGGAACACCCAAGCATGATCACAATTAGGGTTTGATTAGTCCCCCCATTAGTTTTACCTTTGTGTCATTTTTGTGTCTTCTCTCCTCATCTCTTAATCAAGGACTAAACCTTAAAGGTTTTAAGACTTTGTGATTAGGGTTATGCATGTATCCTTCTATTAGGATGGAGTGTATAACTTTAATACTTAGTGTTAAACCCTTAATGTGTTTAAATCCTTTAATCAATCCATCTAATAATCACTAAGACATCAAAATTGTAACTTGGGCCTTGCATTAGGGTTCTAATTCTTCCTTAAATGGTTAAGAAGGACCAACCCTAGTGGTAATGGACAAGTCCCCCTCAAGTTGTCTTACAAACCATAAAATCCACTTCTTAATGTTACCATTAACTAAAATCCATTTAAAAAAAGGTTTTGTTTTGTCATGAGGTTAATCCCTAATCATGGATTAAGATGAGGAGCCTTTCTCAGCTTAAATGTTCTCATCTATTATCCTTCTATTAGGATGGTGTAATGGGTTCATTAAATCCTTGATTATGGCTTAAACTCATTACTTAACACCAAACCAAAGCTCCAACAAAACATCTAAATGAATGCAAGTAGGTTAATGATCTTAATCCTACACCATGGTGATTAAGTGTGAAGTGTTTACTTCAGGCATTAGGTATTCTCATTACCCTTAATCAGAGGGAGGATGTGATGAGTTTACTAACCCTTGGTTTAGGCTTAAGCTCATTTTCTTATAACAAACACAAAAAGT
This sequence comes from Lathyrus aphaca, assembly GCA_963966055.1. NCBI lineage: Eukaryota > Viridiplantae > Streptophyta > Magnoliopsida > Fabales > Fabaceae > Lathyrus > Lathyrus aphaca. Next base: position 184,576,682 of record OZ014522.1, read on the forward strand.
AATAAAAGATTGAAAACACCAAAAACAAACAATAATCGTCTCCTCCGGGATTCTTTTCTTATCTCATTCACTCACAAACGAGAACTTGCTTCTTCCGTCTAATGCAAGACAGTTTGCACCTGAGCCAGACAGGTCATACACTTGAGCATAGGCAAGTAAGCAGTTCATCAATCAATTTATCTTTCAGTCTCTTTGAGTCGAACTACGGTGTTCTGACTTCCTCATTGCACGAGAGGATACATAGGCATAACTTAACAGTTATCGAACAAAAGTCTCTGTACATTCCCCCCTCTTCCAGCATTATTCTTTGAGACTCATAGTCTTGAGCTTCATACTCTTTCCTTGCACTGGAACTTCTTTTATTCACTTCACACTTTCTTCCAGCACTGACACTTGCATTCTTTTCCAGCTTCTATGCACAGAATAGCACTGACACTACCCCTTTAAACACAAACTTTCAAGCGTGGATCTCGTCGAGTACGGCGGACAATCTGGGTGCTAATACCTTCCCAGGTTGTAACCAACCCCCTTTCTCAATTTCTCTGGTTCGCGACCGTCTTATCCATCTTTTCTTAGGTCTATGCAGCATTACCTTTCCTTCGGGATAAAAATGCCTAGCTAGCGTCTCTTTTCAGTTCATCTTCATGTTCTCTCTTTCGCTGACCGTTCACGTCTGTACCCCTTCTGGCCCTGTGTCATTTGGTGGGAGCAACACATTGCACGAGAGGATACGTAGGCATAACTTAACGGTTATCGAACAAAAGTCTCTGTAATTCCCCCTCTTCTAGCCTTATTCTTTTAAGCCTCATTGTCTTGAGCATTACACTCTTTTCTTGCACTGACACTCCTTTTTTTCACTTCACACTTCTTTTGCACTGACACTTGCATTCTTTTCCAGCTTTTGCACAGAGAATAGCACTGACACTACCCCTTTTAAGCACAAACTTTCAAGCGTGGATCCCATCGAGTACGACGGACAATCTGTGTGCTAATACCTTCCTAGGTTGTAACCAATCCCCTTTCCCAGTTTCTCTGGTTCGCGACTGTCTTATCCATCTTTTCCCAGCTGGCGTATTACCTTTCCTTCGGGATACAAATGCCTAGCTGGCGACTCTTTTCAGTTCATCTTCATGTTCTCTCTCTCTCTCTCTCGCCGACCGTTCCCGTCTGTACCCCTCTTGGCCAGGTTCCATTTGGTGGGAGCGACAACCCGACTTAGACACAGACGTAGTGGTCCACAAGTTTCCTCTTCAACCAGATTGTCCTCCAGTAAAGCAAAAGATTTGAAGAACAAGACCAGACATGGCTCTGAAGATTCGTGAGGATGTCAAAAGACAGTTTGATGCTGGATTCCTCGCAGTTGCGAAGTACCCCGAGTGGGTAGCTAACATCGTGCCAGTTCCCAATAAGGATGGCAAGGTTAGAATGTGTGTGGACTATTGGGATTTGAATAAAGCTGGTCCAAAGGATGACTTCCCCCTTCCGTATATTGATACTTTGATTGACAACACTGCCAAGTTTGTTGTTTTCTCCTTCATGGATGGGTTTTCAGAATATAACCAGATCAAGATGGATCCTGACGATATGGAAAAGACTACCTTCATCACACCATGGGGCACTTATTGTTACAAGGTTATGCCATTCGGTCTCAGAAATGCAGGAGCCACTTATCAGAAGGAAATGGTCACTCTTTTCCATGATATGATGCATAAAGAGATAAAAGTTTACGTGGATGACATGATTTCCAAATCACAAAGTGAGGAGGATCATTTGAATCATATCCTGAAGTTATTTGAGCGCCTCAGAAAGTTCCAACTGCGCTGAATCCAGCTAAGTGTACCTTTGGTGTCCTTTCAGGAAAGTTACTTGGTTCATTGTTAGTTAGCAAGGAATTGAAGTAGATCCGGACAAGGTCAGAGCAATTCAAGAAATGCCAGCTCCGAAAACAGAAAAGCAAGTTAGAGATTTTCTTGGAATATTGAACTACATCTCCAGATTTATCTCCAACATGACTGCTACATGTGAGCCCTTATTCAAGTTATTCCGAAAGGATCAAGCAATTGAGTGGAATTCTGATTGTCAACAGGCTTTTGAGAAGATTAAGGTTTATCTACAGGAACCTCCTATCTTGATCCCACCTAGTCCAGGGAAACCTCTCTTCATGTATCTGACTGTACTTGAGGGATCTATGGGTTGCGTTTTAGGCCAACAGGACGAAACTGGTCGTAAGGAGCATGCCATTTATTACTTAAGCAAGAAGTTTACAGATTGTGAAAGCAGATATTCACTTTTAGAGAAAACTTGTTGTGCTTTGGCTTGGGCTGCTAGACGCCTCAGGCAGTATATGATTTGTCATACTACTTTATTGATCTCGAAAATGGATCCAATAATGTACATATTTTAGAAGCCTGCCTTGACTAGAAGACTTGCCCGTTGGCACATGTTGTTATTCGAATATGACATCCAATATGTAACTCAGAAGTCTATCAAGGGTAGTGTTTTGTCTGACTACCTTGTTGATCAACCGGTTGAAGATTATGAACCTTTGAAATTTGATTTCCCAGACGAGGACATTATGTTGATAAAGGACTGTGAAGTTCCAGGTCCAAATGAAGGTCCCGAGCCCGGCTCTCGTTGGAAGATGATGTTTGATGGTTCCTCTAATTACATGGGGCATGGTGTGGGAGCTGTTTTGATGAATCCTAATGGTGGTTATACTCCCTTCACAACCAGATTATGTTTTGAATGTACAAACAACTTTGCAAAGTATAAAGCATGCATTTTGGGTATCAAAGCTGCAATTGATACTAGAATCAAGATCTTTGAAGTATATGGGGATTCAACTTTGGTAATCTACTAAGTCAAAGGTGAATGGGAGACTCGTGATGAGAAGTTTATCCCTTACCGTGCCCACATTGTGGAATTGATCAAATACTTTGATGAAGTCACCTTCCATCATGTTCCAAGGGCAGAGAATCAAATAGTAGACGGCTTGGCTATGTTGGCCTCTATGTTTCAAGTCAAATTTCTTAATGAAGCTCCACTCATTACAATCAAGCGAAAAACTTGACCAGCCTACTGTCTACTGGTCGAAGAAGAAACTGATGAGAAACCATGGTTCTATGACATCAAGAACTACTTGCAAAATCAGGAGTACCTAGCGGATGCAATAACTTTAGACAAGAAGACTCTGAGAAGATTGGCGTCCAAGTTCTTCCTCAGTAACAATGTTCTTTACAAGAGAAATCATGATATGGTTCTGCTCAGATGTGTGGACAAGCGCGAAGCAGACTTATTGATCAGAGAAATCCATGAAAGATCATTTGGAACACATGCCAATGGACATGCTATGTCCAGGAAGATCTTGAGACCTTGTTACTTCTGGTTAACCATGGAATCAGATTGTTTTAAATATGCCAGGAAGTGTCATAAATGCCAGATTTATGCCGACAAGGTGCACGTGCCTCCGACCCTTTTGAATGTTCTGTCATCACCCTGGCCTTTCTCAATGTGGGGCATTGACATGATAGGGCAAATTGAGCCTAAAGCTTCCAATGGTCATCGATTTATCTTGGTGGCAATCGATTACTTTACAAAGTGGGTAGAAGCAGCTTCCTACGCCAATGTGACAAAACAAGTGGTCGCTCGCTTCATTAAGAACCAAATTATCTGCCGTTATGGGATCCCAAGCCGAATCATCATAGATAATGGGACCAATTTGAACAACAAGACAATGAAATAGTTGTGTGAGACATTCAAGATTGAACACCATAACTCTTCTCCTTACCGTCCAAAGATGAATGGAGTTGTTGAAGCCGCAAACAAGAACATCAAGAAGATTTTGCAGAAGATGGTGAAAACTTACAAAGACTGGCATGAGATGTTACCGTATGCCTTACACGGATACAGAACATCGGTTCACACTTCAACAGGGGAAACCCCTTTCTCTTTGGTGTATGGGATGGATGCAGTTCTCCATATCGAAGTAGAGATACCATCTTTGAGGATCTTGATGGAAACCAAACTAGAGGAAGCTGAGTGTGTCCAGAACAAATATGACCAATTGAACCTCATTGATGAAAAGAGAATGACCGCCATGTGCCATGGCCAGTTGTACCAAAATCGCATCAAGAGAACATTTGACAAGAAAGTCTGTCTTCAAGAATTCAAAGAAGGAGATCTTGTACTCAAGAAAATCTTGCCAGTCCATAAAGACCTGCGTGGAAAATGGAGTCCTAACTATGAAGGCCCATATGTTATGAAGGTGACATTCTCCAAAGGTTCCTTAATCCTCACAACTATGGATGGTGAACAACTGAAACACCCGGTGAATTTTGATGCAGTAAAAAAATATTATGCCTAAACCAAGCCCGCTAGGTCGAAAACCAGAAATGGCGACCTAGGCAAAAATGGGTATCCTGGTGGATCAAAACCTATGAAGGAGATCCAGGAAAAAATTAGGGATAAAAACAAAAAAATTGAGAGCTCGCTAAGTTGAAAACCTAAAAGGGCGGCTTAGGCAAAAAAGAGCGTCCCGGTGGATTGAAAATCCGAAAGGGCGGTCCAGGAAAAAATTAGGGACAAAGGCATTTGACTGTATCTGATGGTGTTTACCATTACTAAAATCATTACTTGAAGACCAATCCAGTTGCTCTTGTCAGAAACAAGGTGTTGGGCGATTTTAGTTATTAGGGGTTATAGTGGTCGTTGGATTCGATGTAGCCCTTTCCACATTTCCATTTTTCAAATTGTAATTTTCCATGGAGCTTTTGCCATTGGCAAGCTACCATTCTTGAATGAAATACGACCTTTTCCTATAAACTTTGTCTTTCAGTTTCTTATTTTCTTTTGTTATATAAAATGTCTTTACTGAATTACAATTTAACTCTGAAAATGACAAATATTTTAGAAAATTGATTTTGGAAACACATGAAAAAAAACTTTCAAATTTCTTTGACTTTAGAAATACTGAAAAAATCTTCTGTCTTCTAAAAAACCCTTGGCTTACAGCAACACTCTCATGCCATTATTACAGAAATCCCCATAAAGGATTAAAAGCTGGTAGCACTCTTGGATGGATCCTTAGACCAAATATTGAGTTCCAAGTTCAAAGACATCTCCCCAACATCCTTCATATCGCTCGTCTAAGTATCGGCATTGAGATCCTACTCTCCCCTGCTTTGTCAAATTTCTCTGTCTCCCCAGAGTCGGCATTTGCATACCATGATCATTCACATCATGCTCAATCATACGCATTTGACATAATCATTTGTCCCTCCTCAGTTGTTGTCTGTCTGACTCCAGATCCAGATTACTGTCAATTTTCATTTTGAAATCCATCGTTGTGGCTACCCCGGTGTGGGTATTCTTCCCAGTGACAATGTTATCCCCTGCAGAGGTCCTCCTTGTTATTAGTATCTACCTTATTTACCACCCATATTTCTTTTAAGCCCAATTATCATTTCCATAAATCCTTTAAGTCGTTTGCTTAAGAATTAAGGCCGTTTAAATCAACACGCATCCGTGTTTTCTTGATGGTTCCTGAAAGTTCTTCTTTGAACTCTTCATTTAAGAGAATTTCCAGAGGTTGGTCGTTTATCTCGTTGAAAACTCCAACATTTATTCTTGTTGCCAGCCGGTCGCTTAGAGCCGTTGATTTATATTTAAATGTTGCTTTCTACTCCCAATATCAGTTAGTTGCACATAATCACTGCCCAAACATTGTGTTCGTTTTCTTTATCCTCGGTATCAACAGTTACACTTGAACCTGTTGATTTACCACTTGGGATTACTTACGTCTGTTAATTTTTTCCTCAGCCGCCGTGTTGAGTTTGCTTTCCCGACCACCGTGTTGATGCCTGTTATTTTTTTCTTCAACCGCCGTGTTGAATTTTAGTTCCAGACCGCCGTGTCGGCGTCTGTTATTTCATTTCTCGACCGCCGTGTCGACGTCTATTATTTTATTTCCCGACCGCCGTGTCGACACCTGTTATTTTATTTCTCGACCGCAGCGTCGATGACTGTTATTTTTTCCTCAGTCGCCATATTGAGTTTGCTTTCCCGACCACCGTGTCGATGCCTGTTATTTTTTTCTTCAACCGCCATGTTGAATTTAATTTCCCGACCGCCGTGTCGACGTCTGTTATTTCATTTCCCGACCTCCATGTCGGCGTCTGTTATTTTATTTCTTGACCGCCGTGTCGACGCCTGTTATTTTATTTCTCGACCGCCGCGTCGATGGCTATTATTTATTTCTTCAACCGCCGTGTCAACGTCTGTTATTTTATTTCCCGACCACCGTGTCGACGCCTGTTATTTTATTTCCCGACCGCCGCATTGATGACTGTTATTTATTTCTTCAACCGCCGTGTTGAGTTTTAGTTCCTGACCGCCGTGTCGACGCCTGTTATTTTATTTTCCGACCGCCGTGTCGATTACTGTTATTTATTTCTTCAACCGCCGTGTTGAGTTTCATTTCCCGACCGTCATGTCGATGACTGTTATTTTATTTCCCGACCGCCGTGTTGATGACTATTATTTAATTCTTAAACCGCCGCGTTGAATTTTATTCCCGACCTCCGTGTCGATGTCTGCTATTTTATTCCCGACCACCGTGTCGATGTCTTCTATTTTATTCCCGACCACCGTGTCAATGTCTGCCATTTTGTTCTCTTGACCGTCGAGTCGATGTCGTTTCAACTATTTTTCTCAGTCACCGAGTTGCTGTATTGGGATCCCCAGCAGTCATCCTTGAACTATTTAGCTCATCACTTCAGATAGTATGTTCTCATTCATAGTGTCATCTGGGCACATCAAGCTGTTGCCTTTTACTTTAAATTATTTTCTTGCTATCCTAGGGTGTCAGTCTTTCTTTAATCTTATGTTCAGGATTTTTGTTTTGTTTCCCGTCTTTTGTTATTCTTAGTGCCAGCAGTTACACTTGAACCTACTGATTTATCACTTTGAATACATCTTATTTTCGTCTTGTCATCCCTAGCATATTGTTATCCCCAGAGAGGCTTCACCCTCATTTGCGTTTCTGTGGATCACCGTTGCATTTATCTTCATCATACCATATTCAGCATATTCATCATTAAAAAAATCAGCATGCTAGGTTTCATTGCATCTCGCATATCATATCCCCAGCAAAAGTTCCTCATATGTTCATAGCATGCCATTGCATTTAGTGGAAAAATTTTCAGTTATTTCTATATTTAAATACCTTTCACTGCGATTTTTATGAGTATTAACATCACTCATTCTATCTGGTAAAGTTATTTAAATAAGTGCAACTATCACACCCCAAATTTTACCCCTAACTTTTTATATCATGCATTCATCTCACCATTTGCAGGAATTGCCAAGAAGGATATTTGGTTCAGTTTATTTTATTTTTGTGGAACGAAATTTTTGTTTGTGAGTTGGAAAAGAAAGAAAGGTAGGTATTTTTATGGTCATGATAGTTATGAATCTGAGGATTGTTTTTTTAACTGAGTCAGGAGGACCTAGATTTGTTAGTTCATTACTACGGAAGTTGGTTATAATTTCAAGATTTCTAAGTTTCAATTCCAAATTCATTTCAAGTTTCCAATCCCAGTTTCTAGTTTAAGTTTACTTCTATGTTCAAATCTAATCTCTAAATTTGATTCCAATTCTATTACCAAATTCATTTCCAAACTCAATTTAAAGTTATTAATCTCGAGTCCCTAATCCTTAATTTGAATTCAATGTTGTTTCTCATATTTCAAATATTTCCGAGTATGCTTAATTTAATTACCATTCTAAATTCAATTTTCAAGTTCATTGAAAGTCCAATTTGTTTTTTTATTCAAAAAAATTTAATTCTAAGTTCTATTTTCCTTTTCACTTTTATTCATATTCAAATTCTAGTTTTTTTTTTCCATTTCCAATTCCAAATTCATGGTTCAGATTCATTTTATAATCATGACCATTCCAAAGTTTCATTTCAAAATTTCCTTTTAAATTTTCATTAGCAATTCAATTTGTTTTCCGAGAAATAAACCAAATTCCCACGGAATGGGCTTGTTGGTGCTGGCTTAGAAGTTGTCCAATACGGATTAGCATCAACACCAGTTTCAATGGCACATTTACAAAGGATATCCTAGAGTGAGCAGAAGAATTATGCAATCAATTTACAACAAAAACAAAGTTTGACAAATTATGAGAAAAGGGCATCGTCGTTTTATCAAGACAATCAATTACATGTTGTTTGTATATCCGATATAATAAAAAGCAGTTTACAAAATAGTTGGAAACATAGAGAAAACCATTGGAGGGTCTCCATATAGTTGTTGATGCAGGCAATGAAGCAGGAGGAGCTTGCTGGTTCGTTTCCGAACCATATCCGCAATCCCGAGGACCAGACAACTTTGATGCAAGTTTGTAGACATTGTCATTTGGAAGTTGTAAAGACCATTTTGCTCCTACAGAAACAGATTCGAGACGGGGTTAGAAGTCAAGCATATTTTCATACGATAAAACACAAACCAACATAACCACATCACACCAACAAAAAATAATTATTCCAATTCATAACAAGTTGTTTAGAATTACTTGGCTCGGGCAGAAAGATGTACCCTGTAAAATCCATGTTTCCTGCTACAAAAATACAGCCCCCAATACTTCCGGACTACGCCATGTTCCAAGCAAGTTTACATACAAAAAACGAAGATATTGATTAGCAAATCAAGGGTGAAACCAATGTTGTGCATACCAGCTGTTTCAGAGTTAGAGTTATTAGTAAGCCAAATGAAAACTGATATTTAACGGAGATAAAATAAGAACATATTCCAAAAGTGTAACCGCGAGAAAAATCACTTCATATTGTATTCTAGAAAGCACAAACATGAACGAACAAACCAGAAGAAGATATATCCAGAAGAAATCACGTCAAGACTTGATCATCTCGCACGACGACATTAACATGGAACTCCTGTCAAAAGGACTTTGGGGGGGCGGGGCAGAACTGGTCATAAAGGAGCCTACATTGATCATGAATAATTGCTAAACCTAAAAGGGTCACAATCAAACAATCAAGCTTAAACTTTTTCAGGCCATGTTTTCTTCCTTTCCAAGGAGCCTGCAATCTATCCATTCCAAGGGTTCAGGTGTGATAGGCTTCAACATCACTCTTGCACCATTTTGAAAGCCTCGTGTCACATGTACAAAAAGGAAAAGTGTGTTGTTTAGTTGGTTGTACAAACAAAACCTAACCGCAGAACTATTTTCACACTAAAAGCTTTGACAAGAGACCTCCCCCTCTTGCTGATGGTACTGTCGCTGGTTGTTTTGTACTCAAAACCTCCTTTATACAAAGCAATGCACCTCTCATCCCAATCTGCAAAAACAAGTAATGGAAATTAGTTTCTTGTGCACCAGTAAAAATTCAAAGTTATGCAGCAAGTGACCTTTGTTTCACTGCGGTAAAAAAATTCCGATTGACAAGGTAACAAGCAAACAAAAACAGGGAAAATCCATTCAATCTGAATTCAACTAATTTGGTTCGTTTTGAACAAGAAAAATAAAGTTAAAATAGTGCAGTATTCAAGGTAGAAACAGACAGAAAATGGCAGAAAATACAAAACCAAAATTTCACGAAAACGGCAAAAGGGCATTTGATGCAAAAAGAGCATGGCAGTCATAACCAAAATAGTTTTCTCAGTAAAACTTCAAAGAGGCAAAACCCTAATTTTCACTATAAAAGGGGAGAACAAATTCACAAAAAGGATCCGGGAAAAAACCCTAAGTTCACCGAAACCTAACGGCCGCATCCGAACACAAAAAACCCTAAGCGCACAAATCCACAACAAGAAAAAACACAACACACGAATGAACATAAAGAAGATCAAAAGAAACCCTTCGCCCTTCCACTTATAACCATGGCGAAAACTCATTGAGGAAAAAACTTGGAATCGCACAAAATCGAAGCAAGAAGAAGAAGGGAAAGCGTAGACTACTCAAAGCAGAATACTTACCATACTCATTGAAGATCTCAAATCGGTAGATCGTTGTTGATTTCTTTTTTATTTTCGAGCTGTTTTTGTTACTTTGTCTTTCTTGCATTTTGTTTCCGTTGTCGTAGGATGTATATGATTCGAACATGTCGATTTGGGGGTTAGGGGTTTCATGGGTGTGTCTTGTTTCCTCTCCAAGCGATGATAGATGTTTGATGTTCCTTGATCAATTTGTGTAGGCTGAGAAATGTGTTGGTTTGTGATTCATTTGTACACGATGAAGGTTTTTTCCCTTTTTTTGAAGAAGGTAAAAACTGAGTGTAGAGGAAAATTTATCGCTGGAAATAAGATGGATGGGTAGTGGACACTCACAAGAGCGTTGGATCTTCTTTTATTTCAGCTTTTTTTTATAAATAATAAATATTGCTTTACAACCACTGGTTTAAAAAATGTGTCTTTTGAATTTTATTTTGTCCTAATTAATTCTTACCGTTTTAGCTTTTCAAGATCTGAATATCACACTACCTCACGCAACTTTATTTACTACAGTCATTTAATGTGAGCATCTGACAGCTTTGTGCTTGATTGGACTGAGTTTTAGACGGTTAGGTTTCTTTTTTCTTTTCTCATTTCTAGTCCGCGGGTCATGGGTCCTCTGACCCGACCCAATACCGATCCAGCGCCCTGCATGGGCTTTCCTCATGTTGGATCTTGTTTTTTTGACTCATTGGCCCACTTGTTTTATATCCTTTGTGTTATTTTAGTTATTTTGTTCAATATCTTCATATTCAAAATATTTCCGTAGCTTTCATTTGAGGATAAACTTAGAAATATTATCTTAATAATAGTTGAGAAAATAATATATAATGTGTTAAATTAATTTTATTAAGTCTTAATTTTTTTTAGGATTTAGTCCTATTTTGGTTGTATGTGTATCGTGAGATTATATTAAATTTAATTTTGTCACTTTGTTCTCAAATTGTCAAGTAAAATATGATCACTACAAAAATAATCGTTTCAAAAAAAGATAATCGGATCCTTCTTCCAACACCAAGTGAATCGTTTCTATGACCTTTAAAATACGCCTATGTTTTCGCATACACGTAAGTCGGTCACTAAATGATCGCCGCCTGCACGACTTATTGCGTCACGATTAATTAACAACGAACTGAGCTTCAGAATCTAGCATTCTGCGAGTCTTTAATGAACCACACCTGGGCTAGCCCCACGTGTAGTGTTTCATTTAATCATTCGTTATTAAAAATATTAAACCCTAAAAAACGTCTAAAAAACACAACTTATTTGCATAATTAATCAACAAAAGAATAGAGCTCCGGAGTTTAGCACTCCGCACGTTCTAAAATGAATCACTCCCGGGCTAGCCCCACGCGATGTGGTGCATTTGCATTTTGTATATCAAAATATCTTAATCGTACAAATTAATTCGTGAAAAAATAGAACTCTGGAGTCTAGCATTCCACACGTTATAGAATGAATCACTCATGGGCTAGCCCCACGCGACGTATTTCAATCGCTCTTTCGTACTTAAAACAACCTAAAACTTACCAACCAATTCAAATCATTTTCATAATTAATCAACGAAAGAACAGAGCTCCGGAGTCTAGCACTCCGCACATTTTGGAATGCAATCACTTCTGGGCTAGCCCCACGCGACGTGGTTCAATTTCCCTTTCGTTTAAAAACACCTTAATAAAGGTCAAACTTTTTATCTAAACGAAAATCGTCTAAATCTTTCTATCTCACAAACAAGCTAGTGCTTCAGCCTCCACTGCGAGTATAAGCCAACGCTTAGCAGTTAGAAAGCGTTTGACACAATTGTTCATTAAAAAATCACAAACCGTTTGCACAAACTACGAAGCTCTGACTTTCCCATTGCACAAGGGAATACGTAGGCACAGGGATTTTAATCATTCACGAGTACAATAATAAAGAAATTCAATCTTTTCTCTGTTATAATAATAAAACTTTCTTTTCCTTTTAACAAACATATTAACAAACCATTTAGAAGACAAAGACATTAATCAAACACTTAATCGCACAGTTAGCTAAGAGGTTCTCGTTGAGTACAACGGACGTGAGGGGTGTTAATACCTTCCCCTTGCGTAACCGACTCCCGAACTTAGAATTTAGTTTTCACTGACCATTTCTTATCCTTCCTTTAGGTTCTATCTATATCTCCCTTTTCTCTCGTAGAATAAATAGAATTAGGTGGAGACTCTGTTGTTTATTTATGCGTCCCATCACGAGGATCGTATTTTTTTCGAGGTACGACACAATGCTCAGGTGTTGCGGTCTCGTCTGGCACGAGTGCGTTACCGTCTTTCAAAGAGACAAGTAGGATAAAGTTCTTAAGTTGAGAGTGAGTGAGATGAAAAAATAATTCCCAAAGGAGAGACATTTATTCTTTGTTCATTGTTTTTTAGAAGCTTTTTCTTTGTGTTTGACATATGGAAGTGTATTCAAGTCCATTTCCATGGAATATATACTTATTACTTCATTCCAAGATGGAATGAGGAACAAACACACCCAAGTAAGGAGAAGATCCCCAAGACTTGGTTCCAGAGATTAGGGCCTAAGCACACTAACTCATTGAATTTATTAAGTGTTTTTGTGATTTGAGATGAAGAAGTGTTTTTTAGTTTTTCTTTGTGAGGGTGAACTCATGATTAGACTTGTGCATCATGATAGACAAGTTTGCACAATTCCAAGATGGGATGAATACAAATTCCCCATGGAATAAGTCCATACACATAAGACTACCTCAACCATTATTAAGTGGTTTTTAGGTTTCTGTTTGAAGATGAGAAAGAGAGAGCACCAAAAGGATATCAAAGGTAAAAGACTAAAAGGGAACTAATAATCCTAAGTTTTATCATACATGGGAGTCTTAGGTTAATTAGTCTGGTTTATGTTCTATCCTAATGAAGAAGAAGAAGGAAAGAAGGAAAGAAGACGAAAGGAGAAAAGGATGCAACTTACTTCTTAGGAGAAGATAAGTTGATCCTAAAGGGGGATGAAGAAGAATTGAACAAAGATGGCCTAAGCACATCACAAGCATAAGTAAGAAGATTTAAAAGTATATGAAAGAAGAAGTTGAGATGTTGAAGCATCATCCACACCTCTCAAACTTACCAAAAGCCCCTGAAAAGTTAGAAGTATTCACATAAAGACAAATGAAGTTCAAATAAGCACAAGACATGAAAGAACAAGGGTCTAAGCCCTAAGACTCACACAAGTCAGAACCTATAAATCACAAATGACCTCTAATATTAGTCATGTAAAATCAAGCAAAGAGAAATGGGAGAAGTCCCATAAACATCAAATAAGTCACCAAAGAAGAAGTGAGAAGGAAATAAGTGAACAAGTAAGGCAAACAAGTGAGAATGCAACAAGAAATGCCAAAGTCAGAAGTTAAACATCTTAAACATGTGCCTAAACAAAGGATTCAAACATAATTCAAAGCATATAATCATACATCCAAGCAATTAGAGAGGATAGGAGAAGAAGTGAAATGAGGTGAACATGGTTCAGGTATGTGAAGGAAGTGACTGGTCATACAAGGTAAGCACAAAACAAGAGAGGATGAAGTCCACATATCACAACCAGAAGTCAAACAACATGTTAAAGAGCCCCAAACAAGTCCTCATATAATGGTACAAATGCCTTCCAAAACAAGTAAGCATGACATGGTAAACACATTCACAAATTAGGCAAGCAAAGGTTCAAGCATCAAAGAAATACCAAACATGCTTCAAAAATTAAGATAACAAGATCTAAAGGACCTCAACTAGGGGTGATTATCATGTAAAATTTTCAAGCCAAGAATCAGAATACAAGTCATTCAAACAATCACAAAAAAAAACTAGGGTTTCGCAATCTTAAGATCAAAGAAACACCTCAAAACTCAACCAAACAAGAACTCAAAATTAGCAAAAAACTGTCTAAAGTACCTTAACATGTTCTTGAAATAATGCAAAAAGAATCAGGTTCATAGCTATTATGGAACTCAAGATAGAAAATTAACAAGCCAAGGTGCACATGAAAGAAAGAAATCCAAAAGAAATAAAAGAGAAAATTAATTCAGAAGGTCAAAAATTAATAAAAAAGGAAAATAAAATTTAGAAAATTTTTATAAAATGGTAAAGATGATTTGTGAATTTTTTGGTATTTTTTAGAAACATAGGACTAATTTTAAAAATTAAAATTGAAACTAAAAGAAATAAAGAAAATAAAAATGAATAAAAATGCCAGGGGGTGATAATAGAAGCCCAATAAGGTTCATTTTGAGAGGCATGCCAAAAGGAGGGTGCAAATAGAAAATAGGCCCAGTCCGCTTCACAAAGGATCAGTCAACCCAAAATCAAAGTAATCAGATCCTACGTTCAAAAATGAGTCTCACAAAGTAATCACATCCAATGGCCAGGCATGGGGTCAACAAAACACAAGTTAAAGCATCCAGCGCACTACATTAAGTCATATTATGGTCAACCCATCCTATGGTCATGATTAAAGCTGGAAAACAAAAATGAAATAACAAAACAAAATAAAAATGAAAACTACTGGCACATGAGCACCACCACCTTCATTAATGCGCTGTCTAAATCTGAGCCATAGGATGAAAAGAATCACACAGTCCAGGAATTATCTAAGAAACATAACATTCAAACGTAAAACGCAAGCAAGTCACTGGTCGGAGAAGACTTCGGTCATCTTCTCTGGCCACACGCCGGTGAGATAGAGCATTTTTTTCCAGAAACGCAAAACAAACATACCAAAATGAAACTAACACAACATAGATCAAGAATCTACCAACCATTTTCAAAAACACACCATGTACACAGAGAATCGAAAAAAATAAATTTGAATCTCAAAACTGCAAATCAACACTTAAAGCCTCTAATGGCTTCTATACATTTCATACACTTCAAATCCATCCTGATGAAGGCAAAACAAGCAAAACAAGGCAAATTTGAAGCAATCAAAGTTTGAGGTAAAACCTGAGATGAAAGCTCTCTTGAAGATCTTCAGAAAACCAGAGGTCCTTGAAGGTTCTTTGAGCTTCACTTGAGCCAAATAAAGGCTAAACAACTTGATATGGAGGAAAGAATGAAGAATCCGAAGAGTATGTTTGAACTTCAACTTCACTATGAGATTCAATGCAGGGGTGAGCAATGAAGATGATGAGTTGCTCAAGGTGATATCAAGAAGAATTCAGAGGACTCATTTGTGTAGAGTAAGATGGAAAACAAATTTTAATATCTGAGTTTTTTGAATGGAAAGTGAGAGCAAAAAAATGAGAAACTCAATATGTAGAGGTTTTGTTTTTGTGGAGTGCTCTTCTTCTCTCAATGCTCAATGTGTGATGCTTTTGGTGAGTGTATTTGTTATTTGTTTTGAAACTCAGAGAATCCAAATAGTGCCTCTCCTTTTTCAAATTCCATCAAATATGGTGAGGTCCATGGGAGTTATGGTGGACTTGTTATGTAATTGTTATGGTATTGGATGATCAGATGATAATGAGATCACAAGCTGAGTTGTTGTATGATAGAATGAAGGTGCATGGTACCATATTCATATGTGATCTGCTTTCTCCTTTTGTGCAAAAATCGTGACACATGTAGGTGAAATAATCATGATGGTTTCTTTCTTTGTGAAAGAAAAAAGGCGTGTGTTGGACACATATTGGATGAATCTCTCTCATTCATTCCTCACATGCACATGTACCACTCTTGTACTGTTTTTTTCTCTAAATTTTTCACTAACAAAAGCCACCAAATAACATGTACCATGTGCATCACTCTTGGTCACGTAATAAAAAGAGGAGACTCACGAAAGCAAGTGTATGAAAATAAAATAATAAAACATGACACAAAAAAATGAGAATAAAAAAGGGTGACCAATGAGAAATTGACAAAAATGCCATAAAACCCTAAAAATGACCTTAAATTTCAAATAAACATATCTTGAGTTCTAGGAAGGCTATGAAGGCGTTCTTGTACTTTTTGAAAAGGGAAAGTTAAGATCTACAAACTTTCATGTTCATGGAAAAATCATTTGGAACATCCTTGGTCATGAAATAATGAGTTGAAGGTTAGGGCAAAGATTTCCAAAAATAGAAAGTTCTCACTTGAAAAATTCCAATTTTTGTAACTTCTTGCAAACCCTTTATCATTGACAATTGAGACTATTCATGTTATTCATTTACCAAATAAAGGTCCATGAAATTGATGAGCTTGATTAAAACACTATAAATCCACTAGTTGACTTTTCTTCTGCACAATTGACTTCTTTCTTTAAATACAAGTAACTGAACCATTGTCTGACTTCTTCAATGAATTTTTGAACCAAATTTCATCCTTAGGCCTTGTATAACATATAGGAGCCTTTGACCACAAGAATTTGTCAAATATATGAGGGTAGCTTGTTCTGAAACAAAACCCTAATTAGGGTTTCCCTGTGTATAAGGAAGTTGCACTTATGAATTCCTGAGGAAAAGTTTGAGCTTGTGCAAGATATGAGGATCTCTTGTAGGCTTGTTGAAAGACCACTTGGGTCTTATCTTGGATTTGAAGAATCATAAATTGAGAAATCATTGATCACATGCCCTATGCTTCTAACCATGGATGTTAGGTCTCATCTTTCTATGCAAAGATGCTAGGATATGTATGATATATGTTATGTCATATGACATGAAAATGAGAGGGAAAATTTTGGGGTGTTACAAGGGTTTCCCACCAAAGGAGGAAAAAATTCAAATTTAGCTTGTGTTAACCGGTTAACACATTGGTTAACCGGTTAACGCGTGTAATTTTTGGGAAAAATCTCAAAATTCAGCATGGAGGTTTTTCTCCCTTTGTCACTTCACTCTTGCACTTCATTCCACTACTTTCCAATGATATCTTCTAGAAGAATCCACCATATTCCAAGGTAATGTTCTAGAAGCTTCCTAACTAACTCTTAACTAACTCCTAAGCTAGTCCCAAACCTAACTCCTAAGCTAGTGTCCAAGCTTAATTCCTAAGCCAAACTACCCTCCAAGCCTAACACGTATATAATCATTTTCCCTCCAAACCTCACAACAACAATTAATTTTTCACAAATTTCTCTCATCAATCTCAATTTTCTCTCACTTTTCACTCATTTTTCAAAACCACACTCAAAGCTTCATCTTCCAAAATTCTTCAAGTTTTGCATTGAAACTTGAAGAATTTGAAGCTAAGCCTCCATCATTGCATTGATTTCATGGATTGTTGAAGGATTTGCTACTGTTTTGGTGTTGAGTTCTCATCTTAGAAGCGATTTTTGAAGAAGTTCATCAAGGTTTTCATCAAATCACATTTATTTTGCATATTCTCGCGGAAGAGCTCCGGATCTACGGTTTTCTCTTCTATAGCGTGTCGATTCTTCATATCAACAATTACTAAAACAAGCCTTCACTTTGTAGGTCGGTGAAACTCATAATCACTTATGTTTTAAGTTATTTCGCGTTTTCTTGACATGTGCGTTCTTCACGTTTTGTAGATGTTTAATGAGTTTATTAATCAGATCATTAGGTTTTAATTTCTTGATGTGTTTGTGGTTCCGATTAGTGATAGATCGATGCATTTTGGTGTAAATTTCGTGCTCACTTGATAGGGACTGTATTGGGAACTTTTAGAAAATAAACTGGTTGCTGGAAGTGCTTTTTCTGCATGATTTATTTATTCTGGTTCAGTGTTAATCGGTTAACACATCCGTTAACCAGTTAATACAGTGTATTTTGCGTAGATCTGCTGATTTTAGGTGTGTTAACCAATTAACACATCCGTTAACTGATTAATACTAGTCAGTTTTGGCTTTTTTTGTGCATTTTCTTGTATGTTTGCTTGCCATTCCATCTTTAACCAACATGGACCATTAGTACATCATTTTAGGGAATTTTAGAAGTTGTTTTGGTGCAGGTTCATGTATCTTCGACATCATTCAACGCGTATGTTATTTACTTCCATTTTGTGCATAATCATGATTTCGTGTTCATGGTGTGTTGTGAATATTGTTCTCATGTTTGAACCTCATTGTTAGCATGATAATATTGATTTAAAGTTCTGTTTTGTATTGCTTTCATGATCGATGCATATTTTGGACACTTGCGTGCATAATTGAAAATGTTGCATATTGCTTTAAAAGTGCATTATCCATGTATGCGTGCACATTCTTGATTACATGCTTGTTCTATGTTTGAATTTCATTGCTAATACATGCATTAGGTTAGAATGCATCATGATGTATGTTCATACTTTGTGGTTTTGGTTTACATTAAGTGTTCACTTTTAGAAAATGCACATATTTTAGTTTGTGAAAATCCATTAATGTGAAGTGTTGGAAATACTTGCATGCTCACATATCCATGTTCATATCAATCATGTTGCATTATTTGATGTGGTTATTTGATGCATATTCATGTATTGTTACTCATGCATTTATATGATAAATGACTTAATTCTGTCATCCCTTCCACTACTGTATTTTTGAATAATAACTGTTAATTGTATGCTGCCTTGCATTGTTTTTGCACTTTTCAAACTTGTTGCCATGTTGTTGCTGTAATAAGTTGTTTGTATACCATTTGCATATGATAGCTGATTGTGTGCTGAAGCGCTGTTATAACTGCTGATTTTAGGTTTTGCTTAGCTTTTAGGTACCCTTAGGTTTAGGTTTGAGTCTAGTTTTAAGCATAACTCATTTTAGGAGATGTTTGGTACTTAATTGTCTCCTTTTTTTAATCATTTTTTGATTTTTTAAATCATGGATTTTACTAACCTTTTCAGGGGCTAACGGTAAGTATGAAGAATATGGATGTGCATCTGTAAACACCCCAAATTTTCCCTCACTCATATCACACCATGGATTGTGATCTTTCATATTTGCATTAGCATAAGCATACCATCTCATATTGCATTTTGTTCCACCGCATAAGTTCAAGTTCATCTGCATATAGGATTTGTGATATAAGCAATCCAAGGATCCATTTGAGCCACTCCAAAGGTTTCCAATCATTCCAAGAGGGTCCATGTGTGTTCTATCATCATATTATATCCCTCAAAGATCAAGGAAGTCAAGAAATCACAAGAACTGGCAAGGCATGGAAGCAGAGCTAGAATTTTCACTACACAGATGACCAAAATTAGGGTTTTGGTTTCAGAGGCCATAACTCCAAATTTTTGGGCCATTCTTGTTTCTAATATTCTTAAGATGTTATAAGGATCATGTGTACCAAGTTTGATGAAGAAATTCATTGTGGAAGTCATCTGTTCACTGGGTAACTTCTTGAGCAAGTCAGAGCAAAATAAGGGCATCTGAGGCCCCCAACAATGGAACCAAAGGGGTATTTTCATCAAATTAAAGTGATATGATCTTAATTTGACCATTGAAGTTCTTGGAAGTTCACAAAATTGAAGAAATTTTAGCTAAACCAAAAGTTGCCAAAAAATGGAAATGACTTGTAATGGAAACTTTCCATTTTGGGAAAGTTCTTCAACCTCTTCTTTCTCAACCAAAAATGCTTCAAATGAAAAATTGTTGGTCATGAAAGTTGTAGATTGGATCATTCCATTTTCAAAAAAGTACAAGAACATGTTCTAATTCATTATGGAACTCAAGTTATGATCTTTCAAAGTTGGCAAAAATCCTATAATTTTCACTTTCACACCAAAGAGGATTTTTTGCAAAACCACTTGCCAAGCCATTTTGTGACCTCTAATGCATCTCTAAACATCATACAAACATAGTACAATGCATTGTGATCAGAAATGCCCAAAGAATCACAATCTTTCATGCCTTGAACTTCAAGAAATTCAAAAAGGGCCAAAGTTTTTCAAATTTGCAAAATGGCATGAATCTTCTCATACACTTGCTGCAGCACCCCAAATCATTTTCTATGGACCTCCTTGATCAATGTTGAACCAAGACATGCCATAAAACAACTTTTATACAAGCTCATGCCTATAGTACATAAGTTGTTGACTTTTTGCAATTGAACCCATACCAATCAGCTGCAGCCACAACAACTCTCTGGCCAATAGAGACATGTTATGTGGACCAAAAGCAAGCCATAACACAAGACACACAAGCCTGAACACTCTCATACACCAAGTTTCACAAAATCACTCAAGACTTTCCCTTCTTCGATTCTCACAGCACAAGCCTCAAACCTCAAAAAAAACTTCACCATTCAACTCACCATCATCAATAGAACCTTTTCCAACCATTAAACAACCCTGAAAGCCCCTGAAAGAAAAACACGATTCTGGTGCAGCAAGAGTTCATCCTCTCAATCCAGCCATTCTAAACTCATTCAAAGCCTTGCAACATCATCAGGGGATCAAGTGGAGGCTATTTGCACAAGAGAGAGGTCCAGAAAGTGCCAAACTGAAAAGCTTCATCTCAGGTATACCTCAAGAACAAATTTTTTCAGAACTTGTTTTTTATGTTATAGAAATGATCTATATGCTTCACTGATTACACTGCACTTGTTGGTTTTGAAAATGGTTTCGTATTGAGTATTTCATGGCTGTCTGAAAGTTTTGTCATTTTTATGTTTTGATTTGAATCTTGATAATGATGAATGAGAAATGAATTTTAGGGTTAGATTCTTGTTTAGGGTAGTGAGTTGATCATTTATGGAGAGTTTGAGAGTCTGGGGTGGGGTTTTGAAGAAGCTCAGTGGAGGAGCTCGCCAGAGAAGACGACCGGAAGTCTTCTCCGGCCACCTGAACTGGATTAGGGTTTAATCTGGGTAATTAATGAACTTTGAATATGGAGCGTTGGATCTGGGGTTCGCGCGTGTTTTGATGGTCAGGATGAGTTCACTTAACCCTAATTGTTTTTAATTAATTTAATTAATTAGAAATAATATTTAAAAAGCCAGTTTGAATGCTGACCCTTGATCTGCGCGCCAGTCAACTTTTTTCTCTCAGCTTTGAATCCCATCCATTGGATCCTCATACTTTCTATTTATATTGATTTTTATTTCATTTAAATTGTATATTCTTATATAATTATTTTAAAATATCAAAACTCATCCAAAAATTTTCAAACTTTGCATTTCTGATTCAAATATTTTTCTCCATCCAAAAACAATTTTTATTTTATTTTTTGCATTAAAATAGAATTTTTAAAATATTTAAATGTTTATTTTAATTAATTAATGAAAATTAATTAATTAAAATACCATTTAGGTTTCTAAAAATCACCAAAAAAATTCACATTGCATCTTAAGACATTTAGAAACATTGTCAAACCCTTCACACAAATTTCTTTTTGGTTTTGATCCTACTTTGACATTTTCTTTGAATTTAGGGATCATAAAATCCCCTTTTTAGAACCCTAACTTTGAAAATTCTTTTCTGCCTAACCATGAAGGGTTTGATAATGATTCTTTTTACATTGTTTTCCATTTAACATGTAGTTTCTAGGATATTTTTGGCATTAATTTATATTTCATTTTCAAATTAATTTTCATTTTCCCTTTTAAGGTACCCAAAAACCCTAGTTAACTTAGAAAAATCATAACTTTCTTTAGGTTAAGAGTTAGACCTTTTCCTTTGGGGTGTGATATCATATGGGGTTAGGGTTTGTTTGAGCTCATTTGCAAATTTTTATCATGGCATATGCTTCTGTTTTGATCATTTGCATCTCATCCTTTCATGTAACCCTAATTTTGCATCTTTACTTGCATCTTACATTGCATTGCATGAACATATGAACTTGTCATGTCATTCCAAGAATTTGTATGCCATCTTAGACATCTTAAGACATTTCTTGAACATTGCTTGATCATTTATTCATACATTTTCTATGCTTTGCATCCATTTCATTTCATAAACATCCATGTGTTTTCATACTTCAAAGCATGCTTCATTTGCATCCATTCTCTTGTATGACCATTCATTGCACTTTGTATGCCTTTGAATCATGTCATAGCATCATTTGCATCATGTGTATGCTTCTAGTTTTAGTTTTTACCTTTGCATATGCATCATTCCATCTCACTTCTTTCCTTATGCATATTGTGCTAACATTTTCAGGTGGTAAGTTAATTTGAGAAGTGAATTTTCCTTCACTTCTCATTTCTCTCCCTCTTCTTCATATGCATCTTTTCTGCATTTTTCATTGTCTTTGAGTGGGCTTGCCCTCTCATGTTCATCTCTCACTTTATTTCTTTTAAGTTACTTATCTTCTTCAATGAAGTAAGTAACTTGTTTCTTCTGCTTCTACCTCCTTTCATCTGCTCCTTCCATTGGTGGCTTCCTTGAAGATCTTTCTCAAGCCTTCTAAACCATAGGAACATCCAAGCATGATAATAATTAGGGTTGTGATTATTCCCCCTTAGCTTTTACCTTTGAGTCTCCTTGAGTCTCTCATCTCATCTTCATAATCAGAGACTAAACTCTTAAAGTTGTAGGACTTTTGAATTAGGGTTATGCCTGCATCCTCCTCTTAGGATGTAGTGTATAACTTTAATCCTAAGTGTTAAACCTTTAATTTGTTTAAACCTCTTAATCAAATCATCTTAATAATCACTAAGACTTTGTCTTGTAACTTGGGCCTTACATTAGGGTTCTAATTCTTCCTTATGGTTATGAAGGAATAACCCTAGTGTTTAATGGACAAGTCCCCCTCAAGTTGTCTTACAAACCATAAAACTCACTTCTTAATCTCACCCTTTTAAGTAAAATCCATTTAATAAAGGCTTTTTAAATAATGAATTTAATCCCTAACCATGGATTAAGTTGGGGTATCTTCCTCAGCTTAAGTGTTCTCGTCTATTATCCTTCTATTAGGATGGTGTAATGAGTTCATTAATCTGTGATTAGAGATTAAACTCATTACTTAACACTAAACAAAAATCCAAAAACATCTAAATAATCACAAGTAGGTTAATGATCTTAATCCTACATCATCATGGTAATTAAGTTGAGATGTTTATCTCATACTTAAAGTATTCTCATTATCCCTAATCAAGGAGGATATAATGAGTTTACAACTTTTGATATAGGCTTAAGCTCATTAACTTATGCAAAACACCAAAAACAATAAAAGACTGAAAACAAAAAAAACAAATAATAATCGTCTCCTTCGGGATTCTTTTCTCATCACCTTCATTCACAAACGAGAACTTGCTTCTTCCGTCTAATGCAAGACAGTTAGCACTCGAGCCAGACAAGTCATACACTTGAGCATAGGCAAGCAAGCAGTTCACGGTCAATTTATCTTCAGTCTCTTTGAGTCGAAATACGGTGTTCTGACTTCCTCATTGCACGAGAGGATACATAGGCATAACTTCCCCCTCTTTCAGCCTTCTCTTTTAAGCCTCATTCCTGAGCACTTCACCCTTTTTTTCACACTGACACTTGTATATTCTTTTCCAGCTTTTGCACACAGATAGCACATACACTACCCCTCTAAAACACAAACTTTCAAGCGTGGATCCCGTCGAGTATGACGGACAATCTGGGTACTAATACCTTCGCAGGTTGTAACCAAACCCCTTTCTCAGTTTCTCTGGTTCGCAACCGTCTTATCCATACCTTTCTAGGTTTATGCAGCATTACCTTTCCTTAGGGATAAAAATGCTTAGTTGGCAACTCTATTCAGTTCATCTCATTTCTCCTTTCGCCAACCGTTCGCGCTTGTACCGGGATGCAAATCTTTGGGAGCAACAACTTGGCGACTCTACTGGGGACCCTTATATTGCAACCAGGGCTTCTGGTTCTTTTTTGTGGGTTCCTCCTAGCGCTTGTTTGATTTGTGCTTACGGGGGTGTTATGTGCTACTTGTGCTTGTTATTTATTTCTTTATTTTATTGCTTTCTGTACAGCTTTATTTATTGATTTCATTTACAGTTTTTTATGCATTTCATACTGTCATTATCATATGCTAGATCTTCTGTTTCCTTGGTGGGCGGGGGATCATTGAGTGATTAAGGTCCTATACTGGGGACCTGAGTGACACATAGGCTAGAGTGGATTCATATTCTTTCCCATTCCATTTCGGTCTGGTGCGGGAATATGAAACACGGTTCAGACATGGGTTTCTTCTTGAGAACTCTGTGCTACGGATTTCCTGTAGTACTAGGGCTATCTGGGAAGCCTGCTAAGTCTGGATGACCTTTTATGACCTTCAGCATCTGAGGTGAATTAGAGGAGGATCTTTTATGGTTATTGTAAACACTGTACCTCCAGGTTAGAAGTGTTTACACTTCTCATAACTGATCCAAGTCTGAGGATCCTTATTCTAGAACAATACCTGTGAGGGGGTTGGGATGTTTATAGGTTTGCAGGAACCTTTGGCCATATCATACCCTGTTACTAGTTTTGTTTTAAGAATGCATCACTTTTGACATTTCTTGTGATTACCCTGGACTTGTGACTCTTTATTTGAGTCCCCCACCTGGTTACAGGATTTCTAAGCCTCCATCCAGACATATGAACACACATGGACCTTATCAAGGCAGATACCAGATCCAGTTCTTGATCACAAACCCTTTGCATGTAATTTTTATACATCATTTTTGCATCATTTAACATTTTCCTATTTGTTTTACAGGGTATCCACCTTATTGTCTTTGGTTTGGTTTTGACCCATTCTGCTGCTCAGACTTCTTCAGTTATCTTCTCTAAGCACCTTCATCAGTTTGTCTTGATCAGAGACCTTTCTTCAGCATCTTCTTCAGTGACCTTCATCAGGAGTCACCCTCAGTTTTCTTCACCAGCATCCATCATCAGCATGGACACTTCCAGGAAGAGCAACATCACATACCACTTCTTTGAGCCCACCCTGACAGGCATCAGACAGATCCAGTCTCTCATTATCCCTGATCATGTTCCACTATTTAGAGAACATTATGGAGGCATATTGGACATGATCATGGATCTGGATGCATCCCAGAGGAGCATGATCCATACTTTCTTGCAGTTTTATGATCCTCCTCTCAGATGCTTCACATTTTCTGATTTTCAGTTGGGATCTCTGCTAGAAGAATTTTCCATGTTGTTAGGAGTTCCTATCAGGAGGGGGATTCCTTTCAACCCTGAGATGACTGCTCCCAAGAATGAAGACATAGCTAGGGCATTGCATTTGGAGCCTGCCCTCATTGATCAGAGCATGACCACCAAGGCTGGGGTTCCAGGCCTTCACTTAGATTTCTTGATCTCCCAGGCCACCTTGCATGCTGCAACAGGGAAGTGGGATGCTGTTTGTGCTCTCTTGGCACTCAGTATATATGGAGTTATCTTGTTTGCAGATGAGCCAAAGTTTGTAAGCAAGAATGCTATTCACATGTTCTTACTGAGGAACCCAGTTCCTACCTTGCTTGGAGACTTCTATTATTCAGTACACCAGAGGAATGAGAAGCAAAGTGGAAGACTGGTCAGATGTTGTGCTCCCCTCTATTACTGTTGGCTGCTAAGACATTTGCCAAAGTCAGATACTTTCCTAAACCCTCGTCAGCCAAAGAACTGGGCTAATAGATTGATTGTCTTGACATCAGAAGACATCATATGGTGCACTCAGAGAACCAAGGGCAAGGACATCATTACTAGCTGTGGGCAATATCCTAACTTGCCTTTGATTGGAGTAAAAGGTTGCATCAATTACAACCCTTTACTTTTTGAGAGACAATTAGGATATGCTTTGGTTCATCCTCCCAAAGGGCAAGACTTGACTGAGACCCTCTATTGTGAAATCCAGCACAACTCTGCTGTTGTCAGACAGGCAGTCTGGGCCTGGGACAACATCCAGACTAAGGGGACAACCATTATGGGTAAGTGTAACAACATTGCTTCAGCACATTACCTTGATTGGTCTCGTACCAGGGCTCAGATCACCCGGATGCCATTTACTTTAGAAGATGTACCTGGTCCTTCAATAGTGCAACCTGCAGCTACTGTCAGTTTGGAAGAGTTTGAGAAATTGAAGGAAAGGAATGCTCATCTATCTGAAGCCTTGAAGAAGACCCTATGAGAGAGGAATGACAGTCGTCTGGATAATGAGAGGTTAGAGAAGCTCCGGATTGAGCACTTGACCAAGATTGAGAAGACGGATGACTACATCAGGAAGGCTAGAGTAGGGGAGTTAGTACTGAAGAATGCTTGCAAGGAAGCAAAGACACAGAAGGCTAGGGCAGAGCATTATCTAGAGGAGAGCCAGGCTAGGTGGATTAGGATCACTGAAGCCCGTGCATAGGAAGATCAGAGAACTCAAGCTAAGATAGAGCAACTGGAGGCTAGTGAGAAGAAGAATCAGGAGGCATTATTGGCAGCACATAAGGAGATATCTGAATTAAAACTCTGGGTGGGGTTAAAGAGGTCAAAGGATCAGGATAAGCACAAGAAGTTGACCAATGCCATTGCTACCAGGAACCTCCTCATCAGGATTATCACAGAACATCCAGTAGGTCTAGTGACTGAGGCCCTCCTGAAGGAAGTCAGGGAAGATGACTTTGGGCTGAATGTTTGACTCTTTTTGTTTGTACTTCATTTTGATTGTATTTTCTTTTTGTTGATGTATTTTGACCCACCATGGGAATGTGTTGTAATCAAACTATGTATCTTCACTCTCTGTAATATATATGGTTTGTATTATTTTTTGTGGGCTTTTATTTCTCTCTACACCATCATCAACATTTCCTCGAGGTCTGGAAAGGTCAAAACCAAAGAACCAAACCGGATACCCTTGGAAGACAAATAGGCATCCTGCATTGCATACTAACATTTTCTTTGTTTTGTAGGTTTTTGTTTGTTGCTGTTTCTCACTTTGTTGTGGTTTCAGGAAACATTGCTCGCAAAAGGGTGTTCCTTGTCAATAGAATACACCGGTACCCGACAAGAAACAACCTTCCGGGACTACAGATGGATCAATTTCAACAAGACTTGAATGAAGTGAGGGCCCATATGGCCAATGAAAGGGTTGAGATGAGGAATCAGATGACTCAATTCATGACTGTAATGACTGGTTTAGCTCAGAGCCAGGAAAGACTGAGGGAGTTAGTTGAGCAACAAAATCCTGAGGAACACCATCCAGGTACAGGGGGTACCAGTAACAACGATCACGTGCAGCCTCGCACTGATCCACCAGAGTTTGGGCCTCATCTGAACCCAGAATTCACTGCCATAAGAAATACTCAGGGTAACACTACTGGAGGAAGGGTCTTGCAGGAAGATCCTCAAGAAGAGCAGTTTACAGTGGTTGGGCTGGAGACGAAGTTTATGACCTTCGGTTAGATGAAATTGCTGAGAAACTGAGGTCTCTTGAATCCCAAAACTCTCTAGGCTTTGATGTCATGGACATGGGATTGGTGGAAATGTCTCAGTCTTCCCGTGAAAGCTTTAGAGAGTATTCCCAAAGGTGGAGGCAACTGGCTGTTGCAGTTCAACCCCCTATGTCTGAAAGGGAAATGGCAGACATGTTCATGAATACTCTCCAGGGTACATATATTGACAGATTGGCTGCATTTTCTTCTACCAGCTTTGCAGATGTGGTGATAGCTGGGGAAAGAATAGAAAGCCTATTGAAGATGGGGAAGATCTCCTACAATGGTGCTAGTTCAAGCAGTGCAAGGAAGCCATTTGCTGGGCCCCGTAGATCCGGTGATACAAACTCTGTACAAATAGGAAGAGGAAGACCCAAGTATCTGACCAGAACAGTTGTTGTTGTTACTATCCCTGCTCCACCTCCTCAGTGTGCTCAACAACCATAACACTTTCCGTAACAACCACAGTTTCCACAACAGAGATCTTATAACAATAATAACAAAAATCAACAGCAACGCCCTTTTCAACAGCGGCCATCTAAGATCAACAAGGTGATTGACCCCATTCCAATGCCATATGCTACACTGCTGCCACAACTCCTAAAGCTCAATCTTGTTGAGTTAAGGACATTGGCTCCACCTGATCCTCAGAACCTTCCGAGAAATTATGATGTCAACGCTATGTGTGCTTTTCATTCTAACGCACCTAGTCACTCCACGAAAAAATGCAGGGCTCTGCATATGAAGGTCCAGGATCTGGTAGATTCAAAGGCCCTGAACTTTGCACCACCTCCAAATGTAATGAAAAATACTATGCCAAGCCATAGTGGGCCAAGGATTAATGCCATAGAGGAAGGCTCACCCATGATTTTAATAGAAGATATTGCAAGTATTCAGACACCTCTAGCAGAGGTTAAAGCCCAACTTTTAAAATGCCAAGTGTTTCCAGGTTGTGAGGCCTGTTGTGAATCATGCAAACTTTCCGAGAATGGGTGTGCAAGCTTGAGAGACGGCATCAATGGCTTGATCAAAGAAGGCATCCTGCAAATTACAACAACCGCTTCTACAACACCAACAACACTTTTGTCAACAATAAGTGAATCTTCTACAACTGCAACAACCATTGTTCCTACTGATTCATCTACAACTTCAGCAACCATTTCTTCCTTCACTTCAACAAACAACAGTTCCATTCCGTCTCCTTCTACAACTTCAGCAACCACCAACAATGATGTTTCCACAGTTACTATTTATTATGACCCGACAACGGTCCCGAATTCCAGCAATTTTCAACAATCTCAGCAACAGTTTCAACCAAGCTTCAATTCACCACCACCAATATCCACCAGAAGTCCTGTCACTATCTTTTATGATCCACAAACAATTATGGTCCCAATTTCTGCTACAGTAAGCCCAGTCACCATCACGGTGCTCGGGCCAATTCCATATGATAAAAACAGCGTTGTACCATGGCATTATGGTGTTGACCTTTACTGCAACGGAGAGAAAGTCCTTCTTGATTCCCCAGTTCTTACTCCCTAAGTAGATAATGTCGGGGGAGGCGGAGGCTTCACCCGAAGCGGACGTCTCTTCGCATCACAAGCTCCCATAATTAATACTGAGGCAGAGGCTGCTGCTAAAGCCAAAGGGAAGAGTGTGATACCTAAAGAATCTGCACCAAAAGAGACTCATAAATCATCCTTCGACCAGGATGTGGATGAATTTATGAGGATAATTAAAATAAGTGATTATAAAGTTGTGGACCAACTCCACCAAACTCCTCTAAGATCTCTATATTATCCCCGATGTTGTGTTCTGAAGCCCATCGGGATGCACTACTCAAAGTTCTGCACGCCGCCTACGTGCCAGAAGAGATCACAGTAAATCAACTTGAAACAGTTGTGTCAAATGTCAATACTAGCCATGGGCTAGGTTTCAATGATGCTGATTTGACAATAGACGGACGTCACCACAACAAAGCTTTGCACATAACCCTGGAGTGCAAAGGAGCTATACTATCTCATGTTCTTGTAGACACTGGGTCCTCACTCAATGTCTTGCCCAAGAAAGCTCTTGTCAAGCTCGAATATGATGGAATAGCTCTCCGGCCAAGCAATCTTGTGGTCAGGGCTTTTGATGGCTCCAAGAGGTCTGTTCTTGGAGAAGTAGAGCTGCCAGTGATAATCAGTCCACATGTCTTTAAGACCATTTTCTATGTGATGGACATACAACCGGCCTACAGTTGTTTGTTAGGTCGACCATGGATTCACGCCGCAGGCGCAGTAACATCGACCATTCACCAGAAACTGAAATATGAGTGGGAAGGACAGATTATCACCATCTGTGGTGAAGAGGACATATTTGTTAGCCATCTGGCTACATACAAGTATATTGAGATGGATGGTGAAATCCCTGAAACTATGAGCCAAGGGTTCGAGGCCCTGAATGTCAATGAGGCGACGACTGAAGTATTTGCTGCATCCCAGGAGGATAGGATGGGTACTTCAATTGTCTCCTATCAGCAAGCCTGGAAGGTTGTTGAAGATCGTAATGCCCAAGGCTAGGGCAAGCTGCTGCCAGTGGAGAAGAAGGAAGATAGATTCGGTTTGGGTTACAGACCATTCCGACAAGATCAGTCAGAGGCTGCTAGGGAGCCCAAGTTCATCAGTGGATGGATGCTCACCCCAGATGTTATTAACAATCTGGAAGACGAGGCGGAAAGCGACCGCAACCTGGAGAGCTGGATACGTCCAAGGATCCCGGGGCACCAAGTCCTTAACTGGTCTTCCCAGGAAATTATAAGGGTTACTCATGCAGAGTAATTATTATTTCCTATCTTTTTTAGCATGCATCAAGTCCTGCATCTTTCCCAAGGTGTCAGGACTCATTTTGTAATAGGGCCATATTGTAATTTTGTGCAAATGGATTAATCAATGAATATCGGACATCTTTTGCAAACAAGTCTCTTTTTCGCTCACTGTCTTTTCATTTTTTCACTTTTGTACAAAACAATAAAATGGCAATGTTTTCAAAATAAATAACTTCATTTTCACTTTTTCTAAACAAGATTAAAATTGATCACTAAAACGAACAAATATTACCCTTGTAGAGATTATCCTCCAGATTGCACCGACAACAGCACTGCTATGACCTTGTATGACTTCGACAATCCAATTAATCAAGTCGATGAAGGGGTTAAAGAAGACTATGAGTTACCAAAAGAGTTAGCCAGGTTGTTGAGGCAGGAAGAGAAAGTGATTACTCCTCATCAGGAGAAGGTTGAAACAGTCAATCTTGGTACCAAAGAGGATTTGAAAGAAGTAAAAATTGGGGCCAGTCTGCAGGTTTCAGTAAAAGAACAGCTCATTCACATGCTTCGAGAATACGTCGACGTCTTTGCTTGGTCCTATCAAGACATGCCAGGTTTGGATACCGATATTGTTATGCACAAGCTGCCTTTGAAGGAAGATTGTCCTCCAGTGAAGCAAAAG
Source organism: Lathyrus aphaca (assembly GCA_963966055.1). Classification (NCBI taxonomy): domain Eukaryota; kingdom Viridiplantae; phylum Streptophyta; class Magnoliopsida; order Fabales; family Fabaceae; genus Lathyrus; species Lathyrus aphaca. Next base: position 184,607,458 of record OZ014522.1, read on the forward strand.
CTACGCCGTACTCGTCCAGATATCGCCATGAAGATTAAGGAAGAAGTACAAAAACAGTGGGACGCCGGTTTCCTTGCTGTAACTAGTTACCCGCCGTGGGTCGCTAATATTGTACCAGTTCCTAAGAAGGTACGGATGTGTGTAGATTACCGGGACCTAAACAGAGCTAGCCCGAAGGATGATTTCCCATTACCTCACATTGATGTATTGGTCGACAACACAACTCAGTTCTCGGTATTCTCTTTCATGGATGGTTTTTCTGGGTATAATCAAATTAGAATGTCACCCGAAGACATGGAGAAAACTACTTTCATCACACCTTGGGGCACATTTTGTTACAAGGTAATGCCTTTTGGATTGAAGAATGCCGGTGCGACTTATCAACGGGCTATGGTAACATTATTCAACGATATGATCCACAAATAAATTGAATGCTACGTAGATGACATGATTGCCAAGTCCCTCACTAAAGAAGACCATCTGGTAAATCTGCTGAAGTTGTTCAAGCGTCTGAGGAAATATCAGTTGAAGCTAAACCCCAACAAATGCACATTCGGGGTACGTTCCGGTAAGTTGCTGGGATTTATTGTAAGTGAAAAGGGAATTGAAGTTGATCCTGACAAAGTCAAAACCATTCAGGAGATGCCTGCACCTAGGACTGAAAAAGAAGTTCGGGGTTTCTTAGGTAGATTGAACTACATATCAAGGTTCATATCTCATCTTACTGCAACCTGTGAGCCCCTTTTCAAATTGTTAAGAAAGGAACAAACAGTCAGGTGGAATGAAGATTGTCAGAAGCTCTTTGACAAAATCAAGGGGTACCTGCAGGAACCTCTAATTCTTATGCCTCCAGTTGAAGGAAGACCTCTAATAATGTACCTGACAGTATTAGAAGGATCAATGGGGTGTGTGTTGGGCCAGCATGACGAGTCTGGTCGAAAAGAGTATGCAATATACTACCTAAGCAAAACGTTTACCGACTGTGAACAACGTTATTCACTGCTCGAGAAAACTTGATGTGCTTTAGCGTGGGCTGCTCGCCGACTAAGACAGTATATGTTGACTCACAGTACCTTCTTAATTTCAAAGATGGACCCCGTCAAGTACATAATTGAGAAGCCAGCACTTACCGGAAGGGTTGCAAGATGGCAAATGATTCTGACAGAATATGACATTCAGTACACATCTCAAAAGGCCATCAAGGGCAGTGTACTGTCTGACTATCTAGCTGAGCAACCCATTGATGATTACCATCCAATGAGGTTTTACTTCCATGATGAAGACATCATGTTCCTAAAAGCAAGAGATCATGAAGAGCCTGTTCACACTGAAGGGCCTGACCCAGAAGAAGATTGGATAATGATGTTTGATGGGGCTGTCAATATGAATGGTCGTGGAGTTGGTGCAATGCTCATTACACCTAAAGGAGTTCACATGCCTTTCTCGACGAAACTCACCTTTGCATGCACTAACAATGAAGCTGAATACGAAGCCTATATCATGGGTCTCGAGGAAGCCATTGACCTCAGGATCAAGACATTAACCGTATTCGGAGATTCAGCTTTCATAATCAATCAGACCAACGGAAAATGGTACACTCACCAAGAGCATCTAATTCCATACCGTGACTACACGAGGAGATTATTGACTTTCTTCACAACGGTCAAACTTGAGTATATCCCTCAAGACTAAAATCAGTTCGCAAAAGCTTTAGCTACCATTTCCTCCATGATCAAGGTTCAAACTGCCAATTTTGTGCCTCGGATTTCTGTATCCAGACTAGACCGACCAGCGTACGTATTCTCCGTGGACGTTGCTAAAGATGGCAAGCCTTGGTTCCATGACATCAAATGCTTCTTAGAGGATCAAACATACCCACCTGGGGCATCATCCAATGATAATAAGACATTAAGAAGGTTGGCTGGTAGTTTCTTCCTTAATGCTGATGGTTCATTATACAAGCGAAACTTTGATATGGTGCTACTCAGATGTGTTGACAAGAAAGAAACTGACTTGCTGATGCACGAGGTGCATGAAGGATCTTTCGGTACCCATGCCGGAGGACATGCAATGGCTAATAAATTATTAAGATCCGGTTACTACTGGATCACAATGGTTGCAGACTATTGTGCCTATGCCAGAAAATGCCACAAATGCCAGATCTACGCAGATAAAGTGCATATGCCTCCAAATCCTTTAAATGTAATGTCTTCACCTTGGCCCTTTGCCATGTGGGGCATCGACATGATTGGAAAGATTGAAACGACTGCTTCTAATGGTCACAGATTCATCCTGGTAGCCATTGATTACTTCACCAAATGGGTTGAAGCAGCTTCGTATGCAAACGTCACCAGGTAAGTGGTAGCTCGTTTTCTGAAAAGGGATATCATCTGTCGATATGGAGTTCCCAAGAGAATCATTACTGATAATGGTTCCAATTTGAACAACAAAATGATGGCAGAACTATGTTGGGACTTCAAAATCCAACATCACAACTCTTCTCCTTACAGGCCAAAGATGAACGGCGCTGTTGAGGCAGCTAATAAGAACATTAAGAAGATTGTGCAAAAGATGGTGGTTACATATAAAGACTGGCATGAAATGCTACCATTTGCCTTGCATGGGTATCGAACCTCTATCAGAATGTCTACTGGGGCAACACCTTATCAACTTGTGTATGGTATGGAAGTTGTCCTACCTGTTGAAGTCGAGCTACCCTCCTTACGGGTACTGATGGATGTCAAGCTGAATGAAGCAGAATGGGTCCGTTCTCGGTACAATCAACTGAATCTGATCGAAGAAAAGAGATTAGCTGCAATCTGTCATGGGCAGTTATATCAGAAAAGGATGAAGAGAGCCTTTGATCAGAAAGTCAGGCTTCGGGAATACCAAGTAGGAGATCTCGTGCTGAAAAGACTTTTCCCTCCTCATACAGACCACAGGGGAAAATGGACTCCAAATTACGATGGTCCATTCATAGTAAATAAGGTTTTCTATGGTGGAGCACTGATGTTCACTACTATGGATGGTGAAGATTTCGTATCCCCTGTGAATTCAGATGCAGTTAAAAAATACTTCGCATAAAATGACCCGCTGAACATCAAAACAGAATGTAAGTCCAGGAAAAAATAGGGCATCTCGGCGAGTCAAAAACAGAATAAAAGACTCGGGCAAAAATAAGGGAAAATTGAAACAAATGTACACCCGCTGAGTTGAAAAGCCGCATTGGACAACTCAGGCAAAAATGGGTATCCCGGTGGATTAAAAACCCGAAAGGGCGATCCACGCAAAATCAGGGAATAAGCGAACAACTGCATTCTGAATTCGTCTATATCATTCACAACATGGCAAGCTTCGAAAGGACAAAGCATTGGTTAGAATCAGCCTTCTTCAGAAAGCAAGATGAGAAGAACGTCAAGGTCATACATGTCATAGCAAAGGAAGCTCACTAGAACGTCGTCAACATTGCCAACACTTTTATTTTCTCAATTTACAACAATCTCCTCATTTCAGGGGATTTGTTTCTTTGGCTGTATTTGCCAATTCAGGGCACCCAGATTAATAAAATCAGAGTTTTCAGTCACACCTTGTTTTGTACATTTTTGTTTCGTTTGCAAAATGTCCAATACTCATGATACTGTACTTGCACAAAACAAATGAGCCGTTTTTAATAAATACTTGCAGGAAATATATTACTTTCAAGAAAGTCTAACTCCTATGACGGAATCCGGTTAGGGATACCTCGGGATACTTGTGCGTCTTTCTTGTCTTAACAGATTGCAGGTATTCAATACGCAACCTGGGGCATGCCAAACACACTTCCTTAGTGTACCTCCTCCCTGAACAGTATCTGGAATGCTTTTCCCCAGTGGAGTTGTCAAAACCTCCTCATCCCTAGAAGGATTCTATTCAACAGGAGAATCCCCCCAACCAAGTTCCCCATAGAGTTTCCATCCTCTCCCCAAAGGAGCAATGCCTGAAACTCTTACACAACAAAGTGACGGAAGCTTCCAAAGATCCATACATATTATCAGATCTACCAAAGATCTCCCCCTCCCCCAGCTGGGATATCCCTCCAAGCAGATCAGCCAGAGATCTTCACAACAACGGGATCTGAATCCCGGATCGGTTTCTTTTTGCATAATCATGGCATTCGAATCATTTTTCCCCATAAAGCGTAGCATTCCGTCTAAAACGTAGCATTACGGCAAAAGTCAAACATTTGCATGATCACAAGCCAGGTTCGAGTTAGTCACCTGCAAATACCCTCAGCATTCCATCAGCAATGTATTTAAAAACCCACATGCCTTGTAAATAAAAGCCAAAGTGTCCCTTCTGCACTCGCCAACACAGATACATGTTCATATATACTCTTTCGACACTCGTACGTGTCATATCATTTCCCCGCAGATATGAGCAAAAACATCCTCTTTGCATCCAGAAGCTTGTACATACCCTTTTAGACACCCGTCCGTGTCACCTTTCCCCGACAAGTTAAACACTCGTCCGTGTCTTGCTCATACTTCACAATACTCACTCATACTTATACAGAAGTCTCTGATACTCGTCCGTATCTTGCATACATTATCATTCCCCACAGATTCGACACTCGTCCGGGTTCTTTGTTAACCAATTGGTACTCGTCTGTATCATCATCTCTGAACACGCATCAGCGTTTGTTTCTACCGATACTCATCCGTATCATGGTCTTAAGGATGATCGTCTGCATCTTTAATCTATACACAACGTCAAAACACTTATACCTTTTATTCTTGAGCGTAAACACTCATCCGTGTTTACCATTCCCCAGCAAACAACTTCCTGCTATCCGACATTCATCCTATGTCGTGATACTTTCGGCAGCCTTACCCTGCCAGGTGATCGTCCTTCACCTTTGGATGACCGTCCCTCATCCCTTTCCCCAGCGGAATCTCCATTATTGGAACCCTTTTCTATCCGACATTCGTCCTATGTCGTGATATTTAGCACCCGTCCCCTGCTAGGTGATCGTCCTTCACCTTTTGATGATCGTCCTTCATCATTTTTATCCGATGTCCGTCCCCATCATTGATCTTGTTATCCGACATTCGTCCTATGTCGTGATAAACCCCGAGAGCAATCGTACCCTGCTAGGTGATCGTCTTTCACCTCTTGATGATCGTCCTTCATCATGCTTATCAGATGGCCGTCCCCATCGTTGACCTTTTCTATCTTACATTCGTCCTATGTCATGATAAAGAGCAGGCGTCCCCTGCTAGGTGATCGTCCTTCACCTTTGATGACCGTCCCTTATCAATATTTCATTTATTCTTTAAACCGATGGTCGTCCCCGTCGTTTGTTTATGTTACTTTATGAACTTGGTGGCCGTCCCCATCATTACCTTTGTTTTAATCCCCAGAGAACCCTGTTTCTTTACATGATGGTCGTCCCCATCATGATTTCTTATTTCCCCAGCTTGTCGGCAGTCCCCGTCATTGCTTAGCTTACCGTTTTATCCCAAGCAGTCGTCCTCTGCTCGATGGTCGTCCTACATCGCCCGCATTTGATAATCATGCTATACTGCCTTTTACCATTTATATCCCTTTTCTTCTTCTCCCCAACGAGTGCAAATTTCGGATTGTCTTTGGTATTCAACCACAAGTTATCTTGTTTGTCTGTTAAGCCAGGCGCTTACATCCTGCACAGCTAACTCATGTTTGAATAGGGGAAGCTGTAAACACCCCAAATTTGCCCTCACTCATATCACACCATGGCTTGTGATCTTTCATATTTGCATTAGCATAAGCATACCATCTCATATTGCATTTTGTTCCACTGCATAAGTTCAAGTTCATCTGCATATAGGGTTTGTGATCTGAGCAATCCAAGGATCCATCTGAGCCACTCCAAAGGTTTCCAATCATTCCAAGAGGGTCCATGTGTGTTCTATCATCATATTATATCCCTCAAAGATCAAGGAAGTCAAGAAATCCCAAGAACTGGCAAGGCTTGGAAGCAGAGCTAGAAGTTTCACTACACAGATGACCAAACTTAGGGTTTTGATTTCAGAGGCCATAACTCCAAATTTTTGGGCCATTCTTGTTTCTAATGTTCTTAAGATGTTATAAGGATCATGTGTACCAAGTTTAATGAAGAAATTCATTGTGGAAGTCATTTGTTCACTGGGTAACTTCTTGAGCAAGTCAGAGCAAAATCAGGGCATCTGAGGCCCCCAACAATGGAACCAAAGGGGTATTTTCATCAAATTAAAGTTATATGATCTTTATTTGACCATTTAAGTTCTTGGAAGTTTCACAAAATTGAAGAAATTTTAGCTAAACCAAAAGTTGCCAAAAATGGAAATGACTTGTAATGGAAACTTTCCATTTTGGGAAAGTTCTTCAACCTCTTCTTTCTCAACCAAAAATGCTTCAACTGAAAAATTGTTGGTCATGAAAGTTATAGATTGGATCATTCCCTTTTCAAAAAATTACAAGAACATTTTCTAATTCATTATGGAACTCAAGTTATGATCTTTCAAAGTTGGCAAAAATCCTATAATTTTCACTTTCACACCAAAGAGGATTTTTTGCAAAACCACTTGCCAAGCCATTTTGTGACCTCTAATGCATCTCTAAGCATCATACAAACATAGTACAATGCATTGTGATCAGAATTGCCCAAAGAATCACAATCTTTCATTCCTTGAACTTCAAGAAATTCAAAAAGGACCAAAGTTCTTCAAATTTGCAAAATGGCATGAATCTTCTCATACACTTGCTGCAGCACCCCAAATCATTTTCTATGGACCTCCTTGATCAATGCTGAACCAAGACATGCCATAAAACAGCTTTTGTACAAGCCCATGGCTATAGTACACAAGTTGTTGACTTTTTGCAATTGAACCCATACCAATCAACTGCAGCCACAACAACTCTCTGGCCAATAGAGACATGTTATGTTGACCAAAAGCAAGCCATAACACAAGACACACAAGCCTGAACACTCTCATACACCAAGTTTCACAAAATCACTCAAGACTTTCCCTTCTTCGATTCTCACAGCACAAGCCTCAAACCTCAAAACAAACTTCACCATTCAACTCACCATCATCAATAGAACCTTTCCCAACCATTAAACAAGCCTGAAAGCCCTGAAAGCAAAACACGATTCTGGTGCAGCAAGAGTTCATCCTCTTAATCCAGCCATTCTAAACTCATTCAAAGCCTTGCAACATCATCAGGGGATCAAGTGGAGGCTATTTGCACAAGAGAGAGGTCCAGAAAGTGCCAAACTGAAAAGCTTCATCTCAGGTATACCTCAAGAACAAATTTCCAGAACTTGTTTTTTATGTTATAGAAATGATCTATATGCTTCACTGATCACACTGCACTTGTTGGTTTTGAAAATGGTTGCGTATTGAGTATTTCATGGATGTCTGAAGTTTTGTCATTTTTATGTTTTGATTCGAATCTTGATAATGATGAATGAGAAATGAATTTTAGGGTTAGATTCTTGTTTTGGGTAGTGAGTTGATCATTTCTGGAGAGTTTGAGAGTCTAGGGTGGGGTTTTGAAGAAGCTCAGGGGAGGAGCTCGTCGGAGAAGACAACCGGAAGTCTTCTCCGGCCACCTGAACTGGATTTGGGTTTAATCTAGGTAATTAATGAACTTTGAATGTGGAGCATTGGATTTGGGGTTCGCGCGTGTTTTGATGGTCAGGATGAGTTCACTTAACCCTAATTGTTTTTAATTAATTTAATTAATTAGGATTAATATTAAAAAAGCCAGTTTGAATGCTGACCCTTGATCTGCGCGCCAGTCAACTTTTTTCTCTGAGCTTTGAATCCCATCCATTGGATCCTCATACTTTCTATTTAAATTGATTTTTATTTCATTTAAATTGTATTTTCTTGTATAATTATTTTAAAATATCAAAACTCATCCAAAAAATTTCAAACTTTGCATTTCTGATTCAAATATTTTTCTCCATCCAAAAACAATTTTTATTTTATTTTTTGCATTAAAAAAGCATTTTTAAAATATTTAAATTTTTATTTTAATTAATTAATGGAAAATAATTAATTAATGGAAATTAATTAATGGAAATTAATTAATTAAAATACCATTTAGGTTTCTAAAAATCACCAAAAACATTCACATTGCATCTTAAGACATTTAGAAACATTGTCAAACCCTTCACACAAATTTCTTTTTGGTTTTGATCCTACTTTGACATTTTCTTTGAATTTAGGGTTCATAAAATCCCCTTTTTAGAACCCTAACTTTGAAAAATCCTTTATGCCTAACCATGAAGGGTTTGATAATGATTCTTTTTGCATTGTTTTCCATGTAACATGTAGTTTCCAGGATATTTTTGGCATGAATTTATCTTTCATTTTCAAATTAATTTGGATTTTCCCTTTTAAGGTACCCAAAAACCCTAGTTAACTTAGAAAAATCATAACTTTCTTTAGGTTAAGAGTTAGACCTTCTCCTTTGGGGTGTGATATCATATGGGGTTAGGGTTTGTTTGAGCTCATTTGCAAATTTTTATCATGAAATATGCTTCTGTTTTGATCATTTGCATCTCATCCTTTCATGTAACCCTAATTTTGCATCTTTACTTGCATCTTACATTGCATTGCATGAACATATGAACTTGTCATGTCATTCCAAGAATTTGTATGCCATATTAGACATCTTAAGACATTGCTTGAACATTTCTTGATCATTTATTCATACATTTGCTATGCTTTGCATCCATTTCATTTCATAAACATCCATGTGTTTTCATACTTCAAAGCATGCTTCATTTGCATCCATTCTCTTGTATGACCATTCATTGCACTTTGTATGCATTTGCATCATGTCATAGCATCATTTGCATCATGTGTATGCTTCTAGTTTATGATTTTACCTTTGCATATGCATCATTCCATCTCACTTCTTTCCTTATGCATATTGTGCTAACATTTTCAGGTGGTAAGTTAATTTGAGAAGTGAATTTGCCTTCACTTCTCATTTCTCTCCCTCTTCTTCATATGCATCTTTGCTGCATTTTTCATTGTCTTTGAGTGCACTTGCTCACTCATGTTCATCTCTCACTTTCTTTCTTTTAAGTTACTTATCTTCTTCAATGAAGTAAGTAACTTGTTTCTTCTGCTTCTTCCTCCTTTCATCTGCTCCTTCCATTGGTGGCTTCCTTGAAGATCTTTCTCAAGCCTTACAAACCATAGGAACATCCAAGCATGATAATAATTAGGGTTGTGATTAGTCCCCCTTAGCTTTTACCTTTGAGTCTCCTTGAGTCTCTCATCTCATCGTCATAATTAGAGACTAAACTCTTAAAGTTTTAGGACTTTTGAATTAGGGTTATGCCTGCATCATTCTCTTAGGATGGAGTGTATAACTTTAATCCTAAGTGTTAAACTTTTAATTTGTTTAAACCTCTTAATCAAATCATCTTAATAATCAATAAGACTTTGTCTTGTAACTTGGGCCTTACATTAGGGTTCTAATTCTTCCTTATGGTTAAGAAGGACTAACCCTAGTGTTTAATGGACAAGTCCCCCTCAAGTTGTCTTACAAACCATAAAACTCACTTCTTAATCTCACCCTTTTAATTAAAATCCATTTAATAAAGGCTTGTTATATAATGAATTTAATCCCTAACCATGGATTAAGTTGGGGTATCTTCCTCAGCTTAAGTGTTCTCATCTATTATCCTTCTATTAGGATGGTGTAATGAGTTCATTAATCTGTGATTAGAGATTAAACTCATTACTTAACACTAAACAAAAATCCAAAAACATCTAAATAATCACAAGTAGGTTAATGATCTTAATCCTACATCATCATGGTAATTAAGTTGAGATGTTTATCTCATACTTAAAGTATTCTCATTATCCCTAAACAGGGAGGATATAATGAGTTTACAACTTTTGATATAGGCTTAAGCTCATTAACTTATGCAAAACACCAAAAACAATAAAATATTGAAAACACAAATACAAATAATAATCGTCTCCTTCGGGATTCTTTTCTCATCACCTTCATTCACAAACGAGAACTTGTTTCTTCCATCTAATGAAGACAGTTAGCACTTGAGCCAGACGAGTCATACACTTGAGCATAGGCAAGCAAGCAGTTCACAGTCAATTTATCTTCAGTCTCTTTGAGTCGAACTACGGTGTTCTGACTTCCTCATTGCATGAGAGGATACGTAGGCATAACTTAACTGTTATTGAACAAAAGTCTCTGTGTCTCCCCCCTCTTTCAGCCTTCTCTTTTAAGCCTCATTCCTGAGCACTTCACCCCTTTTTTGCACTGACACTTGTATATTCTTTTCCAGCTTTTGCACACAGATAGCACATACACTACCCCTCTAAAACACAAACTTTCAAGCATGGATCCCGTCGAGTACAACGGACAATCTGGGTGCTAATACCTTCCCAGGTTGTAACCAAACCCCTTTCTCAGTTTCTTTGGTTCACAACCGTCTTATCATACCTTTCTAGGTTTTTGTAGCATTACCTTTCCTTCGAGATAAAAATGCCTAGCTGGCGACTCTATTCAGTTCATCTCATTTCTCCTTTCATCGACCGTTCACACTTGTACCGGGATGCAAATCTTTGGGAGCAACAACATCCACATTCTACCTTCTTCCTTCCTCTTTTAAGCTTTCTCCTTTGTGATTGCGATAAGCATGTCATGCTTCTTTGAAATTTCACTTTCCTTTCACAACAGAATACATCATTGTTGCAGAGATTGTTGGAACTGAACATGGTGCAATTGAGGACTTTGGCAGCTCCTGTGGGATGCTTACCTCAAGGATATGATACTAACACTCGATGCGCTTTCCATTATGGTGCTCCCGGGCACATAACAAATAAGTGTAGGGCATTGCAGTTAAAGGTGAAAGATATGATAGATTCGAAGGCCATTGATTTTTTCTCCCCCAAATGTGCTCAACAATCCAATGCCTAATCACGGTGGAACCAGAGTGAATGCTGGGGATGAGGGTGCAAGGTTTGATTGATGCAAAGGTTATTACACCAGATGGTCTGTTTATAAGGATTAATCACCCGATTTGCAAGGGTATCCGTAGAAGCAATAAAGCCCAAAGTATTCCAATACTCCCAGTAATGGAAATTGTGTGTTTTTCTTCAATGCATCCCTAGTGAGGGGAACTATGTTGCTATGATTTTTCATTGGTCTTTGTTCAATGGAGATACGTAGGCAGAATATCATCAGGTCTTTACGAGCAACCTTATGGGGCAAATTTATTTCTCAGCTATATTCTTTCCTTCAGATGTCTCGTGTCAGTATTCAATGCCGGAGCCTTAAGGTCAGAATAATTGGAAGAGGATGTATGATTGTGATGATGGGCATGTAGCCAGTTAGTTTAAGATTTCACAGTCCATGAAGAAGTTACTGGTCACTAAAAATATCCAAGACTGATAAGTCCAGGTGCAATCAAGTCTCCTCAATAATGGCAATGTTTAGTTTCTTTACTGCATTTTCATTTGTAGTTTCTTTTGCTTTTTTAAACATCTGTATGCATACATGAAACTTGTTTGTTTTTGAATGTTAATCATAGTAAAATGCGCTTGTTTTTCTTGAAGTAATCCATTGGTATTCACTCATGATTTTGTGTATGTGCATTGCAATACCAAGTGTTATTCTTAAACTTTACGAGGGAGGATGACGAAATGAAAACGCAAAAATCTCTAATTGTGTGCTTTTGAAAAAGACCATGTTGACGATGTACAAACATTTTTTAAAATCCTAGTAGCTGGAGATATAAGAAAGATAGCCTCTCGTCAACCCCTTTGAGCCTTGAAGTAGGAGTTTCTTTTCGCATGAAAAAACCCTTTCTTTTATACTAGGGGCATGGTAGGTGTCAACTAGTTGGACCGAGCGTTTAGACTTTCCTAAAGGATTGTGTATCTGAGGATCCATTACCTTTCGTCATACCGAATCAAGAGGTCCAAGGACCATAAACCACAATGGTTATACTAATCAAGAGGTCCAAAGACTGGAAGCCACAATGGTTATCCTTCACCGACCAAAGAATGAGGCAGTCACAACCCCCACAAAGCAATCAAGTAAATAATGTGTCGCTTCCGGGATTTTCATCCTTGTACAAACGCGAAAGTGGCGTGGAAAAGAAACAGAGTCGCCAACCAGACATTTTTATCTCGAATGAATGAGAAAGGTAATGTTGCACAAACCGAAGAGAAGGAAAGAACAAGGTCTTTGAAAACCAAAGAGACTGGATTCGGGAGTCGGTTACGAACTGGGAAGGTATTATCACCCCAGATTGTCCGCCGTACCTGCCGGGATCCACGCTTGCTTGAATTATTCAAAGGGTAAGACTTATTCATCATGATATATACCCTACACCTCATCCCAATATGGAATGTATGCAAGTACCCCATGGCAAAGTCTCTTGGCACATGAGAAAGCTCAACCTTTATTAAGATGTTTTGATTTTTTTTGAGATGAAAAAGGAATACTCAATTTGAAGAAGGAAAAACACTAAGGGAAACTATGACTCACCCTAGTTTATTGTATAATGGAGGTCCAATGGTTAGTGAGGTATTCTAATCCAATAAGGGAAAGAAGCAAATTCTAACTCACTTCAAGGATTGAAAATGAGATTAGAACTCAAAGGGACTGTAAGAAAGTGAAATGTCAAGGAAGCATAAAATGCTTATCGCAATCACACAAGATAAATATTTTAAAAGAGTAAGGAAAAAGGTAGAATATAGTCGCACACCCACATTCTTCACTTACCATTAGCCCCTGAAAAGGTTAGAAAAGTTAATAAAAAATGATGAAAAGGAGGAAAATTAAGTACCAAACATCTCATAAACGATTATGATCTAAACTAGACTCAAACCTAAGGATAAAGGTGCCTAAAAGCTAAGCAAAACACAAAGTCAACAGCTACAACAGCGCTTTAGCTCACAATCAGCTACCTAAATGCACATGACATGCAAACATCCTATTATAGCTAGCAAATATCATGGAAATAGGTGTAAAAAGGTGTAAGACAATGCAATACAAGACACATTTAACAACTTCTGTTTCAAAATACAACAATGAAAACATGGCGAAATTTAATCATTTTATCATGTAAATTCATGAACAACAATGCATGAATATGCATCATACAACAATCATCAATGGATGCAACATGGTTGGTATGAAGATGGATATGTGAGGATGCAAACATTGACAATAAAACGCAACCAAACAAATAATCAAGAATGAATGCAAATATGTGGATTATGCACTTTCAAGTAAGATGCATCATATTCGATTATGCGCGCAAGTATCCGAAACATGCCTCAATCATGCAAACAGTACAAAACAGAATTTTAACTCATCATTAACATGCTAACAATGAAGTTCAAACATGGTAACAACGTTCACAATTCATCATTAACACAAATTTAACAATTATGCAAAAAAATCGGAAATGAATAACACGCGCGTCGAAAAATGTCGAAACTACATGAACCTGTACCAAAATAGCTCCTAAAAACTCCCTAAAATCATATACTAAAGATCCATGATGATTGGAGGGGGAACGGATACCAAAAATGCAAGAAAAAATAAGAACTTTTCATTTTGGTTCAGTGGTAACCGGTTACTACCTAGGTGGTAATCGGTTACCATTTCAAAAAATGGTGTTTTCTGCAAAAATTAAAATAGGTAACCGGTTACTACCTAGGAGGTAACCGGTTACTCTGAGACCAGAATAAAAAATTCTGCATTTTCTTGGAAAATTCAGCAGCAACTTATTCAAATAAGCTCTAACCTAATGCCTATCAATTGAGCACAAAAATTACACCTGAATGCAACAATTTAACACCAATTAAAACCACAAACACATCAAGATTCTAAAACCTAATGATCCAATCGATTAAAGTGTCAAAACTCAACAAAACGCGAAGAACACGCGTGTCGAGAAAATACAAAATAATTTAAAACATGAGTGATTATGATATTCCCCAACCTACAAAGCGGAGGTTTGCTTTGGTAATTGTTGCAATGAAGAATCAACACGCGATAGAAGATAAAACCATAGATCCGATGCTCTTCCACGAGAATATGAAAAATAAATGTGATTTGATGAACTTCTTCAAAATCACTTCCAAGAAAAGAAAATCCACACCAAAACAGTAGCAAATCCATCAATAGTCCATGAAATCAATGCAATGATGGAGGTTTAGCTTCAAATTCTTCATGTTTCAATGCAAAACTTGAAGAATTTAGGAAGATGAAGCCTTGTGTTGGGTTTGGCAAAATGGGAGAAAAAAGTGAGAGAAAATTGAGAGTGATGAGAGAAAAATGTGAGAAATGAAGTCTTTTTTTTGTGTGGAGGGAAAAATGATTATATACATGTTAGGTTTGGAGGATGGTTTGGGTTAGGAGCTAGGCTTAGGCATTAGGTTTGGGATTTAGGTTAGGAGTTAGTTAAAGTTAGTTGGAAGGTGGTAGAAAATTCTAGAAAGTGGTAGAGTATAATGCAAGGTGAAGTGGAAAAGCGAGGAAGACTACCCAAGCTGAAAAATGGCATTTTTCCAAATTTTGCACGTGGTAACCAGTTACTACCCAGGAGGTAATCGGTTACCAGTTCAAAAACCCAGTTTTCTGCAAAATTTCAACAGGTAACCGATTACTACCTAGGAGGTAACCGGTTACTTGACCCAATATTTGAAATTTTCCTTTTTTGGTGGGAAATCTTGGATACCCGACCTTGGTCATTAGTTCTGAGATTATTTTTCTTTTGAGACCTGATAATTGATATTATCCCTAAATAACCCTTGATCACATGCCGCCTTCCTTGATGATGTATGCTTTATTATTTTTTATTATTTATTTATTTATTTATTTTTTGCAATGCATGAAAGAATAAGCTAAATGACATGTAAATGAAGCATACAATACTTGAAGTTGGTAATAAATAAGAGGGCAAATTTTGAGGTGTTACACAATGTCACACGACTTGTTTAAAAAAACGAGAAGTTAAAAAAGAGAGAAATGAAAAAGCCCGCTAAGTCGAAACTTTAAAACAAGCGAATTAAGCAAAAATTAGGGCATCCCGTTGGGTTCCAATTGCAAAAGATTCAAAAGAATAAGTCCAGGAAAAAGCTAGGGATAAGCAAAAGAACACAAAAGCAAAAGACGAAAAGGATTACACAAGAAAGATCCTTAAACAAGAACAAAGTCGTGTGACACAGACACAAAAGACAATAGGGGTGACTGACTCTCAACAACAACCTGATTGGTGCTAGAAGCGTTAGTGTCATTGGTCCCTCAACCAACACAAAAAAACCCTTATGAAAGGTGAGCGCTTGTGAAGATTAGCTGAACATAGGAATGAAGGACATCACGAATAGGGGATCACCAATAAACTTCGAGCCTATATCCTTTGTTTCTATAACCATGAACCAGGCCACGATACAACTGGTGACGACTTTCTGAGTCTGATGGTTACTAAATGTAAGTGCATAATCTATCACGTAGTAATAAAATATATTGATCCCACAGAGACTCGATAATCAACCTAGTGCAGTCGAGTGCTACTATGTTTAGCTAAGGCGAGCGATGTTTTTAATTTTAAAAGGTGAAGAATTAATTAATTAATTTAAATTAATGGTAATGATATCGGTATGTAATTGATTCGTCTTCGCGAATTCAGTAGAGGTTCGACTTATTAAAGTTTGTTAAGTTATCTCTCCGTAGAAACTCTCAGTTAAAAAGTCGCTGATTCACACTCTTGTGGTTTTTCCTATTACTAAACTCATAAGTTCAATTGAGCGCTCTCGCTGTGTCAATTCAAGTTAGAAATATTTTTTAGAAACCTAAAGGTTCTAATTGGTTTTAAAGAGCTTCATCTATATTTAAAACAAATGTCCAATTTCAGCTATCTGATTATGATCTCACACTCCCGTGGTCTTAATCCTAATCTTTTATAATCTCTTACTTTCGTAACGAAAGTTATTTAAAACAATAAATCGAAACCGGAAAATAACTTAATTTAAAGCAATAGCCTAATTCTACCGAATTCGTTCCGGTTAGACAACTACATACCGATTAAAAGTTTAGCCAGACATATTAAATAAGAACAAAGGAAGGTAGAAGGAGAAGTAATTCATAATATAAATAAATGCAATGATAAATAAACAACAAAGCATAAAAACATTAGAAACCTGGTTGTTATGTTCTTGATCAACTAATCTTCCGAAAACTTGAAAAGTAAACAATAATTCAGTGGATGGAAACAATTAAATTGGTGATAGTTTCCTAATGATGGAAACTATCACTAGGGGTCGGTAAAGGAAAATAAAAAACGAATGCTGAAAAATAAACTTTCGAACTTCGAACAAAAATGGCAGAAAATTGGACTTGAACAAAGCTCTCTTTTCTGGTTGCAGTGGCTTCTATTTATATGAAGTGGCTTAGTTCTGTTGAGCAATTGTAGGCTTGGACTTCGATTGGGCTTTGAACTGAGTTGCATGGACTTGACTGATTAGTGTGGAGTGAAATTCTCTATTGAATGTGAAAACTTCTCATAACGGCTCTCTCTATTGAATTCTATTTCGTATTTTAGGTTTCTAGAATTTTGACTTAAGAAGAGCGTTTTAAAACTGAAAGGAGCAACTTGCATGTTGAAATGGGCAACTTGGAAGTGAGACACCCATCTTGTACATGAGACGGTCGTTTCACCTATGAGATGGGCGTCTCACAGGTGGATTATGTAAAATGTGTTTTTCTTGCTTTTTTCCTTATATTTTTCCCTCGTTTCTTGTCCAATAAGTTTCCTTTTACACTTTTGCCTCCAAATGATCAATTATCTACAAAACAAACACAATTCTCGCGTAATATTGTCCAAAATACGTAAATTGACATGTTAAACAATTGAAAACCGCATTAAATAATCGATACAAATTCGAGTTATCAAATTCCCCCAGACTTGAATCTTTGTTTGTCCTGAAGCAAACAATCAAATATGCTTTCAATAAAATACCTTCATATGCAGACACAAAACACATCACCTATCCGTACGTGGTTGTGCGGCTTTATGTTAAAATAACCAATATTAACTCGAACACCAAAAATACACTAATGACACTAAAAACAAATAACGTTCTTAAACCCCTCGTACAGACCAATCCAGATTATGCTATTATAACTCAACCTAATGCTCTTGTATCTTTTTCACCCGGTTTCATTTTGACGCAATCATATTAAGCCTTTTACCTTTGCACTCGTATAGTGGAATAAACTGTTAGTGAATTTGGTTCTTCTTTTCATACGGGGTCTGGTACACGAGTGCGGTAACCTTTTATCACACTGAGTGTAATTTATGGAGGATCGAATAGCAATTCGCCCTACCGAGTTCAGAACCAGATTCCTCTGAACACACTGACATCAGTCTTTCTACTTTTCCTTTTGTGCAGCATAATTGTTTTGCCAATGGCTTGCATATTCTTAATATATATTTTTCTTTTTCTTCTTCTTGGAAATTTTTTGGCCAATCACTTATTTACATCGGCTTTCCACATAGCTTGTACTTCAGGCAGTGCTGACTTCTGTCGCTCCCGGGATTTTCATCCTAGTACAAACGCGAAAGTGGCGCAGAAAAGGTAGAGTCGCCAGCCAGGCATTTTTATCCCGAATGAATGGGAAAGGTAATGCTGCACAAACCTAAGAGAGAAGGAAAGGACAAGGTCTTGAGAACCAAAGATCTGGGTTCAGGAGTCGGTTATGACCTGTGAAGGTATTAGCACCCCAGATCGTCCGCCGTACCCGACGGGATCCACGCTTGCTTGTTTTTTTCAAACGGTGAGAAATAAGAGTGTTGCTGAATAAAACTGCTGACTGGAATGGAATGAGAAAGGAACTGGAAAAAGAGGATGAAAGGAAAAAAGGGGGGAAATGTAGGGAAAATAAGGATGTGCTCGCACGGGCTCTACCTCGCTACCTACGTACCTCATCGGGAAAATGAGGATCATAGTCGACGTAGTTCGCCTAACTAAGGCGGGAACTATTTTTTGTTTTTTAGGATGACGTTGCCATAGTTCTAACTCAGGTGTTACCGGCTCTGACTCGAGGTTGTTTATTGTAACGTTGTTTGAACTATCGAGGCAAGTCGCATTCGCCCGCAAAATAGGAGATGAGAAGAGAAGACGCGATGTCTTTATTGGTTATCTTTTATGAGAAGTGTTTTGAGTGTATTGTTTGTGGTATTTATTAGGTGTTTTGTTTTTTATCTTTTGAGGTGAGAAAGACTCAAATCGGAAAAGGACAAAACTAAGGGGGACTAAGACACAAACTTAAGTTTTTCATTAAGATGGCGGTCCTAATGGTTAGTGAGGCTTTCTAAACCTAATAAGAAAAGAAAAAGAAGGAAGGAAAAGGACACAACTCACTTCCTAAGGAAGATAAGTTGGTCCTAGACAAAGGGAAAATCCTACCAATCACAAGTATAGAGGTAAAAATCAAATTAAATGCATAAAGAAAATGCATAAAAAATAAAAGAATAAAGGGTAAGGAAACATACCTCAACCTCCCTACAGAACAAAGATTAGAGTTACATTTTATTAGAAATAATAAAGCAAACCCACACCAATTAAATCCTAATAACTCTAGGACTCAATCTAAACGCTATCTTAATTCTAAAAGAACTAAAATAAATGCTAAACTAAATTCAGCACCTACTACAACCCCTAATACACAAACATCTATGAAAACACAAGGCAAAGCACGAGCAACTTCTTACAGCCAACACACAATATGCAAAAATAGGTGTAAAAGACCACAAACAGCATGGACATCATAACATGCAACATGCATTTCACAACTCATATATGCAAAGACAGCTATAAAATGTAAAATGCAGATTTGATTATTTTTTATTTTTTAAGCCCATACTCAATGAAAAGTGCACAAATAACATGAATAAATGCAACATGAACATAGATCAACCTACATAATTGAATGAACATGATCATTTTTTAGGGATTATGCAAGAATGCACCACATGATTTATTATGTGACAAATATGCAAAATATGGCACATGAACATGGCATATGAACATAACGAACATTGATCATGAATATGCAACATGATAGATCAACAAGAATGCCAAGCTTAATGCAAAATTTAGAATTGAATTAATGTAAGAATTTGATTAAAGATGCAAACATACCACAAAAATGCAACAAAATGCACATGATCATATGAAGTGCAACATTAAGCATGTGATGCAATGATGCAAATTCATTAACGAAACATTCGAAGGATGCAAAAACAGAATGCAACATAATCATTTACATGCCAAATGATATATGGACATAGCAACAATATGCAATGAGTCAATTCATGCACAAACAAACACTTAAACACATAATATGCGACATGAACGGAAACGCGTCGAAACGACTCGAAATGGAGGAATGAGATGTCAAAACTCACTTAGAAAATTCCCTAAAATTAGTACCTAAACATGTATGGGGATTAAAGGTACAAGGAAACAAGAACAAGCAACTAAACAAGCTGAAAATGCAAATTCTTACAGAGTTAACCGGTTAACGGAATTGGTTAACCGGTTAACAGACCCCAGACAACAACAATTTGGTCAAAAACGCATGTGTTAACCGCTTAACCCAAAGTGTTAACCGGTTAACACTGAACATAAAGTGAAAATTTGTTTGGAAATAAGTGCTTTTGGTCACAAACTTGCTTCTAAATGTCCCTAACACACATATAATCATGTTAACACGAATTTCTACTCAATTATGGTTTATTAACGCATACTAGAACCTATAATAAACTACAACCTAGCTTCTAATACATTAAAATCAACAAATCGCAAGAAAATTGTAACGAAAACGTAATCAATCACAAGTAATACGAAAAGCGCTTAAAGAATGCCAAAATGACGAGATGAAGAGAATAACTTAAATGCAAAGTTATTTAGATCACCAACCTACGAAGCGGAAAAGTTCTTCGGTAAATGTTGCAAGAATTGGAGCTTGATCGAAGAGAAATCTGAAGAACCCGCGAATACGCAAAATAAATGCATTCTTGATGCTTGAGCCTTCTTGCACTTCCGATAAGTCAAAATCTCACAAAAAACAGTAGCTTCTTCTTCTACAATCCACAATTCAATGGAGGTTGGAGGCTAAGCTTTAAGATCTTCAAGTTTCAATGTGAAACTTGAAGAGCTTCTTTGAAAAAAGCTTTGGTGAAAAGGGAAATGGAGGAAAAGTGAGAGAGAAAAGTGATTCTAGAAGTGAGAGTTGTGAAATTATGAGAGAGTGAAAAATTGGAAACCTTTTGCATTAAAGTGATTAATGATTATATAGAGGCTAGGCTTGGGGCTAGGTTTGGGAATGAAGTTAGGTTTAGGAATGGAGTTAGGTTTGTAGTTAGTTAAGGTTAGGGTAGGAGAGGGAATATTCCTTGGAATACTCTAGAAGGTTGTATAACATGGTAGAAGCATCCAAGGGAAATGGAGTGGAATTGAAGTGGAAAAATAAGAGGGTAAGGAATGAAAGGAAATGTGGAAGGAAAGTGGAGGGAAAATGGAGAAAAATGTGAATTCTTCCCTTTTTTTGGTTGGTTAGCTTGGAAGTGGTTTGCATTATTTTTGGGATATTATTTTTCTCTTGAACTCCAATGTTTGGCAAGCCTCGATCGACCACACGCCTCATGCGCATGCAAAGGATGATGATTTATTTATTTTTCAAATGCGATGCAATGTGTCGTACCTCGAAAAATACGATTCTAAAAAAAAGAGTCTCCACCTAATTCTATTTATTCTAATTAAAGAAAAGGGAGATATAGATACAACCTAAAGAAAGGATAAGAAATGATTTACGAAACCAAATTCTAAGTTCGGGAGTCGGTTACGGAAGGGGAAGGTATTAGCACCCCTCACGTCCATTATACTCAACAGGAACCTCTTAGCTTAACTATGCGATTAAATGTTGATCTAAGTCTTTGCCTTCTAAATGTTTGTTAAGATGTTTGTTTTAAAAGGAAAAGAAAGTTTTAAATTATTATTAATATTACGGGGAAAGATTAAAGTTTTTTATTATTGTGCTCGCGAAGGATTAAAATCCCTGTGCCTACGTATTCCCTTATGCAATGGGAAAATTAGAGCTTTGTAGTTCGTGTAACTACGGTTTGTGTTTTTTAATTGAACGATTGTTTAGAACGCATTCTACTGCTAACCGTTGGCTTATACTCGCGGTGGAGGCTGAAGCGCTAGCTTGTTTGAGAGATAGAATGATTTAAACAATGTTCGTTTAAAGAAAAGGGTTTGACCTTGGTTAAGTGTTTTAAAACGAAAGGATAATGGACCACAACTCGAGGGCTAGCCTCAAGAGTGATTGCATTCAAGGACCCGTGGAGTACTTGACTCCAGAGTTCAGTTATTCGTTGATTAGTTGTAAAATGATTTGCGTTCGTTGGTAAGTTTTAAGTTGCATTCTTTTTAGTGTGAAAGGGCGAATGAAGTACAACTCAAGGGCTATCCTCAAGAGTAATTCAATTCAAAACCCGAAGAATGCTAGATTCTTGAGTTTAGTTCTTTCACGATTTTATTTAGAGACTTAAATGTTTTGAAAACGAAAGAGCGAATGAGTTACAACTCGAAGGCTAGCCTCAAGAGTAATTCGATTCAAAAACCCGAGGAATGCTAGATTCCTGAGTTTAGTTCTTACGTTAATTAATTATATGTATTAAGTATCGTGCTTTGCGATTGTTTGAATATGGTTTAGGGTTTAAAGTTTTAGAAACAAAGGAGTAAATGAAACACAACTCGAAGGCTAGCCTCAAGAGTGCTTCATTAAAGAACTCGCAGAATATTAGATTTCGAAGTTCAGTTCCTCATTAATTAAATTATGACGCGATAAAGATCGTGCAGATGGCAATCACCTAGTGACTGACTTATGTGTGTGTAAAATGTGGGCGTAGAAATGTTTTTATTGATTAAGTGAATTCGAAACCTAGTCCCTAAAGGTGTTCCTAGTAATATGAAACTGTAAAATAAAGACGGAAAGATAAATTGCGTACAAGGTAAATGGGAGAGGGATACATGAAAATTTACACGGGATAGCAAGAAATAAAGGGTATTGTTGTAATTTGCCCAAGAGGAAGCGTGTGTGCAGTGTATGAATTAATCGGAACCGTTAGAATTTAATATGGTATAAAAAGTACGAGAAATAAATAAAATAAATAAATAGACTGAATAAAGTGAAATAAATTGTAAAATAGAATAAATTAAATAGAATGAAAATAAAAATAAATAAATGCCCTCATAATGGTTACGATTAAATCGAAAACGATTTATCGTGACTTTTTGTCATATCATCGGCCCAAATAAATCTAAATTTAAATAACTTACTAAGCAATAATATTTTTTATATTTTTAAGTGTTAATCACATATATACTTTACTTCTAAGATTAATAAATAAATTAAACAAAACTATATTTTGAAATGAAGAAACTAAAGTCAATCTAATAACTTAAACTAATAAGGAATTTTTTAAAATAATTTAAATAGATAACAAACTAAAATATAAAAATAAAAACTAGTAAAATAAAAATGAAGGAGAAATAAATAAACATGAATATTTATCATAAGCTAACCTATATTAACACTATAACAACAATAAAATATGAACACATAAAAATTATTACATTTTTACAACATAGTTTCATAAACTAAAATATAAATAAATAAAGGAAGAATGATACTCACAAACTCCAAAGCTAGCAAAGGTTGAGCTTGTTATGTAGAAGAAATTGAAAGTGTTTTGATGGAGGTTGTTGTTGTAGTGAAAATGGTGAATGTTTATGGGTATTGTGCAAGTAAAAAAAAAGAATTTTGACTTTGAAAAATATGTAATGAATGTGCTAGATTTTGAGAATTTAAGTGTGATCTTGTTAGTCTCAAATGAGAGAAAGAGAGATCTTATTTATAGTGTGAATGAGGTAGGAGTGATGATGTGGAAATCCATGTGACTTTATGAGAATGATTTTTGGTCATTGATAAGTCCAAGTTGACAATCCATGTGAAGTGTGAGAATAATTCTTAGCCATTGATAATTCCAAGTTGGCAATCCATGTGAAGTGTGAGAATAATTCTTGCCCATTGATAATTCCAAGTTGGCAATCCATGTGAAGTGTTTGTACTACATTGTAGTGGACCCCACTTGCCATTTTTCCTTTTTTGAATATGAAGAAAAAAAAAAGAAAAGTAGTAATAATAATAATAAATAATAATAATAAAACTAATCATAATAATAATAATAAAGATGATAATAATAATAAAACTAATAATAATAATAATAAATTGAAAATGGTTATTAAAAAAAAGAAATTATATTGAATTAAATAAATTGAAGTTAAACTAAATCAATGATAAACTTTATAAATTGAAATTGAAATTAAACTAAATTTAATTAAAATATAAATTAAAATCAAAATAAAAACTAAGATCAATTCTAAATAAACTAAAATATTTATCTAAATAGAAATAAAAAATATGGTATGGAATGATAAAAATCAGTTAAAAATGCATGATTATTGACCAATGAAATGTTTATGCTAAAATGACTGACTATCGATGCTACAATAAAAATGCGTCAGATGAATGAAATTATTGAGAGATACTCGGTCAAAATTTAGGGTGTGACAGATGCCCCTATTTAATCATCTTGAACCTGAATGTATGAATAATAAAGTTTGTTTTTGACATTCAAGGTAGAAGAGGATTAAATATTAGAATACCTAGAATTTTGACTGAATGCAGATGAAATGCAATGTGAATGGATGTATGAAAGATTGAATCATGCAGGGAATGATGCCACGTGAAACAAGCTAACAAGAGAGGGTTACATTGGGAAAAAGGTTTGAGAACACTGAGGATGCAGAAACGGAGACGGAAAGTATTCGAAGTGATAAATCAATAGGTTCATGTGTAACTGCTGACACCAAGAATAACAAAAGACAAAAACAAAAGGAAATCTAAAGCATTGATTCAACTAATACAGGTAAAGTCAAGTCGATACTTAAGATGACAAGAAAATATTCAAATTGAATACGCAGTGGCACGATGCGACCAACTGACACTAAGAATAGTAACAAAAAGAAACAACGTCCATGGATTGGATTGGGAAAAGTGGAATAAAACCTGACGTCCATGGATTGTATTGGATGACAAAGAGGAACAACGTCCATGGACTGTACTGGACGAAGTCGAATAAAAGCTGACATCCACGAATTGTATTGGATGACTAAGAGGTACAACGTCCATGGATCGTATTGGACGAATGTAACGTAAGAGATTTTCAATCATGGCTTTGAACAAGAGGCAAGACATCCAATCATATCTTTAAACAAGGGACATAATATCCAAGAATGGAATTGGATAAGGTGAGCAATGATTTTCAGGAATGGCACTGAAGTTAAAGGCAAAACACTATATCCAAGAATGAAACTGAAGGTAAAGGAAAATCACTATATCCAGGAATGGCACTGAATATACAGATAAAACTTTCAGGAATGGCTCTAAAGGTAAACAAAACTACCTATATCCAGAAATGACACTGAATAAAGGCTGAGCAATGATTTTCAAGAATGGCATTGAAGTTAAAGGCAAATCACTATATCCAGGAATGGCACTGGATATACAGATAAAACTTTCAGGAATGGCACTAAAAGAACAAGATATAGACCCAGGAATAGCACTGGAGGAAAGAAAATATCCAGGAATGGCACTAAATATACAGATAAAATTTTCAAGAATGGCACTGAAGTTAAATGCAAATCACTATATCCAAGAATGGCACTGGATATGCAGATAAAACATTCAGGAATGGCACTACAAGAACAAGATATAGACCCAGGAATAGCACTGGAGGAAAGAAAATATCCAGGAATGGCACTGAATATACAAATAAAATTTTCAGGAATGACACTGAAGTTAAAGGCAAATCACTATATCCAAGAATGACACTGGATATGTAGATAAAAATTTCAGAAATGGCACTGAAGGAACAAGATATAGACCCAGGAATAACACTGGAAGAAGTATGCAATGATCCAGGAACAACACTGGAGGAATAATACAAATACTCAGGAATAGCACTGGAGGAATAAAATATCCAGGAATGGCACTGGAGTGAAAGAAAGGTGAGTTTTTGGTAGGCACCAAGAAGTTGGAATTTTAAAGAGAGGTAAATGTTTGACCACAACATGACCTACGGTAAATGCAAATGAGGATAAAACACTATGTTATGCATATATATGAATTTGTTATGATGTATGATCAAACGCATGTAATGCAGATGCTGATAACATGGCTTGACTCTTTTTTGGAGATGACAAGATTGGAAGGTTGATTCTTCAACAGTGTGAGATCACTGTTATTCTTCTCGGGGACTAAAGATGCTGATGTTGAACAGACCTTTGTCGCACTAATAAACTGTACCAAGTTGATGATCCTTGAAGAAGGGATGAAAAGTTCTTTTAGGTATTCTTCCAATGGATTTCCCCAGATAAGCTGACTATTGTAGATGAGTTGATCGTTTCCTCAGCTTGACTGATTCTGAAATTGATTGCCTTATGATGCGCTTGGAAGCTTACCTCAGTATAAGTCTTGTAAAATCTTTTGGATAAACCAACTCTGAGATGGACTTTCACTGAACAACAAACTTGCCCTGGTTCTCAACATGGTCTAGAAGGAACTTGCCCCTGATAGGATCACCAGCCCAGTTCTTCACTATTTGAAAATTCCTTGCAAGAAAAGATAGTTTGCAAACAAAAACATTTATATAATCATGGTCATTAAAAGCAAATGCAACTTTTGAAATCAAAATCATGGTTGGAAGAAAAGCAAATGAATCACTAGTCAAAACACGGCAGTTTATGACATTTAAAGTGAAAGGTAAAGCAAAGATATGTACAAAACAAAATGACTTGCAAAGATCTTTTTGGAGTCTGTTTACACAACCTTACTGTAGTATGCTTTCAGAATAAACTTTGCCTCAATTAGGTCTTTTAAGGGTTGTAACGTGGCCTGGTTCACGGTTTATGAAACAAAGGATAAAGGCTCAAGATTGTGTTTGTACCCACCCTTCTTTGTGATGAATCTCCAGTCCTACATTCAGTTAAATCTACACACATTTATCTTGACAACGTAAGGGTAAAGATGATGATTTGAGGTTCATTGGTAATGACAGTCATTTTATTTGGCTTTGATGGATGTTTGTAGTGACCCATCGATTTTGGACATGGTGGTCACTAAATCTTGTTTGTTTGATGTTCAGGATTTGAGGGCCTCCTTTACTGATTTTCTTTTTTGAACTAATCCCTAACTTTTTCTTAAGTCCTTTTTTGTGTTTGACTTAGCGGGATTTTTTTGTATTTTTTGAAATATTGAAAGCTATGACTGCCAAACCATTGCTTGTAATGGATCATCTTGTAATTTGAATGTGTAATCAAAATAATTGAACAACTACCCTACCCCAGGTTAAACATAAGGGTTTAGATCCGAAAGAATCTCCTACTTCTAGGCTTGAAGTGGTGAACTAGGGATTAACTCCTTATCTCTCCAGTGTTTAGGAATTGAAAAATGCATGTACATCAACGACAAGATTTTATCCAAAAGCAAACCACAATAGCTATGGGTATTTTTTAATCACCCTCCTTCAAACATTTGCATAATAAAAAGTTTTGAACAAAAGGTATATATGTATTTTTTGAAATAGAGAGTGTAAAGACATAAATAAACAGATGAACTGAATTCAAAAGATTACAAATGCTCATTTCATTAATCAAAGAAGTACAAACATAATTGAAAAGGCAAACATTTGTTACGAATACAAGGAAAATACAAACATAAAGGAAACAAAGGCCTAGTGACTAATCAATAAACAAGGATGAGCTGTCCTGTCTTGAAACACTGGCTTTAGGGAGAACTGGTTGAAGTTGATTGAAGTTTCAGGTTGCATGCCCTGGCAGAGGATTGTCCTTGAAATTTGGATTGGGATCATGGAAGGAGAGGATCTTGTCTCTGATCAACTATTTCACTCTTTCCTTCAAAGAAAAACAATGTTCCAAATCATGGCCTGCTCCACCCTGATGAAATTCACAATGAAGATTTGCCATGTATCCTGGTGGGAGAGGATCTGGAGGAGGAGGCATAGGCCTAGTGGTTATCAAACCTTTCTGAACCAAACCAGGATATAACTCAGTGTACGTCATGGGAATAGGGTCAAAGTGAACCCTATCACGGTTCTAAGTTTGTCCAAAAGCTGAACATTGAGGACATCTAGCTGGTTGAGCAGCAATCACAAGAGCAACAACATCAACATAAGCTTGATTATCATGTTGAGCCCTGTATTAAGGTCTTCTACTCGCAGCGAAAATAACATTGGTTTGATCTTCCCTCTTCCTTTGGAAATTTTCAAAAGGTTTCTTAGCAGCATTGGAAGACTCAACAACTTTAGACACTTTTCCATTCTTGATTCCTTCTTCAAGCCTTTGTCCAATGGTAACCAGATCAGTGAAACTGGAAGATACATTTCCGATCATCTTTTCCCAATAGAAGGGAGACAAAGTATCCATGAACATACTAGTCATTTCTTTCTCAGCTAGAGGAGGTTCAACCTGAGATGCCAACTCTCTCCAATGTTGAGCATATTCCTTGAAGGATTCCCTCTCCTTCGGAGACATATTCTGCATTTGACGACGATCAGGTGCCATGTCCAAGTTGTACTTGTATTGTTTCACGAAAGCATCACCCAAATCCACCCAACTATGGATACAATCTTTCTCAAGTCCCATGTACCACTTCATAGAGGCACCACTCAAACTGTCTTGAAAATAATGAATAAGTATTTTGTCGTTCTTGGCGTAAGCAGCCATATTGCGATAGTACATCGTTAAATGGAGTTTTGGACAAGTGTGCCCCTTGTACTTCTTAAATTCTGGAATCTTGAACTTGTCAGGCATGATGAGATTGGATACCAAACACATATCACTTGCATCAACATTGAAGAAGTCATTACCCTCTACAGCCCTTAATCGCTTTTCAATATCTCGATACTACTCACGACCAACTTCAGGTTCAACATAATCTTCGAGATCTTCACCCTGAGCAATAGAAGCATTATGTTCATAGGGAATTTGGCCAGTATGAATCATAGGTCTGGATTCAGTGAAAATAGGAACTTGAAAAGTGGGTCTGGATGCCTGACCGACCACAGATGTAGTAACATGAGGTGTGTTAGACGTTGTGGCTAGTGATCTAGAGGGGGGTGAATGGATCACCTTCTTGTTTACAAGGTTTTAAAATATTTTTCAGAGTTTTTAAAGATTAGCGGAAAACACGGTCCCTAATCGACTTTCGTCTATTCTTGACCAGCCACTAGAAAACCGGACATGCGATAAAGTGCTGGATTTGCAATTGAGATGTTAAAGACTTAAACACACAAGCAGTAAAAGTATTGAATGCACCTATTGTAACGCCCCGAAAATCTATATTTAATTATTTAATTAATTTAAAAAAAATTTTTTTGGAGAGTTTGGATTATTTTGAGAATTTTGGAGAAAATGAGTATTTTTATATAATAAGGATAAATAGTGTTTTATTATACTATTTTATTTTTATTATTAAAAATATATTAAAGAAAAGGGTATGATGGTCCTTTTTGTGAAATTATGAGGGTAAGGTGGGAAAAGGCTAAACTGGGATATTATAGCCAAAGAAGAGAATACGATCAGTTTTCTCATTTTTGTTGTTTCTATCGTGTTTTGGAAGTGCTCTGAAGAAAGAGAAGCTCAGAGTCAGGAGGCTGTGGAGAACCCAAGAGAAGCGTGTAAAGCGGCAAAATTCTCTAAGGTATGGGGAGTTTTCATAATCTATGATAAATGTATAGGAATTGGAATATGAATGGATTAGGATGGTATGAATCTTAGGAGTTTTGGGGTTTTGAGTTAGGTTGAGTGTTAGGAGAAATCTTGATGAATTAGTGCGATTAGAATGAGTTATAATCGTATATTTGTCTGTATAATTGTTTTCTGGATGTTGTTGAAGTTTAATTGATGTTTTTGAATGGTTTTTGGGTGTTATGATGTGAAATCCGTAATGGGGTTTGGGAGTTTTTGGAAATTGGAACAGTCTGTAATTGTGTAGCAGAAGACTGCTGAAACGCGTGCGTTAACCGGTTAACGTTTTGGTTAACCGGTTAACCATTGGAAATTTTGGGGCATTTTCTGAAATTACGCAGGCTTTAACCGGTTAACGCTTTGGTTAACCGGTTAACACTGTTGGAATGACAAATTTTAATTCTTTGAAAATTCATATTTTTTAAACCGTAAGTCCGATTCGCATTCCGTTTGAAGCGTCGGAAAGAGTACAAACTGAACTTTATTTTGATGAATAGAAACGAGAAAAATGCAATAGTTTTTGATAAATGAATTTGTGAAATAACCTTATAAATTACCGGGTACGGGTTAATTCTTGATGTGTCAGAGTGGTTAGAAAACCAGCGTTCAGGGTGTAATGTCATGATGATATATATGAATATTTGATGGTTGTTTTGCTGATTGAAATGAATGATGCGAATTATTTTGATGAATTTTTTCGATGTAGCGCATCATTGCATTTCATAACATTCACGATGGGGCTTCGGCCTATTTATTTGCTTCAATCCCATTGTGTGGATTGAAGTGTCTCGATGATTATGGTGTGCTCCCTTGCGGAGGGTTGATGGTCATGTATCCATCTCACGATGAAAATGGTACCACATGCATATTGCATATCAGGATGTAGAATTGCATATTCTGGATGAATTTCATGACTGTGTTGGTGTTGATTGATTTCATGATAGTGTTGTGGTTGATGCTGAATTTTGTAGTTGACGATGTCATGATACGTGTACTAATTTATTTATGATTCTATATTCTTGTAAGTTTATGATTTATTATGATTACTCACCCTGCCTGCTTGGAAATGTTGCCTCTTTCGTGGGTAACTTGCAGATGTCGAAGAATAGTCCTGCAGTGCAATAGGAGTAATGCATGAGTCTCGGAGCGTGCTTTAGTGTCCCTTAGGAATGGTTCTGGTTATGTGTCCTGCTCTGTGTCATGTAACACTGGGATGGGTTTCTTTTGTTATACTGTTTTCAGTATGTTGTTATCTGGATAATGTTTTCCATATTATGAAGTTAAATTCCGCTGTGAAATGATTTATGGTATTTTGATGTGATTAACCCGTGTTACGGGACAAGACACTGTTTGTGTTTATTTATGATGAAAATGTGATACCCTTTTTGATGATTACTCTGATAGTATTTAAATATTATGTTTTGGGTAGAAGGGTGTTACATTAGTGGTATCAGAGCAAGTCAGTCTGTCCGGCCAAGTCTTGTTGTTGTCAGTCAGTTGTCAAGTCATTATTTATTTAACGATTATTCTCTTTTGATGTGGTAAGTGTTGTGCAGAATGGCTGGAAACAACTCGCGTGCTCTCGCTGATGCTATTGTAGCTCTTGCTCAGACTGCTGCTCGAAACAATGCGCATGATGAGTTTCGTGCATTGGAGAAATTCCAGAGGAATAATCCACCTGTGTTTGAAGGAACTCATGACCCGACGAGTGCACAGAAGTGGCTCAAGGCAATTGAGAAGATTTTCAAAGTGATGGCGTGTGCTGACACGCAGAAAGTTCAATTTGGAACTCATATGTTGTCTGAGGAAGCTGAAGACTGGTGGGATAATACTCGTCAGCGTCTCGAGGATGAAGTTGTTGTGGTGACTTGGACTGTGTTTAAGGCGGAGTTCCTTAAGAAGTATTTTCCGGAAGATGCTCGTGGAAAGTTGGAGATAGAATTACTTGAGCTGAAGCAAGGAAACTTGACTGTGGCAGAGTATGCTGCCAAATTTGAAAGGCTGGTGAAGTTTTGTCCTCACTACAACAGGGCAGATGCTGAACTTTCCAAGTGCCTTAAGTTTGAGAATGGGCTGAGACCTGAAATTAAGCAGGGAATTGGATGCCAACAAATTCGCAAGTATGCAGAGTTGGTGGATAAGAGCCGTATTTATGATGAGGACAGCCGAGCTCGGTCAGCTCACTATAAACAGCTGAGCGAGAAGAAAGGCAAGAGTCAGTATAGAGGAAAACCTTATGTGACTACTGGTGATAAGGGGAAGCAGAAGGCATATGATGAGAAGAAGCAAAGTAGGGGAGCTACTAACGTACCTGTTAAGTGTTACAAGTGTGGAGAGGCAGGTCATAAGGCCGATGTGTGTACCACCAGAGTTATGAAATGTTACCGTTGTGGAAAGCTTGGGCATAAGGTGAGTGATTGTCCTAATGAAGGCCCAACCTGTTACAATTGTGGTGAACAGGGGCATATCAGCACCCAATGCCAGAAAACAAAGAAGAATGCTGCTACTACTCAGAATGCTGGAAGAGTTTTTGCATTAGCTGGTTCAGAAGCTCCAAAGAAGGACAACTTGATCAGAGGTACCTGTTTTATTAATAATATTGAGTTGATTGCTATTATTGACACTGGAGCTACACATTTATTTATTTCTCTTGAGTGTGCTAATAGATTGGGTTTAAAGTTGTCTAATATGAATGGTAATATGATAATAGAGACTCCTGCTAATGGTTCTGTGACTACCATGCTTGTTTGTTTGAAATGTCCTTTGACAATTTTCGAGAAGAATTTTGTGATGGATTTGGTGTGCCTACCATTACACCAAATCGATGTTATCCTTGGTATGAACTGGTTGGAATTCAATTATGTTCATATTAACTATTATAGTAAGACGGTGCAGTTCCCTGATTTGAGCGGGAATGGTGAGTTGATGTTTTTATCTGCTAAGCAAGTGGATGAACTTGTTTTAGATGAAGCTTTGATGTTTGCAGTGTCTACCTCATTGCAAGTTGATGATAAGACTGTCAGTGCAGAGTTGCCTGTGGTTTGTGAATTTCAAGATGTGTTTCCTAGTGATATAAGTGATTTACCACCGGAACGTGAGATTGATTTTTCCGTGGACTTAGTACCGGGTACGAGTCCTGTCTCGATGGCTCCTTATAGAATGTCGGCTTCAGAGTTGAATGAGTTTAAGAAACAATTAGAAGAATTGTTAGAGAAGAGGTTCATTAGACCCAGTGTTTCTCCTTGGGGTGCTCCGGTGTTGCTCGTTAAGAAGAAGGATGGTAGTATGAGATTGTGTGTCGATTACCGACAGTTGAATAAAGTGACTATCAAGAATAAGTACCCACTTCCGAGGATCGATGATTTGATGGATCAGATAGTAGGTGCTTGTGTCTTTAGTAAAATTGATCTGAGGTCTGGTTATCATCAGATTCAGGTTAAAGCTGATGATATTCCGAAGACAACTTTCAGGACGAGGTATGGGCATTATGAGTATACGGTGATGCCGTTTGGGGTTTCTAATGCGCCTGGTGTGTTTATGGAATATATGAATAGAATCTTTCATGAGTATCTGGATAAGTTCGTGGTGGTTTTCATAGATGATATCTTGGTATATTCTAAATCAGAAGAGGAACATGCCGAGCATTTGAGAGTTGTGTTGCAAGTGTTGAGAGAAAATAAATTGTTTGCTAAATTATCTAAGTGTGAATTTTGGCTAAGGGAAGTGAGTTTCCTCGGCCATGTAATTTCAAGTGGTGGAATTTCGGTGGATCCTTCAAAGATTGATGCAGTATTGCTGTGGGATACTCCGAAGTCAGCTACCGAAATTCGTAGTTTTCTTGGGTTGGCTGGTTACTATCGTAAGTTCATTGAAGGTTTTTCTAAGATAGCTTTACCGTTGACGCAATTGACTAGGAAGGGTCAAGCGTATGTGTGGGATGTTGCTTGTGAAGAGAGTTTCATAGAATTGAAGAAAAGATTAACGACCGCGCCAGTATTGGTCTTACCGAATCCAGATGAGTCCTTTGTAGTTTATTGTGATGCTTCCAAGATGGATGCACTACTTGTTTGGTTCGAAATTTGAAGTATTCAGTGATCACAAAATTTTAAGATACTTGTTTGACCAGAAAGAGTTAAATATGAGACAGAGGCGGTGGCTTGAATTATTGAAAGATTTTGATTTTGATTTGAATTACCATCCGGGTAAGGCAAATGTTGTGGCTGATGCTTTGAGTAGGAAGTCGTTGCATATTTCAATGCTTATGGTGAAAGAATTGGAAATGATCGAGCAATTTAGAGATATGAGTTTGTTGTGTGAAACTACTACTGATAGTGTGAAATTGGGAATGTTAAAGCGGACCAGTGAGATTTTGGAAGAGATTCATAAGGGTCAGAAATCTGATTTGAAATTATTCGATCAATTGATGTTGGTTGATCAAGGTAATGCAGGTGACTTTCGAGTTGATGAAGATGGAGTTTTAAGATTCCGAGATAGAGTATGTGTTCCGGATAATACAGGAATTAAAAAGAGTATTTTAGAAGAGGGGCATAAGAGTCGACTGAGTATTCATCCTGGAGCTACGAAGATGTATCAGGATTTATGCAGGTTGTTTTGGTGCCCGGGTATGAAAAGAGACATTGTTGAATTTGTATATGCTTGTTTGACATGTCAGAAGTCAAAGATAGAACATCAGAGACCTTTAGGTATGATGCAACCATTGAATGTTCCTGAGTGGAAATGGGATAGTATTTCCATGGATTTCGTGACTGGGTTACCTAAGACTGCTAGAGGTAATGATTCGATTTGGGTAATTGTTGATCGGTTAACTAAGTCGACACATTTCTTGCCGATGAGGATTAACCATTCCATGCAAAGGTTAGCTGAGATTTATATAGAGGAAATTGTGAAGTTGCATGGTGTACCTTCAAGTATTGTATCGGATAGAGATCCGTGGTTTACATCGAGGTTTTGGAAGAGTTTGCAGGATGCCTTGGGTACTAAGTTGAGGATGAGTTCTGCTTATCACCCTCAAACGAATGGTCAGACGGAAAGAACAATTCAATCTTTAGAAGATTTACTGAGAGCTTGTGTATTAGATCAATGAGGATCTTGGGATAGCCATTTGCCGTTGGTCGAGTTTATGTACAATAATTGTTTTCATGCTAGTATCGGGATGGCTCCATATGAGGCGTTGTATGGTAGAGGTTGTCGTACTCCATTATGTTGGTATGAGTCAGGAGAGAGTTTGGTGCTTGGGCCAGAGATTGTCCAAGAAACAACTGAAAAGATAAAAATGATTCAGGAAAGGATGAAAACGTCGCAGAGTCGTCAAAAGAGTTATCACGATAAGAGAAGGAAAGCACTTGAGTTCCAAGAGGGAGATCATGTGTTCTTAAGAGTTACTCCTATGACTGGTGTGGGAAGAGCTTTGAAGTCTAGAAAGCTCACTCCACGTTTCGTCGGTCCGTATCAGATTATGCAGAGGATATGGGAAGTGGCCTATCGGGTGGCTTTACCTCCCTCTCTTGCGAATTTACATGATGTATTCCATGTATCCCAGTTGAGGAAGTACATTCCGGACCCGTCGCATGTAATTCAGATAGATGATGTTCAGGTGAGAGATAATCTGACGATTGAAGTTGTACCAGTAAGGATTGATGGTAGGGAATTGAAGCGACTTCGAGGTAAGGAAATTGATTTAGTGAAGGTATTGTGGGGAGGACCAGCTGGAGAAAGTTGGACTTGGGAGCGCGAAGATCAGATGAGGGAGTCGTATCCAACTCTATTTACTTCAGGTAATTTTCGAGGACGAAAATTCTTTAAGTAGGGGAGAGTTGTAACGCCCCGAAAATCTAAATTTAATTATTTAATTATTTATTTAATTAATTTAAAAAAAAATTTGGAGACTTTGGATTATTTTGAGAATTTTGGAGAAAATGAGTATTTTTATATAATAAGGATAAATAGTGTTTTATTATACTATTTTATTTTTATTATTAAAAATATATTAAAGAAAAGGGTAAGATGGTCCTTTTTGTGAAATTGTGAGGGTAAGGTGGGAAAAGGCTAAACTGGGATATTATAGCCAAAGAAGAGAATACAATCAGTTTTCTCATTTTTGTTATTTCTATCGTGTTTTGGAAGTGCTCTGAAGAAAGAGAAGCTCAGAGTCAGGAGGCTGTGGAGAACCCAAGAGAAGCGTGTAAAGCGGCGAAATTCTCTAAGGTATGGGGAGTTTTCATAATCTATGATAAATGTATAGGAATTGGAATATGAATGGATTAGGATGGTATGAATTTTAGGAGTTTTGGGGTATTGAGTTAGGTTGAGTTTTAGGAGAAATCTTGATGAATTAGTGCGATTAGAATGAGTTATAATCGTATATTTGTCTGTATAATTGTTGTCTGGATGTTGTTGAGGTTTAATTGATGTTTTTGAATGGTTTTTGGGTGTTATGATGTGAAATCCGTAATGGGGTTTGGGAGTTTTTGGAAATTGGAACAGTCTGTAATTGTGTAGCAGAAGACTGCTGAAACGCGTGCGTTAACCGGTTAACGTTTTGGTTAACCGGTTAACCATTGGAAATTTTGGGGCATTTTCTGAAATTACGCAGGCATTAACTAGTTAACGCTTTGGTTAACCGGTTAACACTGTTGGAATGACAAATTTTAATTCTTTGAAAATTCATATTTTTTAAACCGTAAGTCCGATTCGCATTCCGTTTGAAGCGTCGGAAAGAGTACAAACTGAACTTTATTTTGATGAATAGAAACGAGAAAAATGCAATAGTTTTTGATAAATGAATTTGTGAAATAACCTTATAAATTACCGGGTACGGGTTAATTCTTGATGTGTCAGAGTGGTTAGAAAACCAGCGTTCAGGGTGTAATGTCATGATGATATATATGAATATTTGATGGTTGTTTTGCTGATTGAAATGAATGATGCGAATTATTTTGATGAATTTTTTCGATGTAGCGCATCATTGCATTTCATAACATTCACGATGGGGCTTCGGCCTATTTATTTGCTTCAATCCCATTGTGTGGATTGAAGTGTCTCGATGATTATGGTGTGCTCCCTTGTGGAGGGTTGATGGTCATGTATCCATCTCACGATGAAAATGGTACCACATGCATATTGCATATCAGGATGTAGAATTGCATATTCTGGATGAATTTCATGACTGTGTTGGTGTTGATTGATTTCATGATAGTGTTGTGGTTGATGCTGAATTTTGTAGTTGACGATGTCATGATATGTGTACTAATTTATTTATGATTCTATATTCTTGTAAGTTTATGATTTATTATGATTACTCACCCTGCCTGCTTGGAAATGTTGCCTCTTTCGTGGGTAACTTGCAGATGTCGAAGAATAGTCCTGCAGTGCAATAGGAGTAATGCATGAGTCTCGGAGCGTGCTTTAGTGTCCCTTAGGAGTGGTTCTGGTTATGTGTCATGCTCTGTGTCATGTAACACTGGGATGGGTTTCTTTTGTTAAACTGTTTTCAGTATGTTGTTATCTGGATAATGTTTTCCATATTATGAAGTTAAATTCCGCTATGAAATGATTTATGGTATTTTGATGTGGATTAACCCGTGTTACGGGACATGACACTGTTTGTGTTTATTTATGATGAAAATGTGATACCCTTTTTGATGATTACTCTGATAGTATTTAAATATTATGTTTTAGGTAGAAGGGTGTTACACCTATCACAAAAACTATTTCCGATGAATCAAAACCGATTAAAAACGTAAATAGAGATGGAGAAGGAATACAATACACAGAGATTTGGTAAGGAAGTTCCCCACATTCGTCCTCGCGTGTGGGTACGTCTCCCTCTCAATTTCAAACCGAAATTGAGAACTTTTATATCGATATTGCTGAAATCGTCGTTTACAAGGTTGCTATACAAAAACCAGAAATCTATACACCTAGATCTTCCTATTGTATGAACCTTCACTTGATCTGAGCCAAATCAAGATTCCCTTGCAAGTAATACAAAAAATTCACCGGTTCCATGATCTATTTGCGAAATCTCCCAATTTCCAAACCTTACGCTGCGGCTGAATCTGTTTTGTAAACGTGACTGACAAACACTCAAGAACACGCCCGTTCTTGATGGAAAACCCAGATGGGTTTTCCTTGAAACCTTCTTTCACTCTTCAACTCAGCTGGATCATCGATCGTACCACTGAACGTTATCTCTTGATCCTCTAATTAACAGAACAACACTGATTATGTGTTGATGTTCTTGAGTCAAGGTAATTGAGAAGATGATGAAGATGAATTTACTTCTTAGGTTTCAATCCTGCTCACAATTGAATGCACACGCAAAACTACTTTTCTTGATTGTGTTCTTCAATTTTCTTGACACTGAAATTCACTTGCAATTTCTCTCTATGTTACACTGCACTAACAGAAAACATGTATATACTTGACAGAATCTGTTAGAAATAGAAACAAAATAATGCATCGATACGAAATGCGAATGTATCGATACATGATGGTTTTTACACTGTTATGTATCAATGCATAATGGAATGAATCGATACATACTGAACCAATGCAAAATAAACAGAGAAATGAAAATACAATGAATCGATGCATGTTGCGTATGTATCAATTCATAGCAGAAATTCCAGAATCATTTCTACAGCATGAATCGATGCATGTTGCGAATGTATCGATTCATAGCAAAAATTCCAGAATCATCTCTACAGCATGAATCGATTCATGATGTGAATGAATCGATGCATTTGACTTATTTCAGAAATTCAAGGACATTATGTATCGATACATCTTGCGAATAAATCGAATAAATTGACTTATTTCAGAAATTCAAATTTTTGTTTAAAATAAGACATGTGATAAAGGCTTGTAATGCATACAAAGTGTATCAATACACATCATATGTTAAAAGCACAAACGCATAAAATTTATTATCATACAAAACTAAAGAGTTGCTCACAAACTCCCCCTTTTTGATGATGGCAAATTTTTGCAGAAGTGTGAGAACCACTCCCCCTGAGTTTATGCATGCTGTCATTTTTCACACTCAAGCCTTTCTCCCCCTTTGTCAACATCAAAAAAAAATTGTATAGGTGAAGCAATATTCAACAATAAGAATATATATAAGCTAATCACTCACAAAGAGTGAAACATAAAGGGCAAACCAATTAATCGTAAATAACAAACAAGCATAGGCATTGACTTTGCCTAGTAGAGTTGAGAATTACAAAAGCAAACCAAACGCATACAATGTTTAAACATAAAATGCAAAGAAACTTAAGCAACAAGAAAAAAAGAAATGATGTAATGCAAATATGAAATGCAGCCTTAGTGAGGATAGTAGCCACCACAAGACTCCGCATCATCTCTATCGGGATCTCTGAAACTTGGAGGAGGAGGTGGAGGAGGCATCTCATCAGGATTTTTCCCCATGAAGTTGTAATGCCTGAACCGATTCTGAACCTCGGTGCTTCTGAATCTTTCCATAATACCCGGATGCACACGACAATCATCCATGAAACCAGACATCTCATTGTAGAAGACTTGATGCCACTTGAACAAGTCTGTATGCCATGAGTGTTGGTTATGATACATCCTAGTGTGTTCATCATGCCATTCTCGGTGCTCTTTGTGCCACTCCGTTTGTTGTACATGCCACGCACGGGCTTCTTCATGTCGGGCATTATTGGCAATTTCCATTTGCTCAAACATTTGAGTTAGATATGCAGGAGCAGTAGTAGATGATGTCGGTGGAACAGATGGAGGAACCGGTTCATAGTTAGTAGGAGACCACCTTTGTGGCACCCATATCTTCATCTCTTTACATCCTCCATATCTTCATCTCTTTGTTCTTCAGCAACAAAAATCTGTTCAGAAGGTGTATCAAAGTTGTAAATTCTGGTTCTAGAGCTGCATTCAAAGAAGTAATAGCATTGACGCTCTGTGTCCCACCTATATCCCATATGAGAAAGAGTAGCACTATTGAATTCTTGAACACTAGATGAAGATAAGAGAGGAACAGGGGATAAGACCACCTTCCAGAACTTAATGATCCTCATAATCTGTGCGGCATAAGCAAGAGTGATGTTCTTCGAGCTATTTCTTGTAAGAAAAATACGCTTCACAAAATAATTGGGCCAATTCAACGGAATCTTCTTCTGCAGAATATACAAGAGATGTATGTCTGGCTTATCCAATCTAGAGTGCCCACCGGACCTCGGACGTAAAATATGCGAGAGAATCCAATGCAGAATTCTGGGGATACTCTTAATCATTCTAGAAGTTAAATGCTTATCATCACCTAGACGCCTTTCCAGTTTTGAAATAGATGCACAATATTCCTTCAGATTAAACTGAGTTTCAAATTTCTGATCGTGCCACATTTGCAACTCAGGCGACGGGGATGGCATTTGGAACACTTTGTGCCAATCACCAGCCTCAAAACAGTAAGTTCTTGTTCCAATAGAGCACTTGAACATGTAACCTTTACCAGATTTCACACCCGCATAAAAAGCACGAATGAAGTCCTCATGATAGTCATCATTAAAAGTTAAAAAGGACCCAAGTTTTGGTGCGTCAAACAAATCAGTAACTTCTTCTAAACAAAGAGTACGCACATCTTGAGTATTGAAGACATGGGGTTTCATGACTAACCTTGTCTTGAAGGAAACCTCAAACTCTTTAGCAATGGCAGGATGGAGAATGGATGACCCAGAGGGAGGAATTTCTGGAACAGGTGGAGCTTGATGTGAAGCCTCAACAGGTTCTTTCCCTTTACCTTTACCTTTTGCTCTAGGAAGCATGACTCTTGGAGGCATGATGATGAAGTTAGGGTTTTGAAAGAAAAGGGGTTTTGTGGTGTTAGGGTTA
Organism: Lathyrus aphaca; assembly: GCA_963966055.1. Classification (NCBI taxonomy): domain Eukaryota; kingdom Viridiplantae; phylum Streptophyta; class Magnoliopsida; order Fabales; family Fabaceae; genus Lathyrus; species Lathyrus aphaca. The sequence goes on from OZ014522.1 coordinate 184,647,312, forward strand.
TGTAACCGTAAATGATGCAAATGGAATGAAGAAGGAGATAGAATAGAGATTATAACTGGTGCAAATGTCATAACTGATGCTGATGTGTCGATACAAAAAAAAGAAAAGGATTTTATAACAGTATGCATCGATACATGACCTTATGAATCGATTCATGTTGCGAAATTTTGGAATTTCAAGTTGCTATGTATCGATACAAACCACGAATGTATCGATACATACTGTAACAATTTTGACAAATTTAAAAGAAATTTAACATGAATCGACACAAAATGGAGATGCATCGATACATATTGCGAAATTTTGGATTTTCAAGTGGCTATGTATCGATACAAACCACGAATGTATCGATACATACTGTAACAATTTTTACAATTATAATAGAAATTTAACATGAATCGACACAAAATGGATATGCATCAATACATAGACCAAAAAAAAATTAATGCAGAATGCAGAATGAATCATAACATTGTAATGATGCTTAAGAATACTTTACAAACTAATTATTAACGCTCAAACAATCATATGTAAAGAAGTACATGTAAGCGAGAAATAATTGCTCAAACATACATTTATCACACAATATCAACAAGGTGTAGAGAGGAACAATATTACCTCCGTCGTAGTAATCTCATGAGGTACGAGTGAAGTCTACATTCAGATCTTAGTAAACACAATGAGATAAATATAAACTAAATCAAACAAACTTAAGACACCAATGCGGAGAGATCAAGAATCCCTAATTCACAACGAATGTTGAAGAATGGTTCAGTTGCCAATGGTTTAGTGAAAATGTTAGCAAGTTGATTTTCAATATCAAAATCTTGTAGTTGTTGTCTTAGCCACAAAATTTGAGTGCAACAGCTACCGGCTGCAACATACTCAGCCTCTGCAGTAGACAACGCTACGGATACTTGCTTTTTGCTATGCCAACTTATTAAAGAATTTGAAAATAGATGACATGTACCACTAGTGCTTTTCCTATCTGATTTGCAGCCAGCAAAATCAGAATCAGAGTAACCTACTAAGCTGTAATCGCTCCCTTCGGAATACCAAAGCCCGTATTTAGGTGTTCCATGAAGATACCTAAATATACACTTGACAGATTTTAAGTGAGATTCCTTAGGGTTTGATTGATATCGTGCACACATACAAACACTAAACATGATGTCCGGTCTAGAAGCAGTAAGATACAAGAGAGACCCAATCATACCTCTATACCTTTTGAGATCGACACACTTACCATGTTCATCTTTGTCCAAGTTTCCGTTGGTAGGCATGGGAGTGTCGATTGATTTTGAATTATTCATTCCAAAACGCTTGAGCAGTTCTCTGCAGTATTTTGTTTGACATACTGTTGTACCTTCATCGAGTTGCTTTATTTGGAGGCCTAAGAAGTAGTTCAACTCCCCCATAAGACTCATCTCAAACTCACCCTGCATAACATTAGAAAACTCTTCGACCAAGTGTATGTTAGTTGAACCAAAAATTATATCGTCTACATAAACTTGAACTAAAAGAATGTGCTTTCCTTTATGTCTAATGAAGAGTGTATTATCCACTTTACCTCTAGAATATCCATGATCAATTAGAAATTTGCTAAGTCTTTCGTACCACACACGAGGTGCTTTCTTAAGACCATATAAAGCACGCTTTAATTTGTAAACATGATCTAGATATTCAGAATTTTCAAAACCGGGAGGTTGTGAAACATATACTTCTTCATTTATGACACCATTTAAAAACACACTCTTTATGTCCATTTGGTAAAGCTTGAAATTCATAGAACACGCATAAGCAAGCAAGAGACGTATAGCTTCAAGGCGAGCAACTGGAGCATAAGTCTCCTCATAATCTATGCCCTCCTCTTGGTTATACCCTTGTGTTACCAAGCGTGCCTTGTTCCTAGTTATCACTCCGTTTTCATCAAGTTTATTCCTAAACACCCATTTAGTACCTATGATATGATGATCTCGCGGACGAGGGACAAGTTCCCAAACGTCATTTCTTTTAAATTGATTAAGCTCTTCTTGCATGTCCATTAGCCAAAATTCATCAATCAAGGCCTCTTTAGCATTTTTAGGCTCTACTTGTGATACAAAAGCTAAGTGAGAACAAAATTTACTTATCTTAGAACGAGTCAACACTCCCTTTGAAATATCTCCCAATATATTGTCTAAAGGGTGGTCTTTAGAGGATTTCCAAGCTGATGGAAGTTCATTCACTTCTGATGTTCCTTCCTCTTTATCTTTTTCATGACTAGTATCTTCCTCCTTCTCATTTTCATTAGTTTCAGATTGATCAATTTCCGTAATAGCTTCTTTGAGTATGTCTTCTGTAGATACACCTGCATCATCAAAAGAGATACCTTTTCCGACAATTTTTGGATAAGACTCATCAAAAGAAACATGGACAGATTCTTCAACAGAAAGTAAACGCCTATTATACACTCTATATGCTTTACTTGATTGAGAGTATCCAAGGAAAATACCTTCATCAGCTTTGGCATCAAACTTCCCAAGGTTTTCCTTACCATTATTAAAAACAAAACACTTACAACCGAACACGTGAAGATGAGACAAGTTTGGCTTTCTACCTTTTAAAATTTCATAAGGGGTTTTATTCAAAATAGGACGAATTAAAATCCTGTTCAGAACATAACAAGCTATGCTAATTGCATCAGCCCAAAAATATTTTGGTAATCCTCCCTCATTGAGCATTGTTCTTGCCAATTCCTCTAAAACTTGATTTTTGCGCTCCACAACACCGTTTTGTTGTGGAGTTCGAGGAGCTGAAAAGTTGTGCTCAATGCCATACTTGTCACAAAAATTATCAAAGAGATGGTTTTGAAATTCACCTCCATGATCGCTTCGAATTGTAACTATTTTAGAATTCATTTTGTTTTGGGACAGCTTTGCAAAACTTTTAAAAGCAGAAAAAGTTTCATCTTTGCTATGAAGGAATATAGTCCAAGTGAATCTAGAGTAGTCATCTACTATTACGAAACCATAATAGTTTCCACCTAAGCTCTTTGTCCTATATGGTCCAAAGAGGTCCATATGGAGAAGCTCAAGGGGTCTTGAAGTTGAAATTATGTTTTTAGATTTAAAGGAGACCCTTGTTTGTTTTCCCATTTGGCAAGCATCACATAGGTGGTCTTTTGAAAATTTTATTTTTGGAAGACCTACTACTAGATCCTTAGATACAACCTTATTAAGCAAATCAAAATTAACATGCGCTAAGCTTCTATGCCATAGCCATGAATCATCATTTAGGGCAACAAGACATTTAGTGCTTGTTAAAGATACAGTCAAAAGATCAAGCATATATATGTTGTTTACTCTTACACCTTTAAACACAACATTATGTTCAGTATGTTCAATTTTTCAACAAGTTTTTGTGAAAGAAACTTTATAACCTTTGTCGCATAATTGACTTATACTCAACAAATTGTGTTTAAGTCCCTCTACAAGATGGACATCAGAAATAGTAGTGGTAGAGGGATTACCTACACTAACTTTGCAAAGTATAGCTCCTTTGTTATTGTCTCCATAAGTAACATACCCCTTCTTCTTTGCTTTGAAGTCAATAAAAAGTGATATGTCACCCGTCATGTGCCTTGAACACCCGCTGTCCAGAAACCATCTTCTTTCCACGGATGCAAGACAGTCATCCTACAATATCAAAAGAGAGAGGTAGGTACCCAATTTTTATTGGGTCCAAGTGGGTAAGTGGTAACATGGTTGTCTTTAGGCTTCCATTGATAAATACCTTTAGGCACTAGGAATCTTCTAAATTTGCATTTCTCAATGGTATGGCCAGCATGACAACAATAATGACATACACTACGACAATGTTGTTGTTTATGTTTGGTCCTTAAATCCTTTGGAATAAAAGAGTATCTTGCATATGGAGGATTTAATGACTTTTTAAACAACCTAGTGTCAATGGCATAAGTAATCTTAGGTTGTAAAGCTTTTTCCAATTTGACCTTAAGAGAAATAACCTCTTGTTGCCAAATGTGACAAGCTTCACAATGCCTCATTTTACTACAACCATCAATGTCAATAGCTTTTGAATTTTCTGCAATGCTAGCTTTCAAGTACTCTAGATCTTTTTCAGCATGTTGTACTTTACCTTCCAAGTATGAAAAAATTTGTTTATCGGAAGATAATCTTTTAAACGCTTTGATAGCTTTATTATGCAGTTTTTCAAAAGCTATTTTCAATTCAGAAAAGGACATAGAAGAGAAATTGTTATAGTGAGCTTGTTTTACCTTTTTATCATCAATTTTCTTCTTGTGGTGGGACTGATTTTTCGTGTGAGCCATAAGACACAAATTTGCGGTTTCATCGCTATCACTTGAGCCTTGTGTACTTGATGAATCATTATCACTTTCCCAAGCAATGTAAGCTCTTCTTTGCTTATTGTACCTTTTTGGTGGAGTTTTTCCTTTATCCTTTTTCTTTAAAGGACAATCCGTCTTATAATGTCCGAACTTACCACAATTGAAACAAGACCCTCTTTCTCTATTCTTCTTAATCTCTTCCTGTTTTGAATCTATAGATTGTCTTCTAAACTTTATGAGATTTTTGTCGGAATGCTTGATTTCATTCTTTCGAATGAATCTATTATATCTCCTAACAAAAAGTCCCATTTCTTCGTCACCGGAGTCTTCGTCACTACTTGACTCATTGTTTCTTAGCTCCTTTTGTGAGGACTTTGAGTTAGAAGCCACAAGAGCTATAAGCCTCTTCTCACCCTCTTTGTCTTTATTCTTCTCCTTTCCCTTTTTACTCTTGTTCTCAAACTTTTCTAGACTTTCTAGTTCTTGCTAATGTTCCTCCAGCTTTCCAAACAAAGTAGTCATTGAGAGTGTCGTTAGATCGTTGGCTTCCTTGATAGCTGTTACTTTAGGTTGCCATTCCCTGCTAAGACATCTCAAAATTTTATTAGTAGCAATTTCATTGGAAATAGGTTTTCCAAGTGCATTCAACCGATTGATGAGATGAACAAATCTCTTTTGCATGTCGGGGATAGATTCACCTTGTTTCATGCGAAAGAGTTCGAACTCTTGATTAAGTGTGTTAATACGGGACTGTTTTACTTCAGTTGTACCTTCATGTGCAATTTCTAAAGCGTCCCACATTTCTTTAGCTGTCGAGCAATGGGATACTCGATAATACTCATCAGCACTAAGCGCTGAAATTAGCATATTTCGAGCTCTCCAATCACTTGACCACTTTTTCTCATCTTTCTCATCCCAATCATCTTCTGGTTTAGGTACTATGGCACCTGCCTCATTCATCATGGTGATTTGAAAATGACCATTTTGAATGGCAGTCCATACGCGCCTATCCACAGAATTTATGTGAACTCGTATGCAGTCTTTCCAGTAGCCATAATTTTCACCATTGAAAACAGGAGATCTATTATACGCCCCCTTTGGTTCAGAATCCATATCGTTACATGCAGCCACAAAGCACCAGCGAATCGGTGCTCTGATACCACTTGTTAGACGTTGTAGCTAGTGATCTAGAGGGGGGGGGGGGTGAATGGATCACCTCCTTGTTTACAAGGTTTTAAAAGATTTTTCAGAGTTTTTAAAGATTAGCGGAAAACACGGTCCCTAATCGACTTTCGTCTATTCTGGACCAGCCACTAGAAAACCGGACATGTGATAAAGTGTTGGATTTGCAATTGAGATGTTAAAGACTTAAACACATGAGCAGTAAAAGTATTGAATGCACCTATCATAAAAACTATTTCCAATGAATCAAAACCGATTAAAAACGTAAATAGAGATGGAGAAGGAATACAATACACAGAGATTTGGTAAGGAAGTTCCCCACGTTCGTCCTCGCGTGTGGGTACGTCTCCCTCTCAATTTCTAACCGAAATTGAGAACTTTTATATCGATATTGCTGAAATCGTCGTTTACAAGGTTGCTATACAAAAACCAGAAATCTATACACCTAGATCTTCCTATTGTATGAACCTTCACTTGATCTGAGCCAAATCAAGATTCCCTTGCAAGTAATACAAACAATTCACCGGTTCCACGATCTATTTGCGAAATCTCCCAATTTCCAAACCTTATGATGCGGCTGAATCTGATTTGTAAACGTGACTGACAAACCCTCAAGAACACGTCCGTTCTTGAAGGAAAACCCAGATGGTTTTTCCTTGAAACCTTCTTTCACTCTTCAACTCAGCTGGATCACCGATCGTACCACTGAACGTTATCTCTTGATCCTCTAATTCACAGAACATCACTGATTATGTGTTGATGTTCTTGAGTCAAGGTAATTGAGAAGATGATGAAGATGAATTTACTTCTTAGGTTTCAATCCTGCTCACAATTGAATGCACACGCAGAACTACTTTTCTTGATTGTGTTCTTCAATTTTCTTGACACTGAAATTCACTTGCAATTTCTCTCTATGTTACACTGCACTAACAGAAAACATGTATATACTTGACAGAATCTGTTAGAAATAGAAACAGAATAATGCATCGATACGAAATGCGAATGTATCGATACATGATGGTTTTTACACTGTTATGTATCAATGCATAATGGAATGAATCGATACATACTGAACCAATGCAAAATAAATAGAGAAATGAAAATACAATGAATCGATGCATGTTGCGTATGTATCGATTCATAGCAGAAATTCCAGAATCATTTCTACAGCATGAATCGATGCATGTTGCAAATGTATCGATTCATAGCAGAAATTCCAGAATCATCTCTATAGCATGAATCGATGCATGATGTGAATGAATCGATGCATTTGACTTATTTCATAAATTCAAGGACATTATGTATCGATACATCTTGCAAATGAATCGATACATACAGAAGCAAAAGTCAAATTTTTGTTTAAAATAAGACATGTGATAAAGGCTTGCAATGCATAAAAGTGTATCAATACAAAGCATATGTTAAAAGCACAAACGCATAAAATTTATTATCATACAAAACTAAAGAGTTGCTCACAAGGTGGAGAGTAGTTATGTGGCAAACCAAACTCCGAGCAAGTTAAAGGTGGTAACTGGGTAGACTGAGGTTCGACAACAACAGTTTCAACCTCTTGGATCATTGTCCTCTGAGGCGGCTCTCCTCTAGCAATCAAAACTTGAAGCATCTCAGTCAGCTTTGTCACACTCGTCTTCAACTCATCAATTTCCATTCGGACCTCAGCATTATGAACCTCTTGCTTTGACATCCCGCGTCTGCGGTAAGCTCGGGTTCTGTATCGGCTACGAAGCTTCAGTTTGACGGTCGACAAATAACTGGAAGACAAAGACAACTTGAATGAATTGACGAACAACCCGGGTGTATGGAAAAATGCAAATGGTATACAACGCCATGCAATGCATATATGCTTAAGGTCATAAGCACAAACAGACTCGGAAACTGGAAATAAATCGAAACTTCCTATTTGGTAGGCTGTAAGAGATTGGTTCTATATTGTGTACCCATAAAACCCTACTCACAGGATAGTTTCCACGGTGAAAGTATTAAGAAACTCAAGGTCACTGACGTTTATCGTACTAACGCCTCGCCGCAGGCTAGCTGCATTTTGACGATAATAACAATAAGGTATACCCTGAGTGGATTTCTCATGTTAGACCCTCAAGAGGTGAGCCCTTGGATACTAACACTACACAACTACAAATATCGAAACTGCTTCTTATAAGTGGATCCCAGAATCACATCCCTTTCATGAATCAGGTCACGCGATAGGCTAGCTGCGTTGTGACAAGATCTACGAAAAGTCTAACTACCTGGGGGAGCTTTCATGCTAGGCCCTCAAGAAGCGAGTTCTTGGAGAATAACACTAATAACTACCAATTCTAACCAAGGAGTTCCCTCTTCTTTTTCCACAACTCATTTTTTACTTGTGATATAAACCCAAGACCCCACATGCAAGTATAATAATAAGCAATAAGAGAAAGTGAATAAAAGAACACAATAACAAATATAGAAAAGACAAAAAGACAAGTTCAAACAAATAAACGCACAAAGCTAAGTTAGGATCGACCCTCTCTAGCATGAAGTTATCCCCAGCAGAGTCGCCAAGCCGTCGTACCTCGAAAAATACGATTCTAAAACAAAAAACAGAGTCACCACCTAATTCTATTTATTCTAATTAAAGAAAAGGGAGATATAGATTCAAACTAAAGGAAGGATAAGAAATGGTTTACGAAACCAAATTCTAAGTTCGGGAGTCGGTTACGTAAGGGGAAGGTATTAGCACCCCTCACGTCCGTTGTACTCAACGGGAACCTCTTAGCTTAACTATGCGATTAAATGTTGATCTAAGTCTTTGTCTTCTAAATGTTTGTTAATATGTTTGTTTTAAAAGGAAACGAAAGTTTTAAATTATTATTAATATTATAGGGAAATATTAAAGTTTTTTATTATTGTGCTCGCGAAGGATTAAAATCCCTGTGCCTACGTATTCCCCTGTGCAATGGGAAAGTCAGAGCTTCGTAGTTCGTGTAACTACGGTTTGTGTTTTTTAATTGAACGATTGTTTAAAATGCATTCTACTGCTAACCGTTGGCTTATACTCGCGGTGGAGGCTGAAGCACTAGCTTGTTTGCGAGATAGAATGATTTAAACAATGTTTGTTTAAAGAAAAGGGTTTGACCTTTGTTAAGTGTTTTAAAACGAAAGGAGAATGGACCATAACTCGAGGGCTAGCCTCAAGAGTGATTGAATTCAAGGACCCGTGGAGTGCTTGACTCCATAGTTTAGTTATTTGTTGATTAGTTGTAAAATGATTTGTGTTCGTTGGTAAGTTTTAAGTTGTATTCCTTTTAGTATGAAAGGGCGAAAGAAGTACAACTCGAGGGCTAGCCTCAAGAGTAATTCAATTCAAAAACCCGAGGAATGCTAGATTCTTGAGTTTAGTTCTTTCACGATTTTAATTAGAGACTTAAATGTTTTGAAAACGAAAGAGCGAATGAGTTACAACTCGAAGGCTAGCCTAAAGAGTAATTCGATTCAAAAACCCGGGGAATGCTAGATTCCTGAGTTTAGTTCTTATGTTAATTAATTATATGTATTAAGTATCGTGCTTTGCGATTTTTTGAATATGGTTTAGGGTTTAAAGTTTTAGAAACGAAGGAGTAAATGAAACACAACTCGAAGGCTAGCCTCAAGAGTGGTTCATTAAAGAACTTGTGGAATGCTAGATTCCGAAGTTCAGTTCCTCGTTAATTAAATTATGATGCAATAAAGATCGTGCAGATGGCAATCACCTAGTAACCGACTTACGTGTGTGTAAAATGTAGGCGTAGAAATGTTTTAATTGATTAAGTGAATTTGAAACCTAGTCCCTAAAGGTGTTCCTAGTAATACGAAACTGTAAAATAAAGACAGAAAGATAAATTGCGTACAAGGTAAATGGGAGAGGGATACATGATAATTTACACGGGATTGCAAGAAATAAAGGGTATCGTTGTAATTTGCCCAAGAGTGTAATACCTCAAAATTTTCCCTCATATTTATTACTCTAACTGGCTTATGCTTCACATTCATCTGCATTTCCCATTAGGCCATATCATTCACAATCATGCATTTCATTGAGTTCCTAAGGTATGACATCTAAGGATTTTTGGTGACTTGAACATTCCTATTCAGAGGATCATTGCTAAGGTTCCTTATGAAAGAGTATTGGTCAGAAATGTGGAATCAAGACGTTGTGACTTGGATTAGGGTTTATCTCCCTCCAGTATCCCAAGTTATTTTCTTCATCAATGATCATCCAAAAGATTTCATAGTTAATTAAGAAGCGGATTATGGAAAAGACTTGGCCCATGTGGTATAATCCAAGTACATTCGAGATATGTGAAAGGCCAGCTTCATTCATGACTGCACCCTTCAGTCTTATTTCTCAGTTGGTTTTGTGTTCAACAAGTGATCCAAATGGTGCATTAGAAGTTTTCTCAAGATTCAAGTTTCTACTGCCATTTAAGTTTAGGTGTCCATCTCCGTTTAATTTTTTATACTCATTCACCCAACTTTTCAATCTAATTAAAAACAATCCTTTTATTATCTTTTTTTAAGTCCTTTAAAAACAAATCATTTAGATTTTTAATCTAATTAAACCCATGAACCTTTCATTCCAATTAAAACATCATTCACAAGGCAAAGTTGTAGCAAATGTAATAAAATCAACAAAAACTTATAACAAAAAGAAGGAAAATGGATATATCAAAAATTCACAAAAATTCAGATTACAACTCCAAGGAAAAATATCACAACAGGACATAGTGAAAAAAACAGTGAAAGGATAGCAGAATTTCTTTGATAAACTTTAACAGAATTTATCCTCTGATATATCAGTTCAGGGGATTATAACAGAAAACAAGAAATGATGAATCAGTGAAGATTTCAGTATGCTTCTGCTCTTAATAACAAAAAATGGAAAGTTGTTTCTGGAATCGGGAACGAAAAGAACTCATCTTCATTACTCTCTTCGAAAAGAATCTCTCAAAAGCAAAATGAAATACATAAAAAACTCCTTCAACTCTACATCAATCTTTGCATACTAAAACCTTCATCATCATTGACCTTCAATGATTTTCAGCGCCATATCCTTCGATCAAGAAGAGCACATCCACAGATCTGCAATTAGAACAACACATCAACATCGACAATCTTTAATCTCGCCTCAAGCTTCAATCACCAATATATCTCTTCTCCAATCTAGGCCATTGATCGCTTTCGAATTCTCAAGCTCCCTATAATAATAGAAAAGAGGAAAGCATAGGATTACAATTTAAAAAAATCAGTTGTAAGAAAAAAAATTTACAAACTTCATAACAGAATAATGACCGAATTCACCTGAGAACATTCCGGATCGATCCTTGATTTCCATCTATATAACTCCGAATCATAACTTTCTTCAGTTTTTTCTCCAAAAAATTTTCGTTTTTTCTTCATCACTCTCACAAATTCTTCTCCTTCAATCTTCTACCATTTTCTTCCTCAACTCTCCTCACAACTCCTCCTCTCAATCTTTCTCTCCTTCACCATTTTTTCGCATCTTTTTCTTCTGACAGCTTCTTCTTCATTTTCAATCTCTTCTCGTAAATTCATTCATATCTCTTCTATTCTTCTTCTTCTTCATAACTTCTCTCCATCCATTCTTCATCAAACCTCCATCAAACTCAAGATACAATCATCAACTCTTAACTCTTCATCATCAATATTTGTCATCAATGATCCTGCATAATCGCAACAAGAACACGGCATCTTCGCAACATTTTCGTCTGCATCAATTCTCGAACCTGCAAGCCATCAACGGCAACAATCGTAAGATTCGCAGAAGTTAAAGAACGAAACGAAATTGTACGCGAAAGAAGGCCAGTGAAGCGAAACTTACCAAGAATATTGCGGCTTCATCAACGATCTGCAAGTGCATTAACAACATCACATTGATCTGCGTTTTTTCATCTTCTTTGCATCATCCTTGATCAACGATCTGCAAGACCTTCGAAGGAGCCGAGCGAAGGCATTTCTTCACCTTCTCCGCCGCGAATCGCTCGACTAGCATCTCCATTGCGACCTCTGTGCTTCATTGATTAACAAGGTGCAAGTCCGATTTTTGTTTTCAAGCTTGATTGTGTGACTGATGTGTTGAGGTTTTGGTTTTCGGTTCAGTAGCAAGCATAAGTTAGGTTCAAGAAGAGGATTTAGGTTAGATTTGAGCTAAGATTGAAGAGTAGGATATGATTTTGTTTTTGTTTTGCTGGTTAGAGATGTGTGGGCTGGGAAAAGAGGAAGCGGACGGTGGCGGCACGAGCGAAATGGAGAAGGAAATGATGAAGGTGACGACGGAAAGAGGGGAAGAAGAAGAGTTTAGGGTTTTCACGAGGTCTTTCATTTTGTGGCCTTGTATTTTGTTGCTTTTGTTTTTTAATTATAAGAGCATTCCGTTCTTTTTTTTGGAAATATTAAGCAACAATTAACATAAGTTATTAGAAATTAAAAAGAATTAAGAGAAGTTAATCCACATTAATAGGCCTTTAATCCATTTAATCACGATTTGAATTCCAAGGAAAAGAGATAAGATTAGATTTTGGAGATTCACTAGCCACACCGGCGGTGACACTTGTCACCGTCCGGTAGGCTCTCCGTGCGGCCATTCCTGTGGGTGGCAGTACACTATAGCATCCATAAGCATGCGTTTGTGATTCATGTGATTAGAATACCCTAGGAAGACTCTTGATTAGATGTCCCAGACTGAGTCAACGATTGTTGACTGAGTCCGTAGCATACACCATCAATTTCATGCGCCCTTTGGGCCTTCTCTTGTTACTTTTCGCACCCCCATTTGTTCAGGCCCATTCCATATTAACTAGAAAAAACACTAGATGCACCCCCCTTTTCTTTTCATTTAGAATTTTATTTTTGTTTTAGTATTGTTAGAAATTAATCCATAAAAATAGTAAAATGTTTAATAAAATTCCACAAAAATTATAGGAGGATTATAATTCAATTTAGAAATTTGTTACATTTTTACTTTCTGAATTTTGGCTTTTTTTCAATTTAATTTCGATTTTCCATTTAATTAGCTTTATATTTATTTCTTTTAGTTACACATAATTTTGTACATTTTATTTTTTCCACTTCCTGTTGGAGTTTTAGCCCATTCTTTTTGCTATGATTAGAGGGCTGATAATAGGACCTAGGATATTTTTTGGTAGATTTTTAGGCCATTTTATCTACTGTTTTGGTAGCTTTGTTTGTGTAAAATTGTGATTAGTTCTTAGGTAGATTTAAGTGACTATTTGGCATAGTTAGGCTCCGAATTTTTAGGATATTTTTTATCACAATATTATAGTTAGGTTAAGGACCTTAGAGAATTAATTTCATATTTTTTCCAGGAATTTTGCTTTTTTTTAGTGCTTTGATTTTAATTAAGCTTTACATTGTAAATCATCTAGTTTAACTTATGAGATTATGTTTCTTTAAGATTTAGTTTAATTAGGTTTAATCTTAGGATTTTAGAATGATTTAGTATAGTTTAGCTACTGAATTTAGAATAGTGATATTAAATAAATTCCTTTAGTTTTAGGACTTAGGCTTAAAATCTTCATTAAGTGTGTTTAGATGAGGTTTAGGCTTATTTTAGTGTTATGCTTTAACATGCAATTTTTGGAATTAATTTCTTCTTTCTATTTTAATGCTTTTGCCTCAATATTTGTATTTTCTACTTGTATAGGCTTCCCCATGTTTCTTAGAACCAACTTAACTTCCATAGGAAGTAAGTTGAGTTCTAGTAGTTTTTAGTTCTCTTTTATTCATTTAGATTAGAAAACTCCACAAACCATTAGGACCACTTTTGAATAATAACTAAAATTAGGATTGAGTCTTAGTCCCCTTAGTTTTTTCCTTTTGCAACTTGAGTCGTTCTTTCTCTCCTCCTAAAGAAAACAATTAAAATACTTAATAAAAATCGAACGTTCTTATACGCCATGAGACTTTGTTGCGGAGTACTTATACGCGTCCTGTTTCGGGGCGAGGTGTAAGTATTTACCACGATGGATAGGTCTTAGTATGAGAATGTTCACAAACAAATTCAATACATTTCTTATAAAAGACAAAAACAAACAATAAGCGACTGTCCTGTGGGAACTTCTCTTCTCATCTCATTCATTCTAAACGCGAACTTACGACGACTTGTCTCGCATGCAAGACGGTAAACGCACTCGTTCCAGACGAGCCCGCAACACCTGAGCATAGACATAAGCAGTTCCAGCATAAAAAAACACAAACAAATAGTTCCCTCCTTAGTTAAGCGAACTACGTCGACTCTGATCCTCATTTTTCCGATGAGGTACGTAGGCAGCGGGGTAGGGCCCGTTCGAGCACATTATTTATTTTCCCTATATTTCCCCCCTTCTGTTCTTTTTCTTTTCTTATTCCTTTTCTCATTTCCATTCCCATTCCAGTTAGCAATCTTATTCAGCAGCATCTTATTTCTCACCCTTTGAAACAAACAAGAAAGCGTGGATCCCGTCGGGTACGGCGGACGATCTGGGGTGCTAACACCTTCCCAGGTGTAGATACCCCAAATTTTCCCTCACTCATTTCACAATTGGCTTGTGATCTTTCATGTTTGCATTAGTTTGAGCATACCATCTTATATTACATTTTTGTTTCATATGCATAATTCAAGTTCATCTGCATCTAGGGTTTGTGATCTGAGCAATCCAAGGATCCATTTGAGATACTCAAAACGTCTACAATCATTCCAAGAGGATCCATGTGTGTTCTATCATCATATTATATCCCTCAAAAATCAAGGAAGTCAAGAAATCACAAGAACTGGCAAGGCATGGAAGTAGAGCTAGGGTTTTCACTACACAGATGACCAAAATTAGGGTTTTGGTTTCAGAGGCCATAACTCCAAATTTTTGGGCCATTATTGTTTCTAATGTTCTTAATATGTTATAATGATCATGCATACCAATTTTGATGAAGAAATTCCATGGGGAAGTCATCTGATCAATGGGTAACTTCTTGAGCAAGTCAGAGCAAAATCAGGGCATCTGAGGCCCCCAACAATGGAACCAAAGTGGTATTCTCATCAAATTGAAGTTATATGATCTTTATTTGATCATTTAAGTGCTTGGAAGTTCACAAAATTGAAGAAATTTGAGCTAAACCAAAAGTTGCCAAAAATGGAAATGACTTGTAATGTAAACTTTCCATTTTGGGAAAGTTCTTCAACCTCCTCTCTCTCAACCAAAAATGCTTCAAATGAAAAATTGTTGGTCATGAAAGTTGTAGATTGGATCATTCCCTTTTCAAAAAGTACAAGAACATGTTCTAATTTATTGTGGAACTCAAGTTATGGCCTTACAAAGTTGGCAAAAATCCTACAATTTTCACTTTCACACCAAAGAGGGATTTTTGCAAAACCACTTGCCAAGTCATTTTGTGACCTCTAATACATCTCTAAGCATCATAAAAACATAGTAAATTGAATTGTGATCAGAATTGCCTAAAGAATCACTTGTTTTCATGGCTTGCATCACAAGAAATCACAAAAGGGGAAAATTGCATAACACTTGCAAAACCTCTTGCAGCCATGCCTCTAAGCCATCCAGTTGCATAATTTCAATCCCACGGCTCTCCTTGAACCAGGATGAGGCCAGACATGCCCTTGAACAGCTGTTGCACAAGCCCATACCTCAAGTACACAAGTTGTTGACTTTTTGCAATTGGACCCATACCAATCAGCTGCAGCCACAACAACTCTCTGGCCAATAGAGACATGTTATGTGGACCAAAAGCAAACCATAACACAAAACACACAAGCCTGAATCATCTCATAAGCCAAGTTTCACAAAATCACCCTCAACCTTCAAGCTTTCGATTCTCTCTGCTCAGTCACTAAAACCTCAAACAAACTTCATAAACCAACTCACCATCATCTATAGAACCTTCCCCAACCCTCAAACAAGCCTGAAAGCCCCTGAAAGCAAAACACGATTCTGGACCAGTTGAGTTGCAACCTCTCAATCCAGCTCATTTCAACTCATTCCAAGCTTCTCAACATCATCAAGGAGTCCATTGGGGTGGGTTTGCACAGGAGAAGAGGTCATAAAGCTCCAAACGTGAAAGCTCCAACTCAGGTATCCATCTTCAAACTTTTTTCCAGAAGCATGATTTTAAGTTTCTAAGTTGTTCTACATGTTATGCTGATCATCAAGTTCTTGTGATTTTTTGACTTCCTTGATCTTTGAGGGATGTAATATGATGGTAGAACATACATGGACCCTCTTGGAATGGTTGGAGACCTTTGGAGGGCTCAAATGTATCCTTGGATTGCTCAGATCACAAACCCTAGATGCAGATGAACTTGAACTAATGCAGTGGGACAAAAATGCAGTATGAAATGATATGTTTAAGCTAATGCAAACATGGAAGATCACAAGCCATGGTGTGAACTTAGTGAGGGAAAATTTGGGGTGTTCACAGCTTCCCCTATTCAAACATGAGTTAGGTGTGCCGGATGTAAGCGCCTGGCTTAACAGACAAACAAGATAACTTGTGGTTGAATACCAAAGACAGTCCAAAATTTGCACTCGCTGGGTAGAAGAAGAAAAGGGATATAAATTGTAAAAGGTGGTAAAGTATGATTATCAAATGAAGGCGATGGAGGACGACCATCGAGCAGAGGACGACTGCCGGGGATAAAGCAATGATGGGGACGACCGACATGCTATGGAAATAAAGAGATAATGATGGGGACGAACATCAAGCAAAGTAGCAAGATTCTCTGGGGATTAAAGATAAAGGCAATGATGGGGACGACCATCAAGTTTACAAAGTAAGGTCAACAACGATGGGGTTGACCATCGATTCAAAGAATTAATGAAATAAATGATGAGGTACGGTCATCAAAGGTGAAGGACGATCACCTAGTAGGGGACGGCTGCTCTTTATCACGACATAGGACGAATGTCGGATAGAAAAGGTCGACGATGGGGACGGCCATCGGATAAGCATGATGAAGGATGATCATCAAGAGGTGAAGGACGATCACCTAGCAGGGTACGGCTGCTCTCAGAGTTTATCATGACATAGGACGAATGTTAGATAACAAGATCAATGATGGGGACGGCCATCGAATAAAATGATGAAGGACGATCATCAAAAAGGTGAAGGACGATCACCTAGCAGGGGACAGCTGCTAAATATCACGACATAGGACGAATGTCGGATAGAAAGGGGTTCCAATAATGGAGACTCCGCTGGGGAAAGGGATGAGGGACGTTCATCCATAGGTGAAGGACGATCACCTGGCAGGGTACGGCTGCCAAAAGTATCACGACATAGGACGAATGCCGGATAGAAGAAAAGTTGCTTTGCTGGGGAATGGTAAACACGGACAAGTGCTAACACTTAAGAAATAAAAGGTATAAGTGTTTTGATGATGTGTATAAATTAAAGATGCGGACGAGTATCCTTAAGAATATGATACAGACGAGTATCAGGAGAAACGGACGCTGAAGCGTGTTCAAAGATGATAGTACGGACGAGTACCAACTGGTTAACAAAGAACACGGACGAGTGTCGAATCTGTGGGGAATAAGTATATATATACAAGATACGGACGAGCATGTGTATAAGTATGAATGAGTATTGTGAAGTATGAGCAAGACACAGACGAGTGTTCGACTTGCTGGGGAAAAGTGACACAGACGGGTGTCAGGAGAGAAAGCGTATAAGTTATGGACTTATGAGTGTAAAAAGGCATTCTGGCAACCTGTGGGGATAGGATGACACAGACGGATATCGATGAAAGTGTATTATAAACAAGTGTTTGGTTTGCAACAAGTGTTTGGGCAACCATGCTGGGGAGCGGTGACACAAACGGGTGTCAAGAAAGTGTATAGGTATTTGTAGGGGAATGAAATGACACGGACGAGCGTCAAAAAGGATATATATGAGCATGTATCTGGGGGAAAGTGCAAAGGGGATGCTTTGGCTTTCTGTGGGGAGATTGAGATGACACAAACGAGTGTCGAGAAGAACATGTTATGGACAAGTATTTGTACTTGAGGGTGCAAAGGGACGCTTTGGCTTTTATGTGCAAGGGATGTATTTTGTATATTGCTGAAGAGGTACTGTTGGTATTTACAAGTGACTGGCTTGAACCTGACTTGTGATCATGCAATAAGTTTGATTTTTGCCGTAATGCTCCGTATTAAATGGAATGCTACACTTTGTGGGGAAATATGATGCGAATGCTATGATTATGCAAAAGAGAAACCGGTCCGGGATTCGGATCCCGCTGCTACGAAGATCTCTGGCTTATCTGCTTGGAAGGATATCCTAGCTGGGGATGAGACCATTGGCAGATCTGATAAAAATATAGCTCTTCTTGGGAAATAGATCACTGATAGATCTATCCTGTAAGGAGAAAACCCAGTTAGGGATAAAGAGCTTCTGTCACTTTGTTGTGTGAGAATTTCTGGCATTGCTCTTCTAGGAAAGGCCGGAGATCTGTGGGGAGAAGATTCTTCTATCTTTGAGAGACCTGGTACTCTGTTCGGGGGAGAAAAGATCACTGGATGATCTTCCTAGAGCTTTCCGTGGGGGTCCCAGCTAGGGACGAGGAGGCTTTGACAACTCTGTTGGGAAAAAACATTTCAGATGCTGCTTGGAGAAGATGTGTTGGGGAAGTGATGCTTGGCATGCCCCGTGTTGTGTATTTGAATACCTGCAATCCTGTTAAGACAAAGAAGCACACAAGTATCCCGAGGTATCCCTTACCGGATTCCGTCATAGGAGTTAGATATTCCAGAGAGTAAATACATTTCCTGTAAGCATTTATTTAAAAATGGCTCATTTGTTTTATGCAAATATTATATCATGGAATACTGGACATTTTGAAAACGGAACAAAAGTGCACAAATGAGATGTGACTGAAAACTCTAATTTTATTAATCTGGGTGCCCTGAATTGGCAAATACAGTCAAAGAAACAGATCCCCTGAAATGAGGAGATTGTTACAAATTGAGAAAAGTAAAGGTGTTGGCAATGTTGACGACGCTTCAGTGAGCTTCCTTTGCTATGACCCGTATGACCTTGACGTTCTTCTTATCTTGCTTTTTGAAGAAGGTTGATTCTGACCGATGCTTTAACCTTTCGAAGCTTGCCATGTTGTAAGTGATACAGACGAATTCAGAATGCAGTTGTTCGCTTATTCCCTTATTTTGCGTGGATCGCCCTTTCGGGTTTTCAATCCACTGGGATACCCATTTTTTGCTTGAGTTGTCCAATGCGGCTTTTCAACTCAGCGGGTGTACATTTTTTTTCAAATTTCCCTTATTTTTTCCCGAGTCTTTTTTTCTGTTTTTGACTCGCTGGGATGCGCTATTTTTGCCTGGACTTACATTTTGTTTTTTATGTCCAGCGGGTCATTTTATGCGAAGTATTTTTTAACTGCATCTGAATTCACAGGGGATAAGAAGTCTTCACCATCCATAGTAGTGAGCATCAGTGCTCCACCGGAGAAAACCTTCTTTACTATGAATGGGCCGTCGTAGTTTGGCGTTCATTTGCCCCTGTGGTCTGTATGAGGAGGAAGAAGTCTCTTCAACACAAGATCTCCCACTTGGTATTCCCGAAGCCTGACTTTCTGATCGAAGGCTTTCTTCATTCTTTTCTGATATAACTGCCCGTGACAGATAGCAGCTAATCTCTTTTCTTCGATCAGATTCAGTTGATTGTACCGAGATCGGACCCATTCTGCTTCATTCAGCTTGACATCCATCAATACCCGTAAAGAAGGTAATTCAACTTCAACAGGTAGGAACGCCTCCATACCATACACAAGTTGATAGGGTGTTGCCCCAGTAGATGTTCTAATTGAGGTATGATACCCATGCAAGGAAAATGGTAGCATTTCATGCCAGTCTTTGTAAGTGACCACCATCTTCTGCATAATCTTCTTGATGTTCTTGTAAGCTACCTCAACAGCGCCATTCATCTTTGGCCTGTAAGGAGAAGAGGTGTGGTGTTGGATTTTGAAGTCCCGACACAGTTCTGCCATCATTTTGTTGTTCAAATTGGAACCATTATCAGTAATGATTCGCTCGGGAACTCCATATCGACAGATGATGTCTCTTTTCAGGAATATGGCTACCACTTGTCTGGTGACGTTTGCATATGAAGCTGCTTCAACCCATTTGGTGAAGTAATCAATGGCTACCATGATGAATCTGTGGCCATTTGAAGCAGTCGGTTCGATCTTTCCAATCATGTCAATGCCCCACATAGCAAAGCGCCAAGGTGAAGACATTACGTTCAAAGGGTTTGGAGGCACATGCACTTTATCTGCATAAATCTGGCATTTATGACACTTCCTGGCATAGGCACAACAACCTGCATCCATTATGATCCAGTAATAACCTGATATTAACAATTTCTTAGCCATTGCATGTCCTCAAGCATGGGTACCGAAAGATCCTTCATGCACCTCGTGCATCAGCAAGTCTGCTTCTTCCTTATCAACACATCTGAGAAGAACCATATCAAAGTTTCGCTTGTACAAGGAACCATCAGCATTAAGGAAGAAACTACCAGCCAGCCTTCTTAATGTCTTCTTATCATTGGATGATGCCCCGGGTGGGTATGTCTGATCCTCTAAGAAGCATTTGATGTCATGGAACCAAGGCTTATCATCTTTAGCAATGCCCACAGAGAATACGTATGTTGGTCGGTCTAGTCTGGATACCGAAATCCGAGGCATAAAATTTGCAGCTTGAACCTTGATCATGGAGGAAATGGTAGCTAAAGCATATGCGAACTGATTTTCGTCTCGAGGGATATACTCAAGTTTGACTGTTGTGAAGAAAGTCAATAATCTCCTCGTATAGTCACGGTATGGAATCAGATGCTCTCGGTGAGTGTACCATTTGCCATTGGTCTGATTGATTACCAAAGCTGAATCTCTGAATACAGTTAAAGTCTTGATCCTGAGGTCAATGGCTTCCTCAAGACCCATGATACACGCTTCGCATTCAGCTTCGTTGTTAGTGCATGCAAAGGTGAGTTTTGCCGAGAAAGGCATATGAACTCCTTTAGGTGTAATGAGCACTGCACCAACTCCACGGCCATTCATTTTGACAGCCCCGTCAAACATTATTGTCCATTCTTCTTCTGGGTCAGGCCCTTCAGTGCGAACAGGCTCTTCATGATCTTTTGCTTTTAGAAACATGATGTTTTCATCAGGGAAGTCAAATCTCATGGGCTGGTAATCATCAATGTGTTGCTCAGCCAGATAGTCAGACAGTACACTGCCCTTGATGGCCTTTTGAGATGTGTACTGAATGTCATATTCTGTCAGAATCATTTGCCATCTTGCAACCCTTCTGGTAAGTGTTGGCTTCAAAAAATATGTACTTGACTGGATCCATCTTCGAAATCAACAAGGTAGTGTGAGTCAACATATACGGTCTTAGTCAGCGAGCAGCCCACGCTAAAGCACATCAAGTTTTCTCGAGCAGTGAATAACGTTGTTCACAGTCGGTAAACTTTTTGCTTAGGTAGTATATCGCATACTCTTTTCGACTAGACTCGTCATGCTGGCCTAACACACACCCCATTGATCCTTCTAATACCGTCAGGTACATTATTAGAGGTCTTCCTTCAACTGGAGGCATAAGAATTGGAGGTTCTTGTAGGTATTCCTTGATTTTGTCAAAAGCCTTCTGACAATCTTCATTCCACCTGACCGTTTGTTCCTTTCTTAACAATTTGAACAGGGGCTCACAGGTTGCATTAAGGTGAGATATGAACCTTGATATGTAGTTCAATCTTCCTAAGAACCCCTGGACTTCTTTTTCATTCCTAGGTGCAGGCATTTCCTGAATGGCTTTGACTTTGTCAAGATCAACTTCAATTACCATTTCACTTACAATGAATCTCAGCAGTTTACCGGAACATGCCCCAAATGTGCATTTGTTGGGGTTTAGCTTCAACTGATACTTCCTCAGACGCTCGAACAACTTTAGCAGATTTATCAGATGATCTTCTTCAGTGAGGGACTTGGCAATCATGTCATCCACGTAGCATTCAATTTCTTTATGGATCATGTCGTGGAATAATGTTACCATAGCCCGTGGATAAGTGGCACCAGCATTCTTCAGCCCAAAAGGCATTACCTTGTAACAAAAAGTGCCCCAAGGTGTGATGAAGGTAGTCTTCTCCATATCTTCGGGTGACATTCTGATCTGATTATACCCTGAAAAGCCATCCATGAAGGAAAATAATGAGAACTGAGTTGTGTTGTCGACCAATACATCAATGTGAGGTAAAGGGAAATCGTCCTTCGGGCTAGCTCTATTCAGATCCCGGTAATCCACACACATCCATACTTTACCATCTTTCTTAGGCATTGGTACAATATTAGCAACCCACGGCGGGTAACTAGTCACAACAAGAAAATTGGTGTCCCACTGTTTTTGTACTTCTTCCTTAATTTTCATGGCCATATCTGGATGAGTACGGTGCAACTTCTGTTTCACTGGAGGACAATCTTCTTTCAGAGGCAGCTTGTGCATAACAATGTCAGTATCCAGACCTTGCATTTCTTGATAGGACCAAGAAAAGACGTCGACATACTCTCGAAGCATGTCAATAAGCTGTTCCTTCATTGAATCTTGCAGATTGGCCCCAATTTTCACTTCTTTCAAGTCTTCTTCGGTACCAAGATTAAATGTTTCAACCTCCTCCTGGTGAGGAGTGATCTCTTTTTCTTCTTGCCTCAACAACCTGGCTAACTCTTCAGGTAACTCATAGTCTTCTTCAACCCCTTCATCAGCTTGATTAATTGGATTGTCGAAGTCATACAAGGTCATAACGGTGCTGTTGTCGGTGCAATCTGGAGGATAATCTCTGCAAGGGTTAAGATTGGTTCATTTTAGTGACCAGTTTTAATCTTGTTTAGAAAAAAGTGAAAATGAAGTTATTTATTTTGAAAACATTGCCATTTTATTGTTTTGTACAAAAGGGAAAAATGAAATGACAGTGAGCAAAAAAGAAACTTGTTTGCAAAAGATGTTCGATATTCATTGATTAATCATTTGCACAAAATTACAATATGGCCCTATTACAAAATGAGTCCTGACACCTTGGGCAAGATGCAGGACTTGATGCATGCTAAAAAGACAGGAAATAATAATTACTCTGCAGGAGTAACCCTTATAATTTCCTGGGAAGACCAGTTAAGGACTTGGTTCCCCGGGATCCTTGGACGTATCCAGCTCTCCAGGTTGTGGTCTCTTTCCTCCTCGTCTTCCAGACTATTAACAGCATCTGGGGTGAGCATCCCCCACTGACAAATTTGGGCTCCTTGGAATCCTCTGATTGATCTTGTCGGAATAGTCTGTAACCCAAACCGAATCTATCTTCCTTATTTTCCATTTGCAGCAGCTTGCCCCAGCCTTGAGCAGTTCCTTCTTCAACAACCTTCCGGGCTTGCTGATAAGAGATGATTGAAGTACCCATCCTGTCTTCCTGGGATGCAACCAAAACTCCAGTAGTCTCATTAACATTTAGGGCCTCAAAACCTTGGCTCATTGTCTCATGGATTTCACCATCCATCTCAATATACTTGTAAGTAGCCAGCTGGCTATCAAAGATGTCTTCCTCACCGCAGATGGTGATAATCTGTCCTTCCCATTCATACTTCAGTTTCTGGTGAAGGGTCGACGTTACTGCGCCTGCGTCGTGAATCCAAGGTCGACCTAGCAAACAGCTGTATGCCGACTGTATGTCCATCACATAGAAAATGGTCTTAAAGACTTGTGGACCGATTATCACGGGCAACTCCACCTCTCCCAGAACAGATCTCTTGGATCCGTCAAAAGCCCTGACCACGAGGTTACTTGGCCGGAGAGCTATCCCATCATATTCTAGCTTGACAAGGGCTTTCTTGGGTAAGACATTGAGTGAGGACCCAGTGTCTACGAGAACATGAGATAAGACAGCTCCTTTGCACTCCAAGGTTATATGCAAAGCTTTGTTGTGGAGACGTCCTTCTATTGTCAAATCAACATCAGTGAAACCTAGCCCATGGCTAGTATTGACATTTGATACTACTGTTTCCAGCTGATTTGCAGTGATCTCTTCTGGCACGTAGGCAGCGTGCAGAACTTTGAGAAGTGCATCCCGATGGGCTTCGGAACACAACAACAGTGATAGGATTGGTCCACAACTTTATAGTCACTTCTTTTGATGATTCTCATAAACTCATCCAAATATTGATCGAAGGATGACTTCTGAGTTTCTTTGGGTGCAGATTCTTCCGGTATCACACTCTTCCCCTTGGCTTTGGTAACAGCCTCTGCCTCAGTGTTGGTTCTAGGGACTTGTGATGCGAAGAGACGTCTGCTTCGGGTGAAGCCTCCGCCTCCCCCAACATTATCCACTTGGGGAGTGAGAACTAGAGAATCAAGAAGGACCTTCTCTCCGTTGCAGTACAGGCCAGCACCATAATGCCATGGTATAGCACTACCTTTATCATATGGGATCTGCCCGGGCACCGTGATTGTGACTGGGCTTACTGCAGCTGTTGTTGGGACTACAATAGTCTGTGGATCATAAAATATTGTTACAGGACCTCTGGTGGATGTTGGTGAAGGTGAATTGAAGCTTTGTTGAGACTGTTGTTGATTTTGCTGAAAGTTGTTGGAACTTGGGACCGTTGTCGGGTCATAATAGACTGTGACAGTGGAAACATCATTATTGGTTGTTGAAGTTGTAATAGCCGGTGAAAATGAATTGTTGTGTGTTGAAGTGATAGATGGAATGATTGCTAAAGTTGTAGCTGAATAAGTTGGAACAATGGTTGTTGCAGTTGTAGAAGAAACACTTGAAAAGATGGTTGTTGCATTTGTAGAAGATTCACTTGTTGTTGACAAAAGAGTTGTTGGTGTTGTAGAAGCGGTGGTTGTAATTTGCAAAATGCCTTCTTTGATCAAGTCATTAATTCCTTTCCTCAAGCTGGCACACCCATTCTCAGAAATTTTTCATGATTCGCAACAGGCCTCACAACCTGGAAACACTTGGCATTTTAAAAGCTGGGCTTTAACCTCTGCCAGAGGTGTTTGAATACATGCAATGTCTTCTATCAAACTCAGGGGTGATCCATCCTCTACAGCATTAATCCTTGGCCCACTGTGTCTTGGCATAGGATTCTTCATCACATTTGGAGGAGGTGCAAAGTTTAGGGCTTTTGAATCTACCAGATCCTGAACCTTCATATGCAGAGCTCTGCATTTTTCTGTAGAGTGACCAGGTGCGTTGGAATGAAAAGCACACCTAGCATTGACATCATAGTTTCTAGTAAGGTTTTGAGGATCAGGTGGAGCCAATGTCCTCAACTCAACCAGATTGAGCTTTAGGAGTTGTGGCAGCAGTGTAGCATACAACATTGGAATGGGGTCAATTACTCGGTTAACCTGTGATGGACGCTGTTGAAACGGGCGTTGTTGTTGATTGTTGTTATTATTGTTGTATGATCTTTGTTGCGGAAATTGTTGTTGTTGCGGAAAGTGTTGTGGTTGTTGAGTATACTGAGGAGGTGGAGCAGGGATAGTAACATCAGCAACTGTTCTGGGCAAGTATTGGGGTCTCCCTCTTCCCATGTGCACAGAGTTTGTCTCACCAGATCTACGGGGCCCAGCAAATGGTTTTCTTGTAATGCTTAAACTGGCACCGTTGTCGGAGATCTTTCCCATTTTAAATAGGCTCTCTATTCTTTCCCCAGCTATCACCACGTCTGCAAAGCTGGTAGAAGAAAATGCAACCAATCTGTCAATATATGTTCCTTGAAGGGTATTCATGAACATGTCTGCCATTTCCCTTTCAGACATAGGGGGTTGAACTGCAGCAGCAAGTTGCCTCCACCTTTGGGCATATTCCCTGAAGCTTTCACGGGAAGATTGAGACATTCCCATTAGGAGGGTCCTATTTGGAGCCATGTCCAAGTTATACTGATACTGCCGGATAAAAGCTTCAGCCAAGTCCTTCCAATTCCTTACTGTGGCTCTAGTCAAATGGGAATACCATTCTCGGGATGCCCCTGTTAGACTATCCTCGAAGTAAAACATCCATAGCTTCTCGTCCATGGTGTATGCTTTTAACCTTCCCAAGAAGGATTGAAAGTGGGTGCGCGGGCAAGATGTGCCATTATACCTTTCAAAACACGGGGGTTTGAACTTGTGAGGAATTCTCACCCCTTCCACCAGTCCCATGTCCATTACATCAAACCCTAGGGAATTCTGGGATTCAAGAGACAGCTTCTCTGCAATTTCATCCAGCCTACGGTCGTAAACTTCGTCCCCAGCCCCAACAACTGTAAATTGCTCTTCTTGAGGATCCTCTTGCAAGACCCTACCTCCAGCAATGTTACCCTGGGTATTCCTTATGGCATTAACTTTTGGGTTCAGATGACGCCCAAACTCTAGTGGATCAGTGCGAGGTTGCACGTGATCGTTGTTACTGGTACCTCCTGTACCTAGATGGTGTTCTTCAGGAGTTTGTCTCTCAACCAACTCCCTCAGTCTTTCCTGGCTCTGAGCTAAGCCAATCATTACAGTCATGAATTGGGTCATTTGATTTCTCATCTCAACCCTCTCATTTTCCATTTGGGTCCTTACTTCATTCAAGTTTCGCTGAACTTGATCCCTCTGGAGTCCCAGAAGGTTGTTTCACGTCGGGTAGCGGTGTATTCTGTTGACAGGGAACACTCGTCTGCGAGCAATGTTTCCTGAAACCACAACAAAGTGAGAAATAACAATAAAACAAAAACCTACAAAACAAAGAAAATGTTAGTATGCAATGCAATATGCTTATTTGTCTTCCAAGGGTATCCGGTTTGGTTCTTTGGTTTTGACCTTTCCAGACCTCGAGGAAATGCTGATGATGTTGATAGATAAAGCCCACCATAAATAACACAAACTGATATATTACAAAGGATGAAAATACATAGTTTGATTACAATACATTCCCATGGTGGGTCAAAATACAACAACAAAAGAAAAAGTACAACAAAAGAAAAGTACAAGCAAAGAATCAGACATCCAATCCAAAATCATCCTCCCTGACTTCTTTCAGGAGGGCCTCAGTCACTGGCCCTACTGGGTGCTCTGTGATAGTCCTGATGAGGAGGTTCCTGGTAGCAATGGCATTGGTCAACTTCTTATGCTTATCCTGATCCTTTGACCTCTTCAACCCCGCCCGAAGTTTCAATTCAGATATCTCCTTCTGAGCTGCTAACAAAGCCTCTTAATGCTTCTTCTCACTAGCCTCCAGTTGCTCTATCTTAGCTTGAGTTCTCTGATCTTCTTCTGCACGGGCTTCAGTGATCCTGATCCACCTAGCCTGGCTCTCCTCCAGATAATGCTCTGCCCTAGCCTTCTAAGTCTTTGCTTCCTTGCAAGCATTCTTCAGTACTAACTCCCCTTCTCTTGCCTTTATGATGTAGTCATCCGTCTTCTCAATCTTGGTCAAGTGCTCAATCCCGAGCCTTTCCAATCTCTCATTATCCAGAAGGCTGTCATTTCTCTCCCAGAGAGTCTTCTTCAAGGCTTCAGATAGCTGAGTATTCCTTTCTTTCAGCTTTTCAAACTCTTCCAAACTGACAGTAGCTGCAGGTTGCACTGTAGAAGGCCCAGGTACATCTTCCAAGGTGAATGGCATTCGGGTGATCTGAGCTCTGGTACGGGACCAATCAGAATACTATGCTGAAGCATTGTTGTTGCACTTGCCAAGGATGGTTGTTCCCTTGGTCTGAATGTTGTCCCAAGCCCATGCAGCTTATCTAACAACAGCAGAGTTGGGTTGAATTTCACAGTAAAGAGTCTCAGCCAAATCTTGTCCTCTGGGAGGATGAACCAAAGCATACCCTAATTGTCTTTTAAATAGTAAAGGGTTGTAGTTGATGCAACATTTTACTCCTATCAAAGGCACATTAGGATATTGCCCACAACTAGTAATGATGTCCTTGCCTTTGGTGCTCTGAGTGCACCATCTAATGTCTTCTGATGTCAAGGCAATAAACCTCTTAGCCCAGTTCTTTTGTTGATGGGGGTTTAGGAAAGTATCTGATTTTGGCAAGTGTCTTAGAAGCCAAGAGTAGTAGAGACGAGCACAACATCTGACTAGTCTTCCTCTTTGCTTCTCATTCCTCTGGTGTACTGAGTAGTAGAAGTCTCCCAGCAAGGTAGGAACTGGATTCCTCAATAAGAACAGGTGAATGGCATTCTTACTCACAAACTTTGGCTCATCTGCAAACAAGATAACCCCATATATACTGAGGGCTAGAAGTGCACAGACAGCCTTCCATTCCCCTATTGCAGCCTGCAGGGTGGCCTGGGAGATCAAGAAGTCTAGGTGGAGGCCTGGAACCCCAGCCTTGGTTGTCATGTTCTGATCAATGAGGGAAGGCTCCAAATGCAATGCCCTGGCTATGTCTTCATTTCTGGGAGCAACCATCTCTGGGTTGAAAGGAATCCCTCTCCTGACAAGAACTCCTAACAACATAGAAAATTCTTCTAACAGAGGTCCCAACTGGAAATCAGGAAATGTGAAGCATCTGAGTGGAGGATCATAAAACTGCAAGCAAGTATGGATCATGCTCCTCTGAGATGCATCTAGATCCATGACCATGTCCAATATGCCTCCATAATGCTCTCTGAACAGTGGGATATGATCAGGGGTAATGAGGGACTGGATCTGCCTGATGCCGGTCAGGGTGGGCTCAAAGAAGTGGTAAGTGATGTTGCTCTTTCTCGAAGTGTCCATGGATGCTGGTGAAGAAGCTGAGAACAACTGCTGATGAAGATCACTGAGGGAGATGCTGGACGTAAGTCTCTGACAAACTGATGAAGGTGCTGGAGAAGATAATTGAAGCAGTCTGAGCAGCAGAAGGGGTCAAAACCAAACCAAAGATGATATGATGGATACCCTGTAAAACAAATAAGCAAATGTTAAATGATGCAAAAATGATGTATGCAAATGATATGCAAAGGGTTTGTGATCAAGTGCTAGATCTGTTTATCTGCCTTGGTAAAAGTCCATGTATGTTCATAAGTCCGGATGGAGGCTTAGAAATCCAGTAACCAGGTGGGGGACTCAAATAAAGAGTCTCAAGTCCAGGGTAATCACAAGAACTGTCCAAAGTGATGCATTCTTAAAACAAAACTAGTAATAGGGTATGATGTGGCCAAGGGTCCCTGAAAACCTGTAAACATCCCAACCCCCTCATATGTAATGTTCTAGAACAAAGATCCTCAGACTTGGATCAGTTATGAGAAGTGTAAACACTTCTAACCCGGAGGTACAGTGTTTACAATAACCATAAAGGATCCTCCTCTAATTCACCTCAGATGTTGAAGGTCATAAAAAGGTCATCCAGACTTAGCAGGCTTCCCAGATAGCCCTAGTACTATAGGAAATCTGTAGCACAGAGTTCTCAAGAAGAAACCCATGTTTGAACCGTGTTTCATATTCCCGCACCTGACCGAAATGGAATGGGAAAGAATATGAAGCCACTCTAGCCTATGTGTCACTCAAGTCCCAGGTATAGGACCTTAATCACTTAATGATCCCCACCCACCAAAATTGACAAAAGATCCAGCATAATGATAATGACAGTATGAAATGCATAAAACTGTAAAAGAAAGCAATAAATAAGGTTGTACATAAAGCAATAAATAAAGCAAATAAATAAGCACAAGTAGCACATAACACCCCCGTAAACACAAATCAAACAAGCGCTATAAGGAAACCACAAAAAGAACCAGAAGCCTTGGTTGCAATATAAGGATCCCCAACAGAGTCGCCAAGCTGTCGCTCCCAAAGATTTGCATCCCGGTACAAGCGCGAATGGTCGGCGAGAGGAGAAAGGAAATGAAGTGAATAGAGTCGCCAGCTAGGCATTTTTATCCCGAAGTAAAGGTAATGCTGCATAAACCTAAGAAAATATGGATAAGACGGTTGCGAACCAGAGAAACTGAGAAAGGGGGTGGTTACAACCTGGGAAGGTATTAGCACCCAGATTGTCCGTCGTACTCGACGGGATCCATGCTTATAAGATTGTGTTTAAAGGGGCAGTGTCTGTGCTATCTGTGTGCAAAAGCTGGAAAGGAATATACAAGTGTCAGTGCAAGAAAGTGAAGTAAAGTGCTCAGGAATGAGGCTTAAAAGAATAATGCTGGAAGAGGGGGGAGAGACATAGACTTTTTATTCAATAACAGTTAAGTTATGCCTACGTATCCTCTTGTGCAATGAGGAAGTCAGAACACCGTAGTTCGACTCAAAGAGACTAGAAAATAAATTGACATGTGAACTGCTTGCTTGTCTATGCCCAAGTGTATGTCTCGTCTGGCCCGAGTGCTAATTGTCTTGCATTAGATGGAAAAAGCGAGTTCTCGTTTGTGAATGAGTGTGATGAGAAAAGAATCCCGAAGGAGACGATTATTGTTTGTTTTTTGGTTTTCAGTTTTGTTATTGTTTTTGGTGTTTTACATAAGTTAATGAGCTTAAGCCTAAACCAAGGGTTAGTAAACTCATCATATCTTCCCTTTGATTATGGATAATGAGAATACCTTAAGTATGAGATAAACACCTCAAACTTAATTACCATGATGATGTAGGATTAAGATCATTAACCTACTTGTGATTATTTAGATGTTTTTGGTGTTTTTGTTTAGTGTTGAGTAATGAGTTTAAGCCATAATTAAGGATTAGTGAACCCATTACACCATCTTAATAGAAGGATAATAGATGAGCACACTTAAGATGAGGAAGATACCTCAACTTAATCCATGATTAGGGATTAACCTCATAACAAAACAAACCTTTATTAAAGTGGATTTTAATTAAGGGTGAGATTAAGAAGTAGATTTTATGGTTTGTAAGACAACTTGAGGAGGACTTGTCCATTAACACTAGGGTTAGTCCTTCTTAATCAATGAAGGAAGAATTAGAACCCTAATGCAAGGCCCAAGTTACAAGATATTGTCTTAGTTATTATTAA
This sequence comes from Lathyrus aphaca, assembly GCA_963966055.1. Taxonomy (NCBI): domain Eukaryota; kingdom Viridiplantae; phylum Streptophyta; class Magnoliopsida; order Fabales; family Fabaceae; genus Lathyrus; species Lathyrus aphaca. The sequence goes on from OZ014522.1 coordinate 184,677,908, forward strand.
GATGGATTAATTAAGAGGTTTAAAAAAATTAAGGGTTTAACACTTAGGATTAAAGTTATACACCCCATCCTAAGAGAAGGATGCAGGCATAACCCTAATCACAAAGTCTTAAAACCTTAAAGGTTTAGTCTCTGATTATGAGATGAGAAGAGAGACACAAAGAAGACTCAAAGGTAAAAACTAAAGGGGGACTAATCAAAACCCTAATTATTGTCATGCTTGGATGTTCCTATGGTTTGTAAGGCTTGCAATAGATCTTCAGAGAAGCCACCAATGGTAGAAGCAGATTGAAGGAAGAGAAGCAGAAGAAACAAGTTACTAACTTCACTGAAGAAGATAAGTAACTTGGAGAAAGAAAGTGAATGATGAACATGAATGAGCAAGCTCACTCTAAAGCAAAGGAAAATGCAGCAAGGATGCATAAAAAGAATGAGAAGAGAAATGAGAAGTGAGAAGTGAAGGCAAATTCACTTATCAAATTACTTACAACCTGAAAATGTTAGCATTAAGGAAAGAAATGAAATGAAAATGAAACATATGAAAAAGTAAAAACCAAAAATAGAAGCACATTAATGATGCAAATAATGTTATGAGATGATGCAAAGACATGTCAAGTGTTATGAATGTTCATACAAGAGATGAGAATGCAAAGGAGCACGTTTTGAAGTATGAAAACACATGAAAGTTCATGGAATGAAATGAATGCACATCATGGCAAATGAATGAAAAAATGATCAAACATGATTCTAATATGTCTTAAGATGTCTAAGATGACATGTGAATGCATGAAATGTCATGGCAAGTTCATGTATGGATGCATATGCAAGATGTATGCAAATGAACACGAGAAATCAGGGTTTTAAGACAACATGATATGCCAAAGTCAAACATAGAAGCAAATCACAAGATAAAAAATTGCGAATGAACTCAAAGGAACCCTAACCCCATATGATATCACACCCCAAAGGAGGAGGTCTAACTCTTAACCTAAAGAAAGTTGTGATTTTTCTAAGTTTGTTAGGGTTTTAGGGTACCTTAAGAGGAAAAATGCAAATCAATTGGAAAATGCAAGATAAATTTGTGACAAAAATATGCTAGATACTACATGGCATATGAAGATCAATTCAAAAAGAACCAATGTCAAACCCTTCATGGTTAGGAAGAAAAGAATTCTTGAAGTTAGGTTTCAAAAATGGGATTTTTATGAACCCTAAATTCAAGAAAAATGTCAAAGTTGAATCAAAACCAAAAAGAAATTTGTATGAATGGTTTGACAATGTTTCTAAATGTCCTAAAATGCAATGTGAATATTTTGGAATTTTTAGAAACCTAAATGATATTTTAATTAATTAATTTTCATTAATTAATTAAAATAAACATTTAAATATTTTAAAAATTATTTTTTAAGGCAAAAAATAAAAATAAAAATGTTTTTGGGTGAAGAAAAATATTTGAATTAAAAATGCAGAAGGAAAATATTTTTAGAAATTTTTAAGTATTTTAAATAGATTATACAAAACAAATGATAAAAAATGAAATAAAAATTGAATTAATGGGCTGGTCAACTTATCCAAGGGATCAGATTTAAACCTGGGGGTGGAGGGAAGACCACGCGCGCATCTCAACGGCCATAATTCAAACTGAATAAATCCTAATTAATTAATTAATTAATTCTGATTTAAACTTAATGAGCTAATCTGGACCATCCACTGCCTAACCCTAATCACCATCCAACGGCCCAAATTCAAACTTAGCCCTCAACACGTCATTAACCCTAATCTTTTTCAGGTGGCCGGAGAAGACTTTCGGTCGTCTTCTCCGGCGAGACCTTCAACCCAACTTCTTCCCTAGGCCATTTCTGGAGCTCTAAAGCTCCAGATCAACTCCTATCCTCTCCCTAAACAAGAATCCACCCTCAAAACTAATTTCTCATGGCTGAAACTCAAGACTCGAAGAAGAACACAAAAATGGTGAAACTTTCAGACAGTTAGTACATGCTCATTTCGCAACCATTTTCAAAAGTAAATATATCATGATGATCAGCAAAGCATAAAGAACAATCTAAGAACTTAAAATTACATTTCTGGAAAAAAGTTTGAAGAGGTTACCTGAGCTTAAGCTTTCTCAGTTTGGAGCTTTAGGACCCCCTCTCTCGTGCAAAACCACTCCTCTTGACCTCCTGATGAAGCTTTGATGCTTGGAAGGAGTTTATAATGGCTGGTTTGTGTGATTGCACTTCAACTGGCCATAAATCGTGTTTTAGTTTTGTTGGGTTTTAGGCTGCAATGAAGAGTGAGAAATGATCCTTTTGTGTTGCTGAGTTGATTGATGAAAAAAGTTTGGAGTTTGAGTGTGTGAGCAGAGTGTTTCGAAAGCTTTTGCTTTTGGGGTGATTTTTGAGAGCTTGATGATTCTGAAGTGTTAGGCTTGTGTGTTGTGTGTTATGAGCTGTGTTTGATCCACATAACAAGCTTTGATAGGTCAGAGAAGTTGTTGTGGCCTATGGTGATTGGTATGAGCTCTCTTGCAAAAAGTCAACAAAACTTGTACTTGAGGTATAGGCTCATGTTGCAGCTGGCTTTTGGCTTGTCTTGGCTCAGCAAAGATCAAGGAGAGCCATGGAATTGGTTTTGTGGTGATTCAGCAAGTGGAAGCATGGTTATGTATCATTTTGCAATTTTTATGAAGTTTGGCCCCTTTGTGATTTCTTCATGTGCAAGGCATAGAATGAGATGATTCTTCGGCCAATTCTGATTTTTAGGCAATTCACTATGTTTGTATGATGCATAGAAGTGTATTAGAAGTCACAAAATGGCTTGGTATGTGAATTTTCACAAAATCCTCTTTGGTGTGAAAGTGAAAATTATGTGATTTTTGCCAACTTTTCCAAGCCATAACTTGAGTTCCACAATGAATTAGAAATTGTTCTTGTACTTTTTGAAAAGGGAATGATCCAATCTACAACTTTCATGACCAACAATTTTTCATTTGAAGCATTTTTGGTTGAGAAAGAGGAGGTTGAAAAACTTTCCCAAAATGGAAAGTTTCCATTACAAGTCATTTCCATTTTTGGCAACTTTTGGTTTAGCTAACTTTTCTTCAATTTTGTGAACTTACAAGAACTTCAATGATCAAATAAATATCATATAACTTCAATTTGATGAAAAATCCATTTTGGTTCCATTGTTGGGGTCCTCAGATGCCCTGATTTTGCTCTGAGTTGCTCCAGAAGTTACCCAGTGAACAGATGACTTCCACAATGAATTTATTCATCAAATTTGGTTCCAATGATACTTATAACATATTGAGGCTATTAGAAACAATAATGACCAAAAAATTTGGAGTTATGGCCTCTGAAACCAAAACCCTAATTTCAGGTCATCTGTGCAGTGAAACCCTAGCTCAGCTTCCATGCTTTCCAAGTTCTTGTGATTTTTTGACTTCCTTGATATTTGAGGGATGTAATATGATGGTAGAACATACATGTACCCTATTGGAATGGTTGGAGACCTTTGGAGTGGCTCAGATGGATCCTTGGATTGCTCAGATTACAAACCCTAGATGCAGATGAACTTGAACTAATGCAGTGGGACAAAAATGCAGAATGAAATGATATGTTTAAGCTAATGCAAACATAGAAGATCACAAGCCATGGTTTGAACTTAGTGAGGGAAAATTTGGGGTGTTCACACTTTGGATGTAATCCTGACAGGACCTTTAGAGGTGATTCTCACTGGTACTTTATCAATCATAGCTACATCTTCGAGCTTCGTGTTTCGAGTCAGATGTTCACACATACTTTCCACATAAGGAGTCTTATCAAACAATATAGTGTAATTTTCCATGAGGCGTTGAATACCATCCTTCAACTTCCAACAACTATCAGGTTTATAGGCACAGTAAAAACAGTCTTCCTTGCAACCTGGAAAGAACCCAGCCTGCACCAGCTTCTTCTTGATAATGGATAGAGGAGTAGTAAAATTTGCTACTGAGGAACATATGAAACCTCATCAACAGCATTAACAGTCTTCTCATGATTGGGCATAGGAGCAGTGATAACATTTGGGGTCCTAGGAGGGTCAAATTCATTTTCCCCAACTTCAATCATGTCTTGAATCTTGTTTTTCAAAACCCAGCAGTTGTTGGTGTCATGTCCCGGACTATTAGAATGATATGCACATCTTGCATTAGGATTGTACCGAGGAGAGGATGTATTAGGATTCTGAGGAGGATCCCTTAAAGTAATTATCTCTCCTTTCAACATGTGTTGCAAGGCTTGGGCCAGTGACATGTTGATCTTGGTGAACTGTCTTCTAGGCTTCTGTTGATTATTTTGTTATTGCTCTGGTGCTGTAGGGGCAGGATTGGAGATGTGAACTGCTCCCACTGATTGGTGACTCCTGTTACGACTATATTGACCATACACATCATTAGACTCCTTCTTTCCACTAGGGAGCTTCTTAGCAGTGCTTGATGAAGAGACACCCACCTGTATCTTACCACTTCTTATCCCACTTTCCACACATTCTTCAGTCATTATCAGCTTAGTGAAACCAGATGATGAGCTTCCAATGAGGTGACTATAAAAAGGACCATTCAGCGTACTCATAAAAATATCCAGCAGCTCCCTGTTAGTTAGAGGAGGTTGAACTCTGCCAGCCAGGTCTCTCCATTTCTGGGCATACTCTTTGAAACTCTCCTTAGCACCCATAGACATGCTTTGGAGCTGCATGCGAGTTGGTGCTAAATCAGAATTATATTGGTATTGCCTATAGAAGGCCTCAGCAAGATCATTCCAATCACGAATATTAACACTTTCAAGTTGATAATACCACTCCAATTGAGCTCCAAATAAACTCTCTTGGAAGAAATGAATCCACAGTTTCTTGTCAGCAGTATGTGGTTGAATCCTCCGGACATAGGATCTCAAGTGAAGCTTAGGACATGAAGCACCATCATACACCACAAAAACAGGAACCTTGAAGACTACTTCTACAGTACCATGGAGACTTCCTCCTTCTTTCTCAGAATTTTCAGACTCAAAATCCTCAACCTCTTCTTTTGTCCTGACAGGACCTCTGAATCTTCTACCCAAGCTGATGAGGCCCCCTGATTTTCTAGTCTTCTTCTTCTTCTTCTTTTTCTTCTTCTTCTTAGTCAGAAGTTCCTTCAGCTTATCTTGTCCCTTGGACAAGTTCAAGATCAGTTCTTGGAATTGTGCATTCTGAGCCTGGAGATCCTTAACAGTTTGTTCGAGAGCCATTTCTGCTGAAATAAACAGCGAGAAGATAAGATACCTGTGATGCAATGATATGGTGTGTAGATGCATATGCAATGTTTTCAAGGACCGCAGGATTTAAATTTGTTTAAACAACCAGAAAGGAAACTTTTATTAGTAAGCAATAAACTTGTTTGCCTCTTAGGCTTAAAATAAAATGAAATAAATACAAATATGGGATTTTAAGTCTCCCATGTACGTTTCCTCTTTGTATTGAGGTATGTGTTGGGATTCCGCTCCTCGTGAAGTTGTCTTGTCAACTCCAGGATTCTTTCTTGACTAGCATTGAAATGAGTCTCAAAAGTATCCCTTTGTTCCTTCAACTGGGTCTAGGACCTCTGCAACTCTTCCATGTCAGTGGGCATGTCTGGATGAAAGATGATATAAGGAGTATCTCCTTCAGCAACAGGCTCCATGGTAACTGGCAGGATAGCAGGATATGGCATCATAAGAATCTGAGCACGTGCTCGTACCCGTCTGAGATAAGGTTCCATAGGAATGAAGTACTTTGGTTCCAGAGTCTTGTTGTCAACCTTGTTCACTTTACCCCAAGCTCGTATGAACCTTTGATGGTAACCTTGCAGATCGTTGTCGTAGTCGAACATAATACCCTGAATAAGCATGTCATGAGGACCATTACTCCGAGCATAACCAAACTGGCGTAGAGCTAAAGAAGGGTTGTAAGTAATGCCCCCTCTTATGCCAAGGAGTGGCACATTAGGGAACTCCCCACAATGGTCAATGATAGTAACATTCTCCATGGATCTAGAGCACCAATGAATGTCTGAATGAGAAAGTGACATGATCCTCTTGGACCACCTTAACCCTTGTTCATTCTTTATCACTGATCGAGGAAGGTGAGAAATAAACCACCTAGACAATAAAGGTATGCAACACATCAGAGTCCCTTTCGCCTTCGTAGTACGAGTGTGAAGAGAGTGTAAGATGTCTCCAAGTAATGTAGGCACTGGATTGCGAGTCAGAAATATGTTGATGGTGTGTACGTCTATGAGCTGGTTTGGATTAGGGAACAACACTAAGACATAGATCAATAGGGCTAGGATCTCCTCAAAATCATCATAACTCATAGCCTTCAGGACCACTTGAGATTTCTCCATCAATACCTTAGAAAGAATACCCTTAACTCCACTTCTCGTTTCTAGGACAATGTTTGATTTCTTCAGATGTAGGGCTACAGCAATGGCTTCAGGTTTAGACTCTTTTTCTAAGCCTGTGAAGAGTCTCTGATCAAGGATAGGTATACCCAGTAGCTTGGAGAACTCTTCCATTGTAGGAACCAACTGATAGTCGGGGAATGTGAAGCAATGATGTTTAGGATCAAAGAACTAAAATAGGACACTCATCATGTCTTCATTGAACCTTGAAGTGACTAGATCCAGTAGATGACCATGCCTCTTGATGAACTGGGAGTTTTTAGAAACTTGAGAGACCAATTCCTTAAGCTTAGAAGGTATCCATACAAAGTTGATTCGGATAGTATTCCTACGAGTAGAAGCCATGACCTGCAACAAAGAACAAAGATAAATCCTTTGGTCCTTGAAATGGTTAGTGAAAATGTTATGCTTATGATACATGATGTCATAATGTTATGCTCAATCACAAACATGTGGCACACACAAACAAGGCACACAATAGCCCTAGGTTTGAAGGCTTACATGAGGTTTAAAGGTAAGTACCCTCCCCTGAAGTTATTTGGTTCATCCTGTCCTACAAAAGTAACCAGGTTCTAAGGGATCTCAATATCACTAATCCTTCCCAAGGGTGGTTGTTCAGTAGGAAACTTACTTGCCAACCAAAACCCTCCAAGTTTAGGATCTCAATGAGTGTAGCATCGAGTATCAACCAACTTCAGTCTTCACCAAAGTCGGCTATCTCACTACTTTCTAAAGGCCAAGGTGGGATGACTAGGGTTCTAAAAGTCAATTAGTGTATTGACAACATATGGAAGCCTCATATTATTCTCAACTTACTTAAGGAACATAAGCACCAACCAAGAAGTCACACTAACTATGGCCACCAGATCAACCATATCGGTATACGCCGTACAATTTCCTTGGTCTATTGCCATTTACCAAGGTACACTAGATCCGGGTTAGGATCTTTCACACAAAAAGCCCAACAGATAAATATAAAGCAAACAAAGCAAACAATTTAAAGGTGATCTAATTCCTAAGGGTACCCCTCTTTTACATAGTAACTCCCCAACAGAGTCACCAGTTCTGTAACACGGTGGGAGAACTGACTTTTAGTCATGTTGCGGATAGCAAGATGCGCCACCGACTTTTATTTTATCCAAGTGGAAAGGACATAAAAGAACAGGAAAGACCTATTTTAAAAAACTTGGGTTCGGGGGGTAGGTTATACAAAGGGAAGGTGTTATCACCCTTTATATCCATGGTTATCCATGGGCTCTTAGTTACGTAGCTCACTTAAATTGTTTTTGAAGAGTGTAGTGTGTGATTAGAAATTTTTCTAAGTACTTTGTAATGATCCTCGTATGGATGTATACAAAGCCTTGTTTTGAAAAATGTTTAAGAAAGTATTGTGAGGTGTGAAAAGTATTTTTGAAGAGTGAGCAAGCAACTAAGAGATACCTACCCTGGATTAAGTCTTTCATGTTCTCGTATGTTCTTTCATTGGTAAGACTATCCCTATTATTAAGGAATAGGTAGTCATTGCCTTGGATGTGAGGGACAAGCGTAGGGTCATCGTATGGTCATAGAAAGTAACTTAAGGGATGTCTTTAGCAATTCGTAGGGACTTATCATCATTTATTCGAAGGGACAAGATCTTTATCGTAGGTGTCGCTCCCACCAAATGACACCCAGGTCAGAAGGGGTATAGACGCGAACGGTCGGCGAAAGAGAAGGAATGAATAGAGTCGCCAACTAGGCATTTTTATCCCGAAGGAAAGGTAATGCTGCATAAACCTAAGAAAAGATGGATAAGACGGTCGCGAACCAGAGAAACTGAGAAAGGGGGTTGGTTACAACCTGGGAAGGTATTAGCACCCAGATTGTCCGCCATACTCGACGGGATCCACGCTTGAAAGATTTGTGTTTAAAGGGGTAGTGTCAGTGCTATTTTGTGTGCAAAAGCTGGAAAAGAATACAAGTGTTAGTGCAAAAAGAAATGTGAAATGAAGTGGAGAAGTATCAGTGTAAGAAAATAACGCAAAGCTCAAGACAATGAGGCTTAAAGAATAATGCTGGAAAAAGGGGGATATACAGAGACTTTTGTTCGATAACTGTCAAGTTATGCCTATGTATGCTCTCGTGGAATGAGGAAGTCAGAACACCGTAGTTCGACTCAAAGAGACTGAAAGATAAATTGACTGTGAACTGCTTAATTGTCTATGCTCAAGTGTATGACCTGTCTGGCTCAGGTGCAAACTGTCTTGCATTAGACGGAAGAAGCGAGTTCTCGTTTGTGAGTGAGTGTGATGAGAAAAGAATCCCGGAGGAGACGATTATTGTTTGTTTTTTGTGTTTTCAATCTTTTATTGCTTTTGGAGTTTGTCATAAGAAAATGAGCTTAAGCCTAAACTAAGGGTTAGTAAGCTCGTCACATCTTCCCTCTGATTAGGGGTAATGAGAATACCTTAAGTATGAAGTAAACACCCCACACTTAATCACCATGGTGTAGGATTAAGATCATTAACCTACTTGTGATTATTTAGATGTTTTTGTTGTTTTTTTTTAGTGTTAAATAATGAGGTTAAGCCATAATCAAGGATTTAATGGACTCATTACACCATCCTAATAGAAGGATAATAGATGAGAACATTTAAGCTGAGGAAGGCTCCTCAACTTAATCCATGATTAGGGATTAACCTCATGACAAAACAAAGCCTTTATCAAAGTGGATTTTAGTTAATGATAAGATTAAGAAATGAATTTTATGGTTTGTAAGACAACTTGAGGGGGACTTGTCCATTAACACTAGGGTTAGTCCTTCTTAACCAGTTAAGGAAGAGTTAGAACCCTAATGCAAGGCCCAAGTTACAAGCTTGATGTCTTAGTGATTATTAAGTGGATTGATTAAAGGATTTAAACACATTAAGGGTTTAACACTTAGGATTAAAGTTATACACTCCATCCTAATAAAAGGATGCAGGCATAAGCTTAATCACAAAGCCTTAAAACCTTTAAGGTTTAGTCCTTGATTATGAGATGAGAAGAGAAGACTCAAAGAGACACAAAGGCAAAACTAATGGGGGGACTAATCAAACCCTAATTATTGTCATGCTTGGATGTTCCTAGGGTTTATAAGGATTGCAAAAGATCTTCATAGAAACCACCAAGGAAGAAACAGGATGAAGGAAGGAGAAGCAAGAAGAAGCAAGACAACTTACTTCACTTAAGAAGATAAGTTGCTTGAAGAAAGAAGGTGAGGAGGGAGCATGAATGAGCAAGCTCACTCAAATACACAAGTAAAATGCAGAAATGATGCATAAGAAGGATGAGAAGAGATTTTGAGAAGTGAAGGCAAATTCACTTCTCAAAGACTTACCACCTGCAAAGTTAGTAATAAGAAATGAAATGCAATTACAATGAGATGAAATGCAATGATGCAAACCAAAGTCAGAAGAATAAACATGATTTTAATGATGCAAAGAGATGATGCAAACACATGTCAAGAGTTGTGGATGATCATACAAGGATATGGATGCAAATGAAGCATGCTTTGAACCATGAAAGTTCAAGAATGTTTATGAAATGGAATGAATGCATAACATGGAAAATGAATGATGCAATGATCAAACATGATTCTAATATGTCCTAAGATGTCTCATATGTCATGTGGATGCACAAAATCTCATGGAAAGTTCATGTATGCAAGCAAATGAGAGATAAATGCAAATGAAAGCAAAAATTAGGGTTTATACATAACATGCAATACAAAAATCAAAACCAGAAGCAAATGACATGATAAAAAATTGAAAATGGGATCAAAGGAACCCTAACCCTACACAAGTTCACTGCCCAAAGGAGGAGACCAAAATCTTAACCTAATGGAAGTTATGATTTTCTCAAGCTTGCTAGGGTTTTAAGGCACCTCAAAAGGAAAAATGCACATCAAATTGAAAATGGAAGATAAATTCAAAACAATTTTACCCTAGAAACAACATGCTATGAAGAATGCAATGCAAAAAGAACCAACATCAAACTATTCATGGTTAGGCAGAATGAATTTTTCTAAGTTAGAACAAAAATATTGCCTTTCAAGAACTTTAATTCCAAAGAAAAATTTCAAAATAGGTCAAGAACCAAAAAGAAATTTGTTTGAAGAGTTTGATAATGTTTCTAAATGTTTTAAAATGCAATGTGAATTTTTTTGTGATTTTTAAATACCTAAATGCATTTTTAATTAATTAATTTCCATTAACTAATTAAAAATAAACATTTAAATTATTTAAAAATAATTTTTAATGCAAAAAATAAAAATAAAAATATTTTTGGGTTCTGAAAATTAATAAAAGATTTAATAAAAATTTTCAGAATTGTTTGATGTATTTTCCTATTTTTAAAAATTCGTAGAAATTAAATACAAAACAAATGAAATAAAAATGAATTTTAATGAGAAAATGAGAAAGTCAAACAATCCAAGGGTCCAGGTTCAAACTCAGGGTGGAGGGAATTGACTTCGCGCGCTAATTGACGGACCAAATTCAAACTTCACTAATTATGTCATTAACCTTAATCTGAACCCTAATTACATTCAGGTGACCGGAACAGTGTTCCGGTCATCTTCTCCGGCCATCCAATCTTTCAATATCACTCAATACGCAATCCTAAGCTCTCTAACTCTCCAGAATCAAACATCTAACAACCCTAAACATGAATCCAGCCCTAAAACTCATTTATTTTCACTCAAGAACAAGAATCAAAGCCAAACGGAAAAAACGCAGAAAATTTCAGAGGTTCAATACATGCTTAATACTTGACCATTTGCAAAACTAAACACATCAGGATCATCAGTGAATCATGGAGAACCAATTAGAAGCTTAAAAACACGTTTCTGAAAAAAAAAAGTTCTTGATGATACCTGAACTGAAGCATTCGAAAATGGAGCTTTCTGGCTAGTTTCTTGCTTCAAACAAGCTCCAATGATCCACCTCAGGTGTTTGTGATACTTAGCTGGAGTTTAAATGGCCTCAAGAAGAAGTTGGCAGAAGTTCAGTTTGTGAGGTGTGAAAATCGTGTTTTTGATTGTGAAGGTTTTAGGGCCAAATGAAAGGTGGGAAATGATCAGTGGATCATGGTGAGTTGAATGGTGAAAGAAACTTGAAGGTTTGATGGCTGAATCAAGAGATTCGAAGGCTTTTGCAAAGTTGAGGATTTTGGAGTGTGCTAAGTTCTTGGAGTTTCAGGCTGTGTTTTGTTATGTGTTGGGTTGTTTTTGGTACACATATCAATCCTTGATAGGTCAGAGAGTTGTTGTGGAGCAGTGTGATTGGTATGGAGCAAAATGCATAAAGTCAACATTTGTGTAAGTGAAGGCATGGGCTGGTTCAGTCATGGTACAGGGGTATGGTTCGAATCAGCTTGCTTCAAGGAGGTCCATGAAAGTCATATTTGGCAACTGGCACAAGTGGATGAAGAGTTATGGAGCATTTTGCAATTTTGTCCAACTTTTGCCCCTTTTGCAATTCTTGAAGTTTAAGGCATGGAATTTGAGAAATTTTTGGGTCAATCTAAAGTTTAAGTCATATATGATGTTTGTGTAATGCTTAGACAACAATTAGAGGTCACATTTTGCCTTGGTACAAGAATTTGCAAGTTTCCCTCTTTGGCACATAAGTGAATTTTTGTGATTTTGTCCAACTTTGCAAGGCCATAACTTTTGTTCTAAAATGAATTAGAATGAGTTCTTGTACTTTTTGAAAATGGGAGGATCCAATCTACAACTTTCATGACCAAAGATTTTTCATTTGAAGCATTTTTGAATCAAAAAGAGGAGGTTGAAAAACTTTCCCAAAATGGCAAGTTTGCATTACAAGTCACTTTCCCAAAATGGCAACTTTGCAAATGGCTTGAAATTATTCAATTTTGTGAACTTCTAACATCTTCTAAGATCAAATAAAAGATCATATGTACTCAAAATGATGGAGAATTCCCTTTGGTTGGATGGTTGGGGGCCCAGATGCCCTGATTTTGCACTGACTTGCTCAAGAAGTCATATATTGATCAGATGCCTTCCCCATTGAATTTCTTCATGAAAATTGGTATGCATGATCCTCATAACATATAGAGACAAATAGAAACAATAATGACCAAAATATTTGGATTTATGGCCTCTGAAACCAAAACCCTAATTCTAGGTCATCTGTGCAGTTAAGCCTGGCTCTGCTTCCATGCCTTTCTCAGTTCTTGTGATTCTTTGACTTCCTTGATCTTGAGAGGATATAATATGATGTTTGAACATACATGGACCCTCTTGAGATGATTGGAGACTCTTGGAGTGGCTCAGATAGCCCTTGGATTGCTTAAATCACAAACCCTAGATGCAGATGACTTAGAACCAATGCAGTGAAGCAAAAATGTAATATGAGATGCTATGATTGAATCTATGCAAATGAAAAGAATCACAAGCCATGGTGAAAGGAGTGAGGGAAAATTTGGGGTGTTTACAGCTGCCCCTATTCAAGCATGAGTTAGCTGTGTAGGATGTAAGCAACGGCTTAACAGGCAAACAAGATAACTTGTGGTTGAATACCAAAGACAGTCCAAAATTTGCACTCACTGGGGATAAGAAGAAAAGGGATATAGATTGTAAAAAGGAGGTAAAGTATGCTTATAAAGTGCGGGCGACGGAGGATGACCGTCGAGCAGAGGACGACTGCTGGGGATGAATTAATGACGAGGACGACCGACATGCTGGGGAAATAGAGGGATCATGATGGGGACGACCATCAATTAAAGAAATAAGACTCTCTGGGGATTTAGAGATAAATAATGGGGACGACCATCAGGTTGAAGAAATAAATGATGAGGAACGGTCATCAAAGGTGAAGGACGATCACCTAGCAGGGGACGGCTGCTCTGTTGGGGATAAGATGAGGGACGGTCATCTAAGGTGAAGGACGATCACCTGGCAAGGTACGATTGCCGAAAGTATCACGACATAGGACGAATGTCGGATGAAAAGGTCGACGATGGGGACGGCCATCGAATAAGCCTTGATGAAGGACGATCATCAAGAGGTGAAGGACGATCACCTAGCAGGGGACGGCTGCTCTGGGGTTTTATCATGACATAGGACGAATGTCAGATAACAGAATCAACGATGGGGACGGCCATCGGATAAAATGACGAAGGACGATCATCAAGAGGTGAAGGACGATCACCTAGCAGGGGACGGCTGCTAAAAATATCACGACATAGGACGAATGTCGGATAGGAAGGGGTTCTAATGAATAGAGACTCCGCTGGGGATGATAAAGGACGATCATCTAAAATGTGAAGGATGATCACCTGGCAGGGTACGGCTGCCGGAAATATGATGACATAGGACGAATGTCAGATAGAAAGGAAATAGTTTATCAAGATTTGCCTGGAATTCTTCTGGGGAATGGTAGACACAGACGTGTGTCTAATTTCAAGGAGGCAAAGACATAAGTGTCTGACACAGTGTATAGATTAAAGATGCGGACAAGCATCCTTAAGACTATGATACGGACGAGTACCAGTAGAAACAAACGTTGACGCATGTTCAGAGATGATGATACGGACGAGTATCAACTGGTTAACAAAGAACATGGACGAGTGTTGACTCTGAGGGTATTTAAGTGGTATATACGAGATACAGACGAGTATCTGAAATAAGTAAACATGAGTGAGACACAAACGAGTGTTCAACTTGCTAGGGAGAGCACGACACGGATGGGTGTCGGAAGAAGTGTATTATAAACAAGTATTTGGTTCCCAAAGTGTTTAGGCAACTATGTTGGGGAAGGTGACATGGACGGGTGTCCAAAGAGTGTATAGATATCTGTTTGTGGGGAATATTCTGGCGACTTTACTGGGGAATGATGACACGGACGAGTGCCAAAGAGTATGTATCTGTATTTATGAGTGCAAAGAGGATGCTTCGGCTTTCTGCCGGGGAATTTGAGAGGCATTTTGTATATTGCTTGATGGAATGTCAGTATTTACAAGTGTTCGGTTCGACACATGGCTTATGATTATGCAATATGTGTGATTTTTGTCGTAATGATCCGTATTAGACGGAATGCTACGCTCTGGGGGAAAATATGATGTGAATGCTATGATTATGCAAAGATACCGATTCGGGCTTCGGATCCCGTTGCTGACTGATCTCCGGCTGATCTGCTTGAAGTGAATATCCCAGCTGGGGATGAGATCATTGGTAGATCTGATAAAATGATTCTGCTTGGGGAAACAGGTCACTGATAGACCTATCTTTGGTGATGAGGAGCCCAGCTGGGGTCTGCGGGAGCTTTCGTCACTCTTTTGTGAGATCTTCAGGCATTGCTCTCATGGATAGAGGCTGAAACTCTGTGGGGAGATAATTCCCTATCTGACATTTGGCTGAGGAGGTATGATGACTGGCAACTCAGCTGGGGATAAAGCATCTCTGGTGCTTAGGTGTGCCGAGTAAATAATGATTTGGCAACTTGCTGGGGAGAAGCTTCCATGCCCCATGTTGCACTTTGAGCACCTGCAATCATGTAAAGACAAATAAGCGTACAAGTATCCCTAGGTATCCCTTACTGGATTCCATCATAGGAGTTTAGACACTCCCGGGAGCAAATATATTTCCCATAAGCATGTAGTTTAGAAAAGACGCATCTGTACTTATGCAATCAACATCTTGAGGACATCGGACATTTTGTAAATGAAAATAAAATGTACGAGACGAAATATGACTGACAATCTGATTTTATTAATTTGTGGGCCCTGAATTGGCAAGATACAGTCAAAGAAACGGATCCCCTGAAATGAGGAGATTGTTACAAATTGAGAAACAACAAGATGCTGGCAATGTTGATGACGCTTCAAGGAGCTTCCCCTTTGCTATGACCCGTATGACATTGACGTTCTTCTCGTCTTGCTTTCTGAAGAAGGCTGATTCTGACCGATGCTCGAACCTTTCGAAGCTTGCCATGTTGTAAGTGATACAGACGAATTCAGAATGCAGTTGTTTGCTTATTCCCTTATTTTGCGTGGATCGCCCTTTCAGGTTTTCAATCCACCGGGATACCCATTTTTGCCTGAATTGTCCAATGCGGCTTTTCAACTCAGCGGGTGTACATTTTTTATTTTTTTCCCTTATTTTTGCCTGCACTTACATTCTGTTTTTATGTCCAGCGGGTCATTTTTATGCGAAGTATTTTTTAACTGCATCTGAATTCACAGGGGACAGGAAGTCTTCACCATCCATAGTACTGAGCATCAGTGCTCCACCAGAGAAAACTTTCTTTACTATGAACGGACCATCATAATTCGGAGTCCACTTGCCCCTGTGGTCTGTATGAGGAGGGAGGACTCTTTTCAACACAAGATCTCCTACTTGGTATTCTCGAAGCCTGACTTTCTGATCGAAGGCTTTCATCATTCTTTTCTGATACAGCTGCCCATGACAAATTGCAGCCAATCTCTTCTCTTCGATCATACTAAGTTGTTCGTATCGGGATCGGATCCATTCTGCTTCGTTCAATTTGACATCCATCAGTACCCGTAGGGAAGGTAATTCAACTTCAATAGGTAGGACTGCCTCCATACCATACACAAGCTGATATGGTGTTGCCCTAGTGGATGTTCTGATTGACGTACGGTACCCATGCAAGGCAAATGGTAGCATTTCATGCCAGTCTTTATAGGTAACTACCATCTTCTGCACAATCTTCTTGATATTTTTGTTAGCTTCCTCTACAGCGCCATTCATCTTTGGCCTGTAAGGAGAAGAATTGTGGTGTTGGATCTTGAAGTCCCGACATAGTTCTGCCAACATTTTGTTTTTCAAGTTGGAACCATTATCAGTAATGATTCGCTCGGGCACTCCATACCGACAGATGATGTCTCTCTTTAGGAATCGGGCTACCACTTGCTTGGTAACATTTCCATAAGAAACTGCTTCAACCCACTTGGTAAAATAGTCAATAGCTACCAAGATGAATCTATGGCCATTTGAAGCAGTCGGTTCAATCTTGCCAATCATATCAATGCCCCACATGGCAAAGGGCCAGGGTGAAGACATCACATTCAAAGGATTGGGAGGCACAAGCACTTTATCCGCATAGATCTGGCATTTATGGCATTTTCTGGCGTACGCACAACAGTCTGCATCCATTGTGATCCAGTAATAGCCTGATCTTAACAACTTTTTAGCCATAGCATGCCCTCCAGCATGGGTACCAAAAGATCCTTCGTGCACCTCATGCATCAACAAGTCTGCTTCTGCCCTATCGACGCATCTGAGAAGTACCATATCAAAGTTTCTCTTGTACAAGGAACCATCAGTATTCAGGAAGAAACTACCAGCTAGCATTCTCAAAGTCTTCTTATCATTGGAAGATGCCCCAGGTGGGTATGTCTGATCCTCAAGGAAGCATTTGATATCATGGAACCAAGGCTTATCATCTTTAACAACATCTGCTGAGAACATGTATGCTGGTCTGTCAAGTCTGGATACTGAAATCCGAGGCACAAAGTTGGCAGCTTGAACTTTGATCATGGATGAAATGGTAGCCAGAGCATCTGCAAACTGATTTTCATCTCGAGGGATATACTCAAGTTTGAATGTTGTGAAGAAAGTCAACAACCTCCTTGTATAATCCCGGTAAGGTATCAGATGATCTTTGTGCGTGTACCATTTGCCGTTGGTTTGATTGATTACCAGAGCTGAATCTCCGAATACAGTCAAAGTCTTGATCCTTAGGTCAATGGCTTCCTCAAGACCCATAATACAAGCTTCGTATTCAGCTTCATTGTTAGTGCAGTTGAAGGTGAGTTTTGCCGAGAAAGGCATGTGAACTCCCTTATGTGTAATGAGTACTGCACCAACACCACGACCATTCATATTAACAGCCCCATCAAACATCATAGTCCATTCTTCTTCCGGGTCAGGCCCTTCAGTGTGAATAGGCTCTTCATGATCTTTCGCTTTTATGAACATGATGTCTTCATCAGGGAAGTCAAATCTCATAGGCTGGTAATCATCAATGGGTTGCTCAGCAAGATAATCAGACAATACACTGCCCTTGATGGCTTTCTGAGATGTGTACTGAATGTCATACTCTGTGAGGATCATTTGCCATCTTGCAACCCGTCCGGTAAGTGCTGGCTTCTCAAAAATGTACTTAACTAGATCCATCTTTGAGATCAATAAAGTAGTGTGGGTCAACATATACTGCCTTAGTCGGTGAGCATCCCACGCTAAAGCACAACAAGTTTTCTCGAGCAGTGAATAACGTTGTTCACAGTCGGTAAACTCTTTGCTTAGGTAGTATATATCATACTCTTTTCGACCAGACTCGTCATGTTGGCCCAGCATATACCCCATTGATTCTTCTAATACTATCAAGTACATGATTAGAGGTCTTCCTTCAACTGGAGGCATAAGGATCAGAGGTTCTTGTAAATATTCCTTGATTTTGTCAAAAGCCCTCTGGCAGTCTTCGTTCCACCTGACCGTTTGTTCTTTTCTTAACAACTTGAACAAAGGCTCACAGGTTGCTGTAAGGTGAGATATGAACCGTGAAATGTAGTTCAATCTACCTAAGAAACCCTGAACTTCTTTTTCTGTTCTCGGTGCAGGCATTTCTTGAATGGCTTTAACTTTGTCAGGGTCAACTTCAATCCCTTTTTCACTTACAATAAATCCCAGCAGCTTACCAGATCGCACCCCGAATGTACATTTGTTGGGGTTTAATTTCAATTCGTACTTCCTCAGACGCTTGAATAACTTCAACAGATTCACCAGGTGGTCTTCTTCTGTGAGGGACTTGGCAATCATGTCATCCACATAACACTCAATTTCCTTGTGGATCATGTCATGGAATAATGTTACCATAGCCCGTTGATAAGTGGCACCAGCATTCTTCAATCCGAATGGCATCACCTTATAACAGAATGTGCCCCAGGGTGTGATGAAAGTTGTCTTCTCCATGTCTTCAGGTGACATCTTGATCTGATTATATCCTAAAAATCCATCCATGAAGGAGAATACCAAGAACTGAGCCGTATTGTCGACCAATACATTAATTAGAGGTAATGGGAAGTCATCTTTCGGGCTGGCTCTGTTCAGGTCCCGGTAATCCACACACATCCTCACCTTGCCATCCTTCTTAGGCACAGGTACAATATTAGCAACCCACGGCGGATATCTAGTCACAGCAAGGAAACCGGCGTCCCACTGTTTTTGTACCTCTTCCTTTATCTTCATTGCCACATCTGGGCGAGTACGGCGCAACTTCTGTTTTACTGGTGGGCAGTCTTCTTTCAGAGGCAGCTTGTGCATGACAATGTCGGTGTCCAACCCTGGCATATCCTGATAAGACCAGGCAAAAACATCCACATATTCCCGAAGCATATCAATCAGTTGCTCTTTCACCGAATCTTGCAGACAGGCCCCGATCTTAACTTCTCTCACGTCTTCTTCTCTACCAAGATTAACCGTTTCGACCTCCTCCTGGTGAGGAGTGATAACCTTCTCCTCTTGTCTTAACAACTTGGCTAGCTCTTCAGGTAGCTCATAATCTTCTTCAACCCCTTCATCAGCTTGATTGATTGGATTGTCAAAGTCATACGAAGTCATAGCAGTGTTGTTGTCGGTGCAGTCTGGAGGGCACTCTCTGCAAAAACACTGCCATTTTATTTTTGTACAAAAAGTGAAAAATGAAAAACAGTGAGCGAAAAAGAAAAGACTCATTTGCAAAAGATGTCCTGATATTCATTAATTGATCTTTGCACAAAATACAAGATGGCCCGATTACAAAATGAGTCTTGACATCTTGGGCAAGATGCAAGACTTGATACATACTTTAAAATACAGGAAATAATAATTACTCTACAGGAGTAACCCTTATAATTTCCTAGGAAGACCAGTTTGAGACATGGCTCCCCGGGATCCTTGGACGTATCCAGCTTTCCAGGTTGCGCTCGTCTTCTGACTCATCTTCCAAGCTATTCACAGCATCCGGGGTGAGCATTCCCCCGCTGACAAACTTGGGCTCCTTTGCAGCCTCTGATTGATCTTGTTGAGTTGGTCTGTAACCCAACCCAAATCGGTATTCTTTCTTTTCCATGGGCAGCAGCTTGCCCCAGCCTTGGGCGGTACCTTCCTCAACAACCTTCCGGGCTTGCTGATATGATGTGATGGAAGTTCCCAGTACAGCAGATGCTTCATTAATGTTGAGAGACTCAAACCCTTGGCTCATGGTTTCATGGATCTCCCATCCATTTCTATGTACTTATACGTAGCCAGCTGGCTAACAAAGATGTCCTCTTCCCCACAAATGGTGATGATTTGGCCTTCCCACTCAAATTTTAACTTTTGGTGAAAGGTAGACGTAACAGCGCCAGCGGCGTGGATCCAGGGTCTACCCAACAGACAGCTGTAGGCCGGCTGTATGTCCATCACAAAGAAGGTAGTTTTGAAGGTCTGCGGGCCAATCAACACTGGCAGATCAATCTCCCCAAGCAATTGATCTTTTAGAGCCATCAAATGCTCTCACCACCAAATTACTCGGACGCAATGCCAAGCCATCGTACTCCAGCTTCACTAAGGCCTTCTTTGGTAGAACATTGAGTGATGACCCAGTGTCCACCAGCACATGAGACAGAACAGCACCCTTGCATTCCAAGGTGATATGCAAAGCCTTGTTATGGTTGCATCCCTCCGTTGTTAAGTCAGCATTGGTAAAGCCCAGTCCATGACTGGTGTTGACATTTGCAACCACAGTTTCTAGCTGATTAACAGTAATCTCCTCTGGCACATATGCTGCGTGCAGGAATTTCAACAATGCGTTCCTGTGAGCTTCGGAACACATCAATAGTGATAAATTGGAGATTTTGGAGGGTGTTTGGTGAAGCTGGTCCACCACCTTGTAATCACTCCTTTTTATGATTCTCATGAACTCGTCTACATCTTGTTCAAAAGATGTCTTCTGAGTGTCTTTGGCAGTTGGCTCTTCAGATACCACACTCTTTCCTTTTGCTTTGGCAGCAGCTTCTGCTTCAACATTAGGTTTTTGTGTTTGTGAGGCAAAAAGGCGTCCGCTTATGGTGAAGCCTCCGCCTCCCCCAACATTATCAATTTGTGGAGAAGAGGTCGATGAATCCAGAGTGATTTTCTCCCCGTTGCAGTAGAGATCAGAGCCATAATGCCAAGGTATGGCATTACTGCTTTCATAAGGAACTGGTCCAGGCACCGTAATGGTGACCAGACTGATTGCTGCAGAGGAAGGTACTGTAACGGTGTGCGGATCATAGTAAATTGTGACTGGTGATCTGGCAGGAGGTGCCACGGTTTGTTGTTGGAAATTGATGCTGGGAGGAACATTTGATGGGTCATAGTAGATTGTAACTGTTGAAACATCTTCATTAATTTTTGCTGGCGTTGTAGAAGATTCTGTTAATAAAATGGATGTTGATGTTGTAGAAGAAACAGTTGTTGAATTTTGACTTGTTGAAGTGATGGACGGAGTAATTGCTGGTGATGTTGATGAATCGGTAGGAATGATTGTTGTTGCTGTTGTAGGAGAATTTGTTGCTAAAGGAATGATTGTTGACGTTGTAAGAGTATCTGGGATTGTTGTTAAAGGAATTGCTGGATTTGTAGGCGCCGTTGTTGAAATCTGAAGGATACCATCCTCGATAAGACCATCTATGCCGCTTCTCAGCATTTCACACCCATTGACTGCAATGTTGCAATACCCACAGCCGAGCTCACACCCGAGGAACACTTGGCATTCTAAAAGCTGAGCTTTAATTTCAACCAAAGGTGTTCGAATTTGTGCAACACTGGTGATTAAGGTGGATGGTTTGTCTTCCTCAATGGCATTAATCCTCGGCCCATTGTGACTAGGCATTGGATTCCTCGTGACATTCGGAGGAGGTGCAAAGTTAAGAGCTTTCGAGTCCACCAGGTCTTGAACTTTCATTTGTAAGGCCCTGCATTTTTCAGTATTGTGACCAGGCGCGTTGGAGTGAAAGGCACACCTGGCGTTGACATCATAGTTCTTTGGGAGATTGAGAGGATCTGGTGGTGCCAACGTCCTTAACTCAACCAAGTTAAGCTTCAGGAGTTGTGGCAATAAGGCAGCATAAGGCATAGGGATAGGGTTAATCACCCTATTTGCCTGAGATGGTCTCTGTTGGAAGGAACGCTGTTGTTGGTTGCTATTGTTGTTGTTGTAGGTTCTTTGTTGCGGGTACTAAACTTGTTGTTGATACTGTGGTTATTGTTGTTGAGGATATGCTGATTGTTGAGGAATCGGAGCTGGAATGGTAACAGCTGCTACTGACCGGTGCACATACTGAGGTCTGCCCCTGCTTGCATGAATGGAATTAGTTTCACGGGCTCTTCGGGGTCCCACAAAAGGCTTCCTGGGATTACTGGATGAACTTGCACCATTGTCGGAAATTTTACCCATTTTTAATAGACTTTCAATCCTTTCACCAGCTATGACGACATCAGCAAAGCTGGTAGAGGAAAAAGCAGCCAATCTATCAATATAGGTTCCTTGCAGTGTATTCATGAACATGTCAGCCATTTCCCTTTCTGACATGGGTGGTTGGAAAGCAGCAGCAAGCTGTCTCCACCTTTGGGCATATTCCCTAAAGCTTTCTCTGGAAGACTGAGACATTCCCATTAGGAGGGTCCTGTTAGGAGCCATGTCCAGGTTGTATTGATATTTTCTGATGAAAGCTTCAGCTAAGTCCTTCCAGCACCTGATGGTAGCTCTGGTCAAGTGTGAATACCACTCTCTTGAAGCCCCAGTCAGACTGTCTTCAAAGTAGAACATCCACAACTTTTCATCCATAGTATAAGCTTTAAGTCTTCCTAGGAAAGACTGCAGGTGAGTTCGTGGACAAGAGGTTCCATTGTAATTCTCAAAGCACGGGGTTTGAATTTGTGGGGAATTCTCACTCCATCCACTAACCCCATGTCCATTACATCGAAGCCCAAGGAATTCTGGGACTCCAAAGATCTCAACTTCTCAGCAATTTCATCCAATCTCATGTCATAGACTTCATCCCCAGCTCCCATAATAGTAAACTGTTCCTCTTAGGGATCTTCTTGCAAGATTCTCCCTCCAGCAGTATTTCCTTGCATATTTCTTGGGATGTTGACTTCCGGATCCAGATGAGGTCCAAATACTGGTGGGTTAATACGAGGCTGGCCCCGCTCATTGTTACTAGTTCCTCCAGTTCCAAGATGTGGTTCCTCGGGAGTTTGTCTTTCCACCAGTTCCCTTAACCTTTCTTGACTTTGGGCCAAGCCAGTCATTACAGCCATGAACTGAGTCATTTGATTTCTCATCTCCACTCTTTCATTAGCCATCTGATTTCTGACCTCAGTCAAATCCTGCTGTACTTGTTCCATTTGAATACCGGGAAGGTTGTTGCGAGTAGGGTACCGGTGCGTGCGGTTGATAGGGAACACTCGGCGACGAGCAATGTTTCTTGAGATCACAACAAAGTTAGAGACAAAAATAATAAAAACCTACAAAACAAAACAAAGTTAGTATGCAATGTAGTATGCTTATTTGTTTTCCAAGGTATCCGATTTGGTTCTTGGTTTTGACCTCGAGAAAGATGCTTGATGTTGTTGAGAGAAAACCCAAGATGAAAACAAACTAGAATATATTACAAATGGTGAATCCATACATAGTTTGTTTTACAATACATGCCCCTGGAGGGTCAAAATACAATAAAAGGAAAAGTAAATTAAATGGAAACAACAACAAACAAAAATCAGACATCCAGTCCAAACTCATCCTCTTTGACCTCCTTCAGGAGTGCCTCAGTCACTGGACCAGCTGGGTGCTCTGTAATGGTCCTAATGAGGAGGTTCCTGGTAGCAATGGCAGTGGTCAGCTTCTTATGCATGTCCTGGTCCTTTGATCTTTTCAATCCTGCTCTGAGCTTCAACTCTGAAATCTCCTTCTGAGCTGCCAACAAAGCTTCCTGCTGCTTCTTCTCATTGGCCTCTAGCTGTTCAATCTTGGCTTGAGTTTTATGGTCTTCTTGTGTACGGGCTTCAGTGATCCTGACCCACCTAGCCTGACTCTCTTGCAGATAGAGCTCAGTCCTAGCCTTCTGAATCTTGGCTTCTTTACAGGCATTCTTCAATATTTGTTCCCCAACTCTTGCTTTCCTGATGTAATCCTCTGTCTTCTCAATTTTAGAAAGATGCTCCACCCTGAGCTTCTCCAATCTCTCAATGTCCAGACGACCATCACTCCTTTCCCAAAGGGTCTTCTTCAATGCTTGAGATAGGTTCTCATTCCTTTCCTTCAGCTTCTCAAATTCTTCTAGACTGACAGTTGCTGCAGGTTGTACTGTAGAGGGTCCAGGTATGTCCTCTAAGGTGAAAGGCATTCCAGTAATTTGAGCTCTTGTACGGGACCAGTCATAGTACTGAGCTGAAGCAATATTATTACACCTTCCCAGAATTGCCATCCCTTTTGTCTGGATGTTATCCCAAGCCCAGGATGCTTGTCTGACAGCAGTTGAATTAGGTTTCACTTCACAATACAGGGTCTCAGCCAAATCTTGCCCTCTGGGAGGGTGAACCAAAGCATAGCCCAGTTGTCTCTTAAACAGCAGAGGATTGTAGTTGATGCAACCCTTTACTCCTATCAGAGGCACATTTGGGTATTGTCCACAGCTAGTGATAATGTCTTTGCTTTTGGTGCTCTGGGTGCACCATCTAATATCATCTGAAGTCAAAGCAATGAACCTCTTGGCCCAATTCTTCTGTTGGTGAGGGTTCAGGAAGGTATCTGACTTAGGCAGGTGTTTGAGCAGCCAGGTGTGAAACAAAGGAGCACAACATCTCACCAACTTCCCCCTTTGTTTCTCATTCCACTGATGGATGGAATAATAGAAATCTCCCAGCAATGTGGGTACTGGGTTCTTCAGAAGAAAAAGATGGATGACATTTTTGCTGACAAATTTGGGCTCATCTGCAAACAGTATAGCCCCATATATGCTGAGGGCTAACAGTGCACAGACTGCCCTCCATTCTCCCAAAGAGGCCTTCAGGATGGCCTGAGAAATCAAGAAATCCAAGTGCAAACCAGGGATCCCAGCTTTTGTTGTCATACTTTGCTCAATCAAGGAAGGCTCCAAGTATAGTGCCTTTGCTACTTCTTCATTTCTGGGAGCTGGCATCTCTGGGTTAAAGGGGATTCCACCTCTGACAGGTACTCCAATTAATGAAGAAAACTCTTCCAGCAGAGGCCCTACCTGAAAGTCTGGGAATGTGAAACATCTCAAAGGAGGGTCATAAAACTGTAAGCATGTGTGGATCATGCTCCTCTGAGAAGGGTCAAGGTCCATAACCATATCCAGGATACCTCCATAGTGCTCTCTAAACAAAGGGATGTGGTCAGGTGTGATGAGTGACTGGACCTGCCTGATACCAGTCAACACAGGCTCAAAGAAATGGTAGGATATGTTGCTCTTCTTGGGGGTAGTCATGAGTGCTGCTGAAGAAGATGAAGATAGGTGCTGATGAAGATCACAGACTGATGCTGGAAATGAGCCACTGACAGGCTGATGCTGGAGATGATGAAGATAGCTGAAGCAGATAACTGATGAAGACAACTGAAGCAGGGGTCTATGCAGAAGAAAGGGTCAAAACCAAACCAGATATGATAGGGATACCCTGAAAAACAAATAAACAAATGTTAAATGATGCAATGATGAATATGCAAATGATATGCAAGGGTTTATGATCAAGCTGGATCTGATTATCTGTCTTGATAAAGGTCTATGTATGTTCAAGAAGTCCAGATGGAGGTTCAGAAATCCAGTAACCAAGGTGGGGGACTCAAATAAAGAGTCACATGTCCAGGGTTAATCACAAGAACTGTCCAAAGTGAGGTACTCTTAAACAATATAGTAACAGGGTATGATGTGGCCAAGGGTACCTGCAAACCTGTAAACAGCCCAACCCCCTCACAGGTGATGTTCTAGAACAAGGATCCTCAGACTTGGATCAGTTATGAGAAGTGTAAACACTTCTAACCCGGAGGTACAGTGTTTACAATAATCATAAAATATCCTTCTCTAATTCACCTCAGCTTCTGAAGGTCATAATAAAGGTCATCCAGACTTAGCAGGCTTCCCAGATAGCCCTAGCACTACAAGAAATATGTAGCACAGAGTTCTCAAGATGAAACCCACATCTGAACCGTGTTTCATATTCCCGCACCAGACTGAAATGGAATGGGAAAGAACATGAACCACTCTAGCCTAGGTGTCACTCAGGTCCCAGGTATAGGACCTTAAACTCTCAATGAAACCCCACCCACCAAAAAAAAAAACCAGATCCAGCAATGACAGTATGATGTATAAAACTGTAAAGAAAGCAATAAACAAGACTGTACATAAAGCAATAAAATAAATACATAAACACATATAGCACATAACACCCCAGTAAACACAAATCAAACAAACGCTAGGAGGAACCCACAAAAAAGAACCAGAAGCCCTGGTTACAATATAAGGATCCCCAGCAGAGTCGCCAAGCTGTCGCTCCCACCAAATGACACCCAGGTCAGAAGGGGTACAGACGCAAACGGTCTGGGAAGGTATTAGCAACCAGATTGTCTGCCGTACTCGACAGGATCCATGCTTGAAAGATTTGTGTTTAAAGGGGTAGTGTCAGTGCTATTTTGTGTGCAAAAGCTGGAAAAGAATACAAGTGTCAGTGCAAAAAGAAATGTGAAATGAAGTGGAGAAGTGTGAGTGTAAGAAAAGAACGCAAAGCTCAAGCCAATGAGGCTTAAAGAATAATGCTCGAAAAAGGGGGGATATACAGAGACTTTTGTTCGATAACTGCCAAGTTATGCCTACGTATCCTCTCGTGCAATGAGGAAGTCAGAACACCGTAGTTCGACTCAAAGAGACTGAAAGATAAATTGACTGTGAACTGCTTACTTATCAATGCTCAAGTGTATGACCTGTCTGGCTCAGGTGCAAACTGTCTTGCATTAGACGGAAGAAGCGAGTTCTCGTTTGTGAGTGAGTGTGATGAGAAAAGAATCCCGGAGGAGACGATTATTGTTTGTTTTTTGTGTTTTCAGTCTTTTATTTCTTTTTGAGTTTGTCATAAGAAAATGAGCTTAAGCCTAAACCAAGGGTTAGTAAGCTCATCACATCTTCCCTCTGATTAGGGGTAATGAGAATACCTTAAGTATGAAGTAAACACCCCACACTTAATCACCATTGTGTAGGATTAAGATCATTAACCTACTTGTGATTATTTAGATGTTTTTGTTGTTTTTGTTTAGTGTTAAATAATGAGTTTAAGCCATAATCAAGGATTTAATGGACTCATTACACCATCCTAATAGAAGGATAATAGATGAGAACATTTAAGCTGAGGAAGGTTCCTCAACTTAATCCATGATTAGGGATTAACCTCATGACAAAACAAAGCCTTTATCAAAGTGGATTTTAGTTAATGATAAGATTAAGAAATGAATTTTATGGTTTGTAAGACAACTTGAGGGGGACTTGTCCATTAACACTAGGGTTAGTCCTTCTTAACCAGTTAAGGAAGAGTTAGAACCCTAATGCAAGGCCCAAGTTACAAGCTTGATGTCTTAGTGATTATTAAGTGGATTGATTAAAGGATTTAAACACATTAAGGGTTTAACACTTAGGATTAAAGTTATACACTCCATCCTAATAGAAGGATGCATGCATAAGCTTAATCACAAAGCCTTAAAACCTTTAAGGTTTAGTCCTTGATTATGAGATGAGAAGAGAAGACTCAAAGAGACACAAAGGCAAAACTAATGGGGGGACTAATCAAACCCTAATTATTGTCATGCTTGGATGTTCCTAGGGTTTATGAGGATTGCAAAAGATCTTCAGAGAAACCACCAAGGAAGAAACAGGATGAAGGAAGGAGAAGCAAGAAGAAGCAAGACAACTTACTTCACTTAAGAAGATAAGTTGCTTGAAGAAAGAAGGTGAGGAGGGAGCATGAATGAGCAAGCTCACTCTAATACACAAGTAAAATGCAGAAATGATGCATAAGAAGGATGAGAAGAGATTTTGAGAAGTGAAGGCAAATTCACTTCTCAAAGACTTACCACCTGCAAAGTTAGTAACAAGAAATGAAATGCACTTACAATGAGATGAAATGCAATGATGCAAACCAAAGTCGGAAGCATAAACATGATGTTAATTATGCAAAGAGATGATGCAAACACATGTCAAGAGTTGTGGATGATCATACAAGGATATGGATGCAAATGAAGCATGCTTTGAACCATGAAAGTTCAAGAATGTTTATGAAATGGAATGAATGCATAACATGGAAAATGAATGATGCAATGATCAAACATGATTCTAATATGTCCTAAGATGTCTCATATGTCATGTGGATGCACAAAATCTCATGGCAAGTTCATGTATGCAAGCAAATGAGAGATGAATGCAAATGAAAGCAAAAATTAGGGTTTATACATAACATGCAATACAAAAATCAAAACCAGAAGCAAATGACATGATAAAAAATTGAAAATGGGATCAAAGGAACCCTAACCCTACACAAGTTCACTGCCCAAAGGAGGAGACCCAAATCTTAACCTAATGGAAGTTATGATTTTCTCAAGCTTGCTAGGGTTTTAAGGCACCTCAAAAGGAAAAATGCACATCAAATTGAAAATGGAAGATAAATTCAAAACAATTTTACCCTAGAAACTACATGCTATGAAGAATGTAATGCAAAAAGAACCAACATCAAACTCTTCATGGTTAGGCAGAATGAATTTTTCTAAGTTAGAACAAAAATATTGCCTTTCAAGAACTTTAATTCCAAAGAAAAATGTCAAAATAGGTCAAGAACCAAAAAGAAATTTATTTGAAGAGTTTGATAATGTTTCTAAGTGTTATAAAATGCAATGTGAATTTTTTTGTGATTTTTAAATACCTAAATGCATTTTTAATTAATTAATTTCCATTAACTAATTAAAAATAAACATTTAAATGATTTAAAAATAATTTTAATGCAAAAAATAAAAATAAAAATATTTTTGGGTTCTGAAAATTAATAAAAGATTTAATAAAAAATTTCAGAATTTTTTGATGTATTTTCCTATTTTTAAAAATTCGTAGAAATTAAATACAAAACAAATGAAATAAAAATGAATTTTAATGAGAAAATGAGAAAGTCAAACAATCCAAGGGTCCAGGTTCAAACTCAGGGTGGAGGGAATTGACTTCGCGCGCTAACGGACGGACCAAATTCAAACTTCACTAATTATGTCATTAACCCTAATCTGAACCCTAATTACATTCAGGTGACCGGAACAGTGTTCCGGACATCTTCTCCGGCCATCCAATCTTTCAATCTCACTCAATACGCAATCCTAAGCTCTCTAACTCTCCAGTATCAAACATCTAACAACCCTAAACATGAATCCAACCCTAAAACTCATTTATTTTCACTCAAGAACAAGAATCAAAGCCAAACGGAAAAAACGCAGAAAATTTCAGAGGTTCAATACATGCTTAATACTTGACCATTTGCAAAACTAAACACATCAGGATCATCAATGAATCATGGAGAACCAATTAGAAGCTTAAAAACATGTTTCTGGAAAAAAAACGTTCTTGATGATACCTGAACTGAAGCTTTCAAAAATGGAGCTTTCTGGCCAGTTTCTTGCTTCAAACAAGCTCCAATGATCCACCTCAGGTGTTTGTGATACTTAGCTGGAGTTTAAATGGCCTTAAGAAGAAGTTGGCAGAAGTTCAGTTTGTGAGGTGTGAAAATCGTGTTTTTGATTGTGAAGGTTTTAGGGCCAAATGAAAGGTGGGAAATGATCAGTGGATCATGGTGAGTTGAATGGTGAAAGAAACTTGAAGGTTTGATGGTTGAATCAAGAGATTCGAAGGCTTTTGCAAAGTTGAGGATTTTGGAGTGTGCCGAGTTCTTGGAGTTTCAGGCTGTGTTGTGTTATGTGTTGGGTTGTTTTTGGTACACATATCAATCCTTGATAGGTCAGAGAGTTGTTGTGGAACAGTGTGATTGGTATGGAGCAAAATGCATAAAGTCAACATTTGTGTAAGTGAAGGCATGGGCTGGTTCATTCATGGTACAAGGGTATGGTTCGAATCAGCTTGCTTCAAGGAGGTCCATGGAAGTCATATTTGGAAGCTGGCACAAGTGGATGAAGAGTTATGGAGCATTTTGCAATTTTGTCCAACTTTTGCCCCTTTTGCAATTCTTGAAGTTTAAGGCATGGAATTTGAGAAATTTTTGGGCCAATCTGAAGTTTAAGTCATATATGATGTTTGTGTAATGCTTAGACAACAATTAGAGGTCACATTGTGCCTTGGTACAAGAATTTGCAAGTTTCCCTCTTTGGCACATAAGTGAATTTTTGTGATTTTGTCCAACTTTGCAAGGCCATAACTTTTGTTCTAAAATGAATTAGAATGAGTTCTTGTACTTTTTGAAAATGGGAGGATCCAATCTACAACTTTCATGACCAAAGATTTTTCATTTGAAGCATTTTTGAATCAAAAAGAGGAGGTTGAAAAACTTTCCCAAAATGGCAAGTTTGCATTACAAGTCACTTTCCCAAAAGGGCACCTTTGCAAATGGCTTGAAATTCTTCAATTTTGTGAACTTCTAACATATTCTAAGATCAAATAAAAGATCATATGTACTCAAAATGATGGAGAATTCCCTTTGGTTGGATGGTTGGGGGCCCAGATGCCCTGATTTTGCACTGACTTGCTCAAGAAGTCATATATTGATCAGATGCCTTCCCCATTGAATTTCTTCATGAAAATTGGTATGCATGATCCTCATAACATATATAGACAAATAGAAACAATAATGACCAAAATATTTGGATTTATGGCCTCTGAAACCAAAACCCTAATTCTAGGTCATCTGTGCAGTTAAGCCTGGCTCTGCTTCCATGCCTTTCTCAGTTCTTGTGATTCTTTGACTTCCTTGATCTTGAGAGGATATAATATGATGTTTGAACATACATGGACCCTCTTGAGATGATTGGAGACTCTTGGAGTGGCTCAGATAGCCCTTAGATTGCTTAAATCACAAACCCTAGATGCAGATGACTTAGAACCAATGCAGTGAAGCAAAAATGTAATATGAGATGCTATGATTGAATCTATGCAAATGAAAAGAATCACAAGCCATGGTGAAATGAGTGAGGGCAAATTTGGGGTGTTTATAGTAGGCAACTTCGAAGGGACTTGATCTTTTAAATATGTAGGGACTTGATGATTTCTTATGAAGGGACTTTGCTTAAGACACCCCTATATTCGAGGGACTTGACCATATTTAAGGCAACTGAGAGGGGTAACCTAGGAAGTGCAAGATAGCGATCAAAGATCGACTAACATGTGTGAGTGTTCATATTCAAGTATTTATCTTATTTAAATTAATTTTCTAAGTTATTTTCAATCACATTTAGGTTATACACACCCTAAGATTACTAACCATACAATAAAATATTTACGAAATAGAATAAAGACGGAAAATAAACTTACAAGTATTACATGGCTTTAGCAGATACATAATAATCAAATAAAAATAATAATAATAAATATAATAAGAATAATAAATAAACCATAATAAAATATTAGCAATAATAAAATAATAGCAATAATAATAATGACTATAATAAATAAAGAAATCAAAATAAAAATTTAAAAGAAAAATTATTTTTTTAGGTTAAACAAATATTAGAAACTATTTTAGAGATTAATTAAGAAAATAAAACCAATTTAATAATAATAAGAAAAATATTAAGTTATTTACATAATAATAAAAATAAAGATTAATATATTAATTAGTTTTTAGAAAAATAAGTTAAATTTTTAGGGTTAATAGAAAAAATTAGGGTTAGTACTTTAATTAAGAAAATTAGGGTTAAGAATTTAGGTTTAAGGAATTAATTAAAACTTAAATAAATTATTTACAAATTATATATAATAAAGATTAATAAAAAATTATTAGAAAGAATAATTAATATTTATTTACAAAAAAATATTTTATGATATAATATACTTAAGTTAAAATTAGGGTTAATTAATTAGTTAATTAGATAATTAGATAATTAGATAATATAATTAATATAATTACATAATAATTAAATTAAGAAAAGAAAAAGAAAAAGAAAACAAAAAAAAACAGGGTTTCACAAAAAAGGGGGAGGCTTGGGTTTGAACCCAGGACCTCCCCATTACCAGTCTGATGAAGAACCACTGGGCTGCGTGCGTTTCTTGATGTTTAAACGAGTAACATTCAATAAATATTAAACCTGCGAAATAAACCAAAGTATTAAAAAAATTGGTGAAGCCAAGGATCGAACCAAGGTCTTGCGTTTCCCAGCACCAATGCCCTTGCCAACTGAGCCATACGTGCGCTGTGCTAATCCAATGAAACAAATAAAATAAAAGAAATAAACAAAATTTGAATTTTTGTTTTCGCGCCAGTCTTCATCATCTTCTTCAATTTACCTGCGAAAATTCCTACGAATTTATCCACAATTTTTCCTACGAATTTACCTGCGCACGAATATTTACAGGAAACCTAGATTTTTGAAACACCATGAGAATCATAATAATCCTAAAAATTAACAGCCTAGATTGATTGCCCATGGTTCATACATTCTGGCCATGGTCTTAGAAGTCATTTAAATGAGGTAAATGGCAAAACTCCAAATTAAAGGTCCAAACCCTAATCATGGCCATTCAAGCATTTGGTCACGAACCTGCAAGTTTTTAATCCAGAAACAATCTATACACTATCACAAACAATATTACAAAGTTAAAAAACAACAATACTGCATGAATTTAGTGAATCGAAAAGTCAAAAAAATCAAGAAGAACAAGATTCGGATTCCATGATATGAGATGCTTTTGATCAATGTAATGGTTAAGTTGCATTCTACATGTTTCAAAGATAATGTCTCAACCTTAAAATGGCTTAGAATGTACCCCAAAGTAAGAAACCGAATTTCAATTTTTCTAGAAAAATTTGAGTTTGGATAATGCCTCTCTTCCTCCAATTTTCGTCCCTTTTGCTTGCAGCTTGTTTGTGTATATGTAAGGAACAAAATTAGGTCAAATTATGGGCTTTTAGTTCATGGATTTTGGTTACTTGGAGTTGAAGAAATCATATCACCATAAATGCCCAAAAATCAAATATACTCTTGCTAACTTTGTCTTGCACCAATTTGTAAGGTATCCAATCAGTTTAAATGGTGTTTATAAGTTTCTAGAACAAGAATCAAATCTAAATATTGAGTTTTCATATTTTATTTTGATTTAAATTGATTTTTAATGAATAAAATCAAAATAAATATAAAATAAATTATAAAAATCTGAATAAATGAGACTTGGGTCGTGCGTGAGGTCATGGTAAAGATTGGATCACAAAATTGCAAGCCCATGTGGAAAGAATTGGTTTTAAGACCCCATTTGCTCAATATACCTCTCAAAAATTTCCCAAATTTGCAAAGGCACAAATCCCTCAATTTTAAGGCTACGAAGGCGTTTTTGGACATTTTGGAAAGCTTAAAGAGTCCTCTAACCAACCTCTTTGGTCCCATGTCCATATCCTTTACCATTTTTAAATTATTCCCTTTGGAAGATGTTGACTTTTTGTTGACTTTTAAAATGACCTATAATGTTTTGGCTCATACCTTTCAAATGAAGCATTTTTAGGCTTGGCTTGTGAGACACAAAGTTGTAGAGAACTCAATTTCCTTCAAATTGAGCTTTGGATGGAAAAACATTTATGAAGCATGTGAAAGTTATGGCTGGTCAAAGTTCAGTTGACTTTTCTTGTGAAAACCCTAATTTAGAAACTCCTGATTCTTGATGATCTGAAATCTCCTTGATGAATCATGATCAACCCTTGATCAAATGATGAATTTTACTTCATAAACTTGATTTTGGAAAATAATCTTGAAGTTTGACTTTGGTTTGACCACAGTTGACCACAGTTTGACTTTTTAACTACTTTGACTGATTTTTGTATATCTGATCATCTGGCTGAGCAAACCTTTTGGGAAAGCCTTGAAACTTGTCAATTGGATTATTGAAGACATATAGGATGCTATGAAGCTCACTTGAGGCCTTGGATGTTCATTTAGCCTGATGAAATTCAAAACCCTAGTTTAGGATGCATTGCTTAGGAGGATGCTTTGTATGAGAGAATTGTCAAACTTTTTGACTAATTGTGAACCTTGTGAACCTCTTGGGACACCTTGGTACACAAAGTCTTGTCTAGGGGAGGGAAAATTTTGGGGTGCAACAGCAGGCACTATCGATTGTGTTTATGCAGGTACAGGTACAGGTGTTGCTAACAGAGCTAAAAGCAGATTCCCAGGAGGAACATTTCTTTATGCTTGAACAAGAGCAGGTGGTCTCCCAGGGTGTCTCCAGTCATCCCCAGTAAAGTGGAAGTTGAAATCTCTCCCAACAAGGCAGCAAAATGTGGGTGTCCTTCCCAAGCAGAAGTTTTCCTTCAAATACGGGGGAAATTCCCAGCAGTACAAAGAGTGTCTTTCCTCCCCAATAGTTTGATCCCTCAACAATGTCATGCCTCTGGTTCCCAACCAAGTCAGGAGGTCTTCACTTCCCCATCAGAGTTCAAGAAGGGTCCATCTCCAGCAGGGTCTTGGCACTCCAATCTTAAAAGTCCAATTTATTTTTGGCAATGATGGTTGTTCAGAGCCGGTGTATCATTGACAACTTTCCCCATAGAGTTGTCTCCTCCTCATCAGGATGGATCAGATCAGTGCAGTGATCATCATTTCTCCCTAGTCAAGCCATCTGGGATACTTGCAGTATCCTTGTCAGGAGATCCTTTTGCATTCTCATACGCATAATCACCGTTGCACGCGCATCCTCCATAGCGTAGCATTTCCATCATCATGGAGCATTACGCCATTAATCCAAGCATATGCATGCCAGCATGAGCCAGTTTTGAGGTATATTACGTATGACCTATAACATCTTCTCAACCTGAAGTACTCCGCACAGAGGATAACAATATCATTTTTTCAGACATCCTTGTCTTTTCAAGTCAATGTTTGTCACTTATTCCGCGTCTTGTTTGGTACAACAGTCGCGTCGCAGGTTCTCGTTTTGTACAACGGTCCTGTTTTCCTGGGCTCTCGTTTATGTACAACGATCTCATTCCATCTTTTCCTATTTCCATTGTGTTTCTGGTTATCGCCTGAGGCCGGTATACCATTGCGTCTCCATCCGAGGATGGTTTCGTGTTAGATCCGAGGATCTTTTGAGAATTGTCATTCGAGGATGGAATTCTTTTCTTCAAGTCCTGCTGAGGTTGGTCTTGTTTGTTTTCGTTGTGGCTATCATTCGAGGATGATAGACCATTTTGAGCTTAATGATTGAGGTCAGTTTGTCTCTTTTGCAAAGTATGTCTGAGGTCAGTCTTTGTGTTTCTGGTTATCGCCTGAGGCAGGTATACCATTGCGTCTCCATTCGAGGATGGTTTTGTGTTAGATCCGAGGATCTTTTGAGAATTGTCATTCGAGGATGGCATTCTTTTCTTCAAGTCCTTCTGAGGTTGGTCTTGTTTGTGTTTGTTGTGGCTATCATTCGAGGATGAAAGACCATTTTGAGCTTATTGATTGAGGTCAATTTGTCTCTTTTTCAAAGTCTGTCTGAGGTCAGTCTTTGTGTTTCTAGTTATCGCCTGAGGCCGGTATAC
Organism: Lathyrus aphaca; assembly: GCA_963966055.1. NCBI lineage: Eukaryota > Viridiplantae > Streptophyta > Magnoliopsida > Fabales > Fabaceae > Lathyrus > Lathyrus aphaca. The sequence continues at coordinate 184,713,150 of OZ014522.1, forward strand.
CAGTGCGTCTCCATTCGAGGATGGTTTCGTGTTAGATCCGAGGATCTTTTGAGAATTGTCATTCGAGGATGGCATTCTTTTCTTCAAGTCCTTTTGAGGTTGGTCTTGTTTGTGTTTGTTGTGGCTATCATCGAGGATGATAGACCATTTTGAGCTTAATGATTGAGGTTAGTTTGTCTCTTTTGAAAAGTCTGTCTGAGGACAGTCTTTGTGTTTCTGGTTATCGCCTGAGGCTGGTATACCAGTGTGTCTCCATTCGAGGATGGTTTCGTGTTAGATCCGAGGATCTTTTGAGAATTGTCATTCGAGGATGGCATTCTTTTCTTCAAGTCCTTCTGAGGTTGGTCTTGTTTGTGTTTGTTGTGGCTATCATTCGAGGATGATAGACCATTTTGAGCTTATTGATTGAGGTCAGTTTGTCTCTTTTGCAAAGGCTTTCTGAAGTCAGTCTTTGTGTTTCTGGTTATCGCCTGAGGCCGGTATACCATTGCGGATCTATTCGAGGATGGTTTTAGTACTTGATCCGAGGATCTCTTGTGAATTGTCATTCGAGGATGGCATTCTTCCCAACATATTTTATTACCCACATTATGCAAATTTCCAGGTTTTATTCCAGTATTCAATCACTGCATGCCTTGAACGTCCAAAAGCTGTTGCAATTATTCGTTCAGGCTCGCAGATGATTGAATAGGGGCAGCTGTAATACCTCAAAAGTTTCCCTCATATTTATTACCACAAACTGGCTTGTGTTTGCATATCTCATTAGGTCGTAATAATCATAATCATGCATTGCATTGGCTCCTAAGGCATGAGATCGGTGCGCTACGAAGAACCAGATTATTCCGTTGGTTTGTGGTTTTTTTTTACTTCACGGGAGTTTGTTTCATGGATCATGGAATTAGGGCTTCACACCCTAATTATGGTCACCAGATGAATTCAAAATTCTGATCATGTGGCCATCAATCACATCCTCTTCATATGCTTCTTCCAATTCGTTAAGGTTTTATTTCCTTGATTAAATGGTCTTCAAGGGTTGTTCTTGCAAAGACTAGCCACTGGTGTGTCCGGCCTATCTGCAAGTGTCCGGTTTAAATTTCTTTGGATCAGGGTTTGGTTCATCCTGAACAATTCAAAGCTCCTTTGTTTTTTTCTCTCTCAGTGTGCTTAAAGCTCTGCAGGGTGTCAAGGATATTGATATTAGTTTCATTCCAATTGTGGTCATTCAACTGTACTTCAATGTGAATGGAAGGTTGACAGGATCTTGATCAAACCATTATGAGTTCTTCTTAATCTGCATCCGTGTTCATATTTAAAATTTGGTTCTTTGAGTGCTAAGGCATATTCATGTGTTTGTAAAAATGTTCGAGAAAGCTCATAGGAAATATTTTGGCGTCATGATTAAAATAACAAGGCCCATAATGACTTATTGACTTGAGGGTCATGATTTATTTTTGGTCCACTTCATTTCTTAAAATCGATTCAGGTTTGGATCACTTTTAAGAATCTAGTTCAAGGAATTTGGATGGCCTACGTGTTTAGTTCAATTCAGTTGAAAATTCATACGTGGGAGCAAACATGATGTTGTTTCATGTTAATTGAGAATCTCAAGTTTAAATTATAGTTATTTGTCGGTTTGAGGAAGTTTAGTAGGACAAGATCATTGTAAAGTAGGATTATGCGGTGCAAATAATACATTTCAATCCCATTAATCCTTTTGTTATTTCATTTTTTATCATGACAAGATAGGAATTAAAAAAAGGCTAGAAAGATGGAACTTATCAGAAGAAATCACAAACATATACAAAGGAGCGGAGTTTAATAGGTGAGAATTAGGTACAATAGAAATTTCAGGATGAGCTTAGGGACAAAAATCCTTTTACAAAACTTAACTGAAAAAATTCAGTTAGAAAAAAAGAGAAATACTGGTGATGGGGAAAATCTATTACACAGAAAAAGGAATGAGAATGAGATATGCTAGATAACAATTCAGTTACAGGATACAAAAAAAACTGAGAAAAAACTCTTCGGCAACCTCATCACGCTTGTCCAAAACACCCCAATCTCCTATGCAAATCCGATTCGTCAAACTCAGAGCAACTTCATACATCTTCAATTGATCTCCAACCTGCAAGAAGGCAAAGGCATCAATAATTAACTCGGATCATCGAAGAGCCAGAACGTAGTAACTTCTGAAGTACCACGCGCAAAAGAATTAGGGAAGAATCAAAGAAGGAAAAGGAGTAACAAATCTGAATTCCATACTTGAAGTATTCGTTCACATCGTCGTTGTCGTGAACGCACTTTGCAACGGTTCATCCTCCTTCACAAGCTTCTCTAGACGCTTCATCATGATCTTCACCAAGCTGCAAAATCTAGCACTGAATGAATCGCAACGGGTATTCAGACATCCTCTTTACCACATCAACCTTCGATAATCTTCAACCCTACAATTTCAGAACCACCTGGAAAACCGAAAATGGTTACAATTCAGTGACAAAAAAAGAACAATAACAATAAATAGAGGAAGGATTAGAAAGAAGAACGATATAAAAACGGACAATTGATTGAAAATATTCTTAGGAACTCTTGAACTTCAATCTCTGCTCTCCAATCCGCCAATAAACATCACACTGCACCCTCAATCTTCGCATCCTAAAGGCTTCATCATCATTTGCTTTCAACAATTTTCATCATCTTATCAATTCACCAACAACCTATATTAACCAAAAAAATCAGAGTTAACGAAAAAACTCAAGAAAGTGAATCAAAGTCAAAATCCTATAACTGAAATCATAACAGAATTGAAATGAAAAAAGGGAATTGAATAACAAAAATAACTAATTCCTAATCGATTGTTTCTGGAAGCTTCACCTGAGTTCTTCACAAGAACTCGCTCTAATCTTCCATAAAAGCATTGGGATCCTTCATTTTTCAGGGGTCGGAGAAATCATCCCTCTCAAATCACAATTCTCCACCATTCTTCTTCTGAACTTTCTCTCACAACTTCATCCCTCTTCTTCAATTCTTCAGCTTTCCCAAATCTTCTTCTTCAATCTTCTTCTTCAATCTTCTTCATACAATTTCTCCATATCAATCTTCTTCTTCACCACAAACATCTTCAATCTCTATCAATCACTACTCATCGCTCTTCAATCATCTTCAATAACCTCTCAGAAACCTCTCAACAATCTTCATTCAATCCACATCTTCACTTTTCTCTGCACCATTCATCAAATTCAAACCGGCTTCTTGATCAAATCGCAGGAACAATCTTCAGCATCTTTGTCATGGCTTCAACCTTCAATGCTCTTCACTTCCTTCAGTTAATCATCAAAGTATGAGACGGTTTCAACGTATAAAGTCAATAACTACAAGAATTTCGATACGATTGAACGCTTTCTGTTCAATAAACCGAAGCTTGGATTTCACCTGTAAATTCGACATTACACAACGATTCAAAATCGGCTCAGATTCACGTACCAGAAGCAAAGGAAGAAGGAGAAGTGAAATTGAAACGTATACTTGGTTTCGTCTCAGTCTTCGTCAAAGAATACGATCCGTACCTTCGTCGTCGGAAAAATATCCAGGTGCGAACCATTCTAGTGTTATCCTTATATTGTTCTTGCATCAGAGTTGTCCTTTGTTTATTATTGAGGTTGCGATTTGTGTATTCCTTTGTATCGATCTGAGAGGGGAAGATCGATTTCGGACTGGGTAGGGAAACATTGATTTAGGTTGGGATTAGATGGAGATCAAAGATGGTGAGGGTTCTCTCTTAGAATCGTCTTCTCCGATGTGTTTTACCGACATCAATTTTAGGGTTAAGAAGAAGGGGACGAAGGAGGCAGGGGAGGTGAGGTCGATGGTGTCGGAAAACGAAAGAAGAGAAGAGAGTGAGGATGTTGGTGAGGTGATGTTGAGGCGTTGGCGGTGGCAGAAAGGGAGAAGAAGAAGAAGGAGGGGGAAGATGAGAGGGTGGCGGCGAAGAACAGGGGAAGATTTAGGGTTCTCCGGTTTCTTTCTTTTGATGGCCATTAGGGTTGTTGTGTTTACATTTTAATCGCAAGAAAAATAGTTAACATAATTTAATAGGAATTAGGAAAATATCTTGGAAAGTAAAGACAATTAAAGAGAATGATTTTTGTTTAACCCACATTAATCCTTCTGATTTTGTACCGTTAGAGATGAGATTAGGATAAGCTGTTGGGGTTCCCAGCCATTCCAGTGGTGACACATGTCACCATCCGGTAGGCTCCCTTCGCGGTGGGTTAGGTGGATGTCAGTCACCATACTTATCACGTGTCCAAGCCCTTAGATCAACATGATGAGAATACTAAAATAGAAAACCCTAGATCGCACGTCCTGAGTCAACAAAGTTGACTGAGATTCTACCATGCTCCCTCATTTCTTGCGCGTATTGGGCCTTAGTGGCTTGCTAAATGCACCCCTTCATCTTAAGCCCAATCAAAATAATAACTAAAAAGTTTACCTTTTGCACCCCTCTTCTATTTCTTTTTAGATTTTATTTTAAGTTTAGCTTAGGTTAGAAATAAATCAATAAAAATCATAATAAAATTCTATAAAAATTCAAGTAGGTTAATAATTCATTTTAGAAATTTGTGACAATTTTATTTTCTGAATTTTGGTTATTTTTTATTTAATTTCGATTTTTCACTTACTTAGCATTTTATTGAATTCCTTTAATTGCACATGATTTTGTTCATTTTATTTTTTCCACTTCCTGTAGTATTTTTGACCCATTTTTTTGCTATGATTAGAGGACTAATAATATAACTTAGGATATTTTTGGTAGATTTTTAGGCCATTTTATCCACTGTTTTGGTAGCTTAATTCATGTAAGATTGTAGTTAATCCTTAGGTAGATTTAAGTGACTTTTAGGCATAGTTAACTTCTGAATTTTTAGAATATTTTTTTAACACAATGTTATAGTCAGTTTTAGGACCCTATAGAATTAATTTCATATTTTTTTCCAGGACTTTTAATATTTTTAGGGCATTAATCTTTAGGCTATTTTTACATGTAGAATCCACCTAGTTTAGTTTAGGATATTATGGTTAATTAAGGACTAGTTTAATTAGGCTTAGTCTTAGGATTTTAAAATGACTTAGTATAGTTTAATTAATAATTTTAGAATGATAATATTAGATAGTTCCCTTAGCTTTAGGACTTAGGCTTAGAATTCCTATTAGATAAGTTTAGGCTTACTTGTAGCTTTATACCTTAATATGCATTTTTTAGATTTCATTTCTTTATTCCAATTTTAATGTTTTGCCTTATTATTTGAATTTCTCATTTGTATAGGCTTCCCCATTGTTCTTAGAATCAACTTAACTTCTTTAGGAAGTAAGTTGAATTCTAGTAGTTTCTAGTTCCTTTCATTCCTTAGGTTTAGAAAACCACATAAACCCTTAGGACCACTTTTGTACATAATAACTAAGTTAAGGTTGAGTCTTAGTTCCCTTAGTTTTTGCCTTTTTTAACTTGAGTCATTCTTTCTCACCTCATGAAAAAAATAATAAAATACTTAATAAAAATTGAACATTCTTATACGGCATGAGACTTTGTTGTTGAGTGCTTATACGCGTCCTGTTTCGGGGCGAGGTGTAAGTACTTACCGCGATGGATAGGTCTTAGTATGAGAATGTTCACAAACAAATTCAAAACATTTCTCATAAAAGATAAAAACAAATAATAAGCGACTATCCTGCGGGAATTTCTCTTCTCATCTCATTCACTCTAAACGCGAACTCGCGATGACTTGTCTCTCATGCAAGACGGTAAACGCACTCGTACCAGACGAGCCTGCAACACCTGAGCATAGACATACGTAGTTCAAGCCATAAAAAACACAAACAAATAGTCTTGCCTAGTTAGGCAAACTACGTCGACTCTGATCCTCATTTTCCCGATGAGGTACGTAGGCAGCAAGGTAGGGCCCGTTCGAGCACATTCTTTATTTTCCCTACATTTCCCCCTTTTATTCTCATTCTCTTTTTTCCAGTTCCATTCCCATTCCAGTTCTAGTAGAAGTTTTATTCAGCAGCACTTTATTTTCTCACCATTTGAAACAAACAAGAAAGCGTGGATCCCGTCGGGTACGACAGACGATCTGGGGTGCTAATACCTTCCCAGGTCGTAACCGACTCCCGAACCCAGATCTTTGGTTCGCCGGACCTTGTCCTTTCCTTCTTCCTCAAGTTTGTGCAACATTACCTTTCCCATTCTTTCGGGATAAAAATGTCTGGCTGGCGACTCTACCTTTTCCGCGCCACTTTCGCGGTTGTACTAGGATGAAAATCCCGGGAGCGACACCAAGCCATACCTTTCGTCCTTCAGAATACTCCATCACTCTGAAGATCCTTTCAATTTCCTTGAGCCACTCTTGTGCTCTATCTAGGTCATATTTCCCCTTGAACGTAGGTGGATCATTCTTCCGAAACTCATCCCTCTCACGATCCCTGCATTCATTGGGATTTGCACAACTTGAGCCATCGCTTTCATAGTTACGGCTACTACGGAATCATTCCTCCATTCCATTCTAAATTTGTCACACAACAACAATCCAACAAATATTAAAGTCTAAATGACAACACTCAGCAACAACACAACGACTCACGACTCAACTACTTGGCCGGATGGACCGACCTGCTCTGACACCACTTTGTAACACCCAAATATCCCCACGAATTTATAATAAAATTAGAGTAATTCAAAACACCAATTAATTCCAGTGTCACAATTCCAACAACATCATGGCTCAATAATGATACGTCTTATAAAATACTTTTAAATGCAGCGGAAAATTCTAAACTTCATCACAATAGAAAATAATGTTTTAAAGCAAGAATAACATATTCTCCTAAAAATAAACAAAACAAATAAAATATTCATCGTCTCGACACCTAAAGCACGTATTAAAACCGACTCCAAATCATGAAGTCCACCAACCTCACCGATCACTCTCTACTTATCTTGTTCACATGCACATTACCAACCAAGGGTAACATTAAAAAAAGGGATGAGATTCTCAAATCAATCAAAAGGAATAAATGATATAAGTACATGAATATAAATCATCTAGGTAATCATATACATCACAATAACAACATCATCATGCACCCCTACTCATAAGCATACAACAATATCAACACCATTCGACACTATCATATATGCAATGAGACTCAAATTGACTCAATGCAAATGCATGTCAAATCCCAAATTTGTCCTACATGTATACCATTTTATTTCTGTTTACTAGCCATTATTCAAAAAATCCAAAAAAAAATGTTGTTTTGGTCTTCATTTCCCAAAATGCAGTATCAAAGACTAGGGTTTCGATTATTTGAGTGTGAGATTTCTCTCACAAGAAAGATCTTTGAAGCATTGACATCATCATGTCACACAAGGAAATTTTATTTAAGAGTTTCCAACTTTTTCTCAGAGGAATTATGGTTTTGACTGTTGATCGACATCTCTTGCCGTTTTGAGTTGAAACTAAGGTTTTGAATATAATCAGTTTATTTCTGATTCTTTGAGCAATACTTGATTCCATGGTCCTCTAGATGTCTCTATGTATCCCTGTGTGGAAGATCGGTCATCATTTTCTAATCAAAGGAGGTTCAAGTGTCTAGATGATCGTGAATTGGTTAAATTGAAAAAAAGTCAATTGTGTAGAGAAAAAGTCAACTCTCGATTTTATGGTCAAAATGGTGTCACACGAGTCAAACATTATTAATGGATGAGATTTGATCAAAAAACTTCAAGAGAATATTCAAAAATCAAAGATTATGGAAAGTTTCTATTTTTAGAAATTTAGAATTTTAGAACTTTCCATTTTTGGAAAGTTTTTTAAATTTTCCTGCTCTTTAAGGGAAAATTTCTTTATGATCCAAGGTTTTTCTCACTTTTTCCTTAGATATAAAAGTTGTAGACTTTTCTCTAAGCTTTCTTTGACACCAAGAACACCTCATTTTGATGCTCCTACCTTAAGTTATGCTCATCCAAAGAAGCCTTCATGCACCATTTTTCATGTCAAAAAAATGTAAATTGCATAAGTTTTAAACTTGGTCAGCAAACTGTATCCTTGTCAGCTCATAATGCACGAATTTTACACTTTATCCAACCCTAAACATGTGCACATGGTTTGTTTTCCAAACCTTCATCCAAATCACCACCATTTATGTGTTAATTTTCATATTTCTCTTTACCAAACCTAATTACCAAGCCACGAGCCTCTTGATTCATTTCCAACCCTCATTCATACCTTAATAATCATTTCTCTATAAATAGAGACTCATTCCACCTCATTTTTGCAAGCTTGGAGAGTAAATAAAATTCTGTCAAAATATTGCCAAACACCTATGGTTTTTGATCTCGTGTGAGTTGTACAAGCAACCATATCAAAATTTCTTTGCTCAGATTTCAAGAAGAGGGAACAAGGAAGAGATAAGAAAAAGAACCAGATCAAGCGGAGCTCTATGGAGGGAGAACGACGCACATCTTTGGAGCAATTTATCATTGCGGTATCGGTAACTTTTGTGAGATTTTCTATTTTTCTTGATGCTATGATGTTTTCCATGCTCTCCTGATTCTAGATCTATCATTATTGTTCATTATCCATGCTTGCAAGTCATGTATTTGTTTGATTTAGTTTTGGTGTGTTTCGGTTTTGTGCGAATTTTTAAAAATTGATTCGAGATCTTTGAAAACTGACTACATATTTGGAATCCTCACGAAAATTCGGTTCAGAAAATGGTATCACTTTGCATATTTATGATGCTGCTTGGAGCTTCATTTTTTGCATTTTAATGGTATTGGTGTTGATAGCTTAGTGTATTTGCACGATTCATTTTATATTTTTATATTTGATTCTTTTAATAGTTCCTCTTTTGTATCCTACGCATGATTTGTCCACATGGTACTAGAAATTATTTTTTCGATGCTACTTACTTTATAATGTGTGTTTTTTTTCTCTTTTATCTAAATACTATTATTTATTTTACAAGATATCATGATCTTGTTTCTTTCAAATAACTTGTGTTCTTTAGTGTACATTTATTCTACTTTTATGTTCATTAATATCATCTCATTAATACCATCATCATGTAGTAATATTTTTTAAGTAGCATTGTAGCAACTTTTATTAATGAACTTCATATTTTCTATGCAATAGTACAAGCTGACCGTTTTTTTTTGTGTGAAAAGTATTCTACATGTTCTCCTTGGGCTAGCTGACAGCGCTAACTTTAATCAACATGACTTTGGGTTTTGATCCCACGTGTCACAGGCTTTTGGGCGCACCATGGTCATCCATGATAGAGTCGTGTGATGTTTAGGTCACGTGATTGTGTGGCTCGCAGGGAGGCATAACTTTGGCCACAAGATTTATCCAACAGATCTGGACGATCCTGCAGATTTCTTTATTTTATTATCTTTTCTATATATATATATATATATATATATATATATATATATATATATTTTCTGAACAGCATGGGCCTATTCTCTTTGGGCCTGTGTTTTATTTCTACCCGAACATATGTTTTTTCTACTGCACCTCAGTTTAATTTTAATTCTAATTTCTTTATTTTTAATTCGATTTTCGATTTTCTTTTTTTCAACTTGCACGATTTTTTATTCTCTTTCACTTTTTGAAGTCTATTTTCTGCTTAGTAGTGATTTAGTGCAGTGGCTTTTTATAATTGTTTTTATTTATTTTATTTGGTTCATATTTATTTTGATTTGTAATTATTTCTTTTCGATTTTATTTTTATTTGGGCCGATGATATCATAAAAGGTTGAAAATGTTCGATTTCATTAAATCGGTCAATTTTGATCAATATGAGGCCTTTTTAGTTTAGTTTTTTATTTATTTATCGTTTTTATTTCGATTTATTTTCCATTTGGTCAAAGTAATAGTTTATTTTATTTTATAGTCTATTTTATCTTTTTATGGTCGATGAAAGTCTAAAAATCGAGATTACCATAAATCTTAGTTAAGACGAGACCATTTTATCGTTTACTTTATTTTATTTCCGCATTTTAATACACAAATTGATGCAGACTCCTCATAGAACGATTCTAACATTGAATCGGCTCTAAGGGAGTTAAAGAGCTACATTTCGACGTCTCCGATCAACTTCAAGCTCCAACGGCTCCGAATAGTTTAGGACATTTCACACATGCTTCCTCTTTGTACCCCTCTCTCATTCCACATGTACGCACTTTTATTTTCCTCTTTATTTATCGTTTGATCGTTAGGAGCACCCTTATGGACTAGTTTAGATCTCGCTTAGTTCGCGAATCCTTGGTCCAACGCCAAGTGGTTGCACTCACACACACTTGCACTTTATTTTTCGGTTATGGTTTCGTTTGATAGGAGCACCCCTAGGGACTAGGAATCAGATCCACCTAACCTTGCGAGTCGAGCGTATTGTGCCTCGCTAACAAACCAAAAAATAAACCTCCATTTGCATTCACCCTTAAACCTCAAAAAAACCAAAACGTTTCTTTTAGATCCAAACCCTTGATCCAACGTCAAACGGTCATTAGGTAATAAAACACCCCTATTTCATGGTCCAATAAGATCTCTATTTCATGATCACACCCTCGACCCCTATTTCATGGTCTAGTATATCCCTATTTCATGATCACACTCTCATACGATCCATATTTCATTATCGCACCAACATCACCCGATCCTTTTGGATCTGAATAGACATACCCTACCTTGGCATACCATTCCAAACTATGCACAAGCTATGCACCATCAATGACAACCATGCATATCTATGACTACTTGTAACACGGTGGGAGAACTTACTTTGTCGTTTTTGTTTTCAAAAACTATGTTGCGGATAGCAAGAGTCTCCACCGACTTTTATTTTATCCAATAAAGAAAGGAATTAAATAACAATAAAGACCTTTGAAAAAGATTTGAGTTCGGGGGGTAAGTTATACAAAGGGAAGGTGTTAGCAACCTTTGTATCCATGGTTATCCATGGGCTCTTAACTGCTTAGCTCACTTTACTTTGTTTGAAAAATAGTGGTGGTGTATTAAGAAAAATATTTCACAAGTCTTTAAGTTTGTAATGATCCTCGTATGGATGTATACAAAGTGTTTAGTTTGAAAGTATTTTAAATTGTGACGTGTGGAAAGTATTTTGAAAAAGGAGTGAGCAAATACTTAAGAACTACTTACACTAAGTTTGTAAAGTATTTCTTGTTATTTGTTTCTTTAGGGGTAGGACTGTCCTTACTATTGATTAGTGTAAGCACCCCAAATTTTCCCTCACTAAGTTCACACCATGGCTTGTAATCTTTCATATTAGCATAAGTTTAAGCATATCATCTCATATTGCATTTTTGTTTCACTGCATTAGTTCAAGTTCATCTGCATCTAGGGTTTGTGATATGAGAAATCCAAGGCCTCCAAGCATTCCAAGAGAGTCCATACATGTTCAATCATCATTTTATATCCCTCAAAGATCAAGGAAGTCAAAGAATCACAAGAACTGACAAAGCATGGAAGCAGAGCTAGGGTTTAACTGCACAGATGACCTAAAATTAGGGTTTTGGTTTCAGAGGCCATAACTCCAAATTTTTTGGTCATTCTTGTTTATATTGGTCTTAATATGTTATAAGGATCATGTTTACCAAGTTTGATGAATAAATTCATAGTGGAAGTCATATGTTCATTGGGTAACCTCTTGAGCAAGTCAGAGCAAAATCAGGGCATCTGAGACCCCCAACAATGGAACCAAAGTGGATTTTTCATCAAATTGAAGTTATATGATCTTTATTTTATCATTGAAGTGCTTGGAAGTTCACAAAAGTTAAGAAAAGTGAGCTAAACCAAAAGTTGCCAAAAATGGAAATGACTTGTAATGTAAACTTTCCATTTTGGGAAAGTTTTTCAACCTCCTCTTTCTCAACCAAAAATGCTTCAAATGAAAAATTATTGGTCATGAAAGTTGTAGATTGGATCATTCCCTTTTCAAAAAGTACAAGAACAAGATCTAATTCATTTTGGAACTCAAGTTATGGCTTGTCAAAGTTGGAAAAAATCACAAATTTCAAGAATGCACCAAAGAGGGATTTTTGCAAAACCTTTTGCCAAGCTATTTTGTGACTTCAAACACACTTCTAAGCATCATACAAACATTGTGCAATGTCTAAAACTCAGAATTGCCCAAAGAATCTCAAGTTTTCATGCCTTGCCCATGAAGAAATCTCAAAAGGGCCAAACTTTGTCAAAATTGCAAAACACCCCATAACTTATTTCCCACATGCTGAATTGCCTCAAAGTGAATTCCATGGACCTCCTTGATCCTTGCTGAACCAGACACCCCATTGTACCACCTCTGAACCAGACCATACCTCAAGGACAAGAACTTTTGAATTTTTTGCATGAAGGCCATACCAATCACAATAGGGCACAACCACTCCACAGACCTATCACAAGTTGATATGTGGATCAAACCCAAGCCATAACATACAAGAACACAGCCTGAAATCTCAGCATTCTCAAGTTCACAAAAATCATCCCTCTTGCATTTTCCTTCGAAACACACAACACACTTGCTCAATCTTCAAACAAACACCACCATTTATTTCTAAATCAATCACTGATCACAAACCACCCACCAAAACAGCCAAGAACACACCACAAGCAAAATACGATTTTTCTGACCAGTGGAGTACAAACTCACAAACCAACCTTCCTCAAAGCTCTCCAAGCATCAAAGCTTCTTCAGGGAGGTCATTGGAGGCATTTTGCACCAAGGAAGCAGCCAGAAAGCTCAAGAGTTGAAAGCTCCACCTCAGGTAGCCATTCGAATTAATTTTTCCAGAACCTTTATTTTATGTTACTAAATGATTAAGCATGTTCCCCTGAGTACACTGAACTTGTTATTTTTGAAAATGATGAAGAAATGAAAATGTATTGCTTGTCTGAAATTTTTGCCATATTTATGTTCTTCTTCGAATCAAGAGATTGAGTGAAAAGAAATGAAGTTTGAGGGTGGATTTGATCTTAGGGGAGTGAAAGGAGTGAATCTGGAGCTTTAGAGCTCCAGAATGTGCCTAGGGAAGAAGTTGAGGATTTTCAGGTGAGGGTCTGGCCGGAGAAGATGACCGGAGGTCTTCTCCGGCCACCTGAAAGTCATTAGTGAGATAATTAGGGTTAGGGCTAGGTTTGAACATGGACCATCAGATTTCCCCTTCCCGCGTGAGATGAGTGGTTGAGATTAGTTCATTAACTTAATTTCTGGATTATTTATTTAATTAAATAGGATTAATGAAGTTTGAATGTGGGCCTTTAGATCTGGCGCGCAGTTAACCAGTCTAAACCCAGAATCAATCCTGGCCCTTCCCTCTGCATACTTCTCATTTATTTTAATTTTATTTCATTTTTCTCATTTTATTTTGCACATTTTATTTAAAATAGTTAGAAAATCCCAAAAATATTTTCATTCAGCATTTTAATTCCATATAATTTTCTCAACCCAAAAATATTTTTATTTTTATTTTTTGCATTAAAAAATCATTTTTTAGACATTTAATTATTTATTTTAATTAATTAATGAAAATTAATTAATTAAAATATCATTTAGGTTTCTAAAAAATCCCAAATAATTCATATTGCATCTTTAAACATTTAGAGACATTGTCATACCATCCACACAAATTTCTTTTTGGTTTTGAATCATTTTGACATTTTTTCTTTGAATTTAGGGTTCATAAAATCCCATTTTTGAACCCTAACTTCAAGATTTATTTTCTGCCTAACCAAGAATGGTATGACTATGGTTCTTTTTGCATTGATTTTCATTTGAAATGTATTTTCTAATATAATTTTGTCATGAATTTCTTCTGCCTTTTTGAATTGATTGGCATTTTTTCCCTTTAGGTACCTTAAAACCCTAGAAAACTTAGAAAAATCATAGGTCCCTTAGGGTTAAGAGTTAGGTCTCCTCCTTTGGGGTATGAAGTCATATAGGGTTAGGGTTCTTTTGATTGCATTTTCAATTTTTTATCTTGTCATTTGCTTCTGTGTTTTTTGAGTTTTGCATCTCATGTTGCATGAAAACCCTAATTTCTCATTTTCCTTGTCATACTTCTTGCATATGTTTGCATTCATGAACTTGCCATGACATTTTATGCATTCACATTTTTTCTTTGAACTTTCCATAGAATCATGCTTGATCATGTCCTCATCCATTTGCCATGTTTTTCCTTCATTTCATTTCATGTGCATTCATGTGCTTCCATGCTTCTTTCATGCTTCATTTGCATTCTCATCCCTTGTATGATCATCTATTGCATTTGGCAAGTCTTTGCATCACCTCTTAGCATCATTAACACCATGAATATGCTTCTGGTTTTGGTTTGCATCCTTGCATTCATTTCATTTTCATTTCATTCTTTCTTTATACTAACCATTTCAGGTGGTAAGTGCTTTGAGAAGTGAATTTGCCTTCACTTCTCACAATCTCTTCTCATCTCTCTTATGCATTCATTGCTGCATTTTGTATTTGTATTAGAGTGAGCTTGCTCATTCATGTTCCCTCCTCACTTTCTTTCTTCAAGCAACTTATCTTCTTAAGAAAAGTAAGTTGACTTGCTTCTTTTGCTTCTCCTCCTTTCATCTGCTTCTTCCTTGGTGGCTCTTCTTGAAAATCTCTTGCAAGCCTCATAAACCCTAGGAATACCCAAGCATGATCATAATTAGGGTTTGATTAGTTCCCCATTAGTTTTACCTTTGTGTCATCTTTTGTGTCTTCTCTTCTCATCTCATAATCAGGGACTAAACGTTAAAGGTTTTAAGGCTTTGTGATTAGGGTTATGCCTGCATCCTTCTCTTAGGATGGAGTGTATAACTTTAATCCTAAGTGTTAAACCCTTAATGTGTTTAAATCTCTTAATCAATTCATCTAATAATCACTAATACATCAAGCTTGTAACTTGGGCCTTGCATTAGGGTTCTAATTCTTCCTTAATTGGTTAAGAAGGACTAACCCTAGTGTTAATGGACAAGTCCCTCTCAAGTTGTCTTACAAACCATAAAACTCACTTCTCAATCTTATCATTAACTAAAATCCACTTTAATAAGGGCTTTGTTTTGTCATGAGGTTAATCCCTAATCATGGATTAAGTTGAGGTATCTTCCTCAGCTTAAATGTTCTCATCTATTATACTTCTATTAGGATGGTGTAATGAGTCCATTAAATCCTTGAATATGGCTTAAACTCATTACTTAACACTAAAAAAAAACTCCAAAAACATCTAAATAATGGCAAGTAGGTTAATGATCTTAATCCTACATCATGGTGATTAAGGGTGAGGTGCTTACTTCACACTTAAGGTATTCTCATTAGCCCTAATCAGAGGGAGGATTTGATGAGTTTACTAACCCTTGGTTTAGGCTTAAGCTCATTTTCTTATGATAAACACAAAGGCAATAAAAGATTGAAAACCCAAAAACAAACAATAATCGTCTCCTTCGGGATTCTTTTCTCACCTCATTCACTCATAAGCGAGAACTTTCTTCTTCCGTCTAATGCAAGACAGTTAGCACCTGAGCCAGACAGGTCGTACACTTGAGCATAGACAAGTAAGCAGTTCACAAGTCAATTTATCTTTCAGTCTCTTTGAGTCGAATTACGGTGTTCTGACTTCCTCATTGCACGAGAGGATACGTAGGCATAACTTAACTGTTATCGAACAAAAGTCTTTGTATATTCCCCCTCTTCCAGCATTACTCTTTTAAGCCTCATTGTCTTGAGCATTACACTCTTTCCTTACACTGACACTCCTTTTCTTCACTTTACACTTCTTTGCACTGACACTTGTATTCTTTTCCAGCTTTTGCACACAATATAGCACTGACACCACCCCTTTAAGCATAAACTTTCAAGCGTGGATCCCGTCGAGTACGGCGGACAATCTGGGTGCTAATACCTTCCAGGTTGTAACCAACCCCCTTTCTCAGTTTCTCTGGTTCGCGATCGTCTTATCCATCTTTTCCCAGGTTTATGCAGCATTACCTTTCCTTCGGGATAAAAATGCCTAGTTGGCGACTCTTTTCAGTTCATCTTCATATTCTCTCCTTTCGCCGACCGTTCGCGTTATTACCCCTTCTGGCCCGGTGTCATTTGGTGGGAGCGACAACTTGGCGACTCTGCTGGGGACCCTTATACTGCAACCAGGGCTTCTGGTTCTTTTTGTGGGTTCCTCCTAGCGCTTGTTTGATTTATGTTTATTGGGGTGTTATGTTCTAATTGTGTTTATTTATTTGCTTTATTTATTGCTTTATGTATAACTTTATTTACTGCTTTCCTTTACAATTTTTATGCATTTTCATACTGTCATTATCATCGCTGGATCTGCTTCTGTTTTGGTGGGTGGGGTTCCACTGAGTGATTAAGGTCCTATACCTGGGACCTGAGTGACACCTAGGCTAGAGTGGTTCATATTCTTACCCATTCCATTTCGGTCTGGTGCGGGAATATGAAACACGGTTCAGATGTGGGTTTCTTCATGAGAACTCTGTGCTACAGATTTCCTGTAGTGCTAGGGCTATCTGGGAAGCCTGCTAAGTCTGGATGACCTTTATTTTGACCTTCAGAATCTGGGGCTAATTAGAGGAGGATTTTTTATGGTTATTGTAAACACTGTACCTCCGAGTTAAAAGTGTTTACACTTCTCATAACTGATCCAAGTCTGAGGATCCTTGTTATAGAACACTACATGTGAGGGGGTCGGGTTGTTTACAGGTTTGCAGGAACCCTTGGCCACATCATAGCCTGTTACTGTTTTGTTTAAGAATACTTCACTTTGGACAGTTCTTGTGATTAACCCTGGATATGTGACTCTTTATTTGAGTCCCCCACCTTGGTTACTGGATTTCTGAACCTCCATCCGGACCTTTTAACATATATGGACCTTATACCAAGATAGATAATCAGATCCAACTCTTGATTACAAACCCTTGCATATCATTTGCATATATCATCATTGCATCATTTAACATTTGTTTATTTGTTTTTCAGGGTATCCATCATATCATATTTGGTTTGGTTTTGACCCCTTCTACTGCTTAGACCTCTGCTTCAATTACCTTTTTCAGCATTTGCTTCAGCTATCTCCTTCAGTCTGTCAGAGACTCACCTGCATCAGTCTGTCAGAGACTTACCTCCAACATTCCAGTCTGTGATCTTCATTAGTATTTGACTTCAGTCTCTTCAGCACTCATGGATATTCCGAGGAAGAGCAACATATCTTATCACTTCTTTGAGCCCATCTTGACTGGCATCAGGCAGGTCCAGTCACTCATCACACCTGACCATATCCCACTGTTTAGAGAGCACTATGGGGGTATTTTAGACTTGGTCATGGATCTTGATTCTTCTCAGAGAAGCATGATCCACACATGCTTGCAGTTTTATGACCCTCCACTCAGATGCTTCACCTTTCCTGACTATCAGATAGGGCCTCTGTTGGAAGAGTTTTCTTTGTTGATTGGAGTGCCTATCAGAGGAGGAATCCCTTTTAACCCAAAGATGACTACTCCCAGAAGTGAAGAGATAGCAAGGGCATTGCACTTGGAGCCTGCCCTTATTGAGCAAAATATGACAACAAAAGCTGGGATTCCTGGTTTACATCTGGACTTCTTGATTTCTCAAGCCATCCCGAAGGCTGCAGTGGGAGAATGGAGAGCAGTCTGTGCACTTTTAGCCCTAAGCATGTATGGGGCTATATTGTTTGCAGATGAGCCTAAATTTGTAAGTAAGAATGCCATCCACTTGTTCTTGCTGAGGAACCCAGTGCCTACATTGCTAGGGGATTTTTACTACTCCATCCATCAGAGAAATGAAAAACAAAGGGGGAAGTTGGTCAGATGTTGTGCTCCCTTGTTCTACTCTTGGCTACTCAGGCACCTGCCTAAATCATATGCTTTCTTGAACCCACACCAATAGAAGAATTAGCCCAAGAGGTTCATTGCCTTAACCTCAGAGGATATCAGATGGGGCACCCAGAGCACCAAAGGCAAGGATATTATTACCAGCTGTGGGCAATACCCTAATGTGCCTCTAATAGGAATAAAAGGTTGCATAAATTACAACCCCTTACTGTTTAAGAGACAATTGGGATATGCCTTAGTTCACCCTCCCAGAGGACAGGATTTAGCTGAGACCCTATACTGTGAAGTGCAACCTAATTCAGCTGTTGTTAGACAAGCTTCCTGGGCTTGGGACAACATCCAGACCAAAGGGACAACCATCCTTGGAAGATGTAACAATGTTGCTTCAGCCCAGTATTCTGACTGGTCCCGTACTAGAGCTCAGATCACCAGGATGCCTTTCACCTTGGAAGAAACACCTGGACCTTCTACAGTACAGCCTACAGCAACTGTTAGCCTGGAGGAATTTGAAAAGCTGAAAGAGAGGAATAATCAGCTATCTGAGGCCCTGAAGAAGACTCTTTAGGAAAGGAATGACGGTCGCCTGGACATTGAGAGATTGGAAAGACTCAAGACTGAGCATCTTACCAAGATTGAAAGGACAGATGACTACATAAGGAAAGCAAGAGTCGGGGAACAAATATTGAAGAATGCCTGCAAAGAGGCCAAGATTCAGAAAGCTAGGGCTGAACATTACCTGGAGGAAAGTCAGGCTAGGAGGATCAGGATCACCGAAGCCCGGGCACAAGAAGACTACAGAACTCAGGCCAAGATTGAGCAGCTGGAGGCCAATGAGAAGAAGCAGCAGGAAGCTTTGTTGGCAGTTCAGAAGGAGATATCAAGGAGGATTTAGCTGAGACCCTATACTGTGAAGTGCAACCTAATTCAGCTGTTGTTAGACAAGCTTCCTGGGCTTGGGACAACATCCAGACCAAAGGGACAACCATCCTTGGAAGATGTAACAATGTTGCTTCAGCCCAGTATTCTGACTGGTCCCGTACTAGAGCTCAGATCACCAGGATGCCTTTCACCTTGGAAGAAACACCTAGACCTTCTACAGTACAGCCTACAGCAACTGTTAGCCTGGAGGAATTTGAAAAGATGAAAGAGAGGAATAATCAGCTATCTGAGGCCCTGAAGAAGACTCTTTAGGAAAGGAATGACGGTTGCCTGGACATTGAGAGATTGGAAAGACTCAAGACTGAGCATCTTACCAAGATTGAAAGGACAAATGACTACATAAGGAAAGCAAGAGCCGGGGAATAGATATTGAAGAATGCCTGCAAAGAGGCCAAGATTCAGAAAGCTAGGGCTGAACATTACCTGGAGGAAAGTCAGGCTAGGTGGATCAGGATCACCGAAGCCCGGGCACAAGAAGACTACAGAACTCAGGCCAAGATTGAGCAGCTGGAGGCCAATGAGAAGAAGCAGCAGGAAGCTTTGTTGGAAGTTCAGAAGGAGATATCAGAATTGAAGCTCCGAGCGGGGATAAAGAGATCAAAAGAGCAGGACATGCATAAGAAGCTGGCTAATGCCATTGCTACCAGGAACCTCCTCATTAGGACCATTACAGAGCACCCAGCTGGTCCGGTGACTGAGGCACTCCTGAAGGAAGTCAGGGAAGATGACTTTGGATTGGATGTCTGATTCTTTTTGCTTGTATTTCCTTTCTTTTGATTTACTTTTCCTTTTTGTTGTATTTTTGACCCACCATGGGCATGTGTTGTAAACAGAATATGTATTTTCATTATTTGTAATATATCAGTTTGTTTTATTGGGATTTCTCTCAACATCATCAAGCATCTCCTCGAGGCCTGGAAAGGTCAAAACCAAGAACCAAACCGGATACCTTGGAAAACAAATAAGCATACTGCATTGCATACTAACATTTTCTTTGTTTTGTAGGTTTTTATTTATTATTTGTTTCTCACTTTGTTGTGCTTTCAAGAAACATTGCTCGTCGCAGAGTGTTCCCTGTCAACCGCACACATCGGTACCCAACGCGTAACAACCTTCCAGGAATTCAGATGGATCAAGTACAGCAGGACCTGAATGAAGTGAGAAATCAGATGGCAAACGAGAGGGTCGAAATGAGAAACTAAATGACCCAGTTTATGGCTGTGATGACTAGCTTAGCCCAGAGCCAAGAGAGGCTGAGAGAGCTGGTAGAAAGGCAGACACCTGAAGAGCCCCATCTTGGAACAGGGGGAACCAGCAATAATGAACAGGGACAACCTCGTATCGACCCACCAGAGTATGGGCCCCATTTGAATCCAGATGTGAATGGCACAAAGAATGTTCAAGGTAATACTGCTAGGGGTAGAATTCTGCAAGAAGATCCCCAAGAAGAATAGTTCACAGTTATTGGGGCAGGAGACGAGGTGTATGACAGAAGGCTGGATGAGATTTCCGAAAAGCTGAGGTCTTTGGAATCCCAGAACTCTTTAGGCTTCGACGTGATGGATATGGGGTGAGGATTCCCCACAAATTCAAACCCCCTTGCTTTGAAAAATATAATGGTACCTCCTGCCCGCGTGCCCACCTGCAATCCTTCTTAGGGAGACTTAAGGCTTATACCATGGACGAGAAGTTATGGATGTTCTATTTTGAGGACAGCCTGACTGGAGCATCAAGAGAATGGTATTCGCATCTGACAAGGGCCACTATAAGATGTTGGAAAGACTTGGCCGAAGCCTTCATTCGGCAATACCAGTACAACCTAGACATGGCCCCCAATAGAACTCTTCTAATGGGCATGTCTCAGTCTTCAAGGGAGAGCTTTCAGGATTATGCCCAAAGATGGAGACAACTTGCTGCCGCTGTCCAGCCACCCATGTCTGAACGGGAATTGGCTGACATGTTTATGAACACCTTGCAGGGAACTTATATTGATAGACTTGCTGCTTTCTCTTCCACCATTTTTGCCGATGTAGTGATAGCTGGTGAGAGAATTGAAAGTCTTTTGAAGATGGGAAAAATCTCTGACAATGGTGCAAGTTCCTCCAACAACCTCAGAAAACCTTTTGCAGGACCCCGTAGGGCGGGTGAAACAAATGATATCCATGCAGGCAGGGGCAGACCCCAATATTCTCACAGATCAATAGCAGTCGTAACCATCCCGACTCCAGTTCCACAACAACCACTTTTCCTCAACAACAACAACAACATCACTATCAACAACAATCTCATTTTCCGCAACAAAGAACTTACAACAATAACAACAACAACCAACAGCAGCGCCCCTTTCAACAGAGGCCATCTCAGGCAAATAGGGTGATTGACCCCATCCCTATGCCTTATGCCGCTTTACTGGCACAACTTCTAAAGCTCAACCTGGTTGAGTTAAGAACATTGGCTCCACCAGATCCTCTCAATCTCCCAAAGAATTATGATGCTAATTCCAGGTGTGTTTTTCATTCCAACGCACCTGGTCACAATACTGAGAAGTGTAGAGCCTTACAGATGAAGGTTCAGGATTTGGTCAATTCCAAAGCTCTCAATTTCGCACCTCCTCCAAATGTTAACAGAAATCCTATGCCCAATCATGGTGGGCCCAGGATTAATGCCATAGAAGAGGATCAACCATCTGCACTGATTGACAATGTTGCACAGATTCAAACACCGTTGGCAGAAGTCAAAACTCAACTCTTAAGATGCCAAGTGTTCCCGGGTTGTGGGGCCTGCTGCGAATCGTGCAAAACTGCTATTAATGGTTGTGAGAAGCTAAGGTTTGGCATAGATGGCCTCATCAGAAAGGGAATTTTGCAGATTACCGCAACGACTCCTTCAACAACTCTTTCTTCAGCAACAATGGATTCTCCTACAACATCAACAATCCTTTCTTCAGCAACAATAGATCCTCCTACAACAACAACAACTATCATTCCCACTGATTCATCCATAACTCTAGCAATCACTCCATCCATTATTTCAATAGATCAGAGTTCAGCAACATTTACTTCTACAACATCAACACCCATCTTATCAACGGAAACGCCTACAACACCAGCAAACACTAATGAAGATGTCTCAACGATCACGATCTATTATGACCCAGCAAATGTTCATCCCAACAACAATTTCCAACAACAAACTACAATATCTCCTGTCAGATATCCAGTCACAATCTACCACAACCCGCATACCATCACAGTTCCTTCCGCTGCAGCAATCAGTCCGGTCACCATTATGTTGCCTGGACCTGTTCCTTATGAAAGCAGTAATGCCATACCTTGGCACTATGGCTCTGATCTCTACTGCGACAGAAAGAAGATCACTCTAGATTCAACAACCTCTCCACCACAAGTTGACAATGTTGGGGGAGGCGGAGGCTTCCCCATAAGAGGACGCCTTTTTGCCTCACAAACACCAAGACCCAATACTTAAGCAGAAGTTGCTGCTAAGACAAAAGGGAAGAATGTGGCACTTGAAGAGCTAGTTGTTAAAGAAACTCCGAAGACGTCTTTTGAACAAGAGGTGGACGAGTTCATGATAATAATCTAAAAGAGTGATTACAAAGTGGTGGACCAGCTTCATCAGACACCCTCCAAAATCTCTATATTATCATTGCTAATGTGTTCCGAAGCCCATAGGAATGCACTGTTGAGAGTCCTGCATGCCGGAAGAGATTACGGTTAATCAATTGGAAACAGTGGTTGCAAATGTTAATACCAATCATGGACTGGGCTTCACAAATGTTGATTTAACGACGGAGGGACGCAATCATAACAAGGCTTTACATATCACCTTAGAATGCAAAGGTGTTGTTCTTTCTCATGTGCTCGTAGACACTGGGTCCTCGCTCAATGTCTTGCCAAAGAAGGTCTTGGTGAAGTTGGAATATGATGGTTTGGCATTGCGTCCAAGTAACTTTGTGGTGAGAGCATTTGATGGCGCTAAGAGATCGGTGCTTGGAGAGATTGATTTACCTGTGTTGATCGGCCCACAGACCTTTAAAACTACCTTCTTCGTGATGGACATACAGCCGGCCTACAACTGTCTGTTGGGTAGAACCTGGATTCACGCCGATGGCGCTGTTACATCTACCCTTCACCAGAAGTTAAAATTTAAGTGGGAAGGCTAGATCATCACAATCTGCGGAGAGGAAGACATTTTTGTTAGCCAGCTAGCTACTTACAAGTATATAGAGATGGATGGGGAGATCCAAGAGACTATGAGTCAGGAATTTGAGGCCCTTAACATCAATGAGGCAACTGCTGTATCTGGAACTTCCATCACTTCGTATCAACAGGCCCGGAAGGTTGTTGAAGAGGGTACCGCTCAAGGCTGGGGCAAGCTGCTTCCAGTTGAAAAGAAAGAAGATAAATTCGGGTTGGGTTACAGACCAACTCGACAAGATCAACCAGAGGCTGCAACAGAGCCCAAATTTGTCAGCGGGGGAATGCTAACCTCGGATGCTGTGAACGGTCTGGAAGACGAGGAAGAAGACGAACGCAACCTGGAAAACTAGATACGTCCAAGGATCCCGGGGAACCAAGTCTCAAACTGGTCTTCCCAGGAAATTATAAGAGTTACTCCTGTAGAGTAATTATAATTTCCTGTCTTTAAGCATGCATCAAGTCCTGCACCTTGCCCAAGGTGTCAGGACTCATTTTTTAATCGGGCCATCTTGTATTTTGTGCAAACGATCAATTAATGAATATCAGGACATCTTTTGCAAATGAGTCTCTTTTTCCCGCTCACTGTTTTTCATTTTTCATTTTTTGTACAAAAATAAAATGGCAATGTTTTTTCAAAATAATAACATCATTTTCACTTATTCTAAACAAGATAAAACTGATCACTAAAATGAACAAATCTAAACCCTTGTAGAGAGTGCCCTTCAGACTGCACCGACAACGACACTGCTATGACTTCGACAATCTGATTAATCAAGCCAATGAAGGGGTTGAAGAAGATTATGAGCTACCTGAAGAGCTAGCTAGACTATTAAGGCAAGAGGAGAAGGTTATCACTCCTCATCAGGAGGAAGATGAGACAGTTAATCTTGGTACCGAAGAAGACTTGAAAGAAGTGAAGATCGGGGCCCGTCTGCAAGATTCAGTGAAGGAACAACTTATTGACATGCTGCGAGAGTACGTTGATGTCTTTGCTTGGTCTTATCAAGATATGCCAGGTCTGGATACCGACATTGTTATGCACAAGCTGCCACTAAAAGAAGACTGTCCTCCAGTAAAACAGAAGCTACGCCGTACTCGTCCGGATATGGCCATGAAGATAAAAGAAGAGGTGCAAAAACAGTGGGACGCCGGTTTCCTTGCTGTAACTAGTTACCCGCCGTGGGTTACTAACAATGTACCAGTGCCTAAGAAGGATGGCAAAGTACGGATGTGTGTGGATTACCGGGATCTGAATAGAGCTAGCCTGGAGGATGATTTCCCATTACCTCACATTGATGTATTGGTCGACAACACGACTCAGTTCTCGGTATTCTCCTTCATGGATGGATTTTCAGGATATAATCAGATCAAGATGTCACCTGAAGACATGGAGAAGACAACTTTCATCACACCCTGGGGCATATTCTGTTATAAGGTAATGCCATTCAGACTGAAGAATGTTGGTGCCACTTATCAACGGGCTATGGTAACATTATTCCATGACATGATCCACAAAGAAATTGAATGTTATGTGGATGGCATGATTGCCAAATCCCTCACAGAAGAAGACCACCTAGTAAATCTGTTGAAGCTGTTTATGCGTTTGAGGAAGTACCAGCTGAAGCTAAACCCCAACAAATGCACATTCGGGGTACGTTCTGGTAAGCTGTTGGGGTTCATTGTAAGTGAAAAGGGGATTGAAGTTGACCCTGACAAAGTCAAAGCTATTCAAGAAATGCCTGCACCTAGGACTGAAAAGGAAGTTCAGGGGTTCTTAGGTAGATTGGACTATATATCAAGGTTCATATCTCATCTTACAGCAACCTGTGAGCCCCTGTTCAAATTGTTAAGAAAGGAACAAACAGTCAGGTGGAATGAAGACTGCCAGAAGGCTTTTGATAAAATCAAGGAGTACTTACAAGAACCTCCAATTCTTATGCCTCCAGTTGAAGGAAGACCTCTAATAATGTACCTGACAGTATTAGAAGGATCAATAGGGTGTGTGTTGGGCCAACATGACGAGTCTGGTCGAAAAGAGTATGCAATATACTACCTAAGCAAAAATTTTACCGACTGTGAACAACGTTATTCACTGCTCGAGAAAACTTGTTGTGCTCTAGCGTGGGTTGCTCGCCGACTAAGGCAGTATATGTTGACCCACACTACCTTGTTGATCTCCAAGATGGATCCAGTCAAGTACATATTTGAGAAGCCAACACTTACCGGACGGGTTGCAAGATGGAAAATGATTCTCACAGAATATGACATTCAGTACACATCTCAGAAAGCCATCAAGGGCAGTGTATTGTCTGAATATCTGGCTGAGCAACCCATTGATGATTACCAGCCTATGAGATTTGACTTCCCTGATGAAGACATCATGTTCCTAAAAGCAAAAGATCATGAAGAACCTGTTCACACTGAAGGGCCTGACCCAAAAGAAGAATGGACAATGATGTTTGATGGGGATGTTAATATGAATGGTCGTGGAGTTGGTGCAGTACTTATTACACCTAAAGGAGTTCACATGCCTTTCTCGGCTAAACTCACCTTTAACTGCACTAACAGTGAAGCTGAATACGAAGCCTGTATCATGGGTCTTGAGGAAGCCATTGACCTCAGGATCAAGACTTTAACTGTGTTAGGAGATTCAGCTCTGGTAATCAATAAGACCAACGGTAAATGGTACACTCACCAGGAGCATCTAATTCCATACCGGACTACACGAGGAGATTACTGACTTTCTTCACTGCAGTCAAATTTGAGTATATCCCTCGAGATGAAAATCAGTTTGCAGATGCTCTGGCTACCATTTCCTCCATGATCAAGGTTCAAGCTGCCAACTTTGTGCCTCGGATTTCAGTATCCAGACTTGACAGACCAGTATACGTATTCTCAGTAGACATTTCTAAAGATGACAAGCCTTGGTTCTATGACATCAAATGCTTCTTAGAGGATCAAACATACCCAACCGGGTGCATCATCCAATGATAAGAAGACATTAAGAAGGCTAACTGGTAGTTTCTTCCTGAATGCTAATGGTTCCTTGTACAAAAGAAACTTTGACATGGTACTTCTCAGATGTGTTGATAAGACAGAAGCAGACTTGTTGATGTACGAGGTGCATGAAGGATCTTTCGGTACCCATGCTGGAGGACATGCCATGGCTAAGAAATTATTACGATCAGGTTACTACTGGATCACAATTAATGCAGACTGTTGTGCTTATGCCAGAAAGTGCCACAAATGCCAGATTTATGCGGACAAAGTGCATGTGCCTCTGAATCCTTTGAATGTGATGTCTTCACCTTGGCCCTTTTCCATGTGGGGCATTGATATGATTGGAAAGATCGAGCCGACTGCTTCAAATGGCCACAGATTCATCCTGGTAGCCATTGATTACTTCACCAAGTGGGTTGAAGCAGCTTCATACGCAAACGTCACCAGACAAGTGGTAGTCAGATTCCTAAAAAGAGACATCATCTGTCGATATGGAGTACCCGAGCGAATCATTACTGATAATGGTTCCAATTTGAACAACAAAATGATGGCAGAACTGTGTCGGGACTTCAAAATCCAACATCACAACTCTTCTCCTTACAGGCCAAAGATGAATGGCGCTGTTGAGGCGGCTTACAAGAATATCAAAAAGATTGTGAAGAAGATGGTGGTTACTTACAAAGACTGGCATGAAATGCTACCTTTTTCCTTGCATGGGTACCGTACCTCAATCAGAACATCCACTGGGGCAACACCATATCAGCTTGTGTATGGTATGGAGGCAGTCCTACCTGTTGAAGTTGAATTACCCTCGTTACAAGTACTGATGGATGTCAAGTTAAATGAAGCAGAATGGGTCCGTTCTCGGTACGATCAACTGAATCTGATCGAAGAAAAGAGATTAGCTGCAATCTGTCATGGGCAGTTATATCAGAAAAGAATGAAGAAAGCCTTCGATCAGAAAGTCAGACTTCGAGAATACCAAGTGGGAGATCTTGTGCTGAAAAGACTCCTCCCTCCTCATACAGACCATATGGGCAAGTGGACTCCGAATTACGATGGTCCATTCATAGTAAGGAAGGTTTTCTCCGGTGGAGCACTGATGTTCACTACTATGGATGGTGAAGGTTTCTTATCCCCTATGAATTCAGATGCAGTTAAAAAATACTTCGCATAAAATGACCCGCTGGACATAAAAACAGAATGTAAGTCCAGGCAAAAATAGGGCATCCCGGCGAGTCAAAAACAGAATAAAAGACTCGGGCAAAAATAAGGGAAAATAAAGAAAAATGTATACCCGCTGAGTTGAAAAGCCGCATTGGACAGCTCAGGCAAAAAATGGGTATCCCGGTGGATTGAAAACCCGAAAGGGAGATCCACGCAAAAATAAGGGAATAAGAGAACAACTGCATTTTGAATTCGTCTGTATCACTTACGACATGGCAAGTTTCGAAAGGTTAAAGCATCAGTCATAATCAACCTTCTTCAGAAAGCAAGATGAGAAGAGCGTCAAGGTCATACGAGTCATAGCAAAAGGGAAGCACTAAATCGTCGTCAACATTGCCAGCACCTTTTTGTTTCTCAATTTTGTAACAATCTCCTTATTTCAGGGGATTTGTTTCTTTGACTGTATTTGCCAATTCAGGGCGCACAAATTAATAAAATCAGTGTTTTCAGTCACACTTAGTCTTGTACATTTTATTTTTATTTGCAAAAAAAATGTCTGATATCCTTGATATAACGTTTGCATAAAAACAGATGTGCCTTTCTAATCACATGCTTGCAGGAAATATATTTTGTTACTTCTAGGAATATCTAACCTCGGGATACTGACGTGTTTCTTTGTCATAACAGGATTGCAAGTATTCAGAGCGTAACATGGGGCATGAAAGCATTTCCCCAGCAAAGTTGCCAAATCATTATTTCCTCAGCACATCCTCCAAACAGCACCGGAAATGCTTTCTCCCCATCAGAGTTGCCAGACATCACTTCTCCAGCACATCATCTTCAAGTAGCATCAGGGAATGCTCATTTCCCCAGCTGAGTTGTCATAGTATCATCATCCTCAGCAGGATCCCCATAGAAATCTCTAGGAAGATCGTTCAGTGGTCTTTCCTCCCCCAACAAAGTACTAGACAGGGAACCATCTCCCACAGAGCTCCAGTCTCCTCCCAGAAGAGCAATGTCTGAAGTTCTCACACAACAAAGTGGACGAAAGCTTCCACATCCCCAGCTGGGCTCCTCATTATTAAGATAGGTCAATTAGTGACCTATTTCCCCAAGCAGAGTCGTATATTTTATCAGATCTACCAATGATCTCATCCCCAGCTGGGATATCCTTTCAAGAAAATCAGTCAGAGATCTCCACAGGCAGCGGGATCCGAATCCCGGATCGGTATCTTTTGCATAATCATAGCATTCGCATCATGAATCCCCACAAAGCGTAGCATTCCGTTTAATACGGAGCATTACGGCAAAAATCAAACATATTGCATGATCACAAGTCAGGTTTTGAACCAGTCACCTGTAAATGCCAACAATACCTCATCAACAATATACAAAATACAAAGCGTCCCCTTTGTGCTCTCAAATACAGATACATGCTCTTTTTGATACTTGTTTGTGTCACTGTTACCCAGTAAAGTCGCCAGAACACTTTCTACAAACAAATGCTTATACACAATATGTTTTTCCCGACACTCGTCCGTGTCATCTCATATTTCCCCATAAAAAGCCAAGGCGTCCCCTTTGCGCTCTCCAACACAAGTACATGTTTATATATACTCATTCAACACTCGTCTGTGTCATATCATCCCCCTGCAGATAAGCCACAAGTATCCTTTTGAATACATAAATTTCTATACTCTTTTTGACACCCGTCCATGTCACCATTCTCCAGCATGGTTGCCCAAACACTTATTATAATACACTCTTGTTGACACCCGTCCGTGTCATCCTATCCCACAGACCACCGGATTACCTCTTACACTTATAAGTTCGTAACTTATACGACACCCGTCCGTGTCGTATTCTCCCCAGCAAGTTGAACACTCGTCTGTGTCTCACCAATGTTTTTTTTACTCATACAGATACTCGTCCGTATCTTGTATACACCACTTGTTTCCCCTCAGATTCAATACTCGTCCGTGTTCTTTGTTAACCAGTTGGTACTCGTCCGTACCATCATCTCTGAACATGCGTCAGCGTTGTTTCTACCGATACTCGTCCGTATCGTAGTCCTAAGGATGCTCGTCCGCATCTTTGATCTATACACAGTGCCAAACAGTTATACCTTTTGTTTCTTGGATGTAAGCACTCGTCCGTGTTTACCATTCCCCAGTAAAAAGCAAAACTTCTTTTCTATCTGACATTCGTCCTATGTCATGATACTTTCGGCAGCCGTACCCTGCCAGGTGATCGTCCTTCACCTTTGGATGAACGTCCCTCATCCTTCTCCCAGCAGAGTCTCCATTATTGGAACCCTCTTATATCCGGCATTCGTCCTATGTCGTGATATTTGGCAGCCGTCCCCTGCTAGGTGATCGTCCTTCACCTTCTTGATGATCGTCCTTCATCATTTTATCCGATGACCGTCCCCATCGTTGATCTTGTTATCTGACATTCGTCCTATGTCATGATAAATCCTGAGAGCAGCCGTACCCTGCTAGGTGATCGTCCTTCACCTCTTGATGATTGTCCTTCATCATGCTTATCAGATGGCCGTCCCCATCGTTGACCTTTTCTATCCGACATTCATCCTATGTCGTGATAAAGAGCAGCCGTCCCCTGCTAGGTGATCGTCCTTCACCTTTTGATGACCGTACCTCATCATTTATTTAAGTTTTTCTCTGAAACTGATGGTCGTCCCTATCATTGCCTTTATCTTTAATCCCCAGAGAACATTTTTACTTTGCTTGATGGCCGTCCCCATCTCTTTATTTCCCCAGCATGTCGGTCGTCCCCGTCATTGCTTTATCCCCAGCAGTCGTCCTCTGCTCGATGGTCGTCCTCCATCGCCCGCATTTGATAATCATGCTATACTACCTTTTACAATTTATATCCCTTTTCTTCTTCTCCCCAGTGAGTGCAAATTTCGGACTGTCTTTGGTATTCAACCACAAGTTATCTTGTTTGTCTGTTAAGTCAGGCGCTTACATCCTGCACAACTAACTCATGTTTGAATAGGGGCAGCTGTAAAAACCCCAAATTTTCCCTCACTAAGTTCACACCATGGCTTGTGATCTTTCATATTAGCATAAGTTTAAGCATATCATCTCATATTGCATTTTTGTTTCACTGCATTAGTTCAAGTTCATCTGCATCTAGGGTTTGTGATCTGAGCAATCCAAGGATCCATCTGAGCCACTCCAAAGGCCTCCAAGCATTCCAAGAGAGTCCATACATGTTCAATCATCATTTTATATCCCTCAAAGATCAAGGAAGTCAAAGAATCACAAGAACTGGCAAAGCATGGAAGCAGAGCTAGGGTTTAACTGCACAGATGACCTAAAATTAGGGTTTT
The DNA here is from genome assembly GCA_963966055.1 of Lathyrus aphaca. Lineage (NCBI taxonomy): Eukaryota > Viridiplantae > Streptophyta > Magnoliopsida > Fabales > Fabaceae > Lathyrus > Lathyrus aphaca. The sequence goes on from OZ014522.1 coordinate 184,743,776, forward strand.
GGTTTCAGAGGCCATAACTCCAATTTTTTTGATCATTCTTGTTTCTATTGGTCTCAATATGTTATAAGGATCATTTGTACCAAGTTTGATGAAGAAATTCATTGTGGAAGTCATCTGTTCATTGGGTAACCTCTTGAGCAAGTCAGAGCAAAATCAGGGCATCTGAGACCCCCAACAATTGAACCAAAGTGGATTTTTCATCAAATTGAAGTTATATGATCTTTATTTGATCATTGAAGTTCTTGGAAGTTCACAAAATTGAAGAAAAGTGAGCTAAACCAAAAGTTGCCAAAAATGGAAATGACTTGTAATGTAAACTTTCCATTTTGGGAAAGTTTTTCAACCTCCTCTTTCTCAACCAAAAATGCTTCAAATGAAAAATTATTGGTCATGAAAGTTGTAGATTGGATCATTCCCTTTTCAAAAAGTACAAGAACAAGATCTAATTCATTTTGGAACTCAAGTTATGGCTTGTCAAAGTTGGCAAAAATCACAAATTTCAAGAATGCACCAAAGAGGGATTTTTGCAAAACCTTTTGCCAAGCTATTTTGTGACTTCAAACACACTTCTAAGCATCATCCAAACATTGTGAAATGTCTAAAACTCAGAATTGCCCAAAGAATCTCAAGTTTTCATGCCTTGCCCATGAAGAAATCTCAAAAGGGCCAAACTTTGTCAAAATTGCAAAACACCCCATAACTTATTTCCCACATGCTGAATTGCCTCAAAGTGAATTCCATGGACCTCCTTGATCCTTGCTGAACCAGACACCCCATTGTATCACCTCTGAACCAGACCATACCTCAAGGACAAGAACTTTTGAATTTTTTGCATGAAGGCCATACCAATCACAATAGGGCACAACCACTCCACATACCTATCACAAGTTGATATGTGGATCAAACCCAAGCCATAACACACAAGAACATAGCCTGAAACCTCAGCATTCTCAAGTTCACAAAAATCATCCCTCTTGCATTTTCCTTCGAAACACACAACACACTTGCTCAATCTTCAAACAAACACCACCATTCATTTCTAAATCAATCACTGATCACAAACCACCCACCAAAACAGCCAAGAACACACCAAAAGCAAAATACGATTTTCTGACCAGTGGAGTACAAACTCACAAACCAACCTTCCTCAAAGCTCTCCAAGCATCAAAGCTTCTTCAGGGAGGTCATTGGAGGCATTTTGCACCAAGGAAGCAGCCAGAAAGCTCAAGAGTTGAAAGCTCCACCTCAGGTAGCCATTCGAATTAATTTTTCAAGAACCTTTATTTTATGTTACTAAATGATTAAGCAAGTTCCCCTGAGTACACTGAACTTGTTATTTTTGAAAATGATGAAGAAATGAGAATGTATTGCTTGTCTGAAATTTTTGCCATATTTATGTTCTTCTTCGAATCAAGAGATTGAGTGAAAAGAAATGAAGTTTGAGGGTGGATTTGATCTTAGGGGAGTGAAAGGAGTGAATCTGGAGCTTTAGAGCTCCAGAATGTGCCTAGGGAAGAAGTTGAGGATTTTCAGGTGAGGATCTAGCCGGAGAAGATGACCGGAGGTCTTCTCCGGCCACCTGAAAGTCATTAGTGAGATAATTAGGGTTAGGGCTAGGTTTGAACGTGGACCATCAGATTTCCCCTTCCCGCGTGAGATGAGTGGCTGAGATTAGTTGATTAACTTAATTTCTAGATTATTTATTTAATTAAATAGGATTAATGAAGTTTGAATGTGGGCCTTTAGATCTGGCGCGCAGTCAACCAGTCTAAACCCAGAATCAATCCTGGCCCTTCCCTCTGCATACTTCTCATTTATTTTAATTTTATTTCATTTTTCTCATTTTATTTTGCACATTTTATTTAAAATAGTTAGAAAATCCCAAAAATATTTTCATTCAGCATTTTAATTCCAAATAATTTTCTCAACCCAAAAATATTTTTATTTTTATTTTTTGCATTAAAAAATCATTTTTTAGACATTTAATTGTTTATTTTAATTAATTAATGAAAATTAATTAATTAAAATATCATTTAGGTTTCTAAAAAATCCCAAATAATTCATATTGCATCTTTAAACATTTAGAGACATTGTCATACCATCCACACAAATTTATTCTTGGTTTTGAATCATTTTGACATTTTTTCTTTGAATTTAGGGTTCATAAAATCCCATTTTTGAACCCTAACTTCAAGAATTATTTTCTGCCTAACCAAGAATGGTATGACCATGGTTCTTTTTGCATTGATATTCATTTGAAATGTATTTTCTAACATAATTTTTTCATGAATTTCTACTTCCTTTTTGAATTGATTGGCATTTTTTCCCTTTAGGTACCTTAAAACCCTAGAAAACATAGAAAAATCATAAGTCCCTTATGTCGCTCCCCGATAAATGAAACAGGGTCAAATAAAGGTACAGACGCAAACGGTCGGCGAAGGGAACAGTGAGAACACACAGCCGTGAACTCACTGGAGAATGAATAGAGTCGCCAGCTAGGCATTTTTATCCCGGAGGAAAGGCAATGCTGCATAGGCCTAGAAAAAGATATGGATAAGACGGTTGCGAACCAGAGAGACTGAGAAAGGGGGTTGGTTACAACCTGGGAAGGTGTTAGCACCCAGATTGTCCGCCGTACTCGACGGGATCCACGCTTAAAAGATTTGTGTTTTAAAGGGGTAGTGTCAGTGCAATTTGTGTGCAAAAGAGAGCTGGAAAGGATGTACAGGTGTCAGTGTAAAAGAAGTGAAGTGTGATATATATGCAGTGTCAGTGTAAGGAAAGGGTATGCTCATGATCATGAGGCTTGAAGAATAATGCTGAAAGGAGGGGGAATGCACAGAGACTTTTGTTCGATAACTGTTAAGTTATGCCTACGTATCCTCTCGTGCAATGAGGAAGTCAGAACACCGTAGTTCGACCCAAAGAGACTGAAAGATGAATTGACTTGTGAACTGCTTACTTGCCTATGCTCAAGTGTATGATCTGTCTGGCACAGATGCTAACTGTCTTGCATTAGACGGAAGAAGCAAGTTCTCGTTTGTGAGTGAGTGAGATGAGAAAAGAATCCCGAAGGAGACGATTATTGTTTGTTTTTGTGTTTTCAGTCTTTTATTGCTTTTGGATTTGTCATAGGTTAATGAGCTTAAGCCTAAACTAGTGGATTTAGTAAACTCATCACATCTTCCCTCTGATTAGGGGTAATGAGAGTACCTTAAGTGTGAAGTCAGATTCTCACACTTAATCACCTTTGGTGTAGGATTAAGATCATTAACCTACTTGTGATTATTTAGATGTTTTTTTGGTGTTTTTGTTTAGTGTTGAGTAATGAGGTTAAGCCATAATCAAGGATTAAACAAACTCATTACACCATCCTAAAAGAAGGATAATAGATGAGAATGTTTAAGCTGAGGAAAGCTCCTCAACTTAATCCATGATTAGGGATTAAACTCATGACAAAACAAGCCTTTATGGAGTGGATTTTAGTTAATGATATGATGAAGAAGTGAATTTTATGATTTGTAAGACAACTTGAGGGGGACTTGTCCATTAACACTAGGGTTAGTCCTTCTTAACCAGTTAAGGAAGAATTAGAACCCTAATGCAAGGCCCAAGTTACAAGTGTGATGTCTTGATGATTATTAGATGGATTGATTAGAGGAGTTAAACACATTAAGGGTTTAACACTTAGGATTAAAGTTATACACTCCATCCTAAGAGAAGGATGCAGGCATAAGCTTAATCACAAAGCCTTAAAGCCTTTAGGGTTTAGTCCCTGATTATGAGGTGAGAAGAGAAGACTCAAAGAGAGACACAAAGGTAAAACTAAGAGGGGAGACTAACCAAAACCCTAATCATTGTCATGCTTGGTTGTTCCTAAGGTTTGTGAGGTTAAACAAGAAAGATCTTCAATGGAACCACCAGGAAGCAGATGAAAGGATCAAGAGAAGCAAAGCAACTTGCTTCATTCAAGAAGTCAAGTCACTTGAAGAAGGAAAGTGGGAAGGAGAAGAATGAGCAAGCTCAAACTCAAACACAAATAGAAAATGCAGCAATGGATGCAAGAGAGATGAAAAGAAAAGTTATGAGAAGTGAAGGCAAATTCACTTCTCAGATTCACTTACCACCTGAAATGTTAGAAAAGAAATGCAATGCAATGCAAAATGAGATGAGATGATATGATGATAAACAAAACCAGAAGCATGTTAATGATGATAATGATGCCATGGAGTGCTACAAACATGAGGCAAGGCATGGAGATGTTCATACAAGGTCATGGATGCATATGATGCAAGCTTAGAAGCATGGATACACATGAAAAGTTATGAAATGCACATGGCATACAACATGGCAAATACATGATGCAATGATCAAACATGCTTTCAATATGTCTTATGATGTCAAATGAATCAAATGGATGCTTGAAATGTCATGGCAAGTCATGTTATGCAAGAGAATGCAAGATGGGTGCATATGGAAGCCCAAATTAGGGTTTATGAACCAAACATCAAACAAAAACCAAAACCAGAAGCAAACAACATTATAAAAAATGGAAAATGCCACACAAAGGACCCCTAATCTTATACTAAACCAATGTCCAAAGGGGAGGTCTCAACTCTTAACCAATTTTAAGTTATGAATTTCTAAGATTTTAGGGTTTTTTAGGGTTTCTAAACAAGAAAATTATCAAACAAATGGAAAATGAAAGATCAAATCATGGCATTTTTACCTCAAAAACTACATGCTAAACACAATGCAATGCAAGAAGGATCAATGTCCAACTCTTCATAGATAGGCAGAAATGATTTTTTGAACTTAGGATCAAAATAATGCACAAAAATGATTTTAATTCAATGAAAAATTCTCAAAATGCATCAAGATCAAAAAAGAAATTTGGTTTGAAGGTTGGACAATGTTCCTAAATGTCTTAGAATATTTCATGAATTTTTTGGTGATTTTTAAATACCTAAAAGTATTTTTAATAAATTAATTCTCATTAATCAATTAAAAATAATCTTTCAAATATTTAAAAATACTTTTTTAATGATAAAAATGAAAACAAAAATATTTTTGTGTCATAAAAATTATTAAAACTCTTGAGAAAAAGTTTCATAATTTTTAAGACATTTTTACTATTTTAAATAAATTATGCAAAACAAATGAAAAGAAAATGAATTTAAATGAATTTTAAATGAATTAATGAGAAGTCAGCTAATCCTAGGGACCAGATTCAAAGTTACACGCGCGGGAGTTGACTTGGCGCCAGATCTTACGGCCAGAATTCAAATTTCACTAATCAATGCTTATGCCCTAATCTCGCCGTTAAACACTTTCAGATGACCGAAACAGTGTTCCGGTCATCTTCTCCGTTCACCCCAAACCTCAAACTCACTCCATACGCATCTAAAATGAATTCTAAGAACACAGAAATGATTCCCACAAGCTCACGATTCAAAACCCCCACTCAAAACAAATTTATCATTCACGAAATGGCTGAATCGAAGCAAACAAAAACTAGGGCAGGAAAGTTTCAGGAAGCAATTAAATCCTCAATTCATCACCATTTTCGAAACTAAAAGCATATTCATGATCAGGAAGACATATAGAACAAGTTTAGAACTTAAAAATCCATTTCTGGAAAAAAAGTTCTTGAGCTACCTGAGATTCGAAGCTTTCACTCTGATGACTTTCTGACCTCCCCTCTTGGTGTAATCCACTCCACTTGACCCTCTGGTGATGCTTGAATGCTTTGGAGAAGTTTATGCTGGCTGGATGAAGAGTTTGTGAAGCTTTCTGCTCAAGCTCAGTTGGAAATGGCAATGGTGATTCAGGCAGTTTCAGGCCAATGTAGGTGGTTGTTTGTGGTCCAGATGATGAGTGGAGAAGGTCTATGGAGTTTGTTTTGATGTTTGTGAGCTGTGGAGAGAGTTTCGAATGAAACTGCAAGTTGGAGTGAAAATGGTGCAGAGGGGTTACAGCTTGTTTTAGGCCTGGTTCTTGGCTGGTTTCTACTCAATGGAACATGGTGAGGTGCTTGGTGAAAATGGTTTGGGTGTTTTCTGGCTGGGCAGAGAGATTCGAAGCAGTTTGCAAAAAGGAGTGAGTTTGTATGTGTGTTGTTAGGGCATGTTTCAGCTTGGCCTCTTGATATCTTTTGCTTGCCAAAGGATATTGTATTTTAATCCCATAGGTCAGATGATTTGACATGGCCTATAGTGATTGGTAAGTTTGCTTTTGCTCAAAGTCCACCTTTTGTGTAAGAGAAGTATGGCTTGGTTCTAGGCTTAGTACAAGGCATGGGCTGCGCAGCAAGGGTGAGGGGAAAGGCTAGCCAAGGTCAGCATCCAAGGTTGCAAGTTGTAGGGAGTGTGATCATGAGTTTTGCAAGTTGTTGCTTTATGGTTCACATGTGATTTCCTTATCCCACAAGCCATAATACATGAGCATTCTTGGTTCAATTCTGATTTTTATGACTTAAAGAATGTTTGTGTCATGGTTTGAAATGAACTAGAGGTTACAAAAGGCATTGGTTCATGGTTTTGCAAAATTCACATTTGAAGCATGCCTTGAAAATCAATGATTTTTGCTAACTTTGTCACACCATAACTTTTGATCCAAGAAGAATTTGATCATGTTCTTGTACTTTTTGAAAAGGGAAAAATGTATTCTACAACTTTCATGACCAAAGTTTTTCCATTTGAAGCATTTTTGGATCAAAAAGCAAGGCTTGAAAAATGACCTAAAATGACATATTCTTGAAAAGTCAACTATGCCCAAAAAGTCAACATTTGCAAAAACTCCAAATTCTTGATTTTTGTGAACTTCAACCTTCTTCCATGATCAAATAAAGATCATATACACTCAAAATGATGAAGATCAACCATTGGTTGGGTCATTGGGGGCCTCAGATGCCCTGATTTTACATTGACTTGTCCAGAAAGTCAACCCTTGATCAGATGACTTCCCCATGGAATTTCTTCATGAAAATTGATATGCATACTCCCTATACCATATAGAGACCAATGGAAACAAGAATGACAAAAAAATTTGGAGTTATGGCCTCTGAAACCAAAACCCTAATTTTAAGTCAACTATGCAGTCAAACCTGGCTCTGCATCCACTCAAACCCTAGTTCTTGTGATTCTTTTGCAATCTTGACCTTGAGATGGTGTAATATGATATAAGAACACACATGAACCCCTTTGAAATGATTGGTGGCCTTTGGAGTGGCTCAGGAGCTCTTGGATTGCTCAGCTCACAAACCCTAGGTGCAGATGACTTTGAATCTATGCAGTGACTCAAAATGAGATATGAGATGATATGATTGTGTTTATGCATATGAAATGATCACAAGCCATGGGGTGAATGGGTGAGGGCAAATTTGGGGTGTTTACAGCTGCCCCTATTCAATCATGAGTTAGCTGTGCAGGATGTAAGCAACGGCTTAACAGGCAAACAAGATAACTTGTGGTTGAATACCAAAGACAGTCCAAAATTTGCACTCACAGAATGAAGAATAAAGTACATTGTAAAGTATGGGCGACGGAGGACGACCATCGAGCAGAGGACGACTGCTGGATAAAGAGCAATGACGGGGACGGCCGACATGCTGGGGAAAGTGCTGAAAATAAAACAATGACGGGGACGGCCGACATGCTGGGGATAAAAGTAAAGCCAAGACGGGGACGGCCGACTAGCTGGGGAAAAAAGGTAAAGCTAAGACGGGGACGGCCGACTAGCTGGGGAAAAATAAAATTATGATGGGGACGGCCATCAAGATAAAGTAAAATTCTCTGGGAGTTAATGAAACATGACGGGGACGGCCATCAAGTTCATAAAGTAACCAACGATGGGGACGGCCATCGGGCTAAAAAGAAAAGGGACCACGACGGGGACGGCCATCGGGTTAAAGAATAAATGAAATAAACAGATGATGGGGTACGGCCACCAAAGGTGAAGGACGATCACCTAGCAGGGGACGGCTGCTCTGTTGGGAATAAAAGAAGTATGATGGGGACGGCCATCAAAGGTGGAGGACGATCACCTGGCAGGGTACGGCTGCCGAAAATGTCAACGATGGGGACGGCCATCGGATAAAAGGTCAACGATGGGGACGGCCATCGGACGAGCATGATGGAAGACGACCATCAAGAGGTGGAGGACGACCACCTAGCAGGGGACGGCTGCTCTCAGGGTTTCTCATGACACAGGACGAGTGCCAGATAACCAACAATCAACAATGGGGACGACCATTGGATAAAATGATGAAGGACGATCATCAAGGGGTGGAGGACGACCACCTAGCAGGGGACGGCTGCTAAAATCAACGATGGGGACGGCCATCGGATGAGCATGATGGAGGACGACCATCAAGAAGTGGAGGACGACCACCTAGCAGGGTACGGCTGCTCTCAGGGTTTATCATGACACAGGACGAGTGTCAGATAAGAAGAAGATTTGCTTTGTAGACGATCTACTGGGGAATAGTAAACACGGACGAGTGTTTATATCCAAGAAACAAAAGGTATAAGTGTTTGGTATTGTGTATAGATTAAAGGTGCGGACGAGCATCCTTAAGACTACGATACGGACGAGTATCGGGTAGAAACAAATACTGACGCGTGTTCAAAGATGATGATACGGACGAGTATCAACTGGTTAACAAGGAACACGGACGAGTGTTGAATCTGAGAGGACTCTTCTGGGGAATGATAGACACAGGCGAGTATCTATATTCAGTAAGACAAAGTGTTTGACGCAGTGTATGGATCAAAGATGCGGACGAGCATCCTTAAGACTATGATACGGACGAGTATCATGTAGAAACAAACGCTTGACGCATGTTCTGAGATGATGGTACGGACGAATACCAACTGGTTAACAAAGAACGCGGACGAGTGTTGACTCTGAGGGGATTTGAGTAGTGTATAGAAGATACGGACGAGTATCTGTATGAGTGTAACATGAGTAGTAAGAATGGTGTATTGTATAGATGAGTATTTATCTGCTGGGGAGAGTGACACGGACGAGTGTCAAAGGGAGAAGAGTATAGCATGTACAAAGTGTTTAGGTGACTGCGCTGGGGATATGACACGGACGGGTGTCAAAGAGAAAAGAGTGTAATATGGACAAGTATCTGATATACAAAGTGTAGGCGACTGCGCCGGGGATATGACACGGACGGGTGTCGAGAAGGTGTATGTAAGCATATGTGAGTGCAAAGAGGATGTCTTTGGCCTTCTGCTGATTTGACACGGACGGGTGTCAGAATGAGTATCTGTAATATGGGTGATCTTGTTCGTAAAGAGTGTTCAGGCGACCTGATTGGGGAGTGGTGACACGGACGGGTGTCCAAAATGAGTATATACTGGTGTTTGTGATTTGTGAGGCAGCTGTTTTTGCTGGGACTCTGGTGGGGACTCTGGGGGAAAGTATTCGGCATTCTGATGAATGGTTACTGGTTACAAGTGCTGATTCAAATCATGGCTTGTGATTATGCTATGCGTTGGATTTTTGCCGTAATGCTCCGTACTAGCCGGAATGCTACGCTTTGTGGGTGAATATGATGCAAATGCTATGATTGTGCAAAGATACCAAACCGGGATCCGGGTCCCACTGCTGCGAAGATCTCTGGCCGATCCACTTGAAATAGACATCCCAGCTGGGGATGAGATCATTTGGTAGATCTGACGAGATGCTATCTGCTTGGGGATATGGGTCATCGATAGACCTATCCTTATAAATGAGAGACCCAGCTGGGGTTTGTAGAAGCTTTCTTCAATCTGTTGTGATCTCCTTCATGCGTTGCTTTTCCGGATAGAGGCTGAGGATTCTGTGGGGAGATGGTTCCCTGACTTTGTGTATTTCGGCTGAGGGCAAGATGGCAACTCGGCTGGGGATAAAGAGAGATCATTGAGAGACCTCCCTAGGGATTCTGTTGAAGAGGATCCTGACTCAGTCGGGGATATGGGCGTCTTCCGTGATGCCTGACAACTCTGATGGGGATAGGTAATAGGTGACAACTCAGCTGGAGAAAGTAATGAGAGGCAACTCAGCTGGGGAAGAAGCAACTCAGGTGCTAAGACTGAGCGAGTATTGATTTGGCAACTTCGCTGGGGAAATGGGCACCTTCCAGTGCCTCGTGGAAGATAGACCGAGTTGATAATGATCTGCCAGCTTGCTGAGGGTGAAGCTTTCATACCCTAAGCTGTGCCCTGGATACCTGCACTCCTGCAAAGATAAGGAAACGCGCAAATGGTCCCGAGGTATCCCTTACCGGATTCCGTCATAGGAGTTAGACATTCTTGAGAGTAAGTACACTTCCTGTAAGCATGCGTTTTTGTTATTATTATTATTTTTTCTCAGAGAAAAACATCTGTACTCATGCGAATAGTTTTTTAGAGACATCAGACATTCTTTGCAAATAAAAATGTTCAAGACGAAACATGACTGAAAAATCTGATTTTATTAATTCATATGCCCTGAATTGGCAAGATACAGCCAAGGAAACAAATCTCCTAAAATGAAGAGATTGTTACAAATTGAGAAACAAAATGTTGGCAGTGTTGATGACTCTTTAAGGAGTTTCCTCTTCCACTATGACTCGTATGACTTTTTGACGTTCTTCTCATCTTGCTTTCTGAAGAATGTTGATTCTGATTGAAGCTTGGTCCTCTCGAAACTTACCAAGTTGTAGGTGATACAGACGAATTCAGAATGCAGTTGTTCGCTTGTTCCCTTATTTTGCATGGATCGCCCTTTCGGGTTTTCAATCCATCGGGATACCCATTTTTGCCTGAGCTGTCCAATGCGGCTTTTCAACTTAGCGGGTGTACATTTTTTGTTTATTTTCCCTTACTTTTGCCCGAGTCTTTTATTCTGTTTTTGACTCGCCGGGATGCCCTATTTTTTCCTGGACTTACATTCTGTTTTTATGTCCAGCGGGTCGTTTTACGCGAAGTATTTTTTAACTGCATCTGAATTCACAGGGGATGGGAAATCTTCACCATCCATGGTGCTGAGCATCAGTGCTCCACCGGAAAAAACTTTCTTCACCACAAATGGTCCTTCATAGTTTGGAGTCCATTTGCCCCTGTGGTCTGTATGAGGAGGGAGGATTCTTTTCAGCACAAGATCTCCCACTTGGTACTCTCGGTGCCTGACTTTCTGATCGAAGGCCTTCTTCATTCTCTTTTGATATAACTGCCCATGACAGATTGCAGCCAACCTTTTCTCTTCAATCAGACTCAGTTGTTCGTATCGGGACCTAACCCATTCTGCTTCGTTCAGTTTAACATCCATTAGTATTCGTAGAGAGGGTAATTCAACTTCAACTGGTAGGACTGCTTCCATACCATACACAAGTTGATACGGTGTTGCCCCAGTGGATGTCCTGATTGACGTGCGGTACCCATGCAAGGCAAACGGTAGCATTTCATGCCAGTCTTTGTAGGTGACTACCATCTTCTGCACAATCTTCTTGATATTCTTGTTTGCTGCCTCAACAGCGCCATTCATCTTTGGCCTGTAAGGAGAAGAATTGTGATGTTGGATCCTGAAGTCCCGGCACAGCTCTGCCATCATTTTGTTGTTTAGATTGGAACCATTATCAGTAATGATTCGCTCGGGAACTCCGTACCGACAGATGATATCTCTTTTCAGAAATCTGGCTACCACTTGTCTCGTGACGTTTGCATATGAGGCTGCTTCAACCCACTTGGTGAAATAGTCGATGGCGACCAGGATGAATCTGTGGCCGTTTGAAGCAGTTGGCTCGATCTTGCCAATCATATCAATGCCCCACATGGAAAAGGGCCATGGTGAAGACATCACATTCAAAGGATTGGGAGGCACATGCACCTTATCTGCATAGATCTGACATTTGTGGCATTTTCTGGCATAGGCACAACAGTCTGCATCCATTGTGATCCAGTAATAACCTGATCTTAGCAACTTTTTAGCCATGGCATGCCCTCCAGCATGGGTACCAAAAGATCCTTCGTGCACTTCATGCATCAACAAGTCTGCTTCTGTCTTATCAACACATCTGAGGAGTACCATATCAAAGTTCCTCTTATATAAAGACCCATCAGTGTTCAGAAAGAAACTACCAGCAAGCCTTCTCAAAGTCTTCTTATCATTGGAAGATGCCCTAGGTGGGTATGTTTGATCCTCCAAGAAGCATTTAATGTCATGGAACCAAGGCTTATCATCTTTAACAACATCTGCTGCGAACACATATGCTGGTCTGTCAAGCCTGGATACTGAAATCTGAGGTACAAAGTTGGCAGACTGAACTTTGATCATGGATGAAACGGTTGCCAGAGCATCTGCAAACTGATTCTCGTCCCGAGGGATATACTCAAGCTTGACCGTTGTGAAGAAGGTCAATAACCTCCTTGTATAATCCCTGTAAGGTATCAGATGGTCCTGGTGGGTGTACCATTTGCCATTGGTTTGATTGATTACCAGAGCTGAATCTCCGAATACGGTCAATGTCTTGATCCTGAGGTCAATGGCTTCCTCAAGACCCATAATGCAGGCTTCGTATTCAGCTTCGTTGTTAGTGCAGTTGAAAGTGAGTTTTGCCGAGAAAGGCATGTGAACTCCTTTAGGTGTAATGAGTACTGCGCCAACACCACGACCATTCATGTTAACAGCCCCATCAAACATCATAGTCCATTCTTCTTCCGGGTCAGGCCCTTCAGTGTGAACAGGCTCTTCATGATCTTTTGCTTTAATGAACATGATGTCTTCATCAGGGAAGTCAAATCTCATAGGCTGGTAGTCATCAATGGGTTGCTCAGCAAGATATTCAGACAATACACTGCCCTTGATGGCTTTTTGAGATGTGTATTGGATATCGTATTCTGTGAGGATCATCTGCCATCTTGCAACCCGTCCGGTAAGTGCTGGCTTCTCAAATATGTACTTGACTGGATCCATTTTTGAGATTAACAGGGTAGTGTGGGTCAACATATACTGTCTCAGTCGGCGAGCAGCCCACGCTAAAGCACAGCAAGTTTTCTCGAGCAGTGAATAACGTTGTTCACAGTCGGTAAACTTTTTGCTTAGGTAGTATATTGCATACTCTTTTCGACCAGACTCGTCATGCTGGCCCAGCACACACCCCATTGACTCTTCTAATACTGTCAGGTACATTATCAGAGGTCTTCCTTCAACTGGAGGCATAAGGATCGGAGGCTCTTGTAAGTACTCCTTGATTTTGTCAAAAGCCCTCTGGCAGTCTTCGTTCCACCTGACCGTCTGTTCTTTCCTTAACAGCTTGAACAAGGGTTCACAGGTTGCTGTAAGGTGAGATATGAACCGTGAGATGTAGTTCAATCGTCCTAAGAAACCTCGAACTTCTTTTTCTGTCTTCGGTGCAGGCATCTCTTGGATGGCTTTGACTTTATCAGGGTCAACTTCAATCCCTTTCTCGCTTACAATAAAGCCCAGCAGCTTACCAGATCTCACCCCGAATGTGCATTTGTTGGGGTTCAATTTCAGTTGGTACTTCCTCAGACGCTTGAATAGTTTCAGCAGATTTACCAGGTGGTCTTCTTCTGTGAGGGACTTGGCAATCATGTCATCCACATAGCATTCGATTTCCTTATGGATCATATCGTGGAATAATGTCACCATAGCCCGTTGATACGTGGCACCCGCATTCTTCAGTCCGAATGGAATCACTTTGTAACAGAACGTGCCCCAGGGTGTGATGAAGGTTGTCTTTTCCATGTCTTCAGGTGACATCTTGATCTGATTGTATCCCGAAAATCCGTCCATGAAGGAGAATACCGAGAACTGAGCCGTATTATCCACCAATACATCAATGTGAGGTAATGGGAAGTCATCTTTCGGGCTGGCTCTGTTCAGATCCCGGTAGTCAACACACATCCTTACTTTGCCGTCTTTCTTAGGCACAGGTACTATGTTAGCAACCCACGGTGGATAGCTAGTTACAGCAAGGAACCCGGCGTCCCATTGCTTTTGTACCTCTTCCTTGATTTTCATAGCCATGTCTGGACGAGTACGGCGTAGTTTCTGTTTAACTGGCGGGCATTCTTCTCTCAAAGGCAGCTTGTGCGTGACAATGTCAGTGTCCAACCCTGGCATATCTTGATAAGACCAAGCAAACACATCCACATACTCTTGAAGCAGGTCAATCAGTTGTCTCTTCACTGAGTCTTGCAGGCAGGCCCCGATTTTAACCTCTTTCACGTCTTCATCTGTACCTAGATTGATCACTTCAACCTCCTCCTGGTGAGGAGTAATAACCTTTTCCTCTTGTCTCAACAACCTGGCTAGCTCTTCAGGAAGCTCATATTCTTCATCAACCCCTTCATCAGCTTGATTGATTGGATTGTCAAAGTCATACGAAGTCATAGCCGTGCTGTTGTCGGTGCAGTCTGAAAGGCACTCTCTGCAAGGGTTTAGATTGTTCATTTTAGTGATCGATTTTAATCTTGTTTAGAAAAGTGAAATGAAGTTGTCATTTTGAAAACATTGCCATTTATTTTTTGTACAAAAAGAAAAATGGAAAAATAGTGAGTGGAAAAGAAAAAGCCTCATTTGCAAAAAGATGTCTGATATTTCATTGATTAATCTTGTTTGCACAAAAAGTACAGATGGCCCGATTACAAAATGAGTCTTGTCATCTTGGGCAAGATGCAAGACTTTGATGCATGCTGAGACACAGGAAATAATAATTACTCTGCATGAGTAACTCTTATAATTTCCTGGGAAGACCAGTTCGAGACACTGCTCCCCGGGACCTTTGGACGAATCCAGCTTTCCAGGTTGCGTTCCTCTTCCAGCTCGTCTTCCAGACAGTTGATAGCATCAGGGGTAAGCATTCCCCCACTCACGAAATTGGGCTCTTTCGCAGCCGCTGCTTGACCTTGTTGAGTTGGTTTGTAACCCAACCCAAACCTATCCTCTTTCTTCTCCACCGATAGCAGTTTGCCCCAGCCTTGGGCGCTTCCTTCCTCAACAACCTTCCGGGCTTGTTGGTATGATGATATTGAAGTACCAGGTACAGCAGATGTTTCATTCACATTCAAGGCTTCAAACCCCTGGCTCATTGTTTCATGGATCTCCCCATCCATTTCAATGTACTTATAAGTAGCCAGGTGGCTGACAAAAATGTCCTCCTCTCCACAGATTGTAACGATTTGACCCTCCCACTCATATTTTAACTTCTGGTGAAGGGTAGAGGTTACGGCGCCAGCGGCGTGAATCCATGGTCTACCCAATAAACAGCTGTAGGCAGGCTGTATATCCATCACGTAGAAGGTAGTTTTGAAGGTCTGCGGGCCAATCGTTATGGGCAATTCAATCTCTCCCAGAACCGATCTCTTTGAACCATCAAAGGCTCTCACCACCAGGTTGCTGGGTCTCAATGCCAATCCGTCATATTCTAGCTTCACCAGGGCCTTCTTAGGTAAGACATTGAGGGATGACCCCGTGTCCACCAGCACATGGGAAAGGACAACACCTTTACATTCCATGGTTATGTGCAAGGCTTTGTTGTGGTTGCGGCCTTCCGTTGTCAAATCAGTATTGGTGAACCCTAGTCCGTGACTAGCATTAACATTTCCAACTACAGCTTCTAGCTGATTGACAGTGATCTCTTCAGGCACGTAAGCTGCGTGCAAGACTTTGAGTAGCGCATTCCGATGGGCTTCGGAGCACATAAGCAATGATAGGATTGAGATCTTGGAAGGTGTCTGATGAAGCTGATCCACTACTTTATAATCACTCTTTTTGATGATTCGCATGAACTCATCAACCTCTTGATCGAATGGGGTTTTCAAAGCTTCTCTAACAGCTTGATCTTCCTGCACAGGGCTCTTCCCTTTTGCCTTGGCAGCAGCTTCTGCTTCGGCGGTGGGTTTCTGAATTTGTGGAGCGAAAAGACGTCCGCTTCGAGTGAAGCCTCCGCCTCTTCCCACATTGTCTACTTGTGGTGCAGGGGTTGATGATTCAAAAGTGATTCTTTGTCCTTCACAGTACAGGTCAGAGCCGTAATGCCAGGGGATAGCATTACTGCTTTCATAGGGTACTGGTCCAGGCACCGTGATAGTGACTGGACTGACTGCAGTTGTGGAAGGAATCGTGATAGTCTGCGGATCGTAATAAATCGTGACCGGTGCTCTGATGGGAGCAGCACCTTCTGAGTTGTAGGCAGAGTTGCTTTCAGGATCATAGAAAATTGTGACAGTTGAGACATCTTCATGATTTGTTGCTGGTGTTGTAGGAGACATTGGTGGAAGAATGGATGTTGTTGTTGTAGGAGTTTCAAAATGGAGTGGTGCTGGAGTTGTAGAAGGAACATTTGTTGATAACTGATCAGTTGAGATAATAGATGAAGTATTTGTTGATGAAACCGAAGAATTGTCAGGAACAATGGTTGTTGCAGTTGTAGGAGGTTCTGAAACCGTTGCCGATGAGATTGCTGGATTTGTTGGAAATGATGTGGTGATCTGGAGTTGGCCGCTCTGAATAAGACTATCTATGCCATTCCTCAGGTTATCGCACCCATTTACTGAGATATTGCAGTAAGCACACCCCAACTCACACCCCGGGAACATTTGACATTCCAGGAGTTGAGCCTTGATTTCTACCAACGGTGTCCGGATCTGACCCACACTGGCTATTAAATAAGACGGCTTGTCTTCTTCAATAGCGTTAATTCTGGGACTACCGTGGGTTGGCATGGGGTTCTTATTGACATTGGGTGGTGGTGCGAAATTCAGGGCCTTAGAGTCTACCAGGTCTTGTACCTTCATGTGCAGAGCTCTGCACTTTTCTGTACTGTGGCCAGGTGCGTTTGAATGGAAGGCACATCTGGCGTTGGAGTCATAGTTCCTGGGTAGACTGTTGGGATCTGGAGGTGCCAGCGTCCTTAGCTCAACTAGGTTGAGTTTCAGGAGTTGTGGCAGCAATGTAGCATATGGCATAGGGATCGGATCGATCACTCTAGTAGCTTGAGATGGCCTTTGTTGGAATGGCCTTTGCTGGTTGTTGTTGTTGGTGTTGCTGTTGTTGTAATTTCTCGGAGGATACTGATTCTGTTGATGGTACTGAGGTTGTTGTTGATAGTTTTGTTGCGGAGGTTGATAGACTGGTTGAGGATGAGCTGGAGTGGGAATGGTGACTGCTGCCACTGATCTGTGAACATATTGGGGCCTGCCCCTGTTGGTGTGGATGGCATTGGTCTCGCCAGTTCTTCTTGGGCCTGCAAAAGGCTTTCTTGTACTACTGGACGAGCTTGCACCGTTGTCTGAGATCTTACCCATCTTTAACAGGCTCTCAATTCTCTCCCCGGCTATGACAACATCTGCAAAGCTAGTGGAAGAGAAAGCAGCCAGCCTGTCAATATAAGTCCCCTGAAGGGTGTTCATGAACATATCTGCCATTTCCCTTTCAGACATAGGTGGTTGAACAGCAGCAGCCAATTGCTTCCATCTCTGGGCATATTCTCGGAAACTTTCCCTCGACGACTGTGACATTCCCATTAGGAGAGTCCTGTTGGGTGCCATGTCTAAGTTGTACTGATACTGTCTGATGAAGGCCTCTGCCAGGTCCTTCCAGCATCTGATAGTCGCCCTTGTCAAGTGAGAGTACCATTCTCTCGAAGCTCCAGTCAAGCTATCCTCGAAATAGAACATCCAGAGCTTCTCATCCATTGTATAGGCCTTCAGCCTTCCCAGAAATGATTGTAAATGAGTCCGGGGGCATGAAGTCCCGTTGTATTTTTCAAAACAGGGAGGCTTGAACTTATGGGGGATCCTGACCCCGTCTACCAAGCCCATGTCCATGACGTCGAAACCCAAAGAGTTTTGAGACTCTAAGGATCTCAGCTTCTCAGCTATCTCCTCCAACCTTCTATCATAAGCTTCCTCCCCAGCACCCATTACTGTAAACTGGTCCTCTTGGGGGTCTTCTTGAAGTACCCTGGCTGCAGTGGCAGCCCCTTGAACATTTGCAGGGATGTTGACCTCAGGATGGAGGTGTGGACCAAATACAGGAGGGTTAACATGAGGTTGGACCCTTTCATTGTTGCTGGTGCCGGCAGTCCCTACATGTGGATCTTCTTGATTTTGCCTTTCCACCATGGCCCTCAATCTTTCCTGGCTCTGAGCCATGTTGTTCATTACTTCCATAAACTGAGCTATCTGTGTTCTCATTTCCAATCTTTCGTTTGCCATTTGAGTCCTGACCTCTGCAAGGTCCTGCTGTACCTGATCCATTTGGATGCCCGGAAGATTGTTACGGGTCGGATATCGGTGTGGACGGTTGAGGGGAAATACCCGGCGCCGAGCAATAATTCCTGAACATCACAACAGAGTTAGTGGCAATAAAACAAAAACCTACAAAACAAACAAAAGGGTTAGCATGCAATGCAGTTATGCTTATTTGATATCAAGGTATCCGGTTTGGCATTCAGTTTTGACCCTTCCAGACCCTTGAAGATGCTGTTGATGTTGCTTTCGAAGTAAACTTGGATGAAGTAACCAGCACAAACATATATTACAAAAAGCAATGGTACATAGTTTGTTTTACAAATACAAGCCCTCTAAGGGGTCAAAATACACCACAAGAAAAATAAAAAGTACAATGAATAAAAGCAACAACAAACAAATGGTCAAACACCAAGACCAAACTCATCCTCACGAACTTCCTTGAGAAGTGCTTCGGTCACAGGATCAGCCGGACGCTCCGTGAGATTCCTGATGAGGAGATTCCGGGTGGTAACAGCTGCTGCTAGCTTCTTGTGCTGACATTGGTCTTTTGACCTCTTCACCCCTGCTTTGATCTTCAGTTCTGATATCTCCCTCTGGGCTGCTGCCAGGGCTTCTTGCTGTTCTTTTGCACTAGCTTCCAGTTGCTCCATCTTGTCTTGAACTCTCTTGTCCTCCAGGGTACGAGCCTCGGTGATCCTGACCCAACGGGCTTGACTCTCCCTTAAATACAAGTCTGTCCTTGCTCTCTGGAACTGGGCTTCTTTGCAAGCATTCTTCAGAATTTGCTCTCCGGCCTTAGACTTTTTGATATAATCCCCAGACTTCTCAATCTTAGTCAAATGCTCCACTCTCAATTTCTCCAACCTCTCAATCTCTCTCATACCCTCACTCCTCTCCCGGAGGGTCTTCTGCAAAGCTTGAGTTAACTTCTCATTTCTCTCTTTCAGGCTCTCAAACTCCTCCACACTGACAGTGGCAAGGGGTGGTGCTGAAGAGGACTCAGGCATATCTTCTATGGTAAAGGGCATCCCAGAGAATTGAGCCCTGGCACGGGACCATTCATAATATTGTGCTGATGCCACATTGTTGCACTTCCCCAGAACGATGACTCCCTTGGTTTGAACATGATCCCAGGCCCAGGCAGCCTGCCTAACAACAGTCGAATTAATCTTGTTCTCACAATAGAGAGTCTCTACCAAGTCCTGTGCCTTAGGAGTATGGACCAGTGCATAGCCCAGTTGCCTTCTGAACAACAGAGGGTTATAATTGATACTTCCCTTAACTCCTATTAAGGGCACATTGGGAAAGTGCCCACAGCTGGTGATGATATCTCTGCCCTTGGTGCTTTGAGTACACCATCTGATATCTGCTGAAGTTAGGGCAGTGAGTCTCTTAGCCCAGTTTCTCTGCTGATGAGGGTTCAAAAATGCATCTGTCCTGGGTAAATGCCTGAGAAGCCAAGTGTGGAACAATGGAGCACAACACCTCACTAATCTTCCCCTCTGTTTTTCATTCCTCTGATGCACTGAATAATAGAGGTCCCCCAATAAAGTGGGCACTGGGTTCTTCAAGATGAACAGATGGATTGCATTTTTGCTAATGAATCGAGGCTCATCTGCAAACAATACAATTCCATATATACTCAAAGCCAACAAGGCACAAACAGCTTTCCACTCTCCTAAAGAAGATTTCAGGGTAGCTTGAGAGATCAAGAAATCCAGATGGAAGCCAGGGATTCCAGCTTTAGAAGTCATATGCTGCTCAATCAGGACAGGTTCCAGATGCAAAACCTTGGCTATTTCTCCATTAGCAGGAAAGACCATCTCAGGGTTGAAAGGGATTCCACCCCTGATAGGCAAACCAACCAATGATGAGTATTCTTCTAATAGAGGGCCCAACTGAAAGTCTTGAAAGGTGAAACATCTCAGTGGGGGATCATAAAACTGAATGCAGGTGTGGATCAGGCTTCTCTGTGAAGGGTCCAGATCCATAACCATATTGAGTATATCTCCATGGCTTTCCCTGAACAATGGTATGTGATCTGGAGTGATCAGGGTCTGAATCCTCCTGATGTCTGATAACTCTGGCTGGAAAAAGTGATAGGTGATGTTGCTCTTCTTAGGAGCCATAATGTTGAGACTGAGTAGAGATAGGTGCTGATGAGGATACTGAAGAATGGGCCACTGATTGGCTGGTGCTGATGACTGGAGTAGACAGCTGATAGCTGAAGCAGATGCTGATGAAGATAGGTAAATACTGAAGATGGGGTCAAAACCAAAACCAAATAAAGATG
This sequence comes from Lathyrus aphaca, assembly GCA_963966055.1. Taxonomy (NCBI): domain Eukaryota; kingdom Viridiplantae; phylum Streptophyta; class Magnoliopsida; order Fabales; family Fabaceae; genus Lathyrus; species Lathyrus aphaca. The sequence continues at coordinate 184,764,320 of OZ014522.1, forward strand.
GATACCCTGAAACACAAATAAGCAAATGTCAATATGATGCAATGATTATGTATGCAAATGAAATGCAAGGGTCTGTGACTGAGCTGGATCTGATCAAGTGCTCTGATATAGGTCCAAGTATGTTCAAGAATTCCAGATGGAGGTCTATAGATCCAGTAACCAAGGTGGGGGACTCAAATAAAGAGCCACATGTCCAGGGTTTTAGAATCACAAGAACTATCCCAAAGTGGAGTATTCTTAAACAAAGTAACAGGGTATTCTGAGGTCAAGGTACCTGCAAACCTGTAAACAGCCCAACCCCCTCACAGGTGGTGTTCTAAAACAAGGATCCTCAGACTTGGATCAGTTATGAGAAGTGTAAACACTTCTAACCCGGAGGTACAGTGTTTACAATAACCATAAAAGTTCCTCCTCTAATTCACCTCAGTTTCTGAAGGTCAATACTAAAGGTCATCCAGACTTAGCAGGCTTCCCAGATAGCCCTAGTATTGCAGGAAATCTGCAACACAGAGTTCTCAAGAAGAAACCCATATCTGAACCGTGTTTCATATTCCCGCACCAGACCGAAATGGAATGGGAAAGAATATGATTCACTCTAGCCTATGTGTCACTCAGGTCCCAGGTATAGGACCTTAACTCTCAATGAAACCCCACCCACCAAAGCAAAACCAGATCCAGCATGACAGTATGATATATGAAAAAAACTGTAAAGAAAGCAATAAATAAAGCTGTACAGAAAGCAGTAAATAAAGCAAATATACAAACACAAATAAGCACATAACACCCCAATAAACACAAATCAATCAAGCGCTAGGAGGAACCCACAAAAAGAACCAGAAGCCCTGGTTGCAGTATAAGGGTGTCCCCAGCAGAGTCGCCAAGCTGTCGCTCCCCGATAAATGAAACAGGGTCAAATAAAGGTACAGACGCGAACGGTCGGCGAAGGGAACAGTGAGAACACACAGCCGTGAACTCACTGGAGAATGAATAGAGTCGCCAGCTAGGCATTTTTATCCCGGAGGAAAGGCAATGCTGCATAGGCCTAGAAAAAGATATGGATAAGACGGTTGCGAACCAGAGAGACTGAGAAAGGGGGTTGGTTACAACCTGGGAAGGTGTTAGCACCCAGATTGTCCGCCGTACTCGACGGGATCCACGCTTAAAAGATTTGTGTTTTAAAGGGGTAGTGTCAGTGCAATTTGTGTGCAAAAGAGAGCTGGAAAGGATGTACAGGTGTCAGTGTAAAAGAAGTGAAGTGTGATATATATGCAGTGTCAGTGTAAGGAAAGGGTATGCTCATGATCATGAGGCTTGAAGAATAATGCTGAAAGGAGGGGGAATGCACAGAGACTTTTGTTCGATAACTGTTAAGTTATGCCTACGTATCCTCTCGTGCAATGAGGAAGTCAGAACACCGTAGTTCGACCCAAAGAGACTGAAAGATGAATTGACTTGTGAACTGCTTACTTGCCTATGCTCAAGTGTATGATCTGTCTGGCACAGATGCTAACTGTCTTGCATTAGACGGAAGAAGCAAGTTCTCGTTTGTGAGTGAGTGAGTGAGATGAGAAAAGAATCCCGAAGGAGACGATTATTGTTTGTTTTTGTGTTTTCAGTCTTTTATTGCTTTTGGATTTGTCATAGGTTAATGAGCTTAAGCCTAAACTAGTGGATTTAGTAAACTCATCACATCTTCCCTCTGATTAGGGGTAATGAGAGTACCTTAAGTGTGAAGTCAGATTCTCACACTTAATCACCTTTGGTGTAGGATTAAGATCATTAACCTACTTGTGATTATTTAGATGTTTTTTTGGTGTTTTTGTTTAGTGTTGAGTAATGAGGTTAAGCCATAATCAAGGATTAAACAAACTCATTACACCATCCTAAAAGAAGGATAATAGATGAGAATGTTTAAGCTGAGGAAAGCTCCTCAACTTAATCCATGATTAGGGATTAAACTCATGACAAAACAAGCCTTTATGGAGTGGATTTTAGTTAATGATATGATGAAGAAGTGAATTTTATGATTTGTAAGACAACTTGAGGGGGACTTGTCCATTAACACTAGGGTTAGTCCTTCTTAACCAGTTAAGGAAGAATTAGAACCCTAATGCAAGGCCCAAGTTACAAGTGTGATGTCTTGATGATTATTAGATGGATTGATTAGAGGAGTTAAACACATTAAGGGTTTAACACTTAGGATTAAAGTTATACACTCCATCCTAAGAGAAGGATGCAGGCATAAGCTTAATCACAAAGCCTTAAAGCCTTTAGGGTTTAGTCCCTGATTATGAGGTGAGAAGAGAAGACTCAAAGAGAGACACAAAGGTAAAACTAAGAGGGGAGACTAACCAAAACCCTAATCATTGTCATGCTTGGTTGTTCCTAAGGTTTGTGAGGTTAAACAAGAAAGATCTTCAATGGAACCACCAGGAAGCAGATGAAAGGATCAAGAGAAGCAAAGCAACTTGCTTCATTCAAGAAGTCAAGTCACTTGAAGAAGGAAAGTGGGAAGGAGAAGAATGAGCAAGCTCAAACTCAAACACAAATAGAAAATGCAGCAATGGATGCAAGAGAGATGAAAAGAAAAGTTATGAGAAGTGAAGGCAAATTCACTTCTCAGATTCACTTACCACCTGAAATGTTAGAAAAGAAATGCAATGCAATGCAAAATGAGATGAGATGATATGATGATAAACAAAACCAGAAGCATGTTAATGATGATAATGATGCCATGGAGTGCTACAAACATGAGGCAAGGCATGGAGATGTTCATACAAGGTCATGGATGCATATGATGCAAGCTTAGAAGCATGGATACACATGAAAAGTTATGAAGTGCACATGGCATACAACATGGCAAATACATGATGCAATGATCAAACATGCTTTCAATATGTCTTATGATGTCAAATGAATCAAATGGATGCTTGAAATGTCATGGCAAGTCATGTTATGCAAGAGAATGCAAGATGGGTGCATATGGAAGCCCAAATTAGGGTTTATGAACCAAACATCAAACAAAAACCAAAACCAGAAGCAAACAACATTATAAAAAATGGAAAATGCCACACAAAGGACCCCTAATCTTATACTAAACCAATGTCCAAAGGGGAGGTCTCAACTCTTAACCAATTTTAAGTTATGAATTTCTAAGATTTTAGGGTTTTTTAGGGTTTCTAAACAAGAAAATTATCAAACAAATGGAAAATGAAAGATCAAATCATGGCCTTTTTACCTCAAAAACTACATGCTAAACACAATGCAATGCAAGAAGGATCAATGTCCAACTCTTCATAGATAGGCAGAAATGATTTTTTGAACTTAGGATCAAAATAATGCACAAAAATGATTTTAATTCAATGAAAAATTCTCAAAATGCATCCAGATCAAAAAAGAAATTTGGTTTGAAGGTTGGACAATGTTCCTAAATGTCTTAGAATATTTCATGAATTTTTTGGTGATTTTTAAATACCTAAAAGTATTTTTAATAAATTAATTCTCATTAATCAATTAAAAATAATCTTTCAAATATTTAAAAATACTTTTTTAATGATAAAAATGAAAACAAAAATATTTTTGTGTCATAAAAATTATTAAAACTCTTGAGAAAAAGTTTCATAATTTTTAAGACATTTTTACTATTTTAAATAAATTATGCAAAACAAATGAAAAGAAAATGAATTTAAATGAATTTTAAATGAATTAATGAGAAGTCAGCTAATCCTAGGGACCAGATTCAAAGTTACACGCGCGGGAGTTGACTTGGCGCCAGATCTTACGGCCAGAATTCAAATTTCACTAATCAATGCTTATGCCCTAATCTCGCCGTTAAACACTTTCAGATGACCGGAACAGTGTTCCGGTCATCTTCTCCGTTCACCCCAAACCTCAAACTCACTCCATACGCATCTAAAATGAATTATAAGAACACAGAAATGATTCCCACAAGCTCACGATTCAAAACCCCCACTCAAAACAAATTTATCATTCACGAAATGGCTGAATCGAAGCAAACAAAAACTAGGGCAGGAAAGTTTCAGGAAGCAATTAAATCCTCAATTCATCACCATTTTCGAAACTAAAAGCATATTCATGATCAGGAAGACATATAGAACAAGTTTAGAACTTAAAAATCCATTTCTGGAAAAAAAGTTCTTGAGCTACCTGAGATTCGAAGCTTTCACTCTGATGACTTTCTGACCTCCCCTCTTGGTGTAATCCACTCCACTTGACCCTCTGGTGATGCTTGAATGCTTTGGAGAAGTTTATGCTGGCTGGATGAAGAGTTTGTGAAGCTTTCTGCTCAAGCTCAGTTGGAAATGGCAATGGTGATTCAGGCAGTTTCAGGCCAATGTAGGTGGTTGTTTGTGGTCCAGATGATGAGTGGAGAAGGTCTATGGAGTTTGTTTTGATGTTTGTGAGCTGTGGAGAGAGTTTCGAATGAAACTGCAAGTTGGAGTGAAAATGGTGCAGAGGGGTTACAGCTTGTTTCAGGCCTGGTTCTTGGCTGGTTTCTACTCAATGGAACATGGTGAGGTGCTTGGTGAAAATGGTTTGGGTGTTTTCTGGCTGGGCAGAGAGATTCGAAGCAGTTTGCAAAAAGGAGTGAGTTTGTATGTGTGTTGTTAGGGCATGTTTCAGCTTGGCCTCTTGATATCTTTTGCTTGCCAAAGGATATTGTATTTTAATCCCATAGGTCAGATGATTTGACATGGCCTATAGTGATTGGTAAGTTTGCTTTTGCTCAAAGTCCACCTTTTGTGTAAGAGAAGTATGGCTTGGTTCTAGGCTTAGTACAAGGCATGGGCTGTGCAGCAAGGGTGAGGGGAAAGGCTAGCCAAGGTCAGCATCCAAGGTTGCAAGTTGTAGGGAGTGTGATCATGAGTTTTGCAAGTTGTTGCTTTATGGTTCACATGTGATTTCCTTATCCCACAAGCCATAATACATGAGCATTCTTGGTTCAATTCTGATTTTTATGACTTAAAGAATGTTTGTGTCATGGTTTGAAATGAACTAGAGGTTACAAAAGGCATTGGTTCATGGTTTTGCAAAATTCACATTTGAAGCATGCCTTGAAAATCAATGATTTTTGCTAACTTTGTCACACCATAACTTTTGATCCAAGAAGAATTTGATCATGTTCTTGTACTTTTTGAAAAGGGAAAAATGTATTCTACAACTTTCATGACCAAAGTTTTTCCATTTGAAGCATTTTTGGATCAAAAAGCAAGGCTTGAAAAATGACCTAAAATGACATATTCTTGAAAAGTCAACTATGCCCAAAAAGTCAACATTTGCAAAAACTCCAAATTCTTGATTTTTGTGAACTTCAACCTTCTTCCATGATCAAATAAAGATCATATACACTCAAAATGATGAAGATCAACCATTGGTTGGGTCATTGGGGGCCTCAGATGCCCTGATTTTACACTGACTTGTCCAGAAAGTCAACCCTTGATCAGATGACTTCCCCATGGAATTTCTTCATGAAAATTGATATTCATACTCCCTATACCATATAGAGACCAATGGAAACAAGAATGACCAAAAAATTTGGAGTTATGGCCTCTGAAACCAAAACCCTAATTTTAAGTCAACTATGCAGTCAAACCTGGCTCTGCATCCACTCAAACCCTAGTTCTTGTGATTCTTTTGCAATCTTGACCTTGAGATGGTGTAATATGATATAAGAACACACATGAACCCCTTTGAAATGATTGGTGGCCTTTGGAGTGGCTCAGGAGCTCTTGGATTGCTCAGCTCACAAACCCTAGGTGCAGATGACTTTGAATCTATGCAGTGACTCAAAATGAGATATGAGATGATATGATTGTGTTTATGCATATGAAATGATCACAAGCCATGGGGTGAATGGGTGAGGGCAAATTTGGGGTGTTTACACCTTAGGGTTAAGAGTTAGGTTTCCTCCTTTGGGGTATGAAGTCATATGGGGTTAGGGTTCTTTTGATTGCATTTTCAATTTATTATCTTGTCATTTGCTTCTGTTTGTTTGAGTTTTGCATCTCATGTTGCATGAAAACCCTAATTTCTCATTTTCCTTGTCATACTTCTTGCATATGTTTGCATTCATGAACTTGCCATGACATTTTATGCATTCACATGACTTCTAAGACATCCTAGGACACATTAGAATCATGCTTGATCATGTCCTCATCCATTTTCCATGTTTTGCCTTCATTTCATTTCATGTGCATTCATGTGCTTCCATGCTACTTTCATGCTTCATTTGCATTCTCATCCCTTGTATGATCTTCTATTGCATTTGGCATGTATTTGCATCACCTCTTAGCATCATTAACACCATGAATATGCTTCTGGTTTTGGTTTGCATCCTTGCATTCATTTCATTTTCATTTCATTCTTTCTTTATACTAACCATTTCAGGTGGTAAGTGCTTTGAGAAGGGAATTTGCCTTCACTTCTCACAATCTCTTCTCATCTCGCTTATGCATTCATTGCTGTATTTTGTATTTGTATTAGAATAAGCTTGCTTATTCATGTTCCCTCCTCACTTTCTTTCTTCAAGCAACTTATCTTCTTAAGAGAAGTAAGTTGACTTGCTTCTTTTGCTTCTCCTCCTTTCATCTGCTTCTTCCTTGGTGGCTTTTCTTGAAGATCTCTTGCAAGCCTCATAAACCCTAGGAATACCCAAGCATGATCACAATTAGGGTTTGATTAGTTCCCCATTAGTTTTACCTTTGTGTCATCTTTTGTGTCTTCTCTTCTCATCTCATAATCAGGGACTAAACCTTAAAGGTTTTAAGGCTTTGTGATTAGGGTTATGCCTGCATCCTTCTATTAGGATGGAGTGTATAAATTTAATCCTAAGTGTTAAACCCTTAATGTGTTTAAATCTCTTAATCAATTCATCTAATAATCACTAAGACATCAAGCTTGTAACTTGGGCCTTGCATTAGGGTTCTAATTCTTCCTTAATTGGTTAAGAAGGACTAACCCTAGTGTTAATGGACAAGTCCCTCTCAAGTTGTCTTACAAACCATAAAACTCACCTCTCAATCTTATCATTAACTAAAATCCACTTTAATAAAGGCTTTGTTTTGTCATGAGTTTAATCCCTAATCATGGATTAATTTGAGGTATCTTCCTCAGCTTAAATGTTCTCATCTATTATCCTTCTATTAGGATGGTGTAATGAGTCCATTAAATCCTTGATTATGGCTTAAACTCATTACTTAACACTAAACAAAAACTCCAAAAACATTTAAATAATGGTAAGTAGGTTAATGATCTTAATCCTTCATCATGGTGATTAAGGGTGAGGTGCTTACTTCACACTTAAGGTATTCTCATTACCCCTAATCAGAGGGAGGATGTGATGAGTTTACTAACCCTTGGTTTAGGCTTAAGCTCATTTTCTTATGACAAACACAAAGGCAATAAAAGATTGAAAACCCAAAAACAAACAATAATCGTCTCCTTCGGGATTCTTTTCTCACCTCATTCACTCATAAGCGAGAACTTGCTTCTTCCGTCTAATGCAAGACAGTTAGCACCTGAGCCAAACAGGTCGTACACTTGAGCATAGACAAATAAGCAGTTCACAAGTCAATTTATCTTTTAGTCTCTTTGAGTGGAACTACGGTGTTCTGACTTCCTCATTGCACGAGTGGATACGTAGGCATAACTTAACTATTATCGAACAAAAGTCTCTGTATATTCCCCCTCTTCCAGCATTAATCTTTTAAGCCTCATTGTCTTGAGCATTACACTCTTTCCTTACACTGACACTCCTTTTCTTCACTTTACACTTCTTTGCACTAACACTTGTATTCTTTTCCAGCTTTTTCACACAATATAGCACTGACACCACCCCTTTAATAACAAACTTTCAAGCGTGGATCCCGTCGAGTACGGTGGACAATCTGGGTGCTAATACCTTCCCAGGTTGTAACCAACCCCCTTTCTCAGTTTTTCTGGTTCACGATCGTCTTATCCATCTTTTCCCAGGTTTATGCAGCATTACCTTTCCTTCGGGATAAAAATGCCTAGCTGGCGACTCTTTTCAGTTCATCTTCATGTTCTCTCCTTTCGCCGACCGTTCGCGTCTGTACCCCTTTTGGCCCGGTGTCATTTGGTGGGAGCGACAATTAGTAAGTAGTCTTAACCTTGGATGTTAAAGGGACGAGCATAGGGTCATCATATGGTCATAGAAGGCAACCTTGCAGGGCTATCTTAGTAATTCGAAGGGACGATCATCATTTTCGTAGTGTCATTGAGGGACTAGATCATTTGTACGAAGGGACTTAAACGGACAACGATGGACTATGATGTTTTATCTGAAGGGACTTGATGATTTTATTCGTAGGAAACTTTACTAAGATACCCCCACTTTCGAGGGACTTGACCATTTTGTAAGGCAACAAAGAGGAGAAACCCTAGAGGTGCTGATGGCAATCGTATAACGACCGACTTATGTGTGTGAATAGAGTATGTTAATTACAGTTATTTATCTTAGAAATTAGGGGTGCAGATGGCAATCGTATAAAACCCTAGACTATTACATCATATGGAGGGGGATACATTTTGATTTTAGGGGAGTGCGGAAAATAAAAGTGCGGACAGTAAACCCTAGTTAACTATTACAAACTGGGAGCAGTTACATAATTAATTAAACAATGCGAGAAGAGAAATCTACGCTATTACATTAATTATACAATTTTCTAAGAATAATAATAAAATTAATAAAGAAATTAATTAATTAAAATTTTATTTAAGAAAATAAATTTAGGTTAAAAATATTAATTTATCTAGGATTAGGGTTAGAAAACAAAAATCGAAATTAAAATTGGTTAATTGAATTATTTAAAAATAAGTAAGTTTTTGTGACTTTCTTAATTAATTAAAAAAAACTATCAATTTAATTAAATTAAAACAAATTGTATGAAAAATAATAAATGTTCAATTTTTTAAGTTAATGATCATTAAAAAAATGTTTAGTATTTTTTATTAAAGAAAATAGAATTAAATTAAAAGAAAAGGAAAACAAATAAAAAAAGGTCACAAAAAGAAAGGGGGAAGATTCTGGATCGAACCCATGTCTTCCACTTCACCAAGCGCGCCTCCAACCAACTGGGCTAGCAAGCATGTGTTGCAATTAAACGAACAATAATAATTATATAATAAGATAAAAATCTAAACTTTTTTGAAAACGAAACGCGCGCCAAAGGGTCTTCTTCTTCCTTCTCCGTCCAGTTAGTCTATACCTACGGTTTTTCCGTAGCAAGAACCTATAGTGATGATTCTTCCGTCACTAAAACACCTGTGTTTTTTAAAAACATCACATACACAATATAAATTAATTCCATGTATACAGATCAATTAGAAATCATCTTATAAGTTCAATGGACTCATCAATTTGTCCTAAAATCGCCTCTACCAGGAGTTCCCAAATTCGAAGCTTGAAACCATAATAATGGCATACAATTATACCTACATCGAAAACCAAATTAAACCAACCAGAAAAATTATAAACATCACTATAAACAACATTACACAATCAAATTTAAGTTAAAATGCACATAGGATCGATATCAAAAATCAAGAAAAAAATAAGCAAAACGAAATCGGTATGTGCGTTTTGTGGTGTTTTGGATATTGATGATGATGGATATTGATGATGATGGATATTGATGATGATGAATGTCCCAAGGAATGTAATGCAACCTTCAAATCATCTTGAAAGTGACTATGAAGGGAAAACCGAATTGGAGTTTGTTCTTGATTTTTTGAAATTTGATAAGGGTTGTATGGCTCAGAATTTTGTCTCCTTGCTTAGTGGTCTTATTTTATGTTTATAGGAGATTAAAATTAGGTCAAAACTTGGGCTTTTTTGATGGATTTTGAGGTTGCTTGGAAGTGAAGAAAGAGACCTTCTATTTTGGTCAAAATTTGATATTAAATCATACTCTTTTGGTTTTGCACCAAATTGGATCCTTATAATGATCATAAACATAAAATATTTGATCCTAAAATAGTCCTAAGATCAAATATTTGATTTTTTAATATTTATCTTAATTAAATTGAATTTAAATTAATTAAATCCAATATAATATAAAATAAATATAAAAAATCAGATATTATGATCTATGGGTCGTGAATGATCTTATAATTGAGTTTGGGTTAGAAAAAATATGGGCCCATTTGGAAGAAACTTGAGTTTTGGTCATTTTTTGCTTCATACACCTCAAAATTGTCCAACTTCAACAATGCATAACTCTCTCAATTTTTATCCCATGTATGTGTTCTAGGAGTTTTTAGAAAGCTTAAAGTATCCTTTAACTACTCCTTTTGGTCCCATGTCCATTTGATCTTCCATGTTCAAGTTTGAGCTTTTGAAAAAGTTGACTTTTTGTTGACTTTTTAAAGGACCTGTAATGTCTTGGCTCATATCTTTCAAATGAAGCATTTCTGGACTTGGCTTGTGAGACACAAAGTTGTAGGGAATTGAATTTCCTTCAAAATGAGATTTGGATGGGAAATGTTTGATGAAGTGTGTGAAATTTATGGCTTGTCAAAGTACAATTGACTTTTCCTACACAAGCCCTAATTTAGTAACTCCTGATTCTTCATGATTCAGAGGTTTCATTGATGAATCATGATTAACCCTTGATCAAATGATGAATTTCAACTCATAATCGTGATGTTGAACAAAAACCTTGAAGTTTTTCTTTATGTTGACCATAGTTGACTTATTGACCAAGTTAACTGATATTTGACTATCTGAGCATCTAACTGACCAAACTTATAGGGAAAACCTTGAAACTAGACATGAGGATTATCTAAAGTATGTGGGACACTATGAAGTACACTTGAGGCTTTATAAGTTCAATTTACCTTGGGAAACTCAAAACCCTAATTTAAGATCCATTTCTTAGGAGGAGGCTTTGTCTGATGAACCATTGAATCTTTTTGAGCAATTGAGAATCTTATGACTATTAGGAGACCTCTGGAGGTATATTATCTTGAAGATGTGAGGGAAGATTTTGGGGTACAACATCTTCCCTTGTTCAATTTTCTGAAACCTGAGGAGTTAGATTGACACGTACGCCATTCGTGGCCTGAAGGTGGAAGAGGATTGAACACTTAAGCCCAAAAATTTGCATTCACCAGTGCGCAAAGTAGCACTGTTGGTTGAATGTATTGCTTAAATGGGATTAAAGATGCCATTCAGAGTAACTGGAGATGGGCTTACAAATGCCATCCAAAGTATCTGTTGGTAGGAGTATCAAAATGTGTCTACGTTTGATTCTATTTGAATAATGTCACTGAACTAAGTATCAAAACTAAATCTTCGTCTCGATCGTCTTTGAACTGTCTCTGTAAAATACCCGAACTGAGTATCAGAACTAGATCTTCGTTTCGATCGTCTTTGTACTGTCTATGGAGAATACCCTGAACTAAGTATCAGGACTAGATCGTCATTTCAATCGTCTCTGTACTGTCTCTGGGAAGATGTCTTGAACTAAGCATCAGGACTAGATCTTTGTTTTGATCGTCTCTGAACTGCTTCTGGAAAGTAACCTGAACTAAGTATCAGAACTAGATCTTCGTTTCGATCGTCTCTGTACTGTTTTTAGGAGTTGATAATGTTTATCTAACCGTGAATTATCCTGAAAAAGAAATGTTAGTTTTATGCGAGGTCATTGATGTATGCATGCATGGCATGACTTACTTAATGTAAATGAGAATATCATATGCATTATGATGTAAATGATGCATGAATGAGTTATGTAGTCGAAGCATATTAGTAGCTTCGTATAACAACTGTTGGTTGGGGAAAATAAATCCCGATTTATTGCTGAGGAATATGAAGACATTGTTCCCGTCTCATTTCAAAATATTGTACTTAGGACCTTCCGTTTTCCGTTTGTCGCACTTGTTATTGAAAGATTAAATTCCTAAATATCCTGACTAGGGATAAAAGAGACAGACATTCCCCTGAGAGACTTATCCGACCAAATGTCAATTCTTATGAGGATATCAGGCTTCGAGAGAAATCTTCCTGGGCCTTCGTAAAGTTGGAAGTACAAAAGGCTACATGGAGTACTTCGCTGAAATAAATCCGTAAAGATTACTCTGTGGGGATGAACCTGCGAAGATTCGTTGGATATGAACTTTGTTGGGGATTCCTACCTTCGAGAGTCCCTAGTAAATGTTACTATTGTAATTTTATATATTATTTTATATGCATTTTTGGTAAACATCAATCATATTCAAAAGCATATATACATTCAAACATAATCAACAGACGTTTATGCTTAAGTAAAACGGGAAAAGTAAACCTGAATTCGAAAATATAATTGTATTAATTTTGAAAGTGGCCTATAAACAGGCAAGTTTGAACAAAGAGATGAAAATCCTAGTAAGAGGAATTCATCATAGAAAATTTAAAAGAGTACAAAAACAAGGAAAAATAGATATGTGTAAGTGATCCCATCAAGTTTCAACTCCGTTATTGCCATTATCTTCAAGTATCTCATCTTTTGATATCGGAAGAGAAATGATTGAACTGATCTGCACCTGTTTGAACTTGATATTGGTAGCATAACTAGTTGAGGTTACATGGGTGATCTAACGAGACACAATTGTACGCTTTAATCCCTAACGTTTGCATGGACTACCTTTTACGGTTTTCAGTCCACCGGGATACCCTTTTTTGCCCAAGCCGCCTTTTCATGTTTTCGACTTGTCAGGTGTACAATTTTTTATATATATATATATATCCCTAATTTTTTCCCGAACCCTTTTGGTTCGCCGGGATGCCCTTATTTTTTCCTAGGCCAGTCAACCTAGCGGGTCTCTTTTTATGTGTAGTATTTTTTGACTATGTATGTGTTCACAGGTTGTGGGAAATCTTCACCATTCATAGTAGTAAGCATCATAACGCCTCCAGAAAATACCCTTTTAACTACAAATGGCCCTTCATAGGTTGGAGTCCATTTTCCCCTAGGATCACCCTGTGGTAATATAGTACACTTGATTACCAAATCGCTGTAATACCTCAAAATTTGTCCTCTCATATCCTCAACATTTTGCATAGCATTTTGCATATATGGATTCATAAAATAACAAAAAAACATTGCATCATGTATAGCATGGCTGAGGCATAGGCATGTGGTCAATGATTGGAGCAACCGAAGGCTATACAAAGTCAACTGAAGGGCCACAAAGCTTCTCAACCTTGTGCAAAGGGTTCACAATATCCCACAAGTCTTCACTTGAAGCCGCAAGCCATGGAAAGATTTGGAGTTGATCACATGAAGCAAGCAGTGCAGTATCTCCTGATGAAAAGGGCAAAATTAGGGTTTCACTTCTACGAGACTTCTGCATGAAGTTCTGGTTCAAAGAGAATTCCATTGTCTCATATATGGTGCCAAGTGCCTAGGGTTCAAATCTCGTCCACAAATTCATTTTGGAAGGGATTCGACTGGCCAGACGACTGAAAAATCGAGGAATCGGGGAAAAGGCAACCGAGCTAAGAAAAAAGGGTCGATTTCGGACTTTTAAGATCGAGATCATGAAATTAGGGTTACAATTATCCTATGGTTCAAATTTGGTCAAAAAATATTGGAGGAATCATAAAAAAAATCAAAGGAGAAAATCATTTGAAAAGTGGTTGATTTCATATTTCCCTCCACTTTTCCTTCCACTTTCTTTCCACACTTCCTTTCATTCTTTCCCTCTTGTTTTTCCACTTCAATTCCACTCCATTTTCCTTGGAAACTTCTACCATGTTCTACCATCTTCTAGAAGGTTCCTTCTCCTAACTTAGCTCCATTGCTAAATCCTAACCTCATTACCAAACCATAATTTTGGATCCCAAGCCTAATTTTTGGGCCCCAAACCTAAGCCATATTTAATCCATTTTCATCCAAACCAAAGGACACACACAATTTTCATTTCCAAATTTCTCATTCTCTCACAATCACTTTTTCTCTCTCACTTTTCCTCCATTTCCCTTTTTTTTCACCAAAGCTTTTTGAATAAGCTCTTCAAGTTTCACATTGAAACTTGAAGATCTTGAAGCTTAGCCTCCAACCTCCATTGATTTTGTGGATTGTGGAAGAAGAAGCTACTGAATTTTGTGAGGATTTCGGCTTATCGGAAGCACACGAAGGTTCAAGCATCAAGAATGCATTTATTTTGCGGTTTCGCGGTTTTCTTGGTTTTCTCTTCGATCAAGCTCTGATTCTTGCAACGTTCACCGAAGCACTTCTCCGCTTCGTAGGTTGGTGATCTAAATCACTTCTCCTTTAAGTTATTCTCTTCATCTCGCCATTTCGGCATTCTTTAAGTGCTTTTCGTATTGCTTATGTTTGAATACGTGTTCGTTAAGATTTACTTGCGATTTGTGGTTTTTGATGGATTAGAAGTTAGGGTGTTGATAGTTATAGGTTCTATCATGTGTAAATAAGCCCCAATTAAGTAGAAATTAGTGTTAGCATGTTCCTAGATATGTTAGGGATCATTAGAAGTGAGTTTGTGGCCAAAAGCACTTATTTCAAAAGTTTTTTTCACTTTCTGTTCAGTGTTAACCGGTTAACGCGTGCGTTTTAGCCACAAATTGCTGCTATTTTAGGTCCGTTAACCGGTTAACGCATTTGGTTAATCGGTTAACGCTGTTGATTTTTGGATTCTTAGCTTATTTCATGGCTTAGTCCTAAGTTCTAGTGCCTCTAATGTTCATACATGTTTAGGTAGTGATTTTAGGGAATTTTTGGGTCCATTTCCAGTAGCTCATTCCCCCATTTTGAGTCGTTTCGACACGATTCCGTTCATGTTGCATATTATGCATTTTAGTGTTTCTTTGTGCATAGCTTGGTTTCTTGCATGTTGTTGCCATGTTCATGCATCATTTGGCATGTAATAATCATGTTGCATTCTGTTTTTACGTCTTTTGCATTGCATTAAATCATTTTTGCATTTCATTATGTTGGTGTATGATGCATGTTGCATAATCATGTATGTATGTGCATTTGGTTGCATTTGTTTGCATGCTTGATCATAGCATTTATATCAATTCAATTCTGAATTTTTCATTGAGTTTGACATTATGTTTGAGCTATCATATTGCATATTCATAATCAATAATCATCATGTTTATATGCCATGTTCATGTGCCACATTTTGCATATTTGTTACATAATCCACATGTGATGCATTCTTGAATAATCCTAAAAAATGTCCAAATGCATGTTCATGATGAGATTGGTGCATTTTTCATTGAGTTTGTGCATTAGAAAATGAAAATAATCAATTCTGGATCTTGCATTTCATAGCTGTTTTTGCATATAAGTGCTGTAAAATGTATGTTGTTTGTTTGTTTGCATGTTGTATTTGACTTTTTACACCTACTTTTTCATGTTGCATGCTGGCTGTAAAAAGTTGATTTGTGTTATGCATTATTTTCATAGCTGTTTGTGCATTAGGGGTTGTAATAGGTGCTGGATTTTTGTTTTAGCATTCTTTTAGTTCTCTAGAATTAAGATAGAGTCATTAGGATTTAATTGTTGTGTGTTTGCCTTATTATTTTAATAAAATGCAACACGAATCTTTGTTTTGTAGAGGGGAAGATTGAGGTAAGTTTCCTTCACCTTATCCTTTTCTTTTTATGCATTTTTTTATGCATTTAATTCATTTTTCCTTCCATATTTGTGTTTGGTAGGATTTCCCCCTCTTTTGTGGAATCAACTTAACTTCTCTAGGAAGTAAGTTGCATTCTATTCTTTTCTTATTAGGATTAGAAAGTCTCATTAACCATAGGATCACACTTGAATAAACAAAATTAGGGCTGTGTCTTAGTCCCCCTTAGTTTTTGTCCTTTTTCAAATTGAGTCATTCTTTCTCATCTCATAAAGAAAAATAATAAAACACTTAATAAAAACCGAACTTTCTTGTACGACACGAGACTTTTTTGCGGAGTGCTTATACGCGTCCTGTTTCGGGGCGAGGTGTAAGTACTTCCCGCGATGGATAGGTCTTAGTATGAGAATGTTCACAAACAAATTCAAAAAACATTTCTCATAAAAGACAAAAACAAACAACAAGCAACTTTCCTGCGGGAACTTCTTTTCTCATCTCATTCATTCTGAACGCGAACTCGCGATGACTTGTCTCGCATGCAAGACGGTAAACACACTCGTACCAGATGAGCCTGCAACACCTGAGCATAGACATACGCAGTTCTAGCTATTAAAAACACAAACAAATAGTTCCCGCCTTAGTTAGGCGAACTACGTCGACTCTGAGCCTTATTTTCTCGATGTGGTACGTAGGCAGTGGGGTAGGGCCCGTTCGAGCACATTCTTTATTTTCCCTACATTTTCCCCTTTCTTTCTTTTTTTTTTCTCTTTTCCAATTCCCTTCTCATTTCATTTTCCAGTTCCAGTTAGCAGTTCATTTGTTCAGCAGCAATTATATTCTTTTACCCTTTGAAACAAAACAAACAAGCGTGGATCCCGTCGGGTACGAAGGACGATCTGGGGTGCTAATACCTTCCCAGGTCGTAACCGACTCCCGAACCCAGATCTTTGGTTCGTAAGGCCTCATCCTTTCCTTCTTCCTCAGGTTTGTGAAGCATTACCTTTCCCATTCTTTCGGGATAAAAATGCATGGCTGGCGACTCTACCTTTTCCGCGCCACTTTCGCTTTTGTACTAGGATGAAAATCCCGGGAGCGATAGCTGGCGACTCTGTTGGGGATCGAACCCAGAATCTATGGTTTCCCTGGTAGAGTCAATCCTAGCGCTTGTCTGTTTTTGTTTCTTTCGGTGTTTATCTGTTTGCTGTTGTGTGCTTTAGTTTAGCTTTACTGTTTTCATTTACAGCTTTACTTTACAACATTTATTTACTGCTTTCAGTATTTATTTTCCATGCATCATATTATACTGAACTGTCTGGCTGTGCTGGTTTTCATTTTTTCTGTGGGATGGGAGTTACTGTGAGATAAGCCAAATACCCGGCTTGAGTGCACTATAGGGTTAGCGTGGACAGACATTGTACTTCCATGGTATCTCACCATGATGAGTGGCGATGTGTTCCACACCCAGATTGCGACCGTCTTGGAACTATTCTGTGTGGGGATTACCTCACTTCAGGGTATGACCTTGATAGTTATGTGCATCTGGTGACCGATCTTCGAGGACCTTAATGGGAACACCCCTCTCTAGTGATGACAGTGGCAGACCACATTTGTTGGCAAACCCACTCGCATCCGAGGGTCCATTGGGAACTCGCATAGGATGGCCTGGTTCTCTCATAGGAATCCAGTTAAAGCAAACTGTTCATATGACGATAGTATTGTACCCTTCAGGATGAATGTACTATTGTTTCTCGATTTATTGCTTGAAGTTGGGGACTTGTGAGGGATGCTTGTTTTTCCGGACTCAGTTGAGGCCTCCCTGAGTAGTAGATAATGCCAAGCCGATTCCTAGATTTGTTCATGAGCCATTTCTCAGAAATGGTGAACGTATTATTAATATTCGGCTTTGAGAGTCCGTTATGTTTGACCCGAGTAGCACACCCATGAGATTGGGAGGGTTTATAGGTTTGCAGGAACCCTAAACTTCAACATACCCACTTTGTCAGTATTGTTCAGTGTTCTATGGTTCTCTGATTCTGAGATTCGGGAGTTCTATTCAGAGAAATTGTTATTGTGATTACCATTGTAACCTTGATATTGTGACTCTCCACAGACATTTGGCTCGTTGTTCAACTTCAACGCCATCAGTGGTTGTTCTATTATATGATCCAGTTCTATAGTTATTAGGTTCTCAGTTATGGGGTTCTATATAGAGATGGTGCTACTATTATGGTTTTATTCAGACATTTGACTCATTACTCAACACCGACACTAACATCAGATCATTGATCACATGCCTGTTGCATGCATGACATCATATCATTCCAGCACACATGTTCAGTTATTTCCGAGGATCACATATCTGAATCATGCCATTGGACTTTTTCTGTGTCAAGACTTGAATCAAAGCGGATAGATTCCTTGGAAATAACCGAACATGGCATTTGCATACATCCTTGAATTCATGACAGGTACTCAGAGACAGATTAGTATCATGACTTGGTTTCCCTTCACAATGGCTAACTTGAATCACAACTATCAAGGTACAACTTCGGGCAAAGGTAACCAAACAAAGACCCAACTGAGACCATTCAGGGCCGAGGTGCAAGCTTTATTTCAAAGTCTAAAACTGTTGAAAGAGGAAGTCAACCAGATGAAGACTCGGATGAGCTTGGTTATAGAAATTCTGAATGAAGCTATTTTCATCCCTAGTGAGGGGAACTACGCTGCTCTGATTCTCCATTGGTCAATGGAGATACGCAGGCAGGAGATCGTGCAAGATCTTTCCGAGCAACCTTATATATTAACTTTATCAACCTCTTCCCTCCAGATGTCATTTGTCAGCATTCAACCTGAGCTTCCCAAGAGAGACCTAGGACCAAAGCATATGGGTAAAGGCCAGAACAACTTGAGAAGAAGTTTGATCATATTCCGAGGTCGTACGTGCAACAAGTTTCCTCATTTGCCAAGATTCAAACTGATGGAGTTAGTCGCATCAGGATCATCTCCGATAAAGCTTCCTTTGGGGTTTCAATGCTAAGTATGATTATCATTCCGGGGAACCTGGCCATTTAATTGAAGATTGCAAGTCTTTCAGAGACAAAGGTAAATACAAGGTCGCAAATTTGATTGACTTCAAGACTATTGTGTTCACACCATGTAAAAGTGAGAATATGGCACCAAAACAGTAATGGAATGAATATCCAGACTGCTGACTACTGAGAGTCTCCGAGAGCAATAAATCCAGACGGAGTCAGACCTCCTCAATAATGGCAACCACAATGTGAATGTTAGATGCAAGTACCACTCATGGGCATTTAGGCATACCATTGACAACTGTGATATGTTCAGATGCGATGTGCAAAATTTGATCGACTCAAAGGTCATCATTCCAGAAAGTCCGCCCACATATTGAAGTCTCCTCATCAAATGGACCTCCCAATTCGCAAAGGCATCTTCAGAAGCAATAAGTCTAGACGGAGTCAAGTCTCCTCAATGACGACAATGTTCAGCTTCTTTATTACACTTTCATTTGTAGTTTCCTTTATTTGTTTAAACGTTTGTATGCATGCATGAAACTTATTTGTTTTTGAATGATAACCATAATAAAATGCACATGTTTTTCTTGAAGTAATCCATTCGTATTCACTCATGATTTTGCGTATGTGCATTGCAATACCAACTGTTGTGCTTAAACTCTGTGAGGGAGGATGACGAAATGAAAACGCAAAATCTCTAATTGTGTGCTTTTGAGAAAGACCCTGTTGACGATGTACAGGCATTGTTTCAAATCCTAAACACCAGAGATATAAGGGAGATAGACCCTCACCAACCTATTTGAGCCTTGAAGTAGGAGTTTCTTTTCGCATGAAAAACCCCTTGCATTTAACCCAGGGGCAGGGTAGCGTCAGTTAGTTTGACCGAGTGTTCAAATTTCAAAAAGGAGTGCAAATCTGAGGATCCATTACCTTTCGTTGTACCAAATCAAGAGGTCCAATGACCAGAAACCATAATGGTTATCCCAATCAATAGGTCCAAAGTGAGACAGTCACGACTCTTTCAAAGCCATCAAGACAACCAGTGTCACACAATTTGTTCAGAAAAGAATCGCAAAAAAAATGAAATAAAAAGCCCTCTAAGTCGAAACATGAAAACAAGCGACTTAGGCAAAAATTAGGGCATCCCGCTGGACTTCACAATCAAAGATTCACAAGAATCAGTCCAGGCAAAAGTTAGGGATAAGCAAAAGAATGCAAAAGCGAAAAACGAAAAGGATTACACAAGAAAGATCCTTGAACAAGAAAAAAATCGTGTGGCACAGACACAAAAGACAAAGGGGTGACTGACTCCCAACAACAACCTGCTTGGTGCTTAAACCGTTAGTGTAATTGGTTCCTTAACCATCACAAAACCCTTTTTGAGAGGTGAGCGCTTGTGAAAGCTAGCTGAACATAGGAATGGAGAACATCACGAAGATGGGTGGGCACAAATAAACTTCGAGCCTATATCCTTTGTTTCTATAACCGTGAACCAGGCCACGATACAACCCTCAAACGTCCTAAGTGAAGCATGGTTATCTTGAGAGCGTGCTACCACGAGACCGCGTTCCTGACTCCTATGAGTTGTTCTAAAAGACCTGGGTTGGTGTTGCATGTACATACTTTCATAAAAAATCAATGTTGTATCTCAACCAGTGATTCGCTCACAAAGGTTTGCGACATTTTTTTCAGTAAAATGTCAAGATTAACATGTGTGTTGCATTAGAATTTTCATTCTTAGAATAAATATTTTCTGCTTGCATACATTTTTTTGGCATCATAAAAGTTCACATATGGAACCTCAGTCCAGAATTTTTAGTCTTGCCAAGTTGAGAAGTCTGAAACTTCCAAAGGACAATCTGTTGAGATGCACTTTTCCAAGAAACTCCATTGAGTGAGGACTTTCCCAACCAGCCGTGGTAGGAGCTAGCCAATCCGGGGCAATCATGTCGAGGAATATCTTCAAAATTCAGCCAAGCTGGGGAAATCACTTCGAGATTCAAATCTCTCAAAGAGCCATTAGTCTGAAGCATGCATTCAAATTTTAGCCAAACTGGGGCAGTTACTTCGAGATCCAATCTCTCAAAGAACAGTTGGTCTGGGTGTTTTCTTCAAAGCACAATCAGTCATAGGTGATCACTTCAAGGCTCGTACTAGGGCAGGCCACCCCAAGAGCACTAGAAGTTACTTTCTCCCAAAGACGGTTAATCAGAAGCACCTATCGAAGGTTCAAAATACTAGGAAACACTATCTCACAGTGATATGAGGTTTTTCATGAATCCTCGCGAGGCAAATTCTTGCACAGACCATGCAGTCTGGGCCAGTTATTTCGAGATCCGATGAATCTCGCCAAGAGTTTAAAGACACCGAGGCATTTCATATGCCATGTTTTCTGTAAAATCCTCTTGAGACATTTTCTTCTGATGGACCTTAATCTGAGGCGAGTTGAAAATTGCAAAGAACCATTGTTCACACATGATTAGTTGGCAACCTATCAACCCAGAGGCTAGAAGCAAAGCCATTGTTAGCATAATACTTCAAGAGTTGTTTCATCTGCGGACTTCATCGATCAGAATTCCTTAGTAAGTCTCATTAGACAATCCCTTCTCCAGTAGTGCGGCAAATGGAAGGTTACTTCTTAAGCAGAAGGGTATCATTGTCTCTCATCCCCAGCATGAGACGCCTTACATCTCTCATTCCCAACATGAGAGGATTTATCTCTTACCCCCAGCAAGTGGCAACTTGAGCTCTTATCTTCAGCGGGAAGCTTTATCATTGACATCATCTGTCATCCCCAGTAGAGTTGGAAGTTGAAATCTCCCCCCAGCAAGGCAACAAAAGGCTGGTGTGCTCCCCAAGCATAGACTCCCTTTCAATATAGGGGCCATCCCCAGCAGTGCAAGGAGTTTCTTTCCTCCCTAGCAGGTTGCTTCCTCAGCAGTGCCATACGTCTGGTTCCCAGCCAAGTCAGAAGGTTTCACTTTCCCACCGGAGTTCAACGGGTAGCATACCTAGCAAGAAGAGACCATCTCCAGCGGGGTCTTGGCGTTCCAATTTCAAAGTCCAATTTATTTTTGGCAATAACGACAGTTCAGAGCCTGTGTATCATCAACAACAGTCCCCGCAGAGTTGTCTTCTCCTCACAAGGAATAACCAGATCAATTCAGTGATCATCATTTCCCCAGTCAAGCCATCTGAGATACTTGCAGTCTCCTTTCCAGGAGACCCCTTTTACATTTTCATTTGCATTTAGTGATCATCATTACATTTGCATCCTCCAAAGCGTAGCATTTCCATTGCCATGGAGCATTACGCCATAAATCCACACATGTGCATGCCAGCATGGGCCAATTTTGAGGTATTACATATGACCTATAATGTCTTTTCAACCTAATGTATTCCCCGCAAAAGATACTTATACCATTTTCCAGGCATCTTTGTCTACCAAGTCTTGTTGTTATCCCCAGTTGAGTCTTGTTTCAGTACAACAATCTCATTGTTTCGCGTCTCTGTTTAAGTTCAACGGCCGTGTCTCAGGCTCTCGTTTAAGTACAACGATCCCGTTCTTTCCGAGTCTCCATTTAAGTACAATGGTCTCGTCTTTGGGTCTTGTTTCAGTACAACAATCTCATTTTTTCGCGTCCCCGTTTCAATACAACGGTCGCGTCTCGGGTTATCATTTAAGTACAATAGTCCAGTTCCTTTTGGTCTCGTCTCAGTGCAATGATAATGGATCGGTTGATCTTATTTTAGTTATGAATCGGTTGATATCATTTCTCTTCGAGCTGTAAATCGGATGACATTACATTCTCGCATTTCCTGGTTATGGATCGGTTGATACCATTTCCATGTTAGATCAGTTGATCTTATTTGAGTTATGAATCGGTTGATATCATTTCTCTTCGAGCTGTAAATCGGATGATATTACATTCTCGCATTTCCTGGTTATGGATAGGTTGATACCATTTCCATGTTAGATCGGTTGATCTTATTTGAGTTGTAAATCGGTTGATATTACTTCTCTTCGAGCTGTAAATCGGATGATATTACATTCTCGTTTTCCGGGTTATGGATCGGTTGATACCATTTCCATGTTAGATCGGTTGATCTTATTTGAGTTATGAATCGGTTGATATCATTTCTCTTCGAGCTGTAAATCATATGATATTACATTCTCACATTTCCTGGTTATGGATCGGTTGATACCATTTCCATGTTAGATCGGTTGATTTTATTTGAGTTGTAAATCGGTTGATATTACTTCTCTTCAAGCTGTAAATTGGATGATATTACATTCTCGCTTTCCTGGGTATGGATCGGTTGATACCATCTCCATGTTAGATCAGCTAATCTTATTTGAGTTATGAATCGGTTGATATCATTTCTCTTCGAGCTGTAAATCAGATGATATTACATTCCCGCATTTCCTGGTTATGGATCGGTTGATACCATCTCCATGATAGATCGGTTGATCTTATTTGAGTCGCAAATAGGTTGATGTTGCGTTAAGTCTTGTTTCGCTAACATACACCTTCTGTGGCTTGGTCCTGCCCAATAGTCGTGTGTTGTCTTTCTGGCTTGGTCCTGCCTAGCAGTCATATTGATTGAGTTCCATTCCGCTAATGGTCTCGTTAAGTATTGTTTCGCTAACAGGCATCTTCCGTGGCCTGGTCCTGCCCAGCAGTCGCGTGTTTTCTTTGTGGCTTGGTCCTGCCCAGCAGTCACATTGTCGAGCTCCGTTTCGCTAACGATCTTGTTATGGTTTGTCTCACTCAGCGTTCACAGTGCAGTTTTTTGGCGTTGGTTCTATTCCACCTTGTTCTTTTCCCACTACCTATTCAGAGGTCAAAACAAAAAAAAATGAAAAAAATAATAAATAAATAAAGGAAGATGGCATTTTCCTCATCCGCCGAGTTCAAATTCCCAGATTTTTGTTCGAGTACTCAATCAGTCTTTGTGTTCTAGTTATCGACTGAGGCCGGTATACCATTGTGTCTCCATTCGAGGATGGTTTCGTGTTAGATCCGAGGATCTTTTGAGAATTGTCATTCGAGGATGGCATTCTTTTCTTCAAGTCCTTCTGAGGTTGGTCTTGTTGTTGTGGCTATCACTTGAGGGTGATAGACCGTTTTGGGCTTATTGATTAAGGTTAGTTTGTCTCTTTTGCAAAGTCTGTCTGAGACCAGTCTTTGTGTTCTGGTTATCGACTGAGGCCGGTATACCACTGCGTCTCCATTCGAGGATGGTTTCGTTTTAGATCCGAGGATCTTTTGAGAATTGTCATTCGAGGATGGCATTCTCTTCTTCAAGTCCTTCCGAGCTTGGTCTTGATGTTGTGGCTATCATTAGAGGATGATAGACCATTTTGAGCTTATTGATTGAGGTCATTTTGTCTCTTTTGCAAAGTTTGTCTGAGGTCAGTCTTTGTGTTTCTGGTTATCGACTGAGGCCAGTATACCATTGCGTCTCCATTCGAGGATGGTTTCGTGTTAGATCCGAGGATCTTTTGATAATTTTCATTCGAGGATGGCATTCTTTTCTTCAAGTCCTTCCGAGGTTGGTCTTGATGTTGTGGCTATCATTCGAGGATGATAGACCATTTTGAGCTTATTGATTGAGGTCAGTTTGTCTCTTTTGCAAAGTCTGTCTGAGGTCAATCTTTGTGTTTCTGGTTATCGACTGAGGCCGGTATACCATTGCGTCTCCATTCGAGGATGGTTTTGTGTTAGATCCGAGGATCTTTTAGGAATTGTCATTCGAGGATGACATTCTTTTCTTCAAGTCCTTCTGAGGTTGGTCTTGTTGGTGTGGCTATCATTCGAGGATGATAGACCATTTTGAGCTTATTGATTGAGGTAAGTTTGTCTCTTTTAGAAAGTCTGTCTGAGGTCAGTCTTTGTGTTTTTGGTTATCGACTGAGGCCGGTATACCATTGCGTCTCCATTCGAGGGTGGTTTCGTGTTAGATCCGAGGATCTTTTTGATAATTGTCATTCGAGGATGACATTATTTTCTTCAAGCCCTTCTGAGGTTGGTATTATTGTTGTGGCTATCATTCGAGGATGATAGACCATTTTGAGCTTATTGATTGAGGTCAGTTTGTCTCTTTTGCAAAGTCTGTCTGAGGCCAGTCTTTGTGTTTCTGGTTATCGACCGAGGCCGATATTCCATTGCGTCTCCATTCGAGGATGGTTTCGTTTTAGATCCGAGGATCTTTTTGAGAGTTGTCATTCGAGGATGGCATTCTCTTCTTCAAGCCCTTCTGAGGTTGGTCTTATTGTTGTGGCTATCATTCGAGGGTTATAGACCATTTTGAGCTTATTGATTGAGGTCAGTTTGTCTCTTTTGCAAAGTCTGTCTGAGGTCAGTCTTTGTGTGTTTGGATATCGACTGAGGCCGGTATACCATTGCGTCTCCATTCGAGGATGGTTTCGTGTTAGATCCGAGGATCTTTTGAGAATTGCATTCTTTTCTTCAAGTCCTTCTGAGGTTGGTCTTGTTTTTTGTGGCTATCATTCGAGGATGATAGACCATTTTGAGCTTATTGATTGAGGCCAGTTTGTCTCTTTTGCAAAGTCTGTCTGAGGTCAGTCTATGTGACTGAGGCTGGTATACCATTGTGTTTCTATTCGAGGATGGTTTCATTTTAGATCCGAGGATCCCTTTGAGAATGGTCATTTGAGGATGGCATTCTTCCCAGTATATTTTATTTCCCACAGAGTTCAAATTTCCAGGTTTTATTTGAGTATTCAATCACTCCATACTTTGAACGTCTAAAAGCTCTCGCAATTATTCGTTCAGGCCTGCAGATGATTGAATAGGGGCAGTTGTAATACCTCAAAATTTTCCCTTTCATATCCTCAACATTTTGCATAGCATTTTGCATATATGGATTCATAAAATAACCAAAAACATTGCATCATGTATAGCATGGCTGAGGCATAGGCATGTGGTCAATGATTGGAGCAACCGAAGGCTATACAAAGTCAACCGAAGGGCCACAAAGCTTCTCAACCTTGTGCAAAGGGTTCACAATATCCCACAAGTCTTTACTTGAAGCCGCAAGCCATGGAAAGATTTGGAGTTGATCACAGGAAGCAAGCAGTGCAGTATCTCTTGATGAAAATGGCCAAATTAGGGTTTCACTTCTACAAGGCTTCTGCTTGAAGTTCTGGTTCAAAGAGGATTCCATTGTCTCATATATGGTGCCAAGTGCCTAGGGTTCAAATCTCGTCCACAAATTCATTTTGGAAGGGGTTCGATTGGCCAGACGACTGAAAATCGAGGAATCGGGGAAAAGGCAACCAAGCTAGGAAAAAAGGGTCGATTCTGGACTTTTAAGATCAAGATCATGAAATTAGGGTTACAATGATCCTATGGTTTAAATTTGGTCAAGAAATGATGGAGGAATCATAAAAAATCAAAGGAGAAAATCATTTGAAAAGTGGTTGATTTCATATTTCCCTCCACTTTTCCTTCCACTTTCTTTCTGCACTTCCTTTCATTCTTTACCTCTTGTTTTTCCACTTCAATTCCACTCCATTTCCCTTGGAAACATCTACCATGTTCTACCATCTTCTAGAATGTTCCTTCTCCTAACCTAGCTCCTTTGCTAAATCCTAACCTCATTACCAAACCATAATTTTGGATCCCAAGCCTAATTTTTGGGCCCCAAACCTAAGCCATATTTAATCCATTTTTATCCAAACCAAAGGACACACACAATTTTCATTTCCAAATTTCTCATTCTCTCACAATCACTTTTTCTCTCTCACTTTTCCTCCATTTCCCTTTTTTTTCACCAAAGCTTTTTGAATAAGCTCTTCAAGTTTCACATTGAAACCTGAAGATCTTGAAGCTTAGCCTCCAACCTCCATTGATTTTATGGATTGTGGAAGAAGAAGCTACTGAATTTTGTGAGGATTTCGGCTTATCGGAAGGACACGAAGGTTCAAGCATAAAGAACAAATTTATTTTGCGGTTTCGCGGTTTTCTTGGTTTTCTCTTCGATCAAGCTCCGATTCTTGCAACGTTCACCGAAGCACTTCTCCGCTTCGTAGGTTGGTGATCTGAATCACTTCTCCTTTAAGTTATTCTCTTAATCTCGCCATTTCGGCATTCTTTAAGTGCTTTTCGTATTGCTTATGTTTGAATACGTGTTCGTTAAGTTTTGCTTGCGATTTGTGGTTTTTGATGGATTAGAAGTTATGGTGTTGATAGTTATAGGTTCTATCATGTGTAAATAAGCCCCAATTAAGAAGAAATTAGTGTTAGCATGTTCCTAGATATGTTAGGGATCATTAGAAGTGAGTTTGTGGCCAAAAGCATTTATTTCAAAAGTTTTTTTCACTTTTTGTTCAGTGTTAACCGGTTAACGCATTTGGTTAACCGGTTAACGCGTGCATTTTAGCCACAAATTGCTATTGTTTTAGATCCGTTACCTGGTTAACGCATTTGGTTAACCGGTTAACGTTGTTGATTTTTGGATTCTTAGCTTATTTCATGGCTTAGTCCTAAGTTCTAGTGCCTCTAATGTTCATACATGTTTAGTTAGTGATTTTAGGGAATTTTTGGGTCCATTTCCAGTAGCTCATTCCCCCATTTCGAGTCGTTTTGACACGATTCCGTTCATGTTGCGTATTATGTATTTTAGTGTTTCTTTGTGCATAACTTTGTTTTTTGCATGTTGTTGCCATGTTCATGCATCATTTGGCACGTAATAATCATGTTGCATTATGTTTTTACGTCTTTTGCATTGCATTAAATCATTTTTGCATTTCATTATGTTGGTGTATGATGCATGTTGCATAATCATGTATGTATGTGCATTTGGTTGCATTTATTTGCATGCTTGATCATAGCATTTATATCAATTCAATTCTGAATTTTGCATTGAGTTTGACATTATGTTTGAGCTATCATACTGCATGTTCATAATCAATAATCATCATGTTCATATGCCATGTTCATGTGCCACATTTTGCATACTTGTTGCATAATCCACATGTGATGCATTCTTGAATAATCCTAAAAAATGTCCATGTTATTTCATTTATGTTGATCCATGTTCAAATGCATGTTCATGATGAGATTGGTGCATTTTTCATTGAGTTTGTGCATTAGAAAATGAAAATAATCAATTCTGGATCTTGCATTTCATAGCTGTTTTTGCATATAAGTGCTGTAAAATGTATGCTGTTTGTTTGTTTGCATGCTGTATTTGACTTTTTACACCTACTTTTTCATGCTGCATGCTGGCTGTAAAAAGTTGATTTGTGTTATGCATTATTTTCATAGCTGTTTATGCATTAGGGGCTGTAATAGGTGCTGGATTTTTGTTTTAGCATTCTTTTAGTTCTATAGAATTAAGATAGAGTCATTAGGATTTAATTGTTGTGTGTTTGCTTTATTATTTTAATAAAATGCAACACTAATCTTTGTTTTGTAGAGGGGAAGATTGAGGTAAGTTTCCTTCACCTTATCCTTTTCTTTTTATGCATTTTTTTTATGCATTTAATTCATTTTTCCTTCCATATTTGTGTTTGGTAAGATTTCCCCCTCTTTTGTGGAATCAACTTAACTTCTCTAGGAAGTAAGTTGCATTCTATTATTTTCTTATTAGGATTAGAAAGTCTCATTAACCATAGGACCACACTTGAATAAACAAAATTAGGAGTGTGTCTTAGTCCCCCTTAGTTTTTTTCCTTTTGCAACTTGAGTCATTCTTTCTCATCTCATAAGAAAAATAATAAAACACTTAATAAAAACCGAACTTTCTTGTACGACACGAGACTTTGTTGCGGAGTGCTTATACGCGTCTTATTTCGGGGCGAGTTGTAAGTACTTCCCGCGAAGGATAGGTCTTCGTATGAGAATGTTCACAAACAAATTCAAAAAACATTTCTCATAAAAGACAAAAACAAACAATAAGCGACTTTCTTGTGGGAACTTCTTTTCTCATCTCATTCATTCTAAATGCAAACTCGCGACGACTTGTCTCGCATGCAAGACGGTAAACGCACTCGTACCAGACGAGCCTGCAACACCTAAGCATAGACATACGCAGTTCCAGCTATAAAAAACACAAACAAATAGTTCCCGCCTTAGTTAGGCGAACTACATCGACTCTGATCCTCATTTTCCCTATGAGGTACGTAGGCAGTGGGGTAGGGCCCGTTCGAGCACATTCTTTATTTTCCCTACATTTTCCCCTTTCTTTATTTTTGTTCTCTTTTCCAGTTCCCTTCTCATTTCATTTTGCAGTTCCAGTTAGCAGTTCATTTGTTCAGCAACAGTTATATTCTTTTACCCTTTGAAACAAAACAAATAAGCGTGGATCCCGTCGGGTACGACAGACGATCTGGGGTGCTAATACCTTCCCATGTCGTAACCGACTCCCGAACCCAGATCTTTGGTTCGCAAGGCCTCATCCTTTCCTTCTTCCTCAGGTTTGTGCAGCATTACCTTTCCCATTCTTTCGGGATAAAAATGCATGGCTGGCGACTCTACCTTTTCCGCGCCACTTTCGCGTTTGTACTAGGATGAAAATCCCGGGAGCGACAATCGCCATCCTGGTATACTTGATGCTTTACTTTCTTATTAAAGGCTTTGATCTTACGCTTCTGATACATCTAACCATGACAAACAGTCGTGAGCCTTTTTTCATCAATCAAGTTTATCTGGTCAAGTCGAGTCTGAATCCATTCGTCTTTATCCAAGTCTTCATCTTTCATAATTCTTAAAGAAGGAATCTGGACTTCAATAGGTAACACTGCTTCCATACCATAAACAAGAGAGAATGGGGTTTCCCTGGTTGAGGTACGTACTGTGGTACGATATTCATGGAGAGAAAGTGGTAACATTTCGTGCCAATCTTTGTATGTAATTGTCATCTTTTGTAATATCTTCTTAATATTCTTGTTGGAGGCTTCCACTATGCCATTCATCTTTGGTCGATATGGAGAAGAATTATGATGCTTAATCTTGAACTGCATGCAGAGTTCAGTAATCATAGTATTGTTTGGATTAGTACCATTGTTCGTGATAATCCTTTCGGGGATGTCATATCTACATATAAGATTATGCTTGATGAACCGAGCCACAAAATTCTTGGTAACGGAAGAAAACGAGGCTGCCTCAACCCACTTAGTAATGTAATCAATAGCAACAAGAATGAAACAATGTCCATTAGAAGCGGTAGGTTTGATATCACCAATCATATTAACGCCCCACATGGCAAAAGGCCAGGGAGCAGTTAGAACATTCAATGGAACTGGAGGCACATGTACTTTATCAACATAGATTTGGCACTTATGACAAGTTTTAGAGTGATGATAACAATCAGCTTCCATGGTAGACCAGTAGTAACCTTCTCTCATAATCTTCTTAGCCATCGTATGCCCACTAGAGTGAGTACCAAAGATACCATCATGCATGTCTTCCATTATCTCTCTTGCTTCCTTCTTGTCCACACAGCGAAGCAAAGTTGAATCATAATTACGCTTGTACAAAATTCCATTACTCAGGAAAAAATTGAAGAAAATCTCCTTAGAAACTTCTTGTCATTGATAGATGCCCCTTCATGATATTCCTGAGCTTCGAGATATCCTTTTACTTCGTGGAACCAAGGTTTCTCCTCTACTCCCTTAGTATCAACCTCATAACAGTATGATGGCTCATCCAATCAATCAATAGTAATTCTAGGAGCTTCATTTTCCCAACCGACTTTGAACATAGATGACATACTAGCTAATGCATCTGCCAACTGATTCTCTTCTCGTGGAATATGTTCAAAAGTAACCTCTTCAAAGTATGGAATCAAAGACAACACATGCTCTCTATAAGGAATTAGATTTGGATGCTTTGTGTCTCATTCTCCTTTAATCTGACTAACTGCTAAGGCTGAATCCCAATATACATTCAAGAACTGGATCTTCATCTCAATAGCAGCCTTGATACCCATGATACACGCTTCATATTCATCCATATTGTTGGTACAATCAAAACAAAGTCTTGCAGTAAAAGGTGTATAACAACCCTCGGGAGAGATAATCACAACACCAACACCATTAAAGTGCATTGGAAGCTCCATAAAATACCATAGTCCATCGGGATCCCTGTTCAAGTCCTTCATATAGTCTGGGTTCTTTATGATTAGTGTCACACCCCAAAATTTTACCCTTAACCTTCATTCACGCATTTCGTCTCATTATTAACGTATCTTTGTGCATATTAGTCATGTTGGAGATGTTAGGGTAGGATTGTGGTTGTGAAGTAAGAAGTGGAGTTTGGTTCGATTATGTTTTCATTCATGATTCAATTCAAGGGGGAGGTTGACCCAACTCATGGGTTACAGGGCCGAGACCACTTGACTTCATGCAAGTTTAGAACATATTTCTAGTTTTCATTTCCAGTCGCAATTTCAATTCTAATTTTAAGTTCACATCGCAAATTTCCTTTTCAAGCTAAATTCAAGTTCATTTTTTTCTTTTTCGTCCTTCATGATTCAAGTAACAATTCATTTTCCTTCACATATTCATTTGCATTTTTTTAAATTTCAACTTCTACTCCAAGTTTAATTTTCAAATTCTAGTTCTCTTTTTTTTATTTTTTTATTATTCCAAGTGCAAATTTAATTCCAAGTTCAAATTGAATTCCAAGGCTATAGTCCAAATTTGTTTCCAAAATTCATTTCAAATTTCTAATCCTAATTTCTAGTTTAAGTTTATTCCTACATTTCAAGGTTTATTTCCATTTCAATTCATTTTATTTAAGATTCAAATTCCATTCAAGTCCAAATACAAGGTCTCAATTTAATCATTTTGTCTTCATTTTCAAATCCCAATTCAATTCTTTTTCTATTCAATTCCAATTCCTATTCTAGTTTTAAGATTCCACCTCAAAATTTAATTCCCATTTCAAGTCATATTCTAGTTGCATTTTCTTTTTTTAGAATTAAAGTCCAATTTTTCATTCATGTTTCAAGTCACATTTCAATTATATTCTAAGTTTAAAAGTTCAAAATTTAATTCCCATTTCAAGTCATATTCTAGTTTCATTTTCATTTTTTAGAATTAAAGTCCAATTTTTCATTCATGTTTCAAGTCACATTTCAAATTTTATTCAAAGTTTAAAATTCCAAATTCAATTCTCATTTCAAGTATTTTCTAAGTTCCATTTTCAAATTTCAATTCCGATTCACAAACTTCATCCAAATTCAATTTCGTTCGAGGCTCATTTTATTTGTTTTTTTAATTTCTCATAAAAGATAACCACAATCACAATTCATGTCAAAATCTCAATTTTCCTCTTCTAAATGGCACTCCAATTCTAATTTCAAGTTCATTTTTAAGTGTTAATCTCAAAATTCATATTCTATGTCAAAATTCCATTCAAAAACTTCACAAAATGAGTCCTAAGTCTAATTTTCACAACAAGTCTCATACTTTAAAAAAAAACAAAGTGAAGTACACAAGTTCGCCGTCCTACACGCTTCATGTCAATTCCTTCATAACCAAGCATCCTTAAAATCTCCATCTTCCATGGCCATTTGCTCCTCATGACAAGTTTTGTGCATGTTAAAAATTGGAAAAAGGGATTAGCATTCATTTATGAAGTTGCATACAAACTTAAGTTTTTTCAAACATATTCATTTCAAAATCATGCCATATTCAAAACTCAGCATTTTCATAACCATACATTCATATCCTAACATCTTCCTTCACATAAGCATTGCATCATAATGTCACAAAGTTAAAAAAGACAGAATTTTAAAAGATGAAAACTTCTATCAAATAACCTGTGTTCTTACCACAGTAAACAAGGGGAAAAACAACTTCAGACAAATAGAAGATAATATCCAAAAGCATTGTCTTACACTAGCAGGTCTTTTAAAATATAAAAAAAGCAGTAGAAGACTTTTGATAAAGGAGGTAAACTCAGACCTGCTGCAGAAAAGCAGGGACCGCAGGGGGTCTTCTTTCGGAATGCTCCATGAGGAAATGGACATTCCTGCAGGTCAACCCAAAAAAAACCTGCACCTCAGTTCTTTCACCAAAACATGCTTAAGCTCTCCCACACCAACCAAGACCTTCAAACAGAAAGAGACAGCACTTCAATATCAAACAAAATGCTCAGTCAAACACTTAATCAACAAGTTACTACAATTTCAAAACAGAAGCAAAACCCTAATTTTCACTATAAAAAGGGGGACGATTTCATTGAAAAGAGGAGGACCCTGGCGGCGAAAATATCAGAAAAAAAACCCTAACTTTTTCAAAGAACAAAAAGAGAACCCCAATCATTAAAGAAACATCACAAAAATGCCAAGAAAAACCTAACTGCGGCGGATTCGAAAGAGTATACAGATACAAATTCATAAAATCTAACCGCAGAACTATTCACACTCTTAAAACAACAAACCAGCAACGACAACAAGATAGAAAGCTACGCAAGGAATCGAATCCAGGAGAAGAAGATTGAAGCTAAAAGAAAGCGAACTTTACCATTAAAGCGAAATCTCAATTTTCTTCGAGTGAGGTAGTCCTCCCCCCTTCGGGTACACCTTGTTGCTTTTTCCTTTGTAAAGTTCCTCTATATAGATGAAATCGTTGATTTATTTTGATGTTGAGGCATATGGTTTTCCATTAGGTTTAGGTTTCTTCCGTTAAACGTTATTTATCGATCGGTTTGTTCACTTTCCGGCGGTGTTTTTGAAAGCATGATCGACGTTTGATTATTTTCCTCTGAATGGGTTGGGGGGTGGGGCTTCGTCATAATGCGTTTTTTATTTATTTGGAGAGAAAACCATGGTTTTTCCTTTTTCTTTCTGAAACTTAGCGCAGGAATGTGTTTGTAAAAGATGTAAAAAATTCGTTCTGTTTTAAATAAAAAGAAACCCTTTGTTTCCCCTTCTTTCGAACACTAATTCGTTGCCCTATTTAGAAATAAACGAACCGGGTCAGCTTCGACCCAGCCTGTCCCCTGGCCCGCTCCCTTCAACCGTTTCATTTTCCTGTGGGTTGCTGCCCTATTGGGCTTCACGACACTTCTTTTTCTTGGCTAAACAAACCCTAGTCTTTGTGGTTCTCTCTTTTATATATTTCACTTCTAAGTTTCTTTTTCTATGAATTTTTTTTATATTTTTAGATTATAATTTGTTTAAGAAAGTTAGAAAATATTAAAGAATATTTCAGTTTTTATTTTTTATTTTTTTAAAAGGTAATAGGATAATTTCCAAACTAAGACTAATATATATTACCTTAGTTTTAGTTTATTTTATTATTTTTATTATTTTATTCAATTTAATTAGTTTTTTTTATAATCCTTTTGTTGTGATATTATGTGTTTGGTTTATGTTTTAGCCCATACCTCTTTATTTTGGGTCGCATGATATTGATGTTCGATTTATATGAATTTGCTTGTATTTTACAATTCGCCCGTAATCTGTTAAAAAAATATAATAATAAAAGAAATCACCCAAACCAGACATTTCAATACAAAAAAATAGTTCCATTTCTTGGTCCTTCACCAAGTAAATAATTCATCGCGTCTACATTTTCACACACGTAAGCCGGTCACTAATTGATCGTCGTCTGCACGACTTTTACGCGCCTAATTTAATTAACAAGGAATAGAGCCCCGGAGTCTAGTACTTCGCACGTTCTAGAACAAACTGCTACTGGGCTAGCCCCACGCGTATTGTTTCGTTCGTCTCCTTATTATTTAAAACATGCTAAAAACATCTAAAAATAATTATTCAACTTATAAAAAAAAATTAAAATACGGAAACAGAACTCCGGAGTCCAGCACTCCACACGTTCTAGAACGGACTGCTACTTGGATAGCCCCACGCAATGTGGCCCATTCGCCTTCCATATTTCGAAATAAATAATCGCATAAGTTAATGTACGAAGACAGAAATCCGGAGTCTAGCATTCCGCACGTTCTAGTTTGGACCGCTACTGGGCTAGCCCCACGCGACGTGTTCAATCACTATTCGTATATCAAAATTTTCAAATCTTTTAAATTAAATTACGGAAACTGAACTCCGGAGTCCAGCACTCCGCACGTTTTAAAATGGATCCTTCCTGGGCTAGCCCCACGCGACGCGCTTCATTAACTCTTTCATATCTTAAAACAATTCAAACTTACCAACCAATTTAAATTACTTTCATAATTAATCGGCGAAAGACGAAACTCCGGAGTCTAGCACTCCGCACGTTTTGGAATACAATCGCTCCTGGGCTAGCCCCACGCGACGTGGCTCATTCGCCCTTTCGTTTAAAACACCTTAATAAAGGTCAAACATTTTATCTAAACGAACATTGCTTAAATCATTTTATCTCGCAAACAAGCTAGCGCTTCAGCCTCCACCGCAAGTATAAGCCAACGCTTAGCAGTAGAATGCGGTTTAAACAATCGTTCAAATAAAAACCACAAATCGTAGTAGCACGAACTACGAAGCTCTGACTTTCCCATTGCACAAGGGAATACGTAGGCACGAGGATTTTAATCCTTCGCGAGCACCCTATTAAAAAATATCAATCTTTTTTCTCTCTGTCACCCTAATATAAAAACTTTAATCTTTACTCCGTCTTAATAATCATTTAAAACTTTAACAAACATATTAATAACCATTTAGAAGACAAAGACTTAAGATCAAACATTTAATCGCATAATTAGCTAAGTGGTTCCCGTTGAGTACATCGGACGTGAGGGGTGCTAATACCTTCCCCTTGCGTAACCGACTCCCGAACTTAGAATTTGGTTTCGTAAACCATTTCTTATCCTTTATTAGGTTGTATCTATATCTCCCTTTTCTTTAAGTAGAATAAATAGAATTAGGTGGCGGCTCTGTTTTTTGTTTTAGGATCGTATTTTTCGAGGTAAGACAATTGGCGACTCTGCTGGGGATTAGCTCCATGCTAAAGAGAGTCGAGCCTAACTTAGCTTTATGTGTTTATTTGTTTGATCTTGTCTTTTCTATGTTTATTATTTATGTTTGTTTATCTGTTATTTTACCGCTTTACTTTATTGCTCATTATATTTGTCTGTGGGATCTCGGGGTCACATTGCAAGTAAATTTGAGTGGTGGAAAAAGCAGAGGGAACACCTAAGATTAGAATTGGATGTTATTAGTGTTAGTCTCCAAGGACTCGCTCCTTGTAGGCCTAGCATGAAAGCTCCCCCAGATAGTTAGACTTTTCGTAGATCTTGTCGCAACGCAGCTAGCCTGTCGCGTGATCTGATTCACGAAAGGGCTGTGATTCTGGGACCCCCTAGGACCTGTTCCAATTTTGGTAGTTGTGTAATGTTAGGCTCCGAGGGCTCGCCCCTTTATCAGCCTAGCATGAGAACTACACTCAAGGTAGACCTTATCGTTATTATCGTCACAATGCAGCTAGCCTGCGGCGGGACGTTAATGTGATAAACGTCCGTAACCCGGAGTTTCCTTAAACCATCACCGTAGAAACCCTCCCGTGAGTGGGACTTATGGGTAGTAAAACTTAGAACAACTCTCTTACAGCCCAGTTGTTAGGAAGGTTCCGAATTTACCTGTGGCACCCTGCATCCTCGCATCCCTGCATCTTTGCATCTTAGCATCATATGCATCTTTTCAGTAAATGCTTCAAGAAACAATTAGACTTTTGTTGCAAACCTCATATATTTTACCTGGAATGGACTTCAGTTCATTAGTTTTAAAAAAAAATAATAAGAAAGCTTTACCCATTTTTGATGTTTTGCAATAACTTCTTAAGCCCCTTGAAGCATTTGCATTTTTTACTCATGTTTGCATCTCCGCATCTGCATTCTGTCAAAACTCATTCTCGTCAACTCCTTTCCAGCTGTCACACTGAGGATCTCACACAAGTATTCCACCCGAGCCCAGACCAAGAAGAAGATGGCCGAAAGAGACCTAGAGATGGACAGAGTTAATGATGAGCTTTCTAATCTTCGTGGAAATATGGGGTCAGATGATGGAAATGCTGCAGGTCATCCGAGCTAAATTAGATACCCAACAGACTGTAGTGTCAGAGATTGTCACTACAACGACTGAGCCTACGCCATCAGTCACTCCTCCTGTGACCTGGCCTCCTTTTGGGCTTCCCCATGGATTTGTACCTCCTCCTCAGGGTTTTGCTTCTCAAAGTTTTATTCCTTCTTCCCAAGGACTTACTGCTCAGGGCTTCTTCCCTCCTTCCCAAGGTTTCGCTTCCCAAAGTTCCGCTCCTCCTTCTCAGGGTCTTGCATTTCCTTCCCAAGGTTTTGTACCTCCCCATCAAGGATTTGCTGCTCAGCAGACTATTCCTGTGACTAATGAAGAGAACCATGTGGTTACTAATTTCAAACCAGACATTGTGCACACCCGTGCCCAACCGTACTTTAATGACCCTCAGGTGTATGATGTGCCAGATATGTTGGAGAATGGAAATGAGAAACATGAGAAGATGCAAGAGAATTTTGATACTCTTGAGAAAAGGTTAAGAGCAATTGAAGGCGATCAGATCTTTGGGGCTGCTGCTAGAGAGATGTGTCTGGTGTCTGGACTGGTAATTCCTCCAAAGTTCAAGATACCCACTTTTGACATGTACGAGGGTGCGACATGTCCTAAGAACCACCTCTTGATGTATTATCGAAGAATGGCTGCGCAGGTGGACAATGACAAATTAATGATCCACTGCTTCCTAGACAGTCTGAAGGGAATCTCCTCCAAGTGGTATCTAACGCTAGACCAGTCGAAGATCCGCAGTTTTCAAGACTTGACAGATGCTTTCATCCAGCAGTACAAATACTATATGGACCTTGCTCCCGATAGGAGGCAGCTGTTGAGTATGTCACAAAAAGATTCTGAATCATTTAAAGAATATGCTCAGAGGTGGAGAGGGACCGCTTCTCAGGTAGTTCCCCCGTTGTCTGAAAAGGAGTTAGCTGATTGATTTGTTGACACGGTGCGACCAAAATTCTTCGAGAGAATGGTGGGAAGCGTAACTGCTAGCTTCTCCGACCTTGTAGCCATGGGAATCAAGGTTGAACTTGGACTGAAAAGTGGAAAGATGAATGGTGCATCTAGCAGTTCCAGCAATGGTAGTGGAAACAATGTCAAGAAATTTACCAGCAATTTCCACAAGAAGAAAGAGGGCGAGATGAATGCAATAATGACGGGTCAAAGTAGAAATCCGCTTTGGCAGAGGCCTCCACCTATGGCTCAACCCCAGTATGTCTACCCACCGCAGTATGTTCAACATCCTTATGTGGCGGCGGTTCAACCGTCATACAATCCACAAGTCCCAATGTATCGGCCAACTCAAGCAGTACCGATGTACCAACAAGCGGCTCCAGTAATCCCAGCTTATCAACCAATGCTCAATAATCCAGGCTATCAACGAGCGCCCAATGCTTCAGCCTACCAGCAGAGGACTCCCGTTCCTCATCCAAATTCCAACTTTCAGAATAGAAGACCAGGAGGAAGGTCTCCCCATCCTCGGATCCCTATGACCTACACTGAATTGTATCCCTCACTACTGAAGAAAGGCTTGGTTACTCCAAGGCCTTTGGGTCCTCCACCAGATCCGCTTCCACCAGGTTACAACTCAAGTGCCCATTGTTTGTTCCATGAAGGTGCTCCGGGGCATGATTTGGAAAATTGCATTGCTTTGAGGTATGTTGTGAAGGATCTAATGGATAAAAACATTTTGTCATTTGGAGATACTGGTCCGAATGTTAAAAATAATCCTTTACCTAAGCATGGGTCCATAAATGCCATTGTTGATGAGTCTGACGAAGATTTGATTTTCAACGCCACAGAGATCAAAACCCCGCTTAGAGACTTCCATGCGAAGTTGGTAGAAGTGGGTATGCTGAAGAAATGTCATAAGAGCTGTGAAATTTGTGCGAATAATCCAAAGGGATGTGAACTGGTTTTGAGAGATGTTCATGGTTTGATTAATCTGGGTGTTTTACAAGTAAGCGGTCGTGTGAAGAGGAATGAAGTGGCAATGATTGAACCCATTTTCAACTTGCCAGAATCTGATTCTACCTTGGTGCCAATGTTCAACCTGCCTGAGCCCTCAAGAGTTCAACCCATCTTTAATATGCCAGAACCTGTGGGGCCCATTTTCAATATACCCGAATCAAGAATTGAACAAAGGAGTAACCCTTTCCTTTATGAAGATACCAAAGCAGTTCCGTGGAAGTATGATACAAAGAGAGTTCATCAGGAGTTTGAACAGGCTGAAGTTTCAAAAGTGGCAAGTGCTGACATAGCAGGTGAAGGTCGTTTAACTCGCAGTGGTCGTGTTTATAATCAGCAAGCCAATACAGTTCCACCTAGAGAAGTAATTCCCACTGTTGTTAACCAGAATAAAGGGTTAGTACTGGAAGAGGAGGATGCAGAATTTCTCAGAATCATTAAGAAGAGTGATTATAAGGTTATTGATCAGCTACATCAAACGCCTTCCAAAATATACATCTTATCACTTCTAATGCATTCGTCGGCCCATCGAGGTGCCCTCTAGAAATTACTAGCCCAAGCTCATGTTACGCATGATATAACTGTGAATCAGTTTGATGGAGTCATTGCCAATATCACTGCATGTAACAATCTCAGCTTCAGTATGGAGGATCTTCCAAAGGATGGCTTGGACCATAACCGTGCTCTTCATATATCTGTGAAATGTCAGGAGGATACTCTAGAAAGAGTTCTTGTGGATACAGGATCTTCATTGAACGTTTTACCGAAAAGAACACTTGCTAAGTTATCTTATCAAGGGGCAGAGATGAGGCCCAGTGAGCTGATTGTAAAAGCTTTTGATGGGTCAAAGAGGACTGTTATTGGAGAAGTCGACCTACCGATCTTGATTGGACCACAGGTGTTCAAAATCACTTTCCAGGTTATGGACATTAATCCCAATTACAGTTGTTTGTTGGGAAAACCTTGGATCCATGCTGCTGGGGAAGTCACCTCTACCTTACACCAGAAGATGAAGTTTGTGGTCGATAATAAGCTGGTAACTGTGTCTGGTGAAGAAGATCTCATGGTCAGCAACCTTTCCTCCTTTAGCTACATTGAGGCTGATGAAGATGCTTTGGAAACTGCTTTCCAAGCTCTAGAGATAGCCAATGTCGTCCTTATGGAAGTAGAAGAGTCAAAGGGGAAAGGTATTCCATCTTTTGCATCGCTAAAGAGTACCATTTCCACTATCGAAGAAGGAAGCCATGAAGGTTGGGGTGATGTCATTGAAGTCAAACAGAAGCTAGATCGTTACGGGTTGGGTTACAAACCAACTCATGTGAAGGAAGGAGCATCAACCTCCATCGAAGGACGACCAAAGACCATTCAAGAAGTGTTTTCCAGCGCCGGCTATTAGATCAATGCAATTAATGGGGACGCTGAATATGAAGATGTGGATCATTTGGTTTATCAGTGTGAAGCAGCTTTGGGCAATTGGGAGGCAGTTGAGATC
This sequence comes from Lathyrus aphaca, assembly GCA_963966055.1. Classification (NCBI taxonomy): domain Eukaryota; kingdom Viridiplantae; phylum Streptophyta; class Magnoliopsida; order Fabales; family Fabaceae; genus Lathyrus; species Lathyrus aphaca. The sequence goes on from OZ014522.1 coordinate 184,804,445, forward strand.
CCAGAATTTTTTCCATTGTCAAAGTAATTTATTTGTTTTGTTTAAGTGTTTTCAAAGTTCCCTAGCTCTACCCAAGGCTATAGGATCATTTTGTAGGGCCCCTTCTTATTTTCAAGTTAATCAATCAATGAAGGCATTTTATTAAATTCTTACCTTGTTTTTATTTACTGTTTTTCTCTTTTCACTTTTAAAAGAAAATGGTAATCTTTCAAAGCTAATAAAAAATTTTATTGCATCCCTCTATTTTCACTTTTAATAAAAGCAAATCATTCCCATATGCAGAACAAATGAAAACCCTGTTGAATCCAATGACTCTATATTCTCCCCTAACTTCGATTCGCCCATCTACCAAGTGGAAGATGAAAGTGAGGAAGATTGTGACATTCCCGAAGAACTGGCAAGATTAGTTGAGTATGAGCACACAAATCTTCAGCCACATAAGGAGCAGGTAGAGACCATCAACCTGGGCACCGATGAAGACAAGAAGGAAGTCAAGATTGGTACAACACTTGGGGCAGACATCAGAGAAAGATTGGTCAAGCTTCTCAAAGAGTATGTGGATGTGTTTGCATGGTCGTATTAGGATATGCCCTGTTTGGACACATACATAGTTGTTCATAAGTTACCGCTTCGATCAGATTGTCCGCCAGTAAAGCAAAAGCTCCGAAGAACAAGACCAGACATGGCTCTGAAGATTCGAGAAGAGGTCAAAAGACAGTTTGATGCTGGATTCCTCGCAGTTGCGAAGTACCTTGAGTGGGTAGCTAACATTGTGCCAGTCCCCAAGAAGGATGGCAAGGTTAGGATGTGCGTGGACTATAGAGATTTGAACAAAGCCAGCCCAAAGGACGATTTCCCTCTTCCGCATATTGATACTTTGGTTGACAACACTGCTATGTTTGCTGTTTTCTCCTTCATGGACGGATTTTTAGGATATAACCAGATCAAGATGGATCCTGATGATATGGAAAAGACCACTTTCATCACACCATGGGGCACTTATTGTTACAAAGTTATGCCATTCGGTCTTAGAAATGCAGGAGCCACTTATCAAAGGGAAATGGTCACCCTTTTCCATGATATGATGCATAAGGAAATAGAATTTTATGTGGATGATATGATTGCCAAATCACAGAGTGAATAGGATCATTTGAATCATCTCCTGAAGTTATTTGAGCGTCTCAGGAAGTTCCAACTGCGTCTGAATCCAGCTAAGTGTACCTTTGGTGTCCGATCAGGAAAGTTACTCGGTTTTATTGTTAGTCAGCAAGGAATTGAAGTAGATTCGGACAAAGTCAGAGCAATTCAAGAGATGCCAGCTCCAAAAACATAAAAGCAAGTCAGAGGCTTTCTTGGAAGATTGAACTACATCTCCAGATTTATCTCCAACATGACTTCTACTTGTGAACCTTTATTCAAGTTGCTCCGGAAGAATCAAGCAATTGAGTGGAGTCCTGATTGTCAACTGGATTTTGAGAAGATTAAGGTTTATCTACAGGAACCTCCTATCTTGATCTCACCTACTCCAGGGAAGCCTCTCTTCATGTACCTGACTGTACTCGAGGGATCTATGGGTTGCGTATTAGGCCAACAAGATGAAACCGATTGCAAGGAGCATGCCATTTATTATTTAAGCAAGAAGTTTACAGATTGTGAAAGTAGATATTCACTTTTAGAGAAAACTTGATGTGCCTTGGCATGGGCGGCCAGACGTCTCAGGCAGTATATGATTTGTCACACTACTTTGTTGATCTCAAAAATGGATCCAATAAAGTACATTTTTGAGAAGCCTGCCTTGACTGGAAGACTTGCCCGTTGGCACATGTTGTTATCCGAATATGATATCCAATATGTAACCCAAAAGTATATTAAAGGCAGTGTTTTGTCTGAATACCTTGCTGATTATCCTGTCGGAGATTATGAACCTTTGAAATTCGATTTCCCGGACGAGGACTGTGAAGTTTCAGGTCCAGATGAAGGTCCCGAGCCAGGTTCTCGTTGGAAGATGATGTTTGATGGTTCCTCTAATTAGATGGGGCATGGTGTGGGAGCTGTTTTGATGAACCCTGATGGTGGTTACACCCCTTTCACGGCCATATTAAGTTTTGAATGTACAAACAACATTGCTGAGTATGAAGCATGTGTTTTGGGTATCGAAGCTGCAATTGATACCAGAATTAAAGTCCTTGAAGTATATGGAGACTCAACTTTGGTAATCTACCAAGTCAAAGGTGAATGGGAGACCCGTGATGAGAAGTTGATCCCTTACCGTGCCCACATTGTGGAATTAATCAAATACTTTGATGAAGTCACTTTCCATCATGTTCCAAGGGCAGAGAATCAAATTGCAGATGCTTTGGCTATGTTGGCCTCTATGTTTCAAGTCAGATTTCTTAATGAAGCTCCACTTATTACAATCGAGCGAAGAACTACACCAGCCTACTCTCTACTGGTCGAGGAAGAAACTGATGAGAAACCATGGTTCTATGACATCAAGAACTATTTGCAAAATCAGGTATACCCAGCGGATACAACAACTTTAGACAAGAAGACTCTGAGAAGATTGGCATCCAAGTTCTTCCTCAGCAACAATGTGCTTTATAAGAGAAATCATGATATGGTTTTGCTCATATGTGTGGACAAGCGCAAAGCAGACTTATTGATCGGGGAAATCCATGAAGGATCATTTGGAACACATGCCAATGGACATGCCATGTCCATGAAGATTTTGAGAGCTGGATACTTCTGGTTGACCATGGAATCAGATTGTTTTAAGTACGCTAGGAAGTGTCATAAATGCCAAATTTATGCCGACAAGGTGCACGTACCTCCGACCCTTTTGAATGTTCTATCATCACCCTGGCCTTTCTCAATGTGGGGCATTGACATGATAGGGGTAATTGAGCCTAAAGCTTCCAATGGTCATCGGTTCATTTTGGTTGCAATCGACTACTTCACCAAATGGGTAGAAGCAGCTTCCTACGCCAATGTGACAAAGCAAGTGGTCGCCCGTTTCATCAAGAACGAAATTATCTGCCGCTATGGGATCCCAAGCCGAATCATCACAGATAATGGGACCAACTTGAACAACAAGACAATGGAAGAGTTGTGTGATACATTCAAGATTGAACATCATAACTCTTCTCCTTACCGTCCGAAAATGAATGGAGCTGTTGAAGCTGCAAACAAGAACATCAAGAAAATCCTGCAGAAGATGGTGAAGACTTACAAAGATTGGCACGAGATGTTACCGTATGCCTTACACGGATACAGAACCTCATTTCGCACTTCAACAGGGGCAACCCCTTTCTCTTTGGTGTATGGGATGGATGTAGTTCTCCCTATCGAAGTAGAGATACCATCTTTGAGGATCTTGATGGAAACCAAACTGGAAGAAGCCGAGTGGGTCCAGAGCAAATATGACCAACTGAATCTCATTGAGGAGAAGAGAATGACTGCCATGTGCCATGCCCAGTTGTACCAAAAGCGCATCAAGAGAGCATTTGACAAGAAGGTCTGTCTCCTAGAATTCAAAGAAGGAGATCTTGTACTCAAGAAAATCTTGCCAGTCCACAAAGACATGCGTGGAAAATGGAGTCCTAACTATGAAGGCCCATATGTTGTGAAAGTGGCATTTTCCGGAGGTTCCCTAATCCTCACAACTATGGATGGTGAACAACTGAAACACCTGGTGAATTTTGATGCAGTCAAAAAATATTATGCCTAAATAAAGCCCGCTAGATCAAAAACCAAAAATCCTGACCTAGGCAAAAATGGGTATCCCGGTGGATCATAACCTATGAAGGAGATCCAGGAAAAAGTTAGGGATAAAAATAAAAAATAGAGCTCGCTAAGTTGAAAACCCGAAATGGCGGCTTAGGCAAAAAAGAGTGTCCTGGTGGATTGAAAACCCGAAAGGGCGGTCCAGGCAAAAATTAGGGATAAAGGGCATTTGACTGTATCAGATGGTGTTCATCATTACTGAAGATCATTACTTGAAGACCAATCCAGTCGCTCTTGTCAGAAGCAAGGTGTTGGGTGGTTTTTAGTTATTAGGGATTATAGTGGTTGTTGGATTCAAGGTAGACCTTTCCCCATTGCCATTTTCAAATTGTAATTTTTCATGGAGCTTTTGCTATTGGCAAGCTACCATTCTTGAATGAAATACAACCTTTGCCTCTAAACTGTGCCTTTCAACTTCTTATTTTCTTTGTTATACAAAATGTCTTTACTGAATTACAATTTAACTTTGAAAATGAAAAAAAAATTTTAGAAAACAGTTTTTGAAAACATACTGGAAAACATTCGAATTTTCTTTGACTTTAGAAAGATTAAAAGATTTTCTGTCTCCTAAAAAACCCTCTGGCTTGCAGCAACATTCTCATGCAATTATTACAGAAATCCCCATAGAGGATTAATAAGCTGGTAGCACTCTTGGATGAATCCTTGGACCAGATATCGATTTCCAAGTTTGAAGACATCTCCCCAACATCTTTCTTATTGCTCGCCCGAGTATTGGCGCTGAGATCCTACTCTTCCTGCTTTATCAAAGTTCTCTGTCTCCCCAGAGTCAGCATTTACATATCATGATCATTCGCATCATACTCAATCATACGCATTCGACATAATCCTTTGTCTCTCCCCGGTTGTCGTCCGTCTAAGATTACTGTCAGCTTTCATTTTTGAAATCCATTGTTGTGGCTACCCTGAAGTGTGGTTAGCCAAGATCCTCTTCCCAGTAACACTGGTATCCCTTGTAGAGGTCCTCTTTGTTTTTGATGTGTGCCTTAATACCACCAATATTTCTTTTAAGTCCAATTGTCATTGGCACAAATATTTTAAGTTGTTTGCTTAATACTTAAGGCTATTTAATTCAACACGCATCCGTGTTTTCCTAATAGTTCCTAAAGTTTTTCTTTAAGCGCTTCATTTAGGGAATTTCCAGAGGTTGGGCGTTTATCTTGAAAACTCCAACATTCTTCTTATTGCCAGCCGGTCGCTTAGAGCCGTTTGATTTATCTTTAAATGCTCTGCATTTTAATCCCAGTAGCAGTTGGTTGCGCAAAGTCACTGCCCAAACACTGCTTCTGTTTTCTCTATCCTCAGTATCAACAGTTACACTTGAACCTGTTGATTTATCACTTTGGATAATTTGTCTGTTAATTTATTTCCGACCGCCGCGTCGATGTCTGTTATCTTATTTTCCGACCGCCGCGTCAATGTCTGTTATTTTTATTTCCTCGGACGCCGTGTCGATGTCCGTTATTTTATTTCCCGACCGCCGTGTCGATGTCTGTTATTCTTATTTTCCGACCGCCGCGTCGATGTCTGTTATTTTATTTCCCGACCGCCGTGTCGATGTCTGTTATTCTTATTTTCCGACCGCCGCGTTGATGTCTGTTATCTTATTTTCCGACCGCCGCGTCGATGTCTGTTATTTTTATTTCCCGACCGCCGCGTCGATGTCTGTTATTTTTATTTTCCCGACCGCCGTGCCGACATCTGTCTTATTTTATTTCCCGACCGCCGTGTCGATGTATGTTATTCTTATTTTCCCAACCGCCGTGTCGATGTCTGTTATTCTTATTTTCCGACCGCCGCGTCGATGTCTGTTATCTTATTTTCCGACCGCCGCGTCGATGTCTGTTATTTTTATTTCCTTGGCAGCTGTGTCGATGTCCGTTATTTTATTTCCCGACCGCCGTGTCGATGTCTGTTATTCTTATTTTCCGACCGCCGCATCGATGTCAATTATCTTATTTTCCGACCGCCGCGTCGATGTCTGTTATTTTTATTTCCCGACCGCCGCGTCGATGTCTGTTATTTTTATTTTCCCGACCGCCGTGCCGACGTCTGTCTTATTTTATTTCCCGACCGCCGTGCCGATGTCTGTTATTCTTATTTTCCCGACCGCCGTGTCGATGTCTATTATTCTTATTTTCCGACCGCCGCGTCGATGTCATTTATCTTATTTTCCGACCGCCGCGTCGATGTTTGTTATTTTTATTTCCCGACCGCCGTGTCGTCGCCTGTTATTTTTATTTCCTCGGCCGCCACGTCGATGTCCGTAATTTTATTTCCCGTCCGCCGTGTCGATGTCTGTTATTCTTATTTTCCGACCGCCACGTCGATGTCTGTTATCTTATTTTCCGACCGCCGCATCGATGTCTGTTATTTTTATTTCCCGACCGCCGCGTCGATGTCTGTTATTTTTATTTTCCTGACCGCCGTGTCGACGTCTGTCTTATTTTATTTCCCGACCATCGTGTCGATGTCTGTTATTCTTACTTTCCCGACCGCCGCGTCGATGTCTGTTATTCTTATTTTTCGACCGCCGCGTCGATGTCTGTTATCTTATTTTCTGACCGCCGCGTCGATGTCTGTTATTTTTATTTCCCGACCGCCACGTCGATGTCTGTTATTTTTATTTTCCCGACCGCCGTGTCGATGTCTGTTATTTTTATTTTCTCGACCGCCGTGTCGATGTCTGTTATCTTATTTTCCTATCGCCGCGTCGATGTCTGTTATCTTATTTTCCGACCACCGCGTCGATGTCTGTTATTTTTATTTCCCGACCGCCGCGTCGGTCTGTTATTTTTATTTTCCCGACCGCCGTGTCGATGTCTTTTATTTTTATTTTCCCGACCGCCGTGTCGATGTCTGTTATTCTTATTTTCCCGACCATCGTGTCGATGTCTGTTATTCTTATTTTCCGACCGCCGTGTCGATGTCTGTTATCTTATTTTCTGACCGCCGCGTCGATGTCTGTTATTTATTTTTCCAACCGCCGCGTCGATGTCTGTTATTTTATTTCCCGATCGCCGTGTCGACGTCTGTTATTTTTATTTCCCGACCGCTGTGTCGATGTCTGCTAATTTATTTTTCGACCGCTGTGTCGATGTCTGTTATTTCATTGTTCTGACCGCTGTATCGACGTCTGTTATTTTTTTTTTCCGACCGCCATGTTGAATTGCTTTCCCGACCGCTGCATCGATGCCTACTATTTTATCTCTCGACCGCCGTGTCGACGTTTGTTATTTTATTTCCCGACCTCCGTGTCGATGTCTGCCATTTTGCTATTCCCGACCGCCGTGTCGACGTTTGTTATTTCTTTTTTTCCTGACCGCCATGTCAATGTCAACTATTTATTTCCTCAATCGCCGTGTTGAGTCGGTTTTTCCGACCGCTGTGTCGACGTTTGTTATTTCCTCAATCGCCGTGTTGAGTTTCGATCGCCAAGTTGCTGTATTGGGATCCCCAACAATCCTCCTTGAACTGGTTAGCTCATAACTTCAGATAGTATGTTCTCGTCCATAGTATCATATGGGCGCATCGAGCCGTCTCCTTTTACTTAAAATCATGTTCTCGCTATCCTAAGCATCAGTCTATTTGTTAATCTTGTTCTGGATTTTTGTTTTGTTTCCCGTCTTTTGTTATTCTTAGTGCCAGAAGTTACACTTGAACCTGCTGATCTATCACTTTGAATACTTCCTGTTTCCGTCTTGTCATCCCCAGCATATCGGTATCCCCAGTGAGTCTTCACCCTCGATTTTGTTTATAAGGATCACCATTACCAATTGTCTTCATCATTTCCCGCATGACATATTCAACATATTCATAAAAAAATCAGCATGCTAGGGTTCATTGCATCTCGCACGTCATATCCCCGACAAAATAAGGAGTCCCTCATAAGTTCATGGCATGTCATTGCATTTAGGGGGCAAAATTTTCGGTTTACTATATTTAAATACCTTTCACTCCGTTTCTATGAGGATTAGCATCACTCATTCCATCGGATAAAGTTATTTAAATAGGGGCAACTGTCACACCCCAAAATTTTACCCTTAACCTTCATTCACGCATTTCGTCTCATTATTAACGTGTCTTTGTGCATATTAGTCATGTTGGAGATGTTAGGGTAGGATTGTGGTTGTGAAGTAAGAAGTGGAGTTTGGTTCGATTATGTTTTCATTCATGATTCAATTCAAGGGGGAGGTTGACCCAACTCATGGGTTACAGGGCCGAGACCACTTGACTTCATGCAATTTTAGAACATATTTCTAGTTTTCATTTCTAGTCGCAATTTCAATTCTAATTTTAAGTTCACATCGCAAATTTCCATTTCAATTTCAAGCTAAATTCAAGTTCATTTTTTTTCTTTTTCGTCCTTCATGATTCAAGTAACAATTCATTTTCCTTCACATATTCATTTGCATTTTTTTAAATTTCAACTTCTACTCCAAGTTTAATTTTCAAATTTTAGTTCTCTTTTCTTTTTTTATTTATTATTCCAAGTGCAAATTTAATTCCAAGTTCAAATTTAATTCCAAGGCCATAGTCCAAATTTGTTTCCAAAATTCATTTCAAATTTCTAATCCTAATTTCTTGTTTAAGTTTATTCCTACATTTCAAGGTTTATTTCCATTTCAATTCATTTTATTTAAGATTCAAATTCCATTCAAGTCCAAATACAAGGTCTCAATTTAATCATTTTGTCTTCATTTTCAAATCCCAATTCAATTCTTTTTCTATTCAATTCCAATTCCTATTCTAGTTTTAAGATTCCACCTCAAAATTTAATTCCCATTTCAAGTCATATTCTAGTTGCATTTTCATTTTTTAGAATTAAAGTACAATTTTTCATTCATGTTTCAAGTCACATTTCAATTATATTCTAAGTTTAAAAGTTCAAAATTTAATTCCCATTTCAAGTCATATTCTAGTTGCATTTTCATTTTTTAGAATTAAAGTCCAATTTTTCATTCATGTTTCAAGTCACATTTCAAATTTTATTCAAAGTTTAAAATTCCAAATTCAATTCTCATTTCAAGTATTTTCTAAGTTCCATTTTCAAATTTCAATTCCGATTCACAAACTTCATCCAAATTCAATTTCGTTCGAGGCTCATTTTATTTGTTTTTTTAATTTCTCATAAAAGATAACCACAATCACAATTCATGTCAAGTTCTCAAGTTTCCTCTTCTAAATGGCACTCCAATTCTAATTTCAAGTTCATTTTTAAGTGTTAATCTCAAAATTCATATTCTATGTCAAAATTCCATTCAAAAACTTTACAAAATGAGTCCTAAGTCTAATTTTTACAACAAGTCTCATACTTTAAAAAAAACAAAGTGAAGTACACAAGTTGGCCGTCCTACACGCTTCATGTCAATTCCATCATAACCAAGCATCCTTAAAATCTCCATCTTCCATGGCCATTTGCTCCTCATGACAAGTTTTGTGCATGTTAAAATTTGGAAAAAGGGATTAGTATTCATTTATGAAGTTGCATACAAACTTAAGTTTTTTCATACATATTCATTTCAAAATCATGCCATATTCAAAACTCAGCATTTTCTTAACCATACATTCATATCCTAACATCTTCCTTCACATAAGCATTGCATCATAATGTCACAAAGTTAAAAAAGACAGAATTTTAAGAGATGAAAACTTCTATCAAATAACCTGTGTTCTTACCACAGTAAACAAGGGGAAAAACAACTTCAGACAAATAGAAGATAACAGCCAAAAGCATTGTCTTACACTAGCAGGTCTTTTAAAATATAAAAAAAGCAGTAGCAAACTTTTGATAAAGGAGGTAAACTCAGACCTGCTGCAGAAAAGCAGGGACCGCAAGGGGTCTTCTTTCGGAATGCTCCATGAGGAAATGGACATTCCTGCAGGTCAACCCAAAAAAAACCTGCACCTCAGTTCTTTCACCAAAACATGCTTAAGCTCTCCCACACCAACCAAGACCTGCAAACAGAAAGAGACAGCACTTGAATATAAAAAAAAATGCTCAGTCAAACACTTAATCAACAAATTACTACAATTTAAAAACAGAAGCAAAACCCTAATTTTCACTATAAAAAGGGGGACGATTTCATTGAAAAGAGGAGGACCCCGGCGACGAAAATATCAGGAAAAAAACCCTAACTTTTTCAAAGAACAAAAAGAGAACCCCAATCATTAAAGAAACATCACAAAAATGCCAAGAAAAACCTAACCGCGGCGGATTCGAAAGAGTATACAGATACAAATTCATAAAATCTAACCGCAGAACTATTCACACTATTAAAACAACAAACCAGCAACGACAACAAGATAGAAAGCTACGCAAGGAATCGAATCCAGGAGAAGAAGATTGAAGCTAAAAGAAAGCGAACTTTACCGTTAAAGCAGAATCTCAATTTTCTTCGAGTGAGGTAGTCCTCCCCCCTTCTTGTACACCTTGTTGCTTTTTCCTTTGTAAAGTTCCTCTATATAGATGAAATCGTTGATTTATTTTGATGTTGAGGTATATGGTTTTCCATTAGGTTTAGGTTTCTTCCGTTAAACGTTATTTATCGATCGGTTTGTTCACTTTCCGGCGGTGTTTTTGAAAGCATGATCGACGTTTGATTATTTTCCTCTGAACGGGTTGGGGGGGGGGGCTTCGTCATAACGCGTTTTTTTATTTGGAGAGAAAACCATGGTTTTTCCTTTTTCTTTCTGAAACTTAGCGCAGGAATGTGTTTGTAAAAGCTGTAAAAAATTCGTTCTGTTTTAAATAAAAAGAAACCCTTTGTTTCCCCTTCTTTCGAACCCTAAATCGTTTCCCTATTTAGAAATAAACGAACCTGGTCAGCTTCGACCCGGCCTGTCCCCTGGCCCGCTCCCTTCACCCGTTTCATTTTCCTGTGGGTTGCTGCCCTATTGGGCTTCACGACACTTCTTTTTCTTGGCTAAACAAACCCTAGTCTTTGTGGTTCTCTCTTTTATATATTTCACTTCTAAGTTGCTTTTTCTATGAATTTTTTTTTATTTTAGATTATAATTTGTTTAAGAAAGTTAGAAAATATTAAAGAATATTTCAGTTTTTTTTTTTTTAAAAGGTAATAGGATAATTTCCAAACTAAGACTAATATATATTACCTTAGTTTTAGTTTATTTTATTATTTTTATTATTTTATTCAATTTAATTAGTTTTTTTTATAATCCTTTGGTTGAGATATTATGCGTTTGGTTTATGTTTTAGCCCGGCCCCCTTTATTTTGGGTCGCATGATATTGATGTTCGATTTATATGAATTTGCTTGTATTTTACAATTCGTCCGTAATCTGTTAAAAAAAATATAATAATAAAAGCAATCACTCAAACCAGACATTTTAATATAAAAAAATAGTTCCATTTCTTGGTCCATCGCCAAGTAAATAATTCATCGCGCCTACATTTTCACACACGTAAGCCGGTCACTAATTGATCGCCGTCTGCACGACTTTTACGCGCCTAATTTAATTAACAAGGAATAGAGCCCCGGAGTCTAGCACTCCGCACGTTCTAGAACAAACTGCTACTGGGCTAGCCGCACGCGTATTGTTTCGTTCGTATCCTTATTATTTAAAACATGCTAAAAACATCTAAAAATAATTATTCAACTTATAAAAAAAATTAAAATACGGAAACAGAACTTCGGAGTCCAGCACTCCGCACGTTCTAGAACGGACTGCTACTGGGCTAGCCCCACGCAACGTGGCCCATTCGCCTTCCGTATTTCGAAATAAATAATCGCATAAGTTAATGTACGAAGACAGAACTCCGGAGTCTAGCATTCCGCACGTTCTAGTTTGGACCGCTAATGGGCTAGCCCCACGCGATCTGTTCAATCACTATTCGTATATCAAAATTTTCAAATCTTTTAAATTAAATTGCGGAAACTGAACTCCGGAGTCCAGCACTCCGCACGTTTTAAAATGGATCGTTCCTGGGCTAGCCCCACGCGACGCGCTTCATTTACTCTTTCATATCTTAAAACAATTCAAACTTACCAACCAATTTAAATTATTTTCATAATTAATCGGCGAAAGACGGAACTCCGGAGTCTAGCACTCCCCACGTTTTGGAATACAATCGCTCCTGGGCTAGCCCCACGCGACGTGGTTCATTCGCCCTTTCGTTTAAAACACCTTAATAAAGGTCAAACATTTTATTTAAACGAACATTGCTTAAATCATTTTATCTCGCAAACAAGCTAGCGCTTCAGCCTCCACCACGAGTATAAGCCAACGCTTAGCAGTAGAATGCGTTTTAAACAATCGTTCAAATAAAAACCACAAATCGTAGTAGCACGAACTACGAATCTATGACTTTCCCATTGCACAAGGGAATACGTAGGCACGAGGATTTTAATCCTTCGCGAGCACCCTATTAAAAAATATCAATCTTTTTTCTCTCCGTCACCCTAATATAAAAACTTTAATCTTTTCTCCGTCTTAATAATCAATTAAAACTTTAACAAACATATTAATAACCATTTAGAAGACAAAGACTTAAGATCAAACATTTAGTCGCATAATTAGCTAAGTGGTTCCCGTTGAGTACAACAGACGTGAGGGGTGCTAATACCTCCCCCTTGCGTAACCGACTCCCGAACTTAGAATTTGGTTTCGTAAACCATTTCTTATCCTTTATTAGGTTGTATCTATATCTCCCTTTTCTTTAAGTAGAATAAATAGAATTAGGTGGCGGCTCTGTTGTTTGTTTTAGGATCGTATTTTTCGAGGTACGACAATTACTAGCAAGCATAATATCTTCATCTGGAAACTCAAAGTTCATAGACTGATAGTCAACCACTACTTGATGAGCCAAATGATCAACTATCACGCTTCATTTAATTGCCTTCTGAGTAGTATACTGGATGTCATATTCTGTCAAAATCATTTGACATCTCGCTATTCGTCCGGAGAGAGCAGGTTTCTCAAATATGTATTTGATAGGATACATCTTCGAAATCAATAAAGTAGTATGAGTCAACATATACTGTCTTAGTCGGCGAGCAACCCATGCCAAAGCACATCAAGTTTTCTCGAGCAGTGAGTATCTTGTTTCACATTCGGTAAATTTTTGGCTAAGGTAGTATATTGCTTGCTCTTTTCGACTAGACTCGTCATGTTGCCCTAACACACACCCCATTGAATTAGCTAACACTATCAGGTACATAATCAAAGGTCTTCCCACAACTAGAGGCATCAATATTGGAGGTTCTTGGAGATGTTTCTTAATCTCATCAAAATCTATCTGGAATTCATCGTTCCATTCCATTACTTGATCTTTCTTTAGCAATTTGAAGATTGGATCACAAGTAGCAGTTAATTGGAAAATAAATCTTGCAATGTAGTTCAGGCGTCCCAAGAAACCTATGAATTCCTTCTCAGTACAGGGAACGGGAATTTCTTGTATAGCTTTTACCTTTGCAGGGTCAACTTCAATACGTTTCCCACTGACAACAAAACCCAATAGTTTACCACATCTAACTCCAAAGGTACATTTGTTTGGATTCAATCTTAGCTTGTATTTCTTCAACCTCTTAAACAGTTTGTGCAGATGATCAAGATGTTCATCTTCAGTATGGGATCTGGCTATCATGTCATCAACATATACCTCTACCTCATGATGAATCATATCATGGAACAAATCTACCATAACACGCTGGTATGTTGCCCCAACGTTCTTCAAACCAAATGGCATTACTTTGTAACAAAAGGTGCCCCATTGTGTGACAAACGTAGTCTTTCCCATATCTTCAGGCGCCCTTTTAATCTGATTATAACAAGAGAAACCATCCATAAAAGAGAATACCTTGTGTGGAGAAGTATTGTCTACCATAACATCAATATGTGGAAGCGAAAAATCATCTCTAGTGATGGCCTTGTTCAGATCCTTGTAGTCCATGCACATGCGTACTTTACCATCTTTCTTAGGTGCCGGTACCACATTTGGAATCCATTGAGGATAATAAGTGACAACTAGGAACCATGCTTAAAATTGTTTCATCACTTCAGCTTTGATCTTTTATGACATTTCAGGATGCATACAATGAACTTTCTGCTTTATTGGGCGACAACCTTCCTTCATCGGTAAATGGTGAACCATAATATTAGTATCAAGCCTTGGCATATGTTCATAAGACCAAGCAAAGATTTCCATGTAATCATGTAGCATCTGAATTAACATGTTCTTAACACTGTCTTCTAATTCAACTCCTATCTTGACATCTTTCCTGTCTTTCTCAGTTCCCAGATTCACAACTTCGATTGGTTCTTCATGCGACTGTATAAATTTCTCTTCTTGTTGTAACAACCTAGAAAGTTCTACAAGCACTTCACAATCTTCCTCATTTCCATCCTAGGCTTGGTAGATCGAATTCTCAAAGTTATTGGCAATAGCAGAACTGTTATCAATAGGATCCAAAGTGGATGAGGGTCTGCAATTTAGTGACGTGGGTGTGTGTAAGAACACATAGCTTTTGATAAAGAAAAATAAAAGAAAGACAAAGAGTGCAATATTTACGAAACAAAAACGTCCACTGATTTTATTGAATGAAAATATGCAAATGAAATGACATCCTTAACAAGCATACACTTGTGCCCCGGGCAAGGCACAAGGCTTAAAAAATTTTAATTGTTCAAATTACAAAACCAAAACAAGAAAAATAAAAATAGCATTTACTCCTGACTAAAGGAGATATGAATAACATCTTCATCCTTCCAATTGTTGAGCCCACTGCCACTAGTAGGAAAGATCCAACTGTCTATGTTGCAGTCTTCAGCAGAGCCGTCCACAACATTGACTTGATCTTTTTGAACTCCCTTGTTAGTGATATGAATAGCACGAGCACGGCGAACAACCTTTTGAGCCTCTGCAGTAAAACCCAAACCAAACTTGTCAGACTTGTAAGGATGTCAGGAAGCTGACCCCAAATAATACAACAACCTTCTTCAACTACAACTTTAGCATCTTTCAGGGAGGCCATTGCAGGAGTTGCTCTAGGAACAACAGGATTTGGCTTAACAGCAGTAATAGTTTGAGGAAACACTTCAAATGTGTGACAAGGAGTCTCAACAAATTCATCCTCTATCTCAACATACTTGAAAGTACCCACATGACTGACCATGTACTCTTCTTCACCATAGACAGTGACAATCTTTCCCTTCACTGGATATTTCAGCTTCTAGTGTAAAGTATAGGTTACAACACCTGCCCCATGTGTCCAAGGGCACCCAAGCAAGCAGGAATAGGTAGGACGAATATCCATCACATAGAAAGTAGAATCAAAGACTTGAGAACCCATTTTGATTAGAAGATCAACTTCTTTGTGCACCATTCTTCTTGAACCATCAGAGCCTCTCACCACCACGTTACTAGGTCTTAGCACAACATCTTCAAAGTTGAGCTTGTCAAGAACAACTTTAGGTAACACATTCAACGAGGAACCATATTATACCAACACATGAGACAAAGTAATGCCCCTACACTTAACATAGACGTGTAGAGCTTTGTTGTGGTTTCTTTTAGTAGGAGTTAAATCAGCATCAGAAAAGCATACGCTATTGTCAGTTGTCAAATTAGCAATACAATTTTAAAACTGGTCCACGGAGTTTTCATGCGGTACGTGAGCAAATTTCAGGAATTTTACTAAAGCTTTAGCATGGGACTCAAAGCATAATAACTAGGATAACATAGAGATCTTGGAAGGAGTGTGTCCCAACTGTTCAACAATATTGTAATCACTCTTATGGATGATCTTCAGTACTTCTTCCATCTTCTTAGAGGGATCTTCAGTAGCTGGTGTTTCAACCTGAACAGGCTCAATCACTGGTCCCTTGCCTCGATCTTCATCACTTGGCCCAGAGTTGGAGATACGAACTGGAGCAGCAGTAGTCTTTGAAGTGTCTTCAGGAGAGAAAATCCTTCCACTCCGAGTAACCTTACTAGTCCCAACAATATTGTCAATATCAAGATTAGTATATTCAGTAGGTACATCAGTTAAAGGCTCTTGCTTGACACCATGGATATAAATATCAGTACCCTAATTCCACAGGATAGCCTTGTCAGAAGAATATGGAATTGGATCGGGAGTAGTAATAATCAAATGAGGCACCTTTGACTCAACAAAAATCTTCATAGGGCCCTTAGAATTGGTCCTCACATGAATTTTAGTAACCACAGACATGTCTTCAAGCTTCATACCTTGAGACAAACATTCACATAAATTCTCTATAGAGGTGCTCTTCTCAAACAGTATCGTACGGTTGTCCATCAAACGTTGAATACCTTCTTTCAACTTCCAACAACCATTGGATTGAGAGGCACAATAAAAACAGTCTTCATTACATCCCGGAAATAAACCGTCTTGCAGCAGCTTCTTCTTAACGATTGCCAGAGGAGTAGTTAAATCAGTCACAGTAGAAACATAAGAACCATCATCAACAACATTAACATTCTTCTCATGTTTGGGCATAGGAGTAGTAATTACATTAGGAGTTTTAGGAGGATCAAACTCAATTTCACCAGCATCAATCATATCTTGAATCTTATTCTTCAATGCCCAACAATTATTAGTATCATGTCTGGGGCAATTTGAGTGATATGCACACCTTGCATTGGGATTATAACAAGAAGAGGAAGTATTGGGATTCTGAGGAGGGTCCCTCAAAGTAATCAACTCCCATTTCAACATGTGTTGCAGAGCCTGAGCCAACGACCTATTCATCTTAGTGAATTTCCTCCTAGGTGTACCCTGCTTAGGCTGATTATTATGTTGTTGATTCTGTTGCGCAAGTGCAGGATTAGAGATCAGAACTGCTCCCACGGATTGGTTATGGTTGTTCTTACGACCCTGTTGGCCATACACAACCTTAGGTTCTTTCTTTCCATTAGAAGGCTTCTTGGTGGTACTTGAAGAGGCAGCTGTTTGTATCATACCACTTTGTATCCCACTTTCCATACGTTCTCGAATCATTGTCAGCTCGGTAAAACCAGATGATGAACTTCCAATTAGATGACTATAGAAAGGACCAGTCAACGTACTCATGAACATGTCAACCAATTCCCTATCAGTCAAAGGAAGTTGAACTCTGCTTGCAAGATCTCTCCACTTCTGGGCTTACTCCTTGAAACTTTCTTTAGAGCCCATGGACATGCTTTGGAGTTGCATGCGAGTCGGCACTAAATCAGAGTTATATTGATATTGCTTGTAGAAGGCCTTAGCAAGATCATCCCAAGTACGAATATTGGTACTCTCAAGTTGATAGTACCATTCCAATTGAGCTCCAGATAAACTTTCTTGAAAAAAATGAATCCATAACTTTCTATCAGCAGTGTGTGGCTAGATCCTTCAGACATAGGACCTCAGATGCAGCTTTGGACATGAAACACCATCGTATACCACAAAAGTAGGAACCTTGAACCCAATAGGGATGACAACTCCAGAAATCAGACTTAAATCTTCAAAATCTAACCAAGATGTCTTCTTCAATTCCATGGCATTCACACGGTCTTCCAGTAACTTATATTTCTCATCACCAGTTGAATCATAGTAATAATTCTCCTCATGATCAAAATTTCCAACAATACCATGTTGAATATCTTCTTCTTTCGTAAAATCTTCATCTCCAGGATTTTCCACCTCATCATCTGTCTTGATTGGACCTTTGAACCTCCTACCCAGGTTGATGAAGCCAACTGGTTTTCTGGTCTTCTTCTTATTGGCCAGGAGTGCCTTCAGCTCTTCTTGTCCCTAGGACAAGTTCAGGATCACCTCTTAAAACTAGGCCTTCTGAGCTTGAAGATCTTTGACAAACTGTTCGAGAGCCATTTCTACTGAAATAAACAGCAAGAAGATAAGAAACATGTTGTGGAAACCTGTTATGCAATGATATGGTATGTAGATGCATATGCAATGTTTTCAAGGACCAGGTAGGATTTAAATTTGTTAAAGGAAAACAAAAATAAAACTTTTATTAGTAAGTTTTAAAATATGATTGCTCATTGGGCTTACAATGAAGGAAAAATAAGAAAGGGTACAAAGGAAATAAATATATGAGACTCAAGTCTCCCATGGACGCTTCCTCTTTATGTTGAGATATGTATTGAGGTTCCGCTCTTCGTGAAGTTGCCTTGTTAGCTCCAACACTTTATCTTTGCTAGCATTGAACTGAACCTCAAAGGTATCCCTTTGCTCCTTCAGTTGGATCCAAGATTTATGCAGCTCTTCTAAATCAGTAGGCATGTCATGATAAAGAATGGTGTAGGGAACATCTCCGTCAACAATAGGTTCAACAATCACCGGTAGAATAGTAGGATATGGCATCATCAGAGTCTGAGCCTGAGACCGCACCCATCTGAGGTAAGGTTCCATAGGGATGGAGTATTTTGGTTCCATAGTATTACTATCAATCTTATTCACCATGCTCCAAGCTCGTATAAACCTTTGACGGTAACCTTGAAGATCGTTGTCATAATCAAACATAATACCTTGAATAATCATGTCATGATGACCATCACTCCGAGCATAACCAAACTGACTTAGGGCTAAAGAAGGATTGTAAGTAATGCCTCCCCTGATGCCAAGGAGTCGCACATTAGGGAATTCTCCACAGCGGTAAATGATAATGAATTTTTCCATAAATTGGGAACATCACTGAATATCTGAATGAAAGAGTGACATTATCCTTCCAGAGCACCTCAAACCTTGTTCATTCTTCATCAAAGATCGAGGAAGGTGTGAAATAAACCACCTTGATAGTAGAGGTATGCAACACATCAGAGTTCCTCGTACCTTCGTAGTACGAGTCTGAAGAGAGTGCAGGATATCTCCAAGCAATGTAGGCACATGATTGTGAGTCTGAAATATGTTAATGGCGTGCACATCTATGAATTGGTCTAGATTAGGGAACAACACCAAAACATAAATTAACATGGCCAAGATCTCCTCAAAAGCATAGTAACTCATAACATCCAAGAATACCTGAGCTTTCTCTATAAATACTTTGGCAAGAATACCCTTAACTACACTTCTTGTTTCCAGTACAATATCTGACTTCTTCAAATGTAAGGCTGCTGCAATAATTTCTGGTTTAGGCTCATTCTCTAAGCATGTGAATGGTTTCTGATCAAGAATACGCACACCAAGTAGTCTGGAGAACTTTTCCATTGTGGGCACCAACTGATAATCGGGAAATGTGAAGCAATGATGTTTAGGGTCAAAGAACTGGAACAAAACACTCATCATGTCTTTATTGAATCCTGAAGTAACCAAATCCAGTAGATGACCATGCTTTTTGAGGAATTGAGAGCTTTCGGGAACTTTAGAGACCAATTCCTTAAGCTTGGAGGGTATTCTTACAAAGCTTGCCTGGATAGTGTTCCTGCGAGCGGAAGCCATAACCTGTAACAAAGAACAAAGATAAATCCTTTGGTCCTTGAAATGGTTCGTGCAAATGCTATGTTATGATGTCATGATGTTATGATGTTATGTTCAAACAAGCAGATGGCAAACACAAACAAGTCACACAATGGCCTTAGTTTTAAAGGCTTGCATGGAGTTCATAGGTAAGTACCCTCTCCACTGAAGTTAGTTGGTTCAACCTGTCCTAGTAATAGTAACCGAGTTCTAAGGGATCTCAATATCACTGATTCATTTCAAAGGCTGTTGTTCAGTATGGCAACTGACTTGCCAACCAAAACCTCCTAAGATTAAAATATCAATGAGCGTAGCATCGAGTATCAACCAACTTTAGACTTCACCAAAGCCGATTATCTCACTACTTTCTAATGGTCAATATGGGTCAATTAGGGTTGTAAAGGGTAGTTAGTGTTAATGACACCATATGGAAGCCTGATATTATCCTCAACTGACTTGAAGAACATCAAAACCAACCAAGATGTCACACTAACTGTAGCCACCAGATCAACCATATCGGTATACGGTGTACAGTTTCCTTGGTCTATTGCTACTTACCTAAGGTACACTGATCCGGGTTAGGATCTTTCTCACAATAGCCCCACAACAGGTACCCTTAAAAATAAAGCAATCAATTCAAACAAGTAAAGTGTCCTAACTCCAAGGTAACCTCTCTTTTAATTAGTATTCCCTAGTAGAGTCGCCAGTTCTGTAACACGGTAGGAGAACTGACTTTTCCGTTTTTGTTTTCAAAAGCTATGTTGCGGATAGCAAGAGTCTCTACCGACTTTTATTTTATCTTATAAAGAAAGGAATAAAAGAGCAGGAAAGACCGTTGAAAAATATTTGAGTTCGGGGGGTAAGTTATACAAAGGGAAGGTGTTAGCACCCTTTGTATCCATGGTTATCCATGGGCTCTAAACTGCTTAGCTCACTTTACTTTTTTTGAAAAATAGTGGTGGTGTATTTAGAAAAATATTTAAGAAGTCTTTAACTTTGTAATGATCCTCGTATGGATGTATACAAAGTGTTTAGTTTGAAAGTATTTGAAAATGTGAGGTGTGGAAAGTATTTTGAAAAAGGAGTGAGCAAGCACTTAAGAACTACTTACCCTAAGTTTTTAAAGTCTTTCTTGTTATTTCGTTTCTTTAGGGGTATAACTGTCCTTATTATTAATTAGTAAGTAGTCTTAACCTTGGATGTTAAAGGGACAGGCGTAGGGTCAATGTATGGTCATAGAAGGCAACCTTGCAGGGGTATCTTAGTAATTCGAAGGGACGATCATCATTTTCGTAGGGTCATTGAGGGACTAGATCATTTATACGAAGGGACTTAAAGGGACAACGAGAGACTATGATCTTTTATCTGAAGGGACTTACTGATTTTATTCATAGGCAACTTTACTAAAATACCCCCACATTCGAGGGACTTGATCATTTTGTAAGACAACAAAGAGGATAAACCCTAGGGGTGCTGATGACAATCGTATAACGACCTACTTACGTGTGTGAATGGAGTGTGTTAATTACAATTATTTATCTTAGAAATTAGTTGGCTAAGTCCAATTATATTTGCATACAAGTATTTTCACACCATACGTTTAACCATACAATTAATATTTTGCGGAAATTAAAAAGCAGAAAATAAAACCCTTGACTATTACATCATGGGGAGGGGATACATTTTGATTTTAGGGGAGTGCGGATAATAAAACTGCGGAAAGTAAACCCTAGTTAACTATTAGAAACTGGGAGAGTTACATAATTAATTAAAAACTGCGAGTAGAGAAATCTACGCTATTACATTAATTATAAAATTTTCTAAGAATATTAATAAAGTCATTAATTAATTAAAATTTTATTTAAGAAATAAATTTAGGTCAAAAATATTAATGTATCTAGGATTAGGGTTAGAAAACAAAAATCGATATTAAAATCGGTTAAGTGAATTATTTTATAAAAAATTAAGTTTTTGTGACTTTCTTAATTAATTAAAAAAACTATCAATTTAATTAAATTAAAAAAAATGTATGAAAAATAATAAATGTTAAATTTTTTAAGTTAATGATCATTAAAAAATGTTTAGCCTTTTTTATTAAAGAAAATAGTTAATTAATCCTAATTAATTAAAAAAGAATTAAATTAAAAGAAAAGCAAAACAAATAAAAAAAGGTCACAAAAAGAAAGGGGGAAGATTCTGGATCGAACCCAGGTCATCCACTTCACCAAGCGCGCCTCCAACCAACTGGGCTAGCAAGCCTGCGTTGCAATTAAACGAACAAGAATAATTATATAATAAGATAAAAATCTGAAATTTTTTGAAAACGAAACGCGCGCCAAAGGGTCTTCTTCTTCCTTCTTTGTCCAGTTAGCCTATACCTACGGTTTGTCCGTATCAAGAACCTATAGTGATGATTCTTCCGTCACTAAAACACCTGTGTTTTTGAAAAACATCACATACACAATATAAAATAATTCCAGGTATACAGATCAATTAGAAATCATCTTATGAGTTTAATGGACTCATCAATTTGTCCTAAAATCGCCTCTACCAGGAGTTCCCAAATTCGAAGCTTGAAACCATAATAATGGCATACGGTTATACTTGCATCGAAAACCAAATTAAACCAACCAGAAACATTATAAACATCATTATAAACAACATTACACAATCAAATTTAAGTTAGAATGCACATAGGATCGAAATTGAAAATCAAGAAAAGAACAAGCAAAACCAAATCGGTTTGTGCGTTTTGTGGTGTTTTGGATGATGATGATGATGATGGATATGTGTTCAGAATGTCCCAAGGAATGTAATGCAACCTTTAAATCGTCTTGAAAGTGACTATGAAGGGCAAACCGAATTGGAGTTTGTTCTTGATTTTTTGAAGTTTCATAAGGGTTGTATGGCTCAGAATTTCGTCTCCTTGCTTTGTGGTCTTATTGTATGTTTATAGGAGATTGAAATTAGGTCAAAACTTGGGCTTTTTTGATGGATTTTGAGGTTGCTTGAAAGTGAAGAAAGAAACCTTCTATTTTGGTCAAAATTTGATATTAAATCATACTCTTTTGGTTTTGCACGAAATTGGATCCTTATAATTATCATAAACATCAAATATTAGATCTTATAATAGTCCTAAGATCAAATATTTGAGTTTTCAATATTTATCTTAATTAAAATTGAATTTAAATGAATTAAATCCAATATAATATAAAATAAATATAAAAGCTCAGATATTATAATCTATGGGTCATGAATGATCTTATAATTGAGTTTGGGTTAGAAAAATATGGGCCCATTTGGAAGAAACTTGAGTTTTGGTCATTTTTTGCTTCATACACCTCCTCAAAATTGCCCAACTTCAAAAATGCATAAATCTCTCAATTTTTATCCCATGTATGTGTTCTAGGACCTTTTAGAAAGCTTAGAGTTTCCTCTAACTTCTCCTTTTGGTCCCATGTCAATTTGATCTTCCATGTTCAAGTTGTGAGCTTTTGAAAATGTTGACTTTTGTTGACTTTTTAAAGGACCTGTAATGTCTTGGCTCATATTTTTCAAATGAAGCATTTTTGGCTTGGCTTGTGAGACACAAAGTTGTAGGTAATTGAATTTCCTTCAAAATGAGATTTGGATGGGAAATGTTTGATGAAGCATGTGAAAGTTATGGCTAGTCAAAGTACAATTGACTTTTCCTACACAAACCCTAATTTAGTAACTCCTAATTCTTGATTATTCTGAGGTTTCCTTGATAAATCATGATCAACCCTTGATCAAATGATGAATTTCACCTCATAATCGTGATGTTGACCAAAAGCCTTGAAGTTTTACTTTATGTTGGCCACAGTTGACTTATTGACCAAGTTAACTGATTTTTGACTATCTGAGGATCTGACTGATATCATGTGGATAAACTGCACTATATAGTTCATAGAACCATGTGGATAAACTGCACTACATTTTTTAATGAACCATGTGGATAAACTGCACTACATAGTTCATTGAACCATGTGGATAAACTGCAGTACATAGTTCATTGAACCATGTGGATAAACTGCACTACATAGTTCATAGAAGCAATTCTATATGAACAACGTGGTTATTCAATCTCATCCCAGCATACCCACTCATATTGAAACATGGAAGCAATAGTATAACACCAATGAACTTGTTAAACAACAACAACAACTATACCACATTTGTTTTATGAATAATGTAAGAAAACTTAGAACATGTCAAAAATCCCCAAAATTTTATATGACAATTTTCCAATTTCGATTCCAAATCAAACCAATCGAAAATACAAGCATTGGTAAGTGATACCACATATAAAACTCATGGTGTCAAGATTATAACACATTTCAACCGTTTGATTTACTGATTTATAAAAAGGAAACCATTTTCACATAATCTCTATAAACCCTAAAACTCTACAAAAACATACATCTAAGTTTCTAACTAGAACCCACTCAACCTACATACATCATTTAACCCTTATGAGATGAAAGAACCTCACCCTTACCTTGATGACGAACTCTTTCTTTTCTAAGGGAATCTCCCCTTCTTTCCCTAGCCTCCTTTCTCCTCTACTTCTCTTTCTCCCTTTCACGATCCTGCTAAAAAAAAACTTCATTTTCTCCTATTTTTCTTCCTATTCCTTTTCTAACCCTTAGACCTTAAACTTCTAATTCCCACTTCCTCCTAACTAACCTTCACTAAAAGTCTCTTATGCCCTCCTTAACTAATTAAATAATCTTTTTATTTAATTATTCTTCCAATTAATAAATCACTTAATATAAAATTTTACTCCAATAATATCATATTGAACAATATAATATTTTCACCACACACCAACATATAACAATGATTTCCATTTAAATTAATAAATAAAATTGGGGCGCTACACAATCCCGATCAGGTGAAATCTCAAAAGTACCTTAATCAGTCTAGGTATCTGGTGTGAAATCGATGTTTATAGCGTAATCTACGAAAACATGGAGATTTCCAATTGGATACTTATAATGTTGAGGATTTAGTAAATATTTACTCCTTGACCTTGACTTACATGATCTACAGGTACAAAAATATTTACCGTAGAATAAACCTTTGGGAATGGGTAGAGCTCTGGCCTCATGATACTGAACATTTGAACCCATGTTTTCACTGTGTTTTTGTGTGTTGCATTCATTAAAAAAAACATTTTTAAAAAAAAATCATCATTATTTTTCTCCTTTAAAAGAACTGAACGAACGTATGTTTCATATTATTAATCTTTTACAAAAATGGACTCTGGGCGACGAAAAACCCATAAGCTTACATTCAAGAATCAAAGATTAGATGACTTGAGAAAGCTAGGAAAGCTTGTCACAGATAGAGAGTCATTTAGGGAAAAGTTTGGAGAAGTTTTGTCCCTACTAAAAGTCAACATGGTAGAAGTGTTCTTGCTACACTGGTCCAGTTCTACGACCTGGTATATTCCTGCTTCACATTTTCTGATTACCAGCTCTGCCCAACATTGGAAGAGTATTCTCAGTTGATAGGAATCCATGTTAATGAGAAAATACCATTCTCCGTATTGGAAGGAATGAAGAGAGAATCAACAATTTCCAGGACTCTTGCTTTGGAAGAGTCATAAGTTAAAGCTCATTGGACTACCAAAGGAGGAGTCGAGGGTCTGCCCTCCAAATTTCTGATTGAGAGAGCATTATACTTTATAAGTATTGGAAATACTATTGTATTCAAAGTCATCTTCGCATTGCTAATCTATGGGATTTTCTTATTTCCCAATGTAGAAAACTTTGTCGACATCAATACGATAAAGATCTTTCTCATCAGAAATTTAGTTCCTACACTGCTTGCATGTACCTCTCATTGGTATCAAGGAAGAGATCAATTATCACCCATATTTAGCTCGTCGTTGGATGGGATACCCGATGAGAGATATACCTGTCAAATTTCTCCTTCTCTCGGAGAGAAAGAAATGACAAAAATCTTCCTCAAGACATTAAGTTCATTCTACTATGAACAAATGGTTGCAAGCACACCCAAGGATTTCACTGAGATGGTAAACATGGGAGTATGCTTAGAAGAGGCAGTGAGAGAAGGATGTTTAGCAAAATACGTTGAACCTTTAAGTTCCAACAAAAGATATGGAAGTTCCTTTCAGAAGAAAAAGGAACAATACATCAATAAAATATCTCTAGGTAAACAGCGACAATGATTTTCACCTCGTCAAGCGGCGACAGTATCTCCTGTTATTACCTCAGTTGTAGCTCCAGCATATCAACCTCAGATTGCTATGAACTATCCTAATCAACAACAGTATCAGCAAAGGCAACAACCTCTTCAACAGGCTCGTCCACAATTTAACAATAACGGGTATCCCAGGGCTCAAGCAATTGACCCTATACCTACAACGTATGCTAATTTGTTTATAATATTACTAAGCAAGGGGCACAATCATGTCTTTATCATCAAGGAGGGAAAGGGTATAACATTGAAAATTTCCTATCTTTCAAGTATGATGTCCAGAGACTCGTCAGGAACGGATTTTTATCTTTCACAGATACTAATCCAAATGTTCAAACAAATTTGTTACCACAACATGAGAAAGCGTCGTTCAATTGGATTCAAGATCATGAAATTCGAGGAGTCAATTTACTTGACGATCCTCTAAGAATTGTTCAAAACTTTGACATCCAAGCAATGAATGTCAATCTGGTTGCAATGCATTCCCGACAAAGTTTACATCATAATTTTCCACTACACGACTACCAAAGCGGTTCCGTCTGTTCAACAAATGATCAAGGGTGCTCCTTTGTACAGGAAGCCCTTCAATGACAAATGGATTTAGGATGGATTCAATATTATTGTGAAGTGGGTGATCCTCATATCAACATGGTTCAAATCTTCGACATTCGCATAATGAATACAAGTTTAGTCAAATTGCTCTCCAAGAACGTTAGACTTGGATTTTTATCAATGCACGATTATCAATGATGCATAGGTTGTTATGTAGGTAATCAAGGATGTGCCACAATGCAAAGAGATCTTCAAGATTTATTGGATCATTGGTGGCTTCCAATTTACATGGACAAAGAAATTGGTCAGATCAGTCTTAACAATGCTACTCCGGCTAGACGAGAAACGTTCGACGCTAGAATACAAATTTTAGACAAACTTAAGATGCATCATACACAAAATGGATATGATATTTTTCCATATGATAGTAATGAAAATTTTGAGGTCTGCTCAACGTATAAATGAGGATTTATCTTAGTACACATGAATATCCATGATCAAATGGAGCCAGTTGTCACTCATCTCCAAGAGTCACAACTCATCAACATGATACATGAAGTTCCAGCAGTTGAACTTATGGACTGCGAAACCGACGAAGAGATTCTCAATATAATCCCTTTGATCAAAGAAAATAAATGCTAGGAAGTTCCATTTGACAGCGGAAAAATCCCCAAGCCAGCACCGATAGAGGTTACTTTTGACATCCGAAAGGCTCGTCTAACCCCTATGGGCATCTACTTAACAGGCTCACTGCCTCATGCTTCGGAGAAATCAATTTTGTATAAGTATAGAGTAACAATCATGGAAAGAAGGAAAGATTTACCCCTACCATATATTTTCAGTGTCGCTAATATCAGTCTAGTCACTAGAAGTGGACGAATATTCAACCGAGGAATTGAAAAAACTAAAAGGGGAAAGGAACCTCAAGATGAGGTCATCAACCCACCAGTGGGTAATACAAGTCTTCCAAAGCCTGCAACAAAGGATAAGTATGAAATCCCCAGGCTCATCCAGAGAAGCGAGTATAACATTGTGGATCAATTACTTCAAACTCCTTCGAGAATATCAGTGTTATCTCTTATGCTCAACTCAGAAGCTCACCGAGAAGCATTACAAAGGGTTATGGAGCAACCCTTTATAGAACTAGACGTAACCATGAATCAATTCGACGATATCGTCTCCAGTATCACTAATTTCAACAATTTAGGATTTAATGACGATGATGTTCCTGATGAAGGTAGGAATCACAATATGGCATTGAACATTTCTATCAACTGCGATGACGATGCTCTATCCAGCGTACTTGTAGACACAGGTTCATCTTTGAACATAATGCCAAGGTCCACTCTCACAAGACTGACTATTCAAGGTCCTCCTATGAGAAAGTGAGGTCGTAGTCAAAGTATTTGACGAATCTCGAAAATAAGTTATCGGCGAAGGAGATCTTCCCATAACCATTGGACCTCACACCTTCCAAATTACATTTTAAGTCATGGACATTCACATGGCATACAATTGTTTACTTGGATGACCATGGATTCATGAAGCAGGGGCAGTGACCTCCACACTTCATCACAAATTAAAGTTCGTGAAAAATAATAAATTGGTAATAATCTTTGGGGAAAGAGCCCTGATAGTTAGTAATTTATCCTTATTCTCGTATTTGGAACCAGAAGATATCGTTGGAACTCAGTTCCAAGCTCTCTCTATAAGCAACAATGATCAGACGAAAATAGGAACACCAATCGCTTCCTACAAATATGCTCTCCAAGCCCTAGAAAGAAACAATATCAAAGGTTGGGTCAAGTTGTAATTCCCGTCAGCAATGAATCCTGAAAAGGTCTTGGTTGTTCTTCAGCAGCAACAAAACCTACTGCAAAGGACGGAAGGCTCCGAAGATCTTGATGACGAATGGAAAACATACTTTAATGTGGAAGGATACATTTATCAGGACGAAACGCGTAAGCCATTCGACTTGCCGATCTCCATTTCCAAGTATATTCCAGAAACAGACGACAGAGAAATCTCTGAAGTACCTGCTGCTCCTTACAACTCATTGGAAGACACTCCTATGACAGACACTTGAGTTGCGACAGTTATCACAAAACCGTCTTTATTCTTGGATTGCGACGGTTGTCACGACAGTTAAGGTCAACTGTCGTAGATTTTTTTGCAACAGTTATCACAAAACCGTCCTTATTCTTGGGCTGCGACGGTTGTCACGACAGTTAGGGGCTGGACTGCGACGGTTGTCACGACAGTTATCACAAAACCGTCCTTAATATATTTTTCACTTAACTTTTTATTTTATAAGAAATTGTAATCAATTTTTCTTACTAAAAAAAAACCATACTTGTCTTCTATTTAATTTTGAATTTAAAATAATAACTAGTTTTTTATATTTTAATATTTGACCCAAAACTTTTAATACATTATAAATATACATTTCACTCAACTATATATTTCTTACAAAACAAACATCTAATAGTTTCTTATTTTAAAAATAATTATAATATATTTTTTAAATGGTTGATTTTTTATTTATAATTTATAATATTCATATTTAAATAAACATAAAAATATTATAATTGATAATTAAAATATTTAGTTATAGAAGTAAAGTGTGTAGAAAAATATTATTAAAAAAAAAACTATTTTATAATCCAAACAAAAAATGTTAATTTAAAAATAATATATTAATTGATAATTATATAAAACCTTATTGGTGAAAAGTACAAATGACACTTCATATTCATATTCTTCGACGGTTATGAATCCGACCTCGCTGAAATTCTACGACCGTTCAACACCATTTGTCGTGTTCTTCTTTACTAATCTTTAAATTCACGTGGCTATGATTTATAATTTCTACCGCTTCAAATTTTTACCGCACTTTCATTTTCTTCCAGAATCGTAAACCCTTTTCAATTTTCCATCCAATTTGAAACCCTTTTCAATTTTCCATCCAATTTGAAACCCTTGTCATTCTTCTCCCACATTTTCTCTGAAGAAATTTGTTTCGATTGGGGATTTAGGATTTATTCTTTTTAATGCCCATAGAATAATTTATCGATTTTGTTTGTTTTGATTTTGGAATAGGTTTTGTCTCTTTATTTCCAAACTACTGGTTCGATGGGTACCAATTTTACGATGAAATTCCTAAATAATTATTCATGTTTATTTGCAGGTAGAGATTACTCAACGGATTTTTATTGATGGAAAGGTGAATCGGGTTTGAAACCGTCTAACAAGCTAAGTCTGCTACTCGAAGGAGTTTTGAAACTGGATTTTTAGGATAGTTCTTTCAGGTAATGTATTATGGCTCATCCTGAAATTTGTCGGTTCTAGTGCTATGCCCTGTTGTTGTTTTGGTAGTTCTTTTGCTTATAAGCTGCTAAACAAAATTTGTAGATTCCATCATAGTAGTTATCAGTCTTATAAAACAATCTCAATTATGGAATTAGCTTAAAACAATTTATTATTTGAACAGACAAAAAATGGACAACAAGTGGCTGGATTTGTTGTCTCCATCTTCTGTATTGTGTTGGTATGCTTGATTGTCATTGCTCTTTATTGTTGTCTTCCACGCATTATTATTATTCTCGATGTTGTAGCAGAACACGAAGGTGTGTTACAAGTAGACCTTAGTATATTTCTAAAATATAGATTTTGATTATTAAACTGTTGGATTGATGGTTACTACAAAAACCTCCATGGAAATATTGATGTTTTAAACTGTTGCACATGCTTTGCTCTCAAACTTGTAGTTTTACTCCACGCTATAATTTGATAATCTATAAGTCTTACTTGGTGAATACAAAGACATTTTGAAGCTATGAAATGTTTAGTAATTCCTAAAGTATGATGTTTCTTACCGAGTATTGTGTTCTTTAGTATTGAGAGTTTGAAAAGGAGAAGAAGAAAGTAGTGCATGACCTTAGTGACAGGAAAAGGTTAGGTGATTTATATCTTGATGTTGCAGAATCATACCAGAAGCTCAAAAAATTAAGTAAGGCATGTGGAGGAAATTAGGAAATAAATGGAAATTAGAGAAAAAAGATTCCTTTATATATTAAGTTATCAGTTTTGGCTTATATCTTTCTTATTGTTTTTGGTCTTAAGCCTTCTTTTCTAGGCCAAATGGGCTGGTTAATCTTGAGTTAAGTCAAAGTTTAGTGTAATCTCACCAATGATTTTCTTGATTAGGCATTGAATTAGGTACTCTAACTGATTAGCTAAGTGTTATAATGTTTCTTTTGACTAGTGATAATTTTGTGTTTGTATGATGGATCCTATTTCTAATTTTTTGATTGTGACAATCAATGTATTTTACTACACTTGTCATTGGAAGTTGGAACCAATTTGGTGTCCTATTTCTAACCGTATCTTGAGAGGAGACAATGTATGAGTGCTCGAAAAGTTGCTAGCCAAACTGAATATCGGGGCATTCAAAATTAAACTGCTATAAACATATCCATGATATTGCATAGGTACTGGATTTACAAAAGACCCATTAAGAAAGTCGCAACCACTATATTGTTGCGTTTGATTTCTATTACGGAGACTAAGCTTGTCTTCATTGTTAAATATAGGAATACACAGCAAATAGTAAAAACAAGGTTAAGATGACCATAAGTTGGTGGTTCAACTAATTCTGAAGCTTATATTTCCCGAAATGGACAATCGAGAAAGGAACCGACTTGTAGAGTTTGTGGATTGAGTTGAAGAACCACATGCTGAGATGCTTGGAGTTTAGGATTCAATGTGACTATGCTCATCAAAATAAATATTAGAAGGCATACAAGGTACTTCATCGGGTTTAACTTTTCTAAAAGAATTTGTTTTCGCTTCATCTGATTCAGTCACATTGTTGCTAGTGTATGTAACATCACTTTCATTTACTTTAATTTGGTCACGATGAAGATTCTTACTTTTTGTTCTACTAACTCTAATTATTGTATAATTTGCATAATTTTCTCTATCAATATTAATGACATAAACTTATTTCATTTAAGTTGATTCTCTATATGAGTAGCTCTCTATATTTGATAGTTTCTTTGTTTATTTGTGTTGATTGCCAGCTAGTGGGGGATGATTACAAAGGAATCAAAAATTATGTTCTATCTTTGTTTGTTAGTAGACAGATGAATCTTAAATTATGTTTGAAGCGAAGACAATATAAATAACAGATACTTTGGTGTAGTTAGCTTTGAAACGGAGGATGCATCTTGTGACACCTATTTCCTTAGAAGGCTTGGATGGAAGAGTCGTTTTCACATGGAGTTTATATGGCATCCTGAGAGGCTTTTTCTTCATCTTATTACTGGTAAGTATTAAAAGAGATTTCACCAATAAACTTTTTAGTTTGTAACTTCAATGTCATGCTAATTTATAATATATATATATATATATATATATATATATATATATATATAAGAATTTGTAATGAAGGTAGCAATGACACATGTAATTAATTACTCACATTAGTTGTAGAGGGGTTTTAAACTTTATCTTAATGCTATTTACATAACATGGAGTCCTAACCCATTTTAAAATGTAAATACCTAGAGAAACACATATATCTAACACATATTTCAATCTAGTTATAAATTAATTATGATAAATAACAGGGAGGTAATTTATGCAGGGGAAAATAGTTGCTTACTAATGAGGCTTTATGGAAATTGAAATTGGACTTTTATTATGTTACCCTATTTATTTGGCTTAATTTACAAATGTCAAAGAATTCTATTAGATGTTAAATTGTTAATCCATGCAGTTAGTTCCTTTTAAGGAATTTGTCACACATGTAGAAATGTAAGAGACAATCTTATATTAACATAAGCTTCATTATTTTGGTTATGTATCATTTAATTTTGTTATTATCATGTTAGGATCAATAATTGATTTTTCATTCCTATAATGTGTTAAATCTTTATGATTAGTTAGACATTGTTTCATATGGTTACATTTACAAACATAATTTGTGATTTCATTATGTTGGATACAAGTCACTCATTGGGAATTTTCCTCTAATAACAGGTGCTAACTATAAAGTTTGAAAAAGATGCAAGTTGCAAGAACCAACATTCTTAGTGGCCTGATCTTCTTTGGCATCAGATCTCATGTTTCGTGAGATACTAATTATCTTTGACAAAGTTCAGATTGATTTTGATTCTATCTATTTCAAAATCTAGTGATAATTTGTGTCCATCAAAATGATATGCCAATGCTGATGCATGTCGATAATGCAGCTAGAGTATGCAAACTTTCATGTATTCCCTTGTTATCCTCGCATTCCCTGGACTAAGAATACCTCTTCCATGAATGTCGGCATCTGGAACGTCATCATTAGGTAATGCACCATCTCTTAAACCTGTGTCTAAAACACTCTTTACTTTCATTAACACATCAAAGTCATCGCGTATAATGGCATTCCCTTGTGGCCTTAAAATCATGTCGATCAAGAGAACGTCCTTTATTTTACATTGGTTCTCAAAGAGGATAAAAAAAAGAGATTGCATGCAGGTTTAGAGATAAGTGGACACGGCTTCACACCAATTCTGATATAATCAAAACGCATATAAAATGATGTCGAATGTGTTGATCTCAACCTTGACGGAAACAACATTCATGCCTCAAACTGTTGATAACAACTGCAAAGTCTTCCAAGTAAGCATATATATCAAGCAAATTACGGAAACTCCTGGGTTTTGCTAGCTGCAACTCCCTCCTTCCATAACTCGGTATTTTCTTTGAACATCTCAGCTGTAATTGCTTTCAAACTTCCACTGCTAATCCTTGGTGGAATTGTTATTAATTTATGAATGTTGATTACAAGTCATCCTTTACGACATTATCACGACAGCGAGACGGTTGCAACCTCAATAATAGTAGTAGGTACATCGCATTGGTGGAATATTGTTGATGTCACTTATTTCCCATTTTTTGATTTTGACATGTAGGGACAAAGTTCAATGCTTCAAATCCGGTCTTACAATAGAGTCGCTGGATGTCAGATGATGAATTGTTGAATGTCAAGTGATGATAGGATGGTGTAATAGAAGCATCACCATAACTGTATCAACAAGAAAACCTTTGAAACATCGATAATACACTCCGTCATAGCTTAGACTAGTGGTGTTTTGATTCTAGTATTCCTGATGTTAGCAGCGTAGTACTTTGTTGTGCTCCAAGAGGGCTCAATGGAAAGCTCTTTCACCATAAATACTTCATCACAGAGAACATTAATGACATGATCCACATCAAGCATATCTGCACATGAACTAGAAGCCATTCTAACAGTGTGTGACCCATTATGTACTGATACATAAGTGTAAGGTTTAGCAAGTTGTACTTATTCTTTTTTATGTAATGTGACCATTTTGAAAACGATGGAAATATTTGGAATATGTACTTTACCCCATGATCTCATTATGAAACTCACTTTTTTTTTACATTATATTTGATATAAGATTTTGTGATTGAAATTTTATTATGTTAAAAAGTGATAGAAAATTATAGAAAAATTATAAAAAATAATAATAATTTAAATAAAAAAATTGATATGAAAATAATTAAAATAAAAAAAATGTATTATAAAAAAAAATTATGGATAAAATTACGGCGGTTTAAACCGTCGCAACTAGCATAATTTATTGAGAATTAGTAAATATAATTACGACGGTTGGAACCGTCGTTATTTGAAATTTACGTCAGTTTTGTAACCGTCGCAATTTATACCGACAGTTGGAGTGACGGTTTTAGCTACCGTCGTAGTAAGGCCTGGCGACACACGTTTCTGCGACGTAATCAAAACCGTCGTGACTTGCAATTTACGACGGTTGGAACCGTCGTAACTTGCCAAAATGAACCATCGTAACTTGCCAATTTTTTTGTAGTGAAATGGTTGCAAGCACGCCCAAGGATTTCACTGAGATGGTAAACATGGGAGTATGCTTAGAAGAGGCAGTGAGAGAAGGATGTTTAGCAAAATACGTTGAACCTTTAAGTTCCAACAAAAGATATGGAAGTTCCTTTCAGAAGAAAAAGGAACAATACATCAATAAAATATCTCTAGGTAAACAGCGACAAAGATTTTCACCTCGTAAAGCGGCGAAAGTATCTCCTGTTATTACCTCAGTTGTAGCTCCAGCATATCAACCTCAGATTGCTATGAACTATCCTAATCAACAACAGTATCAGCAAAGGCAACAACCTCTTCAACAGGCTCGTCCACAATTTAACAATAACGGGTATCCAAGGGCTCAAGCAATTGACCCTATACCTACAACGTATGCTAATTTGTTTATAATATTACTAAGAAAGGGGCACAATCATGTCTTTATCATCAAGGAGGGAAAGGGTATAACATTGAAAATTTCCTATCTTTCAAGTATGATGTCCAGAGACTCGTCAGGAACGGATTTTTATCTTTCACAGATACTAATCCAAATATTCAAACAAATTTGTTACCACAACATGAGAAAGCTTCGTTCAATTGGATTCAAGATCATGAAATTCGAGGAGTCAATTTACTTGACGATCCTCTAAGAATTATTCAAAACTTTGACATCCAAGCAATGAATGTCAATCTGGTTGCAATGCATTCCCGACAAAGTCTACATCATAATTTTCCACTACACGACTACCAAAGCGGTTCCGTCTGTTTAACAAATGATCAAGGGTGCTCCATTGTACAGGAAGCCCTTCAATGACAAATGGATTTAGGATGGATTCAATATTATCGTGAAGTGGGTGATCCTCATATCAACATGGTTCAAATCTTCGACATTCTCATAATGAATACAAGTTTAGTCAAATTGCTCTCCAAGAACGTTAGACTTGGATTTTTATCAATGCACGATTATCAATGATGCATAGGTTGTTATGTAGGTAATCAAGGATGTGCCACAATGCAAAGAGATCTTCAAGATTTATTGGATCATTGGTGGCTTCCAATTTACATGGACAAAGAAATTGGTCAGATCAGTCTTAACAATGGTACTCCGGCTAGACGAGAAACGTTCGACGCTAGAATACAAAATTTAGACAAACTTAAGATGCATCATACACAAAATGGATATGATATTTTTCCATATGACAGTAATGAAAATTTTGAGGTCTGCTCAACGTATAAATGAGGATTTATCTTAGTACACATGAATATCCATGATCAAATGGAGCCAGTTGTCACTCATCTCCAAGAGTCACAACTCATCAACATGATACATGAAGTTCCAGCAGTTGAACTTATGGACTGCGAAACCGACGAAGAGATTCTCAATATAATCCCTTTGATCAAAGAAAATAAATGCTAGGAAGTTCCATTTGACAGCGGAAAAATCCCCAAGCCAGCACCGATAGAGGTTACTTTTGACATCCGAAAGGCTCGTCTAACCCCTATGGGCATCTACTTAACAGGCTCACTGCCTCATGCTTCGGAGAAATCAATTTTGTATAAGTATAGAGTAACAATCATGTAAAGAAGGAAAGATGTACCCCTACCATATATTTTCAGTGTCGCTAATATCAGTCTAGTCACTAGAAGTGGACGAATATTCAACCGAGGAATTGAAAAAACTAAAAGGGGAAAGGAACCTCAAGATGAGGTCATCAACCCACCAGTGGGTCATACAAGTCTTCCAAAGCCTGCAACAAAGGATAAGTATGAAATCCCCAGGCTCATCCAGAGAAGCGAGTATAACATTGTGGATCAATTACTTCAAACTCCTTCGAGAATATCAGTATTATCTCTTATGCTCAACTCAGAAGCTCACCGAGAAGCATTACAAAGGGTTATGGAGCAACCATTTGTATAACTAGACGTAACCATGAATCAATTCGACAATATCGTCTCCAGTATCACTAATTTCAACAATTTAGGATTTAATGACGATGATCTTCCTGACGAAGGCAGGAATCACAATATGGCATTGAACATTACTATCAACTGCGATGACGATGCTCTAGCCAGTGTACTTGTAGACACAGGTTCATCTTTGAACATAATGCCAAGGTCCACTCTCACAAGACTGACTATTCAAGGTCCTCCTATGAGAAAGTGAGGTCGTAGTCAAAGTATCTGACGGATCTCAAAAATAAGTTATCGGCGAAGGAGATCTTCCCATAACCATTGGACCTCACACCTTCCAAATTACATTTTAAGTCATGGACATTCACATGGCATACAATTGCTTACTTGGATGACCATGGATTTATGAAGCAGGGGCAGTGACCTCCACATTTCATCACAAATTAAAGTTCGTGAAAAATAATAAATTGGTAAGAGTTTTTGGGGAAAGAGCCCTGATTGTTAGTAATTTATCCTTATTCTCGTATTTGGAACCAGAAGATATCGTTGGAACTCAGTTCCAAGCTCTCTCTATAAGCAACAGTGATCAGACGAAAATAGGAACACTAA
The DNA here is from genome assembly GCA_963966055.1 of Lathyrus aphaca. NCBI lineage: Eukaryota > Viridiplantae > Streptophyta > Magnoliopsida > Fabales > Fabaceae > Lathyrus > Lathyrus aphaca. The sequence continues at coordinate 184,840,891 of OZ014522.1, forward strand.
TCGCTTCCTACAAATATGCTCTCCAAGCCCTAGAAAGAAACAATATCAAAGGTTGGGTCAAGTTGTAATTCCCGTCAGCAATGAATCCTGAAAAGGTCTTGGTTGTTCTTCAGCAGCAACAAAACCTACTGCAAAGGACGGAAGGCTCCGAAGATCTTGATGACGAATGGAAAACATACTTTAATGAGGAAGGATACATTTATCAGGACGAAACGCGTAAGCCATTCGACTTGCCGATCTCCATTTCCAAGTATATTCCAGAAACAGACGACAGAGAAATCTCTGAAGTACCTGCTGCTCCTTACAACTCATTGGAAGACACTCCTATGACAGACAACTTTGATTGTACATTAGAAGACTTAATGGACGATCTACCTGTATGGGAATATTATTTAGGAAATCTAAGAGACCTGCAACATTATCTCCGATGAATTTGCAAGAATCGTAGGACAAGACTTCCTCAACTTTGCACTACCAGAAGTGAATGTCATTACTGAATATGACTCCACAATTCCCACAAAAACCTGGGACACTTTGGGACAACCGAGTGGAAAATACAATTATCTCGTAAAGACATCCAATAAACTAGATGGGAAGACTCTCCTGAGAACATCGATGAGAAACAACTGACAATTTCTCACATGATCAAGCTGCATCGAAGGAATACTCTGTGGATCCTCCTTCACCAGAAATTAATGTCATCATAAAAGCTGCTCTATGAAGACAAGTTCCTGACTTCTGCATCTCCAACGAAGTTCATTACGATTGGATCTCTATTGATGACTCGAACATCATTCACATTCCAAAGTAATTGCTTAGTTTTATTTTTACCTTTCATCTCTCCCGGATGATAGAGTTTTGTTTTATAGGGCTGTGTGTTTCAAGAATCAACAAATCATACATAAAATGTCATTTTGTACTTCCGCACTTATTTCTATTTTATCTTTTCGATTTTTCAGAAAATGGTAATCCCTAAAAACAACCAAAAATAAAATCAAACCTTTTCAAAACTAATTTGCATAAAGTTTCTCTTGCATTCTCTAAATGTGTTTTCTCGATATCATCATCGTGCAGATTAACTGTTTTAAACCCCATTGAAACATGTGATCCAATGCCTACTCCCAACTTTGAGTTCCTAGTATTTGAATCTGCATAGGAAGATGACAACGAAATTCCAAGAGAGATCTCCAGACTGCTCAGACAAGAGGAGAATTCCATGCAACCTTACAAAGAACTGTTGGAAACGATTAATTTGGGATCATAATAGGAAATAAAGGAAGTCAAGATCGGCTTACTACTCAATTCAGTTGAAAGGAAAAGCTTGATCTCAATACTTAAAGAATTTCTTGATGTATTTTCTTGGTCCTACCATGACATGCTAGGGTTGGATACCAACATTGTGGAACATCATTTACCATTGAAGCCAAAATGCTCTCCAGTCAAGCAGAGATTGAGAAGAACTCATCCAGACATGGCTATTAAAATCAAGGAAGAGGTACAGAAGCAAATAGATGCAGGATTTCTCGCCACTCCAGAATATCCTCAATGGTTGGCAAACATTGTGCCAGTACCAAAGAAGGACGGAAAAGTCAGAATGTGTGTAGACTACAGGGATCTCAACAAAGCAAGTCCAAAGGATGACTTCCCTTTACCACACATTGACATGCTAGTAGACAACACAACAAAGTATAAAGTATTTTCTTTCATGGATAGATTTTCAGGCTACAACCAAATGAAAATGGCACCCGAGGACATGGAGAAAACATCTTTCATTACACCCTGGGGCATCTTTTGTTACAAAGTAATGTCGTTCAGATTAAAGAACGCTAGTGCTACCTATCAAAGGGGAAATTCTAACTCTCTTTCATGACATGATGCATAGAGAGATCGAAGTATACGTCGACGACATGATTGCCAAGTCGAAGACCGAAGAAGAACACGTTGAACATCTACAGAAGTTGTTCGAAAGTCTGAGAAAATATAAATTATGACTGAATCCTAACAAATGTACCTTTGGTGTCCGATCAGGAAAGCTCCTGGGATTCATCGTCAATCAAAAAGGAATCGAAGTCGATCCTGACAAAGTCAAGGCTATTCAAGAAATGCCTGCTCCAAAAATAGAGAAACAAGTACGAGGATTCCTGGGACGTCTCAATTACATCTCAAGGTTTATATTCCTCATGACCGCGACATGCGTGCTAATATTCAAACTTCTTCAAAAGAATCAAAGTCATGATTGGACAGAAGACTGCCAGGAAGCCTTTGAAAAGATCAAACAATACTTGTTGAATCCACCAATTTTGTTTCCTTCAACTGAAGGCAGACCATTGATCATGTACCTCACCATTTTGGAAGACTCCATGGGATGCGTACTTGGCCAACAAGATGAAACGAAAATAAAAGAATATGCTATTTATTATCTAAGCAAGAAATTCACTGATTGTGAAACTCGGTACACAATGCTCTAGAAAACTTGTCGCGCTCTAGCTTGGGCACTTAAACGTCTTTGCAAGTATATGATTTGTCATACTACTTGGTTCTTATCAGAGATGGATTCAATCAAATATGTGTTCGAAAAGCCCGCATTAAAAGGACGAATTTCTTGTTGGAAAATATTGTTATCAGAATACGACATTGAGTATCACACATAGAAATTCATCAAAAGAAGTATTCTAGCTGATTATTTGGTTCATCAGCCCATCAGTAATCAGGATCCAATCACATTTGACTTCCCAGAGGAAGATGTCATGAGTCATAAGATGAAATATTGTGACCAACCATTGTTGGGTGAAGGACCTGAACTAGGATCCCTTTGGGGACTAATCTTAGATGAAGCAGTTAATTCTTATGGAAACGGGATTGGGGCAATCAATTTCACTCAAAGCGGAACCCACATCCCATTCACTGCCAGATTGACATTCAAATGTACAAACAATGAGGCCGAGTATGAAGCTTGCATCATGGGTATCGAAGAAGTAATTGATCTCAGTATCAAGAATTTACACGTGTACGGAGATTCTGCCGTAGTGATCAATCAGATCAAAGGAAAATGGGAAACACGACAGTAGGGATTGATCCCTTCCCGAGATTACGCAAGGAGATTGCTTCCATTTTCAACAGAATTGAAGTCCATCACATCCCTCGTGAGGAAAATCACATGGCTGATGCACTTGCTACTCTCTATTCCATGATCATAGTTGATCGATCTAATGACATTCCAAGGGTAGACATTATACGCCTAGACATGACATCATACATTTTTGCAATCAAAACAACCACTGATGGCAAACCTTGGTATCACGACATTCAACAATTCCTAAAGAAAAGGGAATACCCATTTGGATCGTCAAGAAAAGGCAGGAAGACCCTCCGAAGACTGGAAGGCAACTTCTTCCTTAACAAAGATGTACTTTACAAGGGAAACTTTGACATGGTTATACTCAGATGTGTGGATGAACACGAATCATAAATACTCATTAAAGAAATTCATGAAGGATCTTTTGGTACTCAAATTTATGCTGATAAAATTCACACGCTTTTGATACTTCTCAAGGCTCTCTCTTCACCATGGCCATTTTCAATATGGGGAATCGACATGATTGGAATGATCGAAACCAAAGCTTCAAACGGACATCGGTTCATCCTAGTAGCCATTGATTACTTCACCAAATGGGTCGAAGCAACAAAAATATCAAGAAAATTGTCCAGAAGATGGTCGTGACATACAAGGACTGGCACGGGGTGCCACCTTTCGCACTTCATGGATATCAAACTTCTGTTTTCACTTCAATCGGGGCAACCCCTTTCTCACTAGTATATAGCATGGAAGCAGTGCTCTCCATAGAATTTGAGATCCTATCCTTAAGAATGTTGATGGAGGCCAAACTCACTAAACTTGAGCGGTGCCAAAGTAGATTCGACGAACTCAATCTGATAGAAGAAAAGAGAATGACTGCCATCTATCATGGCCAGTTATATCAGCAACGGATGAAGAGAGAATTCGACAAGAAAGTTTGACCTCGTGTCTTCAAAGAAGGAGATATCGTGCTCAAGAAAATCCAACCATTTCTCACTGACTTATGACGGCCCCTATGTGGTCAAGAAAGCCTTCTCGGGTGGTGCCCTGATACTCGCAACAATGGACGATGAAGAATTCACTTATCCTACAAATGTTGATGCAATCAAGAAATACTTCGCCTAAAAGTAAAAGAAAAACAACTCGCTAAGTTGAAAACCCGAAAGACAACTTAGGAAAAAATGAGCGTCTCGGTGGATTGGAAACCCAAAAGGGAGATCCAGGAAAAAATTAGAGACATTCAAAAAATATATATCCCGCTAGAGAAATCTAGGAAAAATGTTAGGGATTCATGGAAAGTAACTGCATCCAACCAGATTGGATCATCAGAAGAAAGTCACTCATTGAAGTCATCATCAACAGAAGCTTTGAAGACTCCGATCTCGGAATTGGTAGAAGGGTAAGGATCATGATGTTTCGATGTAGCCCTTTTCCCAATAAATTACCATTTTCTAATTTTTAAATACTCTATGGAATTACGCCTTCGGCTGTTACCACCTTATTTATGAAAATTTGAGCCTTTACCAATTTGCTTACAATTGTTATTTTTAACTACTTTGCAAAATGACATTTTTAAAAAAATGATTTATATTTTTCTTTAAATTAAAATGAATTTTACTTCACTTTTATTTTTCAAAGTAAAATTTTTAATTTACCTTGGTCTGTGAACTTAAAAGGAAATCATTCGGTTGCTCTGGAAGTAACCGAACTTCTGCAATATCCCATGAGGATGAACTTGCGTCTCCCCGCATAGCCATGTCTCAAGAAATAAAAAGCAGTAGGAGCTCCCCTCTACAATGAACAATTCAGCCAAGCCACAACGATATTCCATCTCCGAATCGACCAAGTATTACATGTTTTGTCTCGTCAAACTTGTGTGTCGTGTCTATTTTGTCAGCATACGCATTCATTCATACATTCATAATTATGTTTGCATTTACATTTGCATAATGATGTAACATTTATCCCACGTGATAAAGAGTCTTATCTCCAGTTCTGTAATACCTCGTATTTAATTAAATGCTCTGAATAATATTAATTAGGATTAATTAAGTATTATCTGACTTAGAGGCTTTATTAAATATCCGACTCAGAGACATTTTTGGATACACTCATATTGGACCAGTTAGTGTAACTAACTAATGAATGATATTTATTTTTATAAAAAAAAAGATAAAAGAAGGGTTTATAAGGAAAGAAAAGAAAAGAAATTTAGTAAGGAAAAAGAAAGGAAAGAAAAAGAGAAAGAAGAGAAGAGAAAGGAAAGGAAGAAGAAGAAAACCCTAGAGTTCATGGAAGCTTGGATCATCACCATTTCTTCATCAAATCATCATCTTCACCAACCTCCTCTTCATTGGCAAGGTGGGTTCATAGTTAGATACTTTTGTTTTAGATTTTGGTTGAGTTTTAGGGTTTATGAGTTTTAGGGATTTTGGTAGAAAAGCTTGAAAATCGAAAGAATAAATGGTTAAAAACCCGATAAAACTTAAGTATGATGTTTGGTATATGATTATATGCATATTTGTGATTGGATTCCTCTGTTTTGGTGCACTTTTGGGAAATTTGGAGGTTTTGGGAATGGTTTCCCGTAGCTGGTTTTTAGCAGAATTTTTCTGAGTTCTCCCCGCGAACAGAGTCTGCCCCGCGAACTGTAGCTTTCAGCTGAATTATGTTTTTTTTCATAACTTTTGATCAAGGTATCCGTTTTTAGTGTTCCGTATATGGATTCGAAGCTAAAAAAATTTACAAATTGATGATGCCGAGAAATGTTATTTTCACCCGACTTTTTCGATTAACCTTAATTATATTAGTTAAGGAATTGTGGTATTGAGCAAGTTATGAAATATGTGATAATCGTGAGGATTGAATGGAAATAGAGACAATGAGATTATTGTGAGAAGTGTTTAATGGTGGTATTTAAACTAAAAGAATTAGAATTATATGTTCGAGAAATATATGATTAAAAGTATCAAAAATGGATAAAGAGTGAGGAATCTTACCATAAACCAATAGTATGGCCTAGTGTTGTGACTAGAGAATTGTTAGATGGTATAACTTGTGAGATGCTTAGGTTTATCCTAGGTTGTTGCGAAATCGTTGACGCGTAATACGCAGTGTCGTCCGAATGGTCTCAAGTAAGTCTTGTGGTGGGTATTACACTGAGTCCCACAAGAAGCATCAGATTCATTTAGGCTTGTGGTGGGTATTACAATGAGTCCCACGGGAAGCATTGAGTAAGTTTTAAGGTGGGTATTACACTGAGTCCCACGGGAAGCATTGAGTAATTCTTATGGTGGGTATTACACTGAGTCACACGGGAAGCATTGAGTAATTCTTGTGGTGGGTATTACACTGAGTTCCACGGGAAGCATGGTTTAGGCTTGTGGTGGGTATTACACTGAGTCCCACGGGAAGCATTGAGTAAGTCTTGTGGTGGGTATTACACTGAGTCCCACGGGAAGCATGTTTTAGGCTTGTGGTAGGTATTACACTGAGTCCCACGGGAAGCATCGAGTAAGTCTTGTGGTGGGTATTACACTGAGTCCCACAAGAAGCATTGAGTAAGTCTTGTTGTGGGTATTACACTGAGTCCCACGGGAAGCATGGTTTAGGCTTGTGGTGGGTATTACACCGAGTCCCACGAGAAGCATTGAGTAAGTCTTGTGGTGGGTATTACATTGAGTCCCACGGGAAGCATCAGACTAGTTTTAGGCTTGTGGTGGGTATTACACTGAGTCCCACAGGAAGCATGGAAGTAGCCTAAGATAGGTGTTATATCAGGTCCTACGAGAAGTTTAAAGGTTTTATCCTAGCTAGTGATAGTAGGATTTTTAGAACTATTGGACGTGGTCCTAAGGAGTGCGAGATGTGTGAACTCAAGGTCGTTTTCCTTTTCCAAAGACTTGAGTTAGGTTTGATAGAACCTTTAGAGTCGGGAGAACTCTAAGATAGGGAACCCACTGAGATGTTGTTATCTCACCCTACTATTGTTGTTGCTTTTCAGGTTTCTTTTGTAGGTTTGATTTACAAGTGGAGCTATGCTCGGGATGTTTCAAGAGAAGCATAGATTTAGTCTTCCGATGTGTATTTCTGTATTTTTGTACAATATAGATATTGTATTGATCTTAGTGTTTCTATTTTAGTATGATTTTCATGTCTTGTACCATTGTTGTATAGAATTTTAGAATTGGTCAAGAATGTGAATTATGTTAGTAGGCTTTTATGATGGTGTCAGTACCAAAATAACACTTGTATGATATTATTCTAGATATATATTATATAGGAGTTATAGTTGGTATCAGAGCAGGTCGTATCCTCGACCTAGCCTTGAAACATCATAAGTAAATATTTCATGCCTCTTAAGTGTGTCTGGCCGGTATGGTTCTTAATATCATATTATATAGTATTGGGCCTGATCAACCTAATGCTATGTATGTGATAGGTATAATCATGGTTGTGTGACCATGAGGACTCTAAAGTGTTATTGTAACTTGTGCTATGAGAGTAGGCTCAAGCCAAGAGTTAGCAGAAAAGCTTTTGTCAAATCAGTTGGAGTCTTCATAAGAGTTTTACTTCTTGTAACATGGAGTTGCAGAGTAGTGTGTTATTCGAGAAATCCTTTGGAATGGATAGGATCTGAAGGGTAAAGATATCTACAGGATGAATGGCCAGTTAATCAAGGAATAAGTAAAGTCGTTGGTGGATCAATTATAGTCACTAGTATGGACACGAGTGTTGAGAAGTTTCATTTCACGAAGAGAGAAGATGCCTTATGGAACGTGTGAGGTAAAGTTCGGGAATAAGTAAATTGTTAAGTGTTTCAGTTCTAAGATCGTTGTGGCATCGTAGATGAACGAGAGTAATTCAAGAAGTGTATTCGGATGATACCATACAGATGGATAGAAGCTACAGGTTAAGAATGTTCTTTTCCTTTTGAGAACCTAAAGTCGTGGTGAAGCGTGAAGAGAGACACAAAGACGTGATTACACATTTCAAGTGAGACAAGTATACCTTGGGCGAATGATAGAAGACTAGAGTTGTATGTTCGGTTATGACTGAGGAGACAAAGTTTAGAGTGATACATCAAGATGTTATATTTCGTAAGGGATCAGTTCAGAAATGTTGAACTACCCAAGGAATGGCATACGGTATAGTGCCGGAGAGAGAGCAAGCCTTGTTTAGTAACAAGAGATGTGTTTGGTATGGACCGGATGAAGTTGTAATAAGTCATAGAGTAAGCACCTTGGATTCAGGAGAACTCTAGTAAGATGAATTATGTTTGGGTATGATAGAATTATCGCAGAACATGAAGTTAACACGATGTGGAAACAGTATTAACAGTACAATATAATAAAGTGATAACGAAATGTATGTTTGGACGAATGTGCAATGGAGTTGTTAAGTTGTTGAAACTAAGGTTAAGGAAGTGTCAACAATGATGGTTTTCCCATTAGGACTCTAGAAGGGTGATTTATATATGTGTGGAATCGTCGGTTGGTATGGTTGTAACCTTTGGACGTGATTGGATTGAGCTTGGGAGGTTTAGGTAGCAATGAAAACCAGAATTTGTGCTTCTATGTTGAAGTGATCGGATTACCCTCTAGGTAGTACCCGGTTGCAAAATTGTGTTTCTAAATCTCTTTTAGCTTCTGGAAGTCTAGGATTGCACTGAGTAATCGGTTACCCTCCTGGTAGTGACTGGTTATCATTGTTAAGTTTTGGAAAATTGGATTTTTTATTAAGATTCTTGCATTTGGACTCGAGTGCCTGATCGATTCGTTCTGGGTACCAATAGAAAGTTATGGAGACTTTCTATGCAATGGTTAGTAGAGGGTAAGAAAACCCCAATTAATACGTGAGTAGATATATTGAAGGTTCTTCAGAGGAGTGCATTACCTCAGTTTTCAAGTGTAAGGGAAAACTCATGTGCTCGTGAATAATTGAAGTATTTTGAATTTATCTCTATGAGATTAAGAATGTTGTTATTTTTGTTTTAATTCTTGCCAAGAATTAGAAAGAGAGGACAAAGTTGTATACTAGAGATGAGATGTTCATCATTTTGTTTTACCTGATAAGGATTATGTGTTGGTTTTGTTTGTGGATGAATCAAGTGTTAGCTTGCAACTAAAACCCTTTTGATAATATCATTGTGCGAGTGGAATCAAGCCATTCCATTAAGTATTCCTGTTGTGACTGTCGCTCCCCCGAAAAGACACTAGGTCAAGACAAGGTACATAGGCGAACGGTCGGCGAAAGGAGAAAATGAAGGTGAACTGAATAGAGTCGCCAACAAGGTATTTTTATCCCGAGTGAAAGGTAATTCTACATAAACCTAGAAAAAGATGGATAATACGATTGCGAACCAGAGAAATTGAGAAAGGGGGTTGGTTACAACCTGGGAAGGTATCTGCACCCAGATTGTCCGTCGTACTCGACGGGATCCACACTTAAGAGATTGTATTTAAAGGGGTGGTGTATGTGCTATCTATGTGCAAAAGCTGGAAAAAGAATATACATGTTTCAGTGCAAAAGGTGAATGCTCAAGAGTTGAGGCTTAAAAGAGAGTGCTTGAAGAGAGGGGATGACAAAGAGACTTTTGTTCGATAACTGTTAAGTTATGTCTATGTATCCTCTCGTGCAATGAGGAAGTCAGAACACCGTAGTTCGACTCAAAGAGACTGAAAGACAAATTGACTGTGAACTTCTTGCTTGCCTATGCTCAAGTGTATGACTCGTCTGGCTCGAGTGCTAACTGTCTTGCATTATACGGAAGAAGCAAATTTTCGTTTGTGAATGAGTGTGATGAGAACAGAATCCCGAAGGAGACGATTATTGTTTGTTTTTTTTGTTTTCAGTTTTTTTATTGTTTTTGGTGTTTTGCATAAGTTAATAAGCTTAGGCCTAAATCAAAGGCTTGCAAACTCAGTATATCCTCCCTGATTAGGGATAATGAGCCTGCTTAAGTGTGAGATAGGCATCTCAACTTAATTTCCATGATGATGTAGGATTAAGATCATTAACCTACTTGTGATTAATTAGATGTTGTTGGGTTTTTGTTTAGTGTTAAGTAATGAGTTTAATCTCTAATCACAGATTAGTGGACTCATTACACCATCCTAATAGAAGGATAATAGATGAGAACACTTAAGCTGAGGAAGGTACCTCAACTTAATCCATGAATAGGGATTAAATTCATTAGATAACAAGCCTTTATTAAGTGGATTTTAATTAAAGGGATGAGATTAAGAAATTGATTTTATGGTTTGTAAGACAACTTGAGGGGGACTTGTCCATTAAACATTAGGGTTAGTCCTTCTTAACCATAAGGAAGAATTAGAACCCTAATGTAAGGCCCAAGTTACAAGATAAAGTCTTAGTGATTATTAGATGATTTGATTAAGAGGTTTAAACAAATTAAAGGTTTAACACTTAGGATTAAAGTTATATACTCCATCCTAAGAGAAGGATGCAGGCATAACCCTAATTCCAAAGTCCTACAACTTTAAGTGTTTAGTCTCTGATTATGGAGATGAGAAGAGAGACTCAAGGAGACTCAAAGGTAAAAAGCTAAGGGGGACTAATAACAACCCTAATTATTATCATGCTTGGATGTTCCTATGTTTTGTAAGGCTTGAGAAAGATCTTCAAGGAAGCCACCAATGGAAGAAGCAAATGAAAGGAGGAAGAAGCATAAGAAATAAGTTACTTACTTCATTGAAGAAGATAAGTAACTTAAAGAAAGAAAGTGAGAAATAATGAACACAAGTGAACAAGTTCACTTCAAAGAAACCAATAAGATGCATATGAAAGAGATAAAGAGAAATGAGAAGTGAAGGAAAATCCACTTCTCAAAGTAACTTACCACCTCAAAATGTTAGCATGAATGCATAAAGTTCAAGGCATAAAGAAATGAAATGAAATGAAATGAGATGAGATGAAATGACCAAAGTCAGAAGTGTTTATGCAATGTTAATGTCATGTGAAATGATGTAAAGGCGTACAAAGTGCATATGTATGATCATACAAAGATGAGATGCAAATGGAAGCATGCTTTGAAGTTTGAAAACACATGAAAGTTAATGGAATGAAATGAATGCAAATCATGGCAAATGGATGAAGAAATGATCAAGCAAAGTTCTAACATGTCCTAATATGTCTAAGATGACATATTAATGAAAGAAATGTCATGGCAAGTTCATGTAATGATGCATATGCAAGGTGAATGCAAGTGAACATGAGAAATTAGGGTTACATGGACATATGAGATGCAAAAGGATAAAACAGAAGCAAATGGCATGATAAAAATTTGAAACCAAACTCAAACAAACCCTAATCCCATACTAGGTCAGACCCCAAAGGAGAAGGTCAGAAGCCTTACCACTCAAAGGTTATGAATTTCCTAAGTTTCTAGGGTTTTTTGGGTGATTCTCAAAGGAAAATGCAAATCAATTCAAAAATTCAAGATACATTCATGAGATAAATATCCTATAAACTACATGCCATATGCAAAACAATGAAAAAAGAATCATCTTCAAACTCTTCTTGGTTAGGCAGAAAAGATTTTTTCAATTTAGGGTTCAAAAATATGATTTAAATGATCCTTAATTCAAAGAAAATCCTCAAGTTATTATCAAACCTAAAAAGAAATTTGTGTGAAGAGTTTGAAAATGTTTCTAAATGCAAAGGGATGATTCATGATTTTTTTGGTAATTTTTTGAAACTTAATGTATTTTTAATTAATTAAAAAACTTTAATTAATTAAAAATAATATTTAAATATTTTAAAAATACTTTTTATATGCAAAAAATAAAATAAAAAGCATTTTCTGATTAAGAAAAATATTTGAAACAAAAATGCAAAAGGAAATATTTTTTGGATGATTTTTGCTATTTTAAAATAATTATGCAAAAGAAATAGAAAGAAAATAAAATAAAATGAATTAAATGAGAAAGTAAACGCATCCAGTGGTCCAGATTCAAACCTATGAGGAGGATGTTGACTGCGCGCGTGAATCAATCGCTGGGATCACTCCTGAATAATTAATTGAGTTTTAAATTAATTAATCTGAAATTAACCTAATGAACTAATCCTGACCACTCATGTGCTAACCCTAATCCTCATCTAATGGCCATGATTCAAACTGGGAATTAAAACGCGGATTAGCCCTAATGACTTTCAGGTGGCCGGAGAAGACCTCCGGTCATCTTCTCCGGCCAGCTCTTCACCTGACTTTGCTCAAATCATCACCCAAGACCCCAAAATCTCCAGAAATGATCAACTAACTATCCTAAACAATAATCTAGCCTCAAAAATCATTTATCATTCATCATCATCAAGATTCGAATCAAAACATCAAAACGACAAAAATTTTAGAACATCATGAAATGCTTAAAACTCAACCATTTTCAAAAATAAAGGCATCAACATGATCAGTGAAGCATGAGGAATCATTCTATAACATGAAAACGCATTTATGGAAAAAAAACGTTCTTGAGGTTACCTGAGGTTGAGCTTTCAGTTCTTGAGCTTTCTGGACCTTTCTTTAGTGCAAACCAACCCCAATGAGCTTCCTGAGAATGCTTTGATGCTTGGAGTGAGTTTATTTGGCCTCCTTTTGAAGTTCAGTTCTGAGGGATGAAAAATCGTATTTGTTGTGTGATGTGTTTCAGGTTATTTTAATGGTTGGGATTTGTTCCTTAGGTGATGCTGAGTTGAATGGTCTGTATGATGAAAATCAAAGAGGGGAAGTGTTATGGAGGATTTTGTGATTCTGAGTCTATGGATGCTTGCAGGCTTGTGTGTTGTGTGAAAATGAGTTCCTTAGGGTTTTCATAAGAGGTCTTGATTGGAGTTGGTGGTGGCATAGTGTGATTGGTATGGTTGTTTTTGCAAAAAGTCAACATTGGTTGTACTATGGGCATGGGTCATGGCAGGAGTGGTTCCAAGGCATGTCTGGCCTCAGTTGGCTTTGTGGAAGGCCCTTAGATCAAAAGATTGTAGCTGGATGGCTTGGATGAAGAGGTATCATGCTTTATGCAATTTTCCAACTTTGATGTTTCTTGTGAATCAAGTCATGGAAATGCCAAATTCTTGGGCCAATTCTGATGTTTAGAAGTCACATAGGCACATTATGAAGTGTAGAAGTTGATTATAGGTCATTAGAATGCTTGAACATGCCATTTTGCAAAATCCCTCTTTGACATGAAACTTGAAATTTTAGGATTTTTGCCAACTTTGAAAGGCCATATCTTGAGTTCTAGGATGAATCAAGACATGTTCTTGTACTTTTTGAAAAGGGAAAGACCTAATCTACAACTTTCATGACCAAGAATTTTTCATTTGAAGCATTTTTGGTTAAGAAAGAGGAGGTTGAAAAACTTTCCCAAAATGGAAAGTTTCCATTACAAGTCATTTCCATTTTTGGCAAGTTTGCAAATGGCTCAAAATTCTTCAATCTTGTGAACTTCCAACCTCTTCTAAGATCAAATAAAGATCATAGAACTTCATTTTGATGAAAATACCCCTTTGGTTCCATTGTTGGGGGCCTCAGATGCCCTGATTTTGACTTAACTTGCTCAAGAAGTTACCCAGTGAACAGATGACTTCCACAATGAATTTCTTCATCAAACTTGGTACACATGATCCTTATAACATCTTAAGAACATTAGAAACAAGAATGATCCAAAAATTTGGAGTTAAGGCCTCTGAAACCAAAACCCTAATTTTGGTCATCTGTGTAGTGAAAACCCTAGCTCTGCTTCCATACCTTGCCAGTTCTTGTGATTTCTTGACTTCTATGAACTTTGAGGGACATAATATGATGATAGAACACACGTGGACCCTCTTGGAATACTTTGAGGACTTTGGGATGGCTCAGATGAATCCTTGGATTGCTCAGATCACAAACCCTAGATGCAGATGAACTTGAACTATGCAGATGAAACAAATATGCAATATAAGGTGGTATGCTTATGCTTATGCAAACATGAAAGATCACAAGCCATGGTGTGATATGAGTGAGGGAAAATTTGGGGTGTTTACAGCTGCCCCTTTTCAAGCATGAGTTAGCTGTGCAGGATGTAAGCGTTTGGCTTAATAGACAAACAAGATAACTTGTGGTTGAATACCAAAGACAGCCCAAAATTTGCACTCGCTGGATTGAAGAAGAAAAGGGATATAAATTGTAAAAGGTATGATAGCATGATTATCAAATGGAGGCGACGGAGGACGACCATCGAGCAGAGGACGACTGTTGGGGATAAAATGGTAAGTAAAGCAATGACGGGGACGACCGATAAGCTGGGGATAATAAAGAGACCATGAAGGGGACGACCATCAGGTAAAGAAACAAGATTTTCTAGGGATTAAAGTAAAGGAAATGATGGGGACGGCCATCAATGGTGAAGGACGATCACCTAGCAGGGGACGGCTGCTCTTTATCACGACATAGGACGAATGTCGGATAGAAACGTCAACGATGAGGACGGCCATCGGTTTAAAGAATAAATGAAATAATGATGAGGGACGGTCATCAATGGTGAATGACAATCACCTAGCAGGGGAAAACTGCTCTTTATCACGACATAGGACGAATGTCGGATAGAAAAGTCAACGATGGGGACGACCATCGGATAAGCATGATGAAGGACGATCATCAAGAGGTGAAGGACGATCACCTAGCAGGGTACGGCTGCTCTCGGGGTTTATCACGACATAGGACGAATGTCGGATAACAAGATCAACAATGGGGTGACCATCGGATAAAATGATGAAGGATGATCATCAAGAGGTGAAGGACGATCACCTAGCAGGGGATGGCTGCTCTTTATCATGACATAGGACGAATTTCGGAAAGAAAAGGGTTCCACCAATGGGGACTCCGTTGGGGAACGGGATGAGGGACATTCATCCAAAGGTGAAGGACGATCACCTGGCAGGGTACGGTTGCCGAAAGTATCACGACATAGGACGAATGTCGGATAGGAGAAAGTTGTTTTGTTGGTGACTTACTGAGGAATGGTAAGCATGGACGAGTGCTCACGCTCAAGAATAAAAGGTATAAGTTTTTGACGCTGTGTAGAGATTAAAGATACGGACGAGCATCCTTAGGACCATGATACGGACGAGTATCGGTAGAAACAAACACTGACGCGTGTTTAGAGATGATGGTACGGGCGAGTACCAACTAGTTAACAAAGAACACGGACGAGTGTCGAATCTGTTTGAGGAGTGATATATATACAAGATACAGACGAGTACCAGATACTCCTGTATAAGTATGAGTGAGTATTAGTTTGTTGGTGAAGTATGAGCGAGACACGGACAAGTGTTCAACTTGCTGGGGAAAGTATGACACAGACAAGTGTCAAAAGAGAAATGTTATAAGCTATGAACAAATATTTGTATGTGAGAGTGTAAAAAAGGTGTTCTGGCGACTTGTGGGGATAAGATGACACAGACGGGTGCCGAAAAAAGTGCGTTATAAACAAACATTTTGGTTTGCAACAAGTGTTTTGGAAACCATACTGGGGGGAAGTATGACACGGACGAGTGTCAAAAAGAGCATGTGTAGGTATCTATATTTGAGAGTGCAAAGGGGACGCTTTGGCTTATATCTGCGGGGAATAATACGACACGGACGAGTGTCGAAAAGAGTATATATGAACAAGCATTTGTGTTGGAGAGTGCAAAGGGGACGCTTTGGCTTTTATTTGCAAGGGATGCGAGTTTTTATTTTTATTTTTTTTATATACATTGTTGATGAAACACTGATGGTATTTGCAGGTGATTGGCTTGAGCCTGGCTTGTGATCATGCAAATGTTTGATTTTTTCCATAATGCTCCGTATTAGATGGAATGCTACGCTTATTTCGGTGATTCATGATGCAAATGCTATGATTATGCAAAAGGAAACTGATCCGAGATTCAGATCCTGCTGTGATAAAGATCTCTGGCTGATCTGCTTGGAGAGATATCCCAGCTGGGGAGAAATCATTGGTAGACCTGTCAGGAGATATAGTCCTGCCTGGGAAAATAGATCGTTGGTAGATCCATCCGTAAGGAGAACTCAGCTGGGTAGAAGGAAACTTTCGTCACTTTGTTGTGTAAGCGTTTCAGGCATTGCTCTTCTGGGGAGAGGCTGGAAACTCTGTGGGGAGATAGTTCTTTTATCCTTGAGAGACCTGGAACTCTGGTGGGGATCTCAGCTGGGGATGCTCCTATTGAATTGACTTATGCTGGGAATGAGGAGGCTTTGACAACTTCGCTGGGGAAAAGTATTCCAGATACTGATTAGAGAGGAGGTATGTTGGGGAAGCAATGCTTGGCATGCCTCTGCTGTGTATAGAATGCCTGCAACCTGTTAAGACAAAAGAGACGTACAAGTATCCTGGGGTATCCCTTACCGGATTCCGTCATAGGAGTTAGTCTTTCCTGAAAGTAATACATTTCCTGCAAGCATTTATTAGAAATGGCTCATTTGTTTTATGCAGGTGTTGTATCATGAATACATGACATTTTGCAAACGAAACATAAAATGTACAAAACGAGGTGTGACTGAAAACTCTGATTTTATTAATCTGGGTGCCCTGAATTGGAAAATACAATCAAAGAAACAAATCCCATGGAATGAGGAGATTGCTATAAACTGAGAAAAATAAAAGTGTTGGCAATGTTGACGACGTTCCGGTGAGCTTCCTTTGCTAAGATCAGTATGGCCTTGACGTTCTTCTCATCTTGCTTTCTGAAAAAGTTGATTCTGACTGATGCTTTATCCTTTCGAAGCTTTCCATGCTGTGAGTAATAAATACGAATTCAGAATGCAATTGTTCGCTTATTCCCTTATTTTGCGTGGATCGCCCTTTCGGGTTTTCAATCCACCGGGATACCCATTTTTGCCTGAGCTGTCCAATGTGGCTTTTCAACTCAGCGGGTGTACATTTTTTTAATTTTCCCTTATTTTTTCCCGAGTCTTTTATTCTGTTTTTGATTCGCCGGGATGCCCTATTTTTGCCTGGACTTACATTCTGTTTTTATGTCCAGCGGGTCATTTTATGCGAAGTATTTTTTAACTGCATCTGAATTCACAGGGGATAAGAAATCTTCACCATCCATAGTAGTGATCATCAGTGTTCCACCGGAGAAAACCTTCTTTACTATGAATGGACCATCGTAATTTGGAGTCCATTTGCCCCTGTGGTCTGTATGGGGAGGAAGGAGTCTTTTCAGAACAAGATCTCCCACTTGGTATTCCCGAATGCCCCTATTCAAACAATTGTTAATCTGAAAAGGATGGTAGCACGGGCTATCGACCGTTCAAGATAAATTGTGGTTGAATACCAAGAAGACCTGAAATTTGCACTCTGTTGTAGAATGCAAGAACTGGGAAATAAGCCCAACCAAATGACGTTTTGGTGACTGAAGTGGCGAGAAAGCAGACGAGCTTCTTCCAAGCTGAAACTGTTATTTGGAATAAGAATACTTTGACAGACGAGTCTTCTTCGAACAATCCTGTTACGCCATGAACTGGACATACGAGCCCTATTCAAATAAACCTGTCACACCAGGAACTGGGCATACGAGCCCTCATACACTTTGCAAAATATATGACTTGAGACAGACGAATCTCCTTCGGATACACCTGTTACGCCAGGACCGGTGATGCACTTAAGTCTGTGGGATAGACATGCATAATCAAGGTAGACGAACCCTCCTCATATATTATCCGTGGATATATGATCTAAGATAGACGAGCCTTCTTCGAGCAAACCTGTTACGCCAGGTGCACACTAATAAGTCGTGTTTGAGATAAACGAGCCTCCATCAGATAACCTGTTACGCCAGGACCAGTAACCCTTTTGACGTTGAATCCCACCGTCAGGACTTCAAACCTCTTCAACACAGACGAGTATTGGGTGATCATCAAGAGAACACATATGAGTGCCATAAGTCAATGATACAAACGAATATCAGACGATGATCTGAGAAATATAGACGAGCGCTTCAGGCGATGATATAGACGAATATCATCCGCTGGTATAGACGAATACCAAAAAATCAAACACAGGCGAGCATTTGGAGTAGCAATACAGACGAGTACTAAGGTAATTATCAAATCAACGTATATGGATATAAGCTAACATAGACGACTGTGAGGAATAATACAAACGAGTACTCAAACAATGCAGACGAGCTTCAAATAGATAACAAACACAGACGAGTGCTGGGGGATGCATACGAGCAACAACAAATATCAAGCATCAAACACAGGCGAGTGTTGGGAAGTGCAGACGAGCAATAACAAAGCGTGAACACAGACGAGTGTTGGGGAATGAAGACGAGC
The DNA here is from genome assembly GCA_963966055.1 of Lathyrus aphaca. Lineage (NCBI taxonomy): Eukaryota > Viridiplantae > Streptophyta > Magnoliopsida > Fabales > Fabaceae > Lathyrus > Lathyrus aphaca. The sequence goes on from OZ014522.1 coordinate 184,859,307, forward strand.
AACATCAAAGTGATAACACAGACGAGTGTTGAGAAATGCTGACGAGCGACAATAAAGTATGAACACAGACGAGTGCAGGGAAATGACGATCTTCCAACACGGCTGGGGAGATACTTCCTCAAATATCCTCTGTTGGTGACAAGAGTTTTGACAGATAAAATCTGTGGGGAATGGGCCTCCCACTGCCTGCTGGGCATACTCTACTGGTGAAAAATAACCTGCTTAGGGATCTCACCTGCCACGACTTAGCTGGGGAAAATTCTGTCTGGGAAAATGTGACGCCATCCTGCAAAACCTACAACAACAGAAAACATATATGTGCCCCAGGGACTTGCATGGTATGATCTGTTCATCCATCGTCACCCGATACTCAAAGAAGATTTCAAATGTTTCCCTGCAATGTCATTTTCTTTCAAAATATCACCATGTTTAGAATGCAATGCTTATTATTTTTGTCAAAAATTCAGGATATTTTGCAAACAAAAATACACACAACACCGCTTTTTGATTGAATATTCTTTTATTGAAAGGCCTCTGAATAGGAAAAGTTTTTACATCAGGAAGCAACCACCTGGAAAGAGGTAGCCACCATAAAATTGAGAAAACAAACTATCCTAATGGCAATGGACACAGCATCCCAATGAGTTTCCATCTTGCTATGAACAGCATGTCTTCAAAACTCTCCATTCTTGCCTTTGCTTTCTGAGGATATGAGGGGACTGATTCCTATCCTTCTGATATTGTCAAGCTGTACGAAACGATGATTTGGTTCAGATTACTCGGATCACAGTTGTTCTCTTATTCCCTTGTTTTGCGTGGATCGCCCTTTCGGGTTTTCAATCCACCGGGATACCTTTTTATGCTTGAGCTGTCCGATGTGGATTTTCAACTCAGCGGGTGTACATTTTTTATTATTTTCCCTAACTTTTTCCCGAGCTTTTTATTCTGTTTTTAGCTTGCCGGGATGCCCTTTTCTTGCCTGGAACTTAATTCTGTTTTTGTGTCCAGCGGGTCTCTTTATGCGAAGTATTTTTTAACTGCGTCTGAGTTAACAGGGGATTGGAAATCTTCTCCATCCATAGTGGTGAGCATCAGTGCTCCGCCTGAGAAAACTTTCATCACTATGAATGGTCCTTCGTAGTTTGGGGTCCACTTGCCCCTGTGATCTGAACCTGGAGGAACAATCCTCTTGAGCACAAGCTCTCCCACTTGATACTCCCGAGTACGTACTCGTTGGTCGAATGCTCGCTTCATTCTCCTCTGATAAAGCTGACCATGACAGATAGCCGCTAATCTCTTTTCCTCAATTAGACATAGCTGATTGTATCGAGCACGTACCCACTCAGCCTCATCAAGCTTCACATCCATCATTACACGCAATGTGTCACTCCCGGGATTTTCATCCTAGTACAAACGCGAAAGTGGCGCGGAAAAGTTAGAGACGCCAGCCAAACATTTTTATCCCGAAGGAACGGGAAAGGTAATGTTGCACAAACCTAAGGAAGAAGGAAAAGGACGAGGTCCTGCGAACCAAAGATCTGGGTTCGGGAGTCGGTTACAACCTAGGAAGGTATTAGCAACCTAGACCGTCCGCCGTACCCGACGGGATCCACGCTTGCTTGTTTGTTTCAAAGGGTGAGAAATAAAGTGCTGCTAAATGAGAACTGCTAACTGGAACTGGAATGGGGATGATAAAGGAATAAGAAAAGAAAATGGAAAGAAAGGGGGAAATGTAGGGAAAATAAAGAATGTGCTCGAACGGGCCCAACCCCACTGCCTACGTACCTCATCGGGAAAATGAGGATCAGAGTCGACGTAGTTTGCCTAACTAAGGCGGGAACTATTTGTTTGTGTTTTTTAGGCTGATGTTGCCATAGCTCTAGCTCAGGTTTTATGAGTCTTACTCGAGGGTGTTTACCGTATCGCTGTTTGAACTATCGAGGCAAGTCGTATTCGGCTGCAAAGAGTATGAGATGGGAAGAGAAGACGCGATGTCTTGGTTTATTTTCTTTTCTGAGAAGTGTTTTGGAGTTTATTGTTTGTGAACATTCTCATACTAAGACTTATCCATCGTGGTAGGGACTTACACCTCGCCCCGAAACAGGACGTGTATAAGAACTCCGCAACAAAGTCTCGTGTCATATGAGAGCGTTTAACCTTTATTGGGTACGTTTTATTGTTTGTCTTTATGGGATGAGAAAGAGACCCGAATCGAAAAAGGAAAAACTAAGGGGGACTAAGACCAACCCTAAGTTATTTATTCAATATCAAGGAGATCCTAAAGGTTAGTGAGGTTTCTAATCCTAAGGAGGAGAGGAAATAGGAAGAGAAAAGAAAGAAGAACATAACTTACTTCCTAATGAAGTTAAGTTGGTTCCAAAAGGGGAAAACCTAACAAGCACAAACATTATGTAAGGCAAAATGGTGCAAATTAAATGCATTAGAAATACCAAAGAGGATAGGGTTTTTAGACATACGTTGTCCTTCCTACAAAACCAAGATTAGCATGGTAAACATGATAAAAATAAGGAAAACAAAATTACCTAATTAATGCCTAAGGGAACTAGGACCTAAACTAGACTCAATTTATAGTTTAAAGGACCTAAAGCTAATGCAATGCAAAATTCAGCAAGTTATTTACAACACTTAATGCTCAAACAACTATGAAATGTACTATGCAATGCAACAACTTTTTATAGCACCTATATGTATGCAAAAACAGGTGTTAAAAGTCACAAACAACATGAATTTTTAACAAACAACATGTATTCTACAACACTTATATGCAAAACAGCTATCAAATGCAAATTCTAGATTTTATGTTTTTCACTTGTAATGCGCAAATTCAATGCAAAGTACACCAATCAATCATGATTATGCAATAATGAACATGGATCAAGCACATGATTTAGATGAACATTGTTATTCTTAATGGAGTATGCAAGAATGCATCACATGAATCATTATGCGACAAGCATGCAAAACATGGACATGCCATATGAAGATGCTCTACATTGATCATGAATGTGCAAAATGATGGATCAACAAAAGTACTAATCTTAATGCAAAAAACCAGAATTTTATTGATGTAGGAATGTGATCAAGAATGCGATTAAAATGCAACAAATGCAATACATTGTGCTTATGCATAAACATGCTTATGAACATGCAACATTTGGTATATGCTGCAAGGATGCGAATGCATTAACGATACATGCGAATGATGCGAGAATTGGAATGCAACATGATCATTTATATGCTAAAGAATGTATGGGTATGGCAAGAACATGAAATAATTCAAGTTATGCATTAATGGACACAAACATACATAACATGCGAAATGGACGAAATCGTGTCGAATCGACTCGAAATGGGGGAATGGGATATCGAAACTAACCTAGAAATTTCCCTAAACATGTATGGGGGATGATAGGCATGAAGAATTAAGACTAAGCTATCAAATAAGCTAAAATCTAAATTCCTACGACGAGAATCGTTTTCCTATTTACAAGGGATTCTTTACACCTAATAGGACCTAGATTAGACTACAAATCTAATTCCTAATAATCCAAATGCAAATTGCAAGCAAGAAAGCAACGAAAACGAAAATGAACGGTACAACGCAAACATAATCGAAAATCATGCGGAGAATGCCGTTAAGGCGAGATGAAGAGGATATATTAAGGCATAATGGTTAAATCACCAACCTACAAAACGGAGGAGTGTTTCGGTAATTGTTGCAATGAATCAGAGTGCGAATGGAGAAGAAAAACGGAGAATCCGCGAATGCAAAATAAATGTGATTCGGTCTTGACGCTTCTCGATTAATCACTTCCGATAAGTCGCAATCTCCACCAAAAACCAGTAGCTTCTTATTCCACAATGCTCAATTCAATGGAGGATGGAGGCTAAGCTTTAAGACCTTCAAGTTTCAATGTGAAACTTGAAGAACTTTTGTTGAAAAACTATGGTGAAAAAGGTGGAAAAGTGGGAGAGAAAGTAATGGATTTTGAGATTGTGAAAATGGTGATTGAGTGAAGAATGAGGGAGAGAGTGATTTGTGGTGATTACCCTTAGCTTTGGGAGGAGATGGATTTATATAATGCATTGGTTTGGCATGAGGTTTGGGCTTGGAGGTAGCTTAGGAGTTAGCTTAGGTTAGGAGTTAGTTGGGATTCTAGAGAATTCTAGAACTCCTTGGAAGGTTGTATAAAACTCTAGAATGTGGTAGAAGAGGGTGAGCTGGCTCTTCTAGAACTTTCTTTAGTTGGGATCAATCCAATGCATCAAACACCATGAAGCTTATGATGGAGATTAGTGAAGTGAAACACAAGCTTAGTTATTCAAGGACTACATCTTGAGTTTGCTCTCTTGATTATGGAATGCACAATAATTAGATTGGACCTGCATACATTCAATGATAACTTGCTGATGTAGCTAAGATCAATGGCAAAATTCAGCTTGAAACCAATGAATCTAGTGTACACTAGCTCATGAACATTTGTGGTGAAGACCACTTTGATGTAGCAGCAATGGTGAAGCTTGAATTGAGGCCAAAATGAAGCTAAATGAGCTATAGAATGTGTACCAATCATTTCCAAGTTCAACCCCAAAGATAGCATTGCATTCCCCCTTGTTTTGCATTAAAAACAGCAGCAAAATGGCAAAAAACAGCATCATGTATCGATACATAAGGTTATGCATCAATACATACTGAAGAGAAGGCTAAATTCAGCAAAAAAACACATTATGTATCGATACATAACACGGATGTATCGATACATAACAATTTTTTAACTATTATATATCGATACATAACACAGATGCATCGATACATCCTGTTTATGTATCAATACATCCAGCTTATGTATCAATACATAGCCAGCACACATGTATCGATACAAAACTCGTATGTATCGATACATGGCCCCCAAAAACTGTTTTTTCCTTGATTTTTTTCACTCTTTCTTGATCAAACTTCATCCACAAGTCCCTTATGACCAAAATTCATGTCCTTGACCTCAAGAAGTCAAGAGTTGACTTTTTACTTATGCTGGTTGACTTCTCTGATTAATCCACCATATTTGAGAGGTCTTAGGAACTTTTTATTGCCCGTTGGTAGTCACCACCTGTCCCAATCAATGCTCTAAAACATGCTATGACTTATGCTATGAATTATGCTATGAAAATGCAAAGTGATATGCTAAATATGAAAATGAGAGGGCAAATTTTGGGGTGTTACAGCTGGATGATAGCAGTTGCTTTCAGACGTTTGAAGTATGCAGGGATTGAATACTAGAAACAACCAGAAAATTTGCACTCGGTGGAAGAGAACAGGGAAATAAACCCAACCATCTGAACTCTGCTTGTGGAGAACTCAGATGTGAAAAGTAGTAATCTGATGAATGCTTTGGAATAACACCGGGAGATTGTTGATTTGCCACGCTACTGGTGGACTTTTGCTAGGATTTTAATGACATGACACACAACGGGTGGTCTTCTGAATGCTTTTCCACACTACGGGGTCTCTACTTGCTACGGGAGACCTTTGATGGACTTTTGCTCACTCTGTGGGGATATTCTGCCACACTGCGGGGGCTTTGGAAATCTTGCCACACTACAGGGGCACATTGCTCAGCTACGGGAGACCTTGGGAATTCGCCACACTACGGGGGCACATTGCTCGCTACGGGAGTCTTTCAGAAACTTTTCCACACTACGGGGCACATTGCTCAGTTACAGGAGACTTTGATGATTTTCCACACTACGGGGTCCCATTGCTCGCTACGGGAGACTTTGGCTCACTACGGGAGACTTCTGCTCACTACGGGAGACTTTGATTTCCTGCCACACTACGGGGGCTGCTGCTCGCTACGGGAGACTTTGGTTTCTTTTCACACTACGGGGGCTGCTGCTCGCTACGGGAGACTTTGAGAATTTGCCACCCAGAGGATGGACTTTGGCCAGTCTGCGGCTGGACTTTGAGAATTTGCCACCCAGAGGATGGACTTTGGCCAGTCTGCGGCTGGACTTTGAGAATTTGCCACCCAGAGGATGGACTTTGGCCAGTCTACGGCTGAACTTTAGATAAATTGCCACGCTACGGGTGGGCTTTGGATATCAACCTTGGATCGAATACACACATGCTGAATTGTATGACATGATGCCCCACGACACTGGGAGATAGGTACGAAGGGGATTCCTGACACGGAAATAACAAACCCCTGCTGACTCTGTGGGGAATATCGATGATTGCCGATATTTCTGCTGGAGAAGAATGTGGCTAGTCTGCCTCGACTTGCCAAAAATAAATTTGACTTTAGATTCGAAGCCCCTGCTAGGGGATGCCTTAACTGCTGGGGATTGAATCTCACCCCCACAGATTTCGCTGGGGAATCGACAACTTTTTGACTTAGCTGGGGGAAGACCTGTCAAGGCTCTGCTGAGGAGAACTCTCTTGTCTATCTGAATTTTCCAAACCTCTGTGGGGAAGAGACCCGTTCAACTAACTGCCGGGAATTTCTGGATTCTTGTAAGAAGTGCTTCACTACGGGAAGACAACTCTTGCCAGGGATGATCCTCATTGCTCTGTTGGGGAAGAGGAGGATTTGGTTTGAGATCTGCTGGGAAATAAGATCAAAGAAGCCCGCTGAAGAAAAGTTTGATGACTTTACTGGGGATAACTTCCATGTGTCTGTTGGGGATAATGAAACTGAACCGCATCCTACTGAGGAGGAAAGATTTTAAGTAGTCTCGTGCTAGGGATCATTTGCTTTGATTCAGGCTTTACCTTAAGAGGATTTTACAAAAGACCTGATGTCTTTAAACTCTTCAGGAGTATAATTACCCCGGCATTCTGAACTTCCGATTATCTGTCTTCGGGAAAGAATGAATCCTCATGCGATGGGTGACTTGCCCCAGTATGAGTCTTTGACCAATTGCTTTGAGAGAGATTTGAATCTCGAATTGATTGCCCTAGTTTGGCTGACTCTTGAGGACATTTCTTGACATAACTGCCCCAGATTGGTTGGCTCTTACCATGACTGGTTGGGAACGTCCTTTCTCAATGGCGTTTTCTCGGAAAGCGCACCTTGGTGTGACTGTCTTTCAGAAGTTTTGGACTTCTCAACTTGGCAAGCTTAATCTTCTTGACTGAATTTCCGCTTGTGAGCTTTTTATGATGCCAAACAGATGTATGCAAGCAGAAAATGTTTATTCTTAGAATGAAAATTCTAATGCAACACACATGTCAAACTTGAAGTCTTTATTGAAAAAGGTGTCGCAAATCTTTGTAAGGAAATCACTGGTTAAGATACGACATTATTTTGAATGAAAGTACGTACATGCAATACCAACAAATTTCTTTTAGCACAACTTACAGGGGTCAAGAACGCGGCCTCGTAGTAGTATGCTCTCAAATTAACCCTGTTTCAGTTAGGACTTTTAAGGGTTATATCGTGGCCTGGTTCACGGTTATAGAAACAAAGGATATAGGCTCGAAGTTTATTTGTACCCACCCCTCTTCGTGATGTCCTCCATTCCTACGTTCAGCTAGTTTTCACAAGCATTCACCTTTAATAAGGGTTTCGTGTTGATTGAGGAACCATTGCTACTATCGGTTCAAGCACCAATCAGGTTATTGTTGTGAGTCAGTCACCCTTTTACTCTTTCGCGTCTGTGCCACACGACTTTGTTCTCATTTGAGGATCTTTCTTGTGTAATCCTTTTCGTCTTTCGCTTTTGCGTTATTTTGCTTATCCCTAACTTTTGCCTGGACTGATTCTTGTGAATCTTTGATTGTGAAGTCCAGCGGGATGCCCTAACTTTTGCCTAAGTCGCTTGTTTTCAAGTTTCGACTTAGCGGGCTTATTCTTTTCTTTTTCTTTTTGTATTTTGAACAAGTCGCGTGACATTGTTTGTCTTGATTGCTTCGCGAGGGTTGTGACTACCTCATTCTTTGGTCGACGAAGGATAACCATTGTGGTTTTCAATCTTTGGACCTTTTGACTTGGATAACCATTGTGGTTTCTGGTCTTTGGACCTCTTGATTAGCATAGTAGAATGCAATGGATCTTCAAATACACACTTTTATGAAAGCCTGATTGCATGGTCCGACTAGCTGACATCTACCCGGCCCCTGGGTTACATGTGAGGGTTTTTCAAGTGAAAAGAAACTCCTACTTCAAGGCTCAAAGGGGTTAGCAACGGTTTATCTTCCTTATATCTCCAGTGTTTAGGGATTTGAAACAAAGCCTGTACATCGTCAACAGGGCCTTACTTGAGAGCACACAATTAGAGATTTTGCGTTTTTGTTTCGTCATTCTCCTTCATAGAATTTAAGCATGACAGTTATTGCGATGTACACATGCAAAATTATAAGGGAATGCAAATGAATTACTTCAAGAAAAACATGTGAGTTTTATTATTGCTAACATTCAAAAGCAAACAAATTTCATACATGTAGACAAATGTTTAGCATATAAAAGAAACTACAAATGGAAATGCAGTAAAGAAACTGAATATTGTCGTAGTTGAGGAGGCTTGACTCCGTCTGGACCTGTCAGTCTTGGATACTTTCAGTGATCAATAGCTCTTTCACATACTTGTAATCTTCAATTTGTAGCCGTATACTCAACCATGGAAATCAAACCTCTTCTTCTATTTATTCTGACTCTAACACGAGACGTCTGAAGGAAAAAGTGAAGCTGGGGAGTAAAGTTGTCCCATAAGGTTGCTCGGAAAGACCTGGCGATCTTCTGCCTACGTATCTCCATTGACCCATGACCAATGAAGAATCAGAGCGACGTAGTTCCCCTCAATAGGGATGAAAAAAGAATTGAAGAAACACAAACAAACAGTTGCCATTGCTGAGAGTATCTGAATACTGATGGCTTTATTTGCTTCCTGAAGATTCCAACTTAACGTGGACCATCTGGTAAAATAATCGTGACACCGGTTCCGTTGTTATTAGGCATTGGATTCTGGAGTACATTTGGGTGAGGCGCAAAATTGATCGCCTTGGAGTCAATTAGGTCCTGTACCTTGTTCTGAAAAGCCCAACATTTCTAAATACTGTGCCCCTGGGCACCTGAATGGAATTCACATCTGGCATTTGCATCGAAGTTCTGAGGTAGATTATCAGGAGAAGGAGCTCTCATGGTACGTAGCTCGACCAGGTTCAACTTTAATAGCTCTGGGAGCAATACAACATATGGGCATGGGACGGGATCAAGTCTGCGGTTTCTCGCTCTTGTCCTTTCCTGATTTGGTCTCTGCACCTGATATTGCTGACCTTGAGGTTGTGGTTGAGCCTGAGGAGTAATAGTCACTACAGCTGTTTGGTAGTAACCTTGAGAACGACCTCTATCTCGGCCCCTATACACGACATTGGTCTCACCTTCTCTTCGCCTTTGGCCATTTCCAAAAGGTTTCTTCACACCAGATGAACTAGCACTGCTTGCATCCTGAATCTTTCCTAATTCCAGGAAGTTTTCTATCCTTTCTCCAGCGATGACAATATCAGAAAAACCAATGGACGGGCAGGCGGCCAGACGATCCAAGTAAACACCTTGTAAGGTGCCCATAAACATGTCGGCCATTTCCCTATCCAGCAACGGGGGTTAAACCTGTGCGGCCAGCTCACGCCACCTCTGGGCATACTGCTTAAAATCTTTCTTGGGTCCTTGAGACAAGTTCTGCAACTGGGTGCGGTTTGGAGCCATATCAATATTGTATTGATACTGCTTGAGAAAAGCTTCAGCTAAATCTTTCCAGCATCGAATAGAGACCCGACTTAGTTTCATGTACCAGCTCAATGAAGCTCCAGATAGACTATCTTGGAAGAAATGCATCCAAAGTTTCTCGTCATCAGTATGAGCCGAGATTTTTCCAAAGTATGCATGAATATGAGTTCTAGGGCACGTGCTGCCGTTGTACTTGTAAAATGATGGCACCTTGAACTTAGGAGGGATTCTGACTCCTGGCACTAACCCTAGATCGGTTACATCGATGCCCAGGGAGTTCTGACATTCCATGGCCTTAATCTTCTCCGCCAGCTCTTCATACCTTCGATTGTTGACCTCATTCATATTACCCACATCAGCATCCAGTAGAGTGAACTGGTCTTCCTGAGTGTCTTCATTACGGGCCGCGTCCCCATTTAGATTTGGCCCTCCGTCACGGGCAGCATTAGGATCCACATTCTCAGTCGGTGTTCCAGCATTAGCATTCCCACGGGGCTGCTCAACCATCAATCTGAGACGCTCTTGATTTTGCGCAATGCCGGTCATCATGTCTATGAACTGATCCATCCTCTATCGGAGCTCATTGAGACCAGTCTGCATTCGTTCAGCCATTCACACTCGGTTTCTTTTTGTTGGATACCGATGAACGTGTTGACCAGCTATATTGCCTGAAGTTGAATAAGTTAGGAAGTCCGAATGACCTATAAGAAATGCAAAATATGCAAATCGTGCAGTAAATGCGTATGATAGGTTCATGAGGATGCGACATGCGACCCTGCAAATGAGTAAGCATGTGTTAGTGATGCAAGCATGCAGAGGATGTTATGCAATGCACTGGTGTGTGATCAAAGGTCTGGAGATCACTGGTCTGACATTGGTGTCGAGAAGACAATCATGTGCTGGTGAAGAGTCGTAATAACAGTACCACCGAAATCCTGAATTTCAAACCAAAGGACCATGTGCTGGCAAAGTGGGGTATGTTGGAAGTTTTTAGGGTTCCTGCAAACCTGTAAACCCCTCCCATCTCACGGGTATGCTATACCGAGTCAACATCACGGACTCTCAAAGCCGGATAGCAATAATACATTCACCATTTCCGAGAAATGGCTCATGACCAAATCAGGGAATCGGTTTGGCATTATGTACTAACCAAGGAGGTCTCAGCTGAGTACGGGGAAAACAAGCATCCCTCATAAATCCCCAGCTTCAAGCACTTAATCGAGAAACAATAGTACATTCATCCCGAAGGGTACAATACTACCGTCATACGAACAATTTGCTTTAACTGAATTCCTATGAGAGAACCAGGCCATCCTATGCGAGTTACCAATGGACCCTCGGATGTGAGTGGCTTTGCCAACAAATGTGGTCTGCCACTGTCATCACTGGAGAGGGGTGTTCCCATTAAGGTCCTCGAAGATCGGTCACCAGATTCATATAACTATTAAGGTCATACCCTGAAGTGAGGTAATCCCCACACAGAATAGTTCCAAGATGGTCGCAATCTGGGTGTGGAACACATCGCCACCCATCATGGTGAGATACCATGGGAGTACAATGTTTGTCCATGCTAATCCTATAGTGCACTCAAGCCGGGTATTAGGCTTATCTCACAGTAACTCCCATCCCACAGAAAAAATGAAAACTAACACAGCCAGACGGTGATAATGATGCATGATAAATACTGAAAGCAGTAAATAAATGCCGTAAAGTAACGGTGTAAAGTAAAACTGTAAATGAAAACAGTAAAGCTAAACTAAAGCACGCAGCAGCAAACAGATGAACACCGAAAGAAACAAAAACAGACAAACGCTAGGATTGACTCTCAAAGGGGAAATTAGAATTTCTAAAAGTCCCCAGCAGAGTCGCCAGCTGTCGCTCCCGGGATTTTCATCCTAGTACAAACGCAAAAGTGGCGCGGAAAAGTTAGAGTCGCCAGCCAGACATTTTTATCCCGAAGGAACGGGAAAGGTAATGTTGCACAAACCTAAGGAAGAAGGAAAAGGACGAGGTCCTGCGAACCAAAGATCTGGGTTCGGGAGTCGGTTACGACCTGGGAAGGTATTAGCACTCCAGACCGTCCGCCGTACCCGACGGGATCCATGCTTGCTTGTTTATTTCAAAGGGTGAGAAATAAAGTGCTGCTGAATGAGAATTTCTTACTGGAACTGGAATGAGGATGATAAAGGAATAAGAAAAGAAAATGGAAAGAAAGGGGGAAATGTAGGGAAAATAAAGAATGTGCTCGAACGGGCCCTACCCCGCTGCCTACGTACCTCATCGGGAAAATGAGGATCAGAGTCGACGTAGTTCGCCTAACTAAGGCGGGAACTATTTGTTTGTGTTTTTTAGGCTGACGTTGCCATAGCTCTAGCTCAGGTGTTACCGGCTCTGACTCGAGGGTGTTTACCGTATCGCTGTTTGAACTGTCGAGGCAAGTCGTATTCGTCCGCAAAGAGTATGAGATGGGAAGAGAAGACGCGATGTCTTGGTTTATTTTCTTTTATGAGAAGTGTTTTGGAGTTTATTGTTTGTGAACATTCTCATACTAAGACTTATCCATCGTGGTATGGACTTACCCCTCGCCCCGAAACAGGACGTGTATAAGAACTCCGCAACAAAGTCTCGTGTCGTATGAGAATGTTTAACCTTTATTGGGTACGTTTTATTGTTTGTCTTTATGGGATGAGAAAGAGACCCGAATCGAAAAAGGAAAAACTAAGTGGGACTAAGACCAACCCTAAGTTGTTTATTCAATATCAAGGAGATCCTAAAGGTTAGTGAGGTTTCTAATCCTAAAGAGGAGAGGAAAGAGGAAGAGAAAAGGAAGAAGAACACAATTTACTTCCTAATGAAGTTAAGTTGGTTCCAAAAGGGGAAAACCTAACAAGCACAAACATTATGTAAGGCAAAATGGTGCAAATTAAATGCATTAGAAATACCAAAGAGGATAGGGTTTTTAGACATACCTTGCCCTCCCTACAAAACAAAGATTAACATGGTAAACATGATAAAAATAAGGCAAACAAAATTACCTAATTAATGCCTAAGGGAACTAGGACCTAAACTAGACTCAATCTATAGTTTAAAGGACCTAAAGCTAATGCAATGCAAAATTCAGCAACTTATTTACAACACTTAATGCACAAACAGCTATGAAATGCACTATGCAATGCATCAACTTTTTACAGCACCTATATGTATGCAAAAACAGGTGTTAAAAGTCACAAATAGCATGAATTTTTAACAAATAGCATGTATTCTACAGCACTTATATGCAAAACAGCTATCAAATGCAAATTCTAGATTTTATGTTTTTCACTTGTAATGCGCAAATTCAATGCAAAGTACACCAATCAATCATGATTATGCAATAATGAACATGGATCAAGCACATGATTTAGATGAACATTGTTATTCTTAATGGAGTATGCAAGAATGCATCACATGAATCATTATGCGTCAAGCATGCAAAACATGAGCATGGCATATGAAGATGCTCTACATTGATCATGAATGTGCAAAATGATGGATCAACAAAAGTGCTAATCTTAATGCAAAAAACCAAAATTTTATTGATGTAGGAATGTGATCAAGAATGCGATTAAAATGCAACAAATGCAACACATTGTGCTTATGCATAAACATGCTTATGAACATGCAACATTTGGTATATGCTGCAAGGATGCGAATGCATTAACGATACATGCGAATGATGCGAGAATTGGAATGCAACATGATCATTTATATGCTAAAGAATGTATGGGTATGGCAAGAACATGCAATAATTCAAGTTATGCATTAATGGACACAAACATACATAACATGCGAAATGGACGGAATCGTGTCGAATCGACTCGAAATGGGGGAATGGGATATCGAAACTAACCTAGAAATTTTCCTAAACATGTATGGGGGATGATAGGCATGAAGAATTAAGACTAAGCTATCAAAAGCTAAAATCTAAATTCCTACGACGAGAGCCGTTTTCCTATTTACAAGCGATTCTTTACACCTTCTAGGACCTAGATTAGACTACAAATCTAATTCCTAATAATCCAAATGCAAATTGCAAGCAAGAAAGCAACGAAAACGAAAATGAACGGTACAACGCAAACATAATCAAAAATCACGTGGAGAATGCCGTTAAGGCGAGATGAAGAGGATATATTAAGGCATAATGGTTAAATCACCAACCTATGAAACGGAGGAGTGTTTCGGTAATTGTTGCAATGAATCGGAGTGCGAATGGAGAAGAAAACCGGAGAATTCGCGAATGCAAAATAAATGTGATTCGGTCTTGACGCTTCTCGATTAATCACTTCCGATAAGTCGCAACCTCCACCAAAAACCAGTAGCTTCTTATTCCACAATGCTCAATTCAATGGAGGATGAAGGCTAAGCTTTAAGACCTTCAAGTTTCAATGTGAAACTTGAAGAACTTTTGTTGAAAAGCTATGGTGAAAATGGTGGAAAAGTGGGAGAGAAAGTAATGGATTTTGAGATTGTGAAAATGGTGATTGAGTGAAGAATGAGGGAGACAGTGATTTGTGGTGATTACCCTTAGCTTTGGGAGGAGATGGATTTATATAATGCATTGGTTTGGCATGAGGTTTGGGCTTGGAGGTAGCTTAGGAGTTAGCTTAGGTTAGGAGTTAGTTGGGATTCTAGAGAATTCTAGAACTCCTTGGAAGGTTGTAGAAAACTCTAGAATGTGGTAGAAGAGGGTGAGCTGGCTCTTCTAGAACTTTCTTTAGTTGGGATCAATCCAATGCATCAAACACCATGAAGCTTATGATGGAGATTAGTGAAGTGAAACACAAGCTTAGTTATTCAAGGACTGCATCTTGAGTTTGCTCTCTTGATTATGGAATGCACAATAATTAGAGTGGACCTGCATACATTCAATGATAACTTGCTGATGTAGCAAAGATCAATGGCAAAATTCAGCTTGAAACCAATGAATCTAGTGTACACTAGCTCATGAACATTTGTGGTGAAGACCACTTTGATGTAGCAGCAATGATGAAGCTTGAATTGAGGCCAAAATGAAGCTAAATGAGCTATAGAATATGTACCAATCATTTCCAAGTTCAACCCCAAAGATAGCATTGCATTCCCCCTTGTTTTGCATTAAAAACAGCAGGAAAATGGCAAAGAACAACATCATGTATCGATACATAAGGTTATGCATCGATACATACTGAAGAGAAGGCTAAATTCAGCAAAAAAACACATTATGTATCGATACATAACACGGATGTATCGATACATAACAGTTTTTTAACTGTTATGTATCGATACATAACACAGATGCATCGATACATCCTGTTTATGTATCAATACATCCAGCTTATGTATCAATACATAGCCAGCACACATGTATCGATACAAAACTCGTATGTATCGATACATGGCCCCCAAAAACTGTTTTTTCCTTGATTTTTTCACTCTTTCTTGCTCAAACTTCATCCACAAGTCCCTTAGGACCAAGATTTCATGTCCTTGTCCTCAAGAAGTCAAGAGTTGACTTTTTACATATCCTGGTTGACTTCTCTGATTAATCCACCATATTTGAGAGATCTTAGGAACTTTTTATTGCCCGTTGGTAGTCACCACCTGTCCCAATCAATGCTCTAAAACATGTTATGACTTATGCTATGAATTATGCTATGAAAATGCAAAGTGATATGCTAAATATGAAAATGAGAGGGCAAATTTTGGGGTGTGACACAATGAAGGAATCTCCACTTCAACAGGCAAGACTGCCTCCATACCGTATACCAATGAGAAGGGAGTTGCACCAGTTGACGTCCTGACTGACGTTCGATACCCATGCAACGCAAATGGTAACATCTCATGCCAATCTTTGTAAGTGACAACCATCTTTTGCACAATCTTCTTGATATTCTTATTTGCCGCCTCTACCGCACCGTTCATCTTTGGTCGGTAAGGAGAAGAATTGTGATGCTGAATTTGGAAGTCCCGACACAATTCTGCCATCATCTTGTTGTTCAAGTTAGAACCATTGTCAGTAATGATTCGCTCGGGCACTCCGTATCTGCAAATAATGTCTCTCTTCAAAAATCGGGCTACCACTTGACGTGTGACATTGGCATAAGATGCTGCTTCCACCCATTTAGTGAAGTAATCAATCGCAACCAAGATGAAGCGATGACCATTTGAAGCAGTGGGCTCTATCTTCCCGATCATATCAATGCCCCACATAGAAAAGGGCCAAGGAGATGACATGACATTGAGCGGGCTTGGAGGAACATGCACTTTGTCTGCATAAATCTGGCACTTGTGGAAGTTACGGGCGTACGAATAACAGTCTGCATCCATTGTTATCCAATAGTACCCCGATCTCAACAACTTCTTAGCCATAGCATGCCCTCCTACGTGGGTACCGAAAGATCCTTCATGGACTTCCTGCATTAACAGGCTTGCTTCATGTCTATCCACACATCTGAGCAAGACCATGTCAAAGTTTCTCTTATACAAAACCCCATCTGTATTCAAGAAGAAACTAGCAGCAAGTCGCCTTAAGGTCTTCTTGTTTTTGGATGATGCCCCTGCCGGGTATTCTTGCTTTTCCAGGAATAGCTTGATATCAAAGTACCAAGGTTTCTCATTAGACACGGCGTCTACAGAGAAAACATAAGCTGGTGCGTCAAGCCTGGAAATGTCAATCCTAGGCACATAATTCCAACACAAGATTTTGATGGACGAAGAAAGAGTAGCCAATGCATCGGCAAATTGATTCTCATCGAGTGGTATATACTGAAGCTTAACTGTTGTGAAGAACGTCAACAGTTTTCTGGCATAATCCCTATAAGGAATTAAGTGCTCTTGATGCGTATACCACTTGCCGGTAACCTGGTTAATGACGAGGGCCGAATCTCCGAATATATTGAGGGTCTTAATCCGAAGATTAATAGCCTCCTCTATTCCCATTATGCACGCCTCGTATTCCGCTTCATTGTTGGTGCAGCCAAAAGTAATTCTGGCAGCGAAGGGAAAGTGAACACCTTCAGGAGTGATAAGAACAACACCAACTCCACGTCCATTGATATTGACTGCCCCATCAAACATCAACTTCCATTTAGATTCAGGGTCTGGCCCCTCCTTCGGAAGTGGTTCCTCGCAATTGTTTGCTTTGAGGTACATGATGTCCTTATCAGGGAAATCAAACTTCATTGGTTGATAGTCATCTTCAAGAGGTTGTTGTGCAAGGTAATCTGACAATACACTTCCCTTTATGGCCTTCTGGGAAGTATATTGTATGTCATACTCTATTAAAATCATTTTCCACCTAGCAACCCTTCCGGTTAACGCTGGTTTCTCAAAAATATACTTGACAGGATCCATTTTTGAAATTAGCAGTGTGGTATGGGTCAACATGTACTATCTCAGTCGGCGAGCAACCCATACCAAATCGCAACAAGTTTTCTCGAGCAGTGAGTAACGGGATTCACAATCAGTAAACTTTTTGCTAAGGTAATAAATAGCGTACTCTTTTCGAACAGACTCGTCCTGTTGGCCTAGAACACACCCCATTGACCCTTCTAGCACAGTAAAGTACATGATAAGCGACCGTCCTGTAACTGGAGGCATTAGAATCGGAGGTGTCTGCAAATATTCTTTTATCTTATCAAAGGCTCTTTGGCAATCCTCATTCCACCTAACCGTTTTCTCTTTTCTTAGCAATTTGAATATGGGTTCACACGTGGCAATTAGATGAGATATAAACCATGAAATGTAGTTCAACCTCCCTAAAAACCTGCGCACTTCTTTTTCTATTTTAGGTGCAGGCATATCTTGTATTGCTTTTACTTTTGCAGGATCCACCTCGATTCCTTTCTGACTAACAATGAAACCTAGCAGTTTCCCAGAACGCACTCCAAAAGTGCACTTGTTTGGGTTCAATCTCAGCTTATACTTTATCAGTCTATCAAACAGCTTCTTGAGATTTACCAGATGCTCTTCCTCGTCTCGGGACTTAGCAATCATATCGTCCACATAGCATTTATCTCCTTGGGTATCATGTCGTGAAACAATGTGACCATAGCCCGCTGATAAGTTGCCCCGGCGTTCTTCAAACCAAAGGTCATGACCTTGTAGCAGAATGTACCCCACGGGGTAATGAACGTTGTTTTCTCCATGTCTTCCGGCGCCATCTTAATCTAATTATATCCGGAGAAGCCATCCTTGAAGGAAAATACCGAGAATTGAGCGGTGTTGTCTACCAGCACATCAATGTGAGGTAATGGAAAGTCATCTTTTGGGCTCGCTCTGTTTAGATCCCGGTAATCAACGCACATCCGGACCTTGTCGTCCTTCTTTGGTACAGGCACAATGTTAGCTACCCAAGGTGGGTAACTTGTTACGGCAAAGAATCCGGCATCCCACTGCTTCTTCCTCCTTGATCTTCATCGCCATGTCAGGACGAGTCCTTCTCAAATTTTGTTTCACAGGAGGACAGTCTTCTCTCAATGGTAGCTTATGCACAACGATGTCAGTATCCAACCCTGGCATGTCTTGATACGACCAGGCGAAGATATCCACATATTCACGCAGCATACCAATCAACTCTTTCTTTACTTCAGGCTGCAGACTGGCCCCAATCTTGATCTCTTTCTTCACATCTTCAGTGCCGATGTTGATGATCTCAATTTCTTCCTGATGAGGCTGAATAACTCGTTCCTCTTGTTTCAACAATCTGACCAATTCTTCAGGGAGTTCACAGTCTTCTTCAACCCCTTCATCAGCTTGGTAGATAGGATTGTCAAAGTCATGCGTGGTCATAGCAGGAACGTTATCAATAGAATCCGGATGATCAACACTGCACAGATGATGTGCTTATTTCAGAATCTGTCTTGTTTTTGTTTTTTTTTCTTTCAAAAAGAGACGCAAACACAAAAACAAAAAGGAAAAACACATTGGCATTTTATTATTTTTGTGAAAAATTTAAAACGAAAGAAAGAGAACACAATTTGCTTGAAAATGTCCTTTATTTCATGGTAAAATAAGTGCATAACAAACATGGTGGCCCTATAATAGATCCGTGCACCTTGGGCAGAGTGCAGGATTGATAATGCATCATGATAAGAAAAGGAAACAAATAAATTACTCTGATTACCAGGTAACGTGGATGATGTCTTCAGCAGACCAGTTCTTCAGCTCCTCTCCAGGTGCGCACGGATGAATCCAGTTGTCCTAGTCACCATCACTGTCTCCCTCTTCATTAGTTGCACAAATATGGTTGCGGTCGAGCATCCCAGCGCTTGTGAAAGTAATAGCTTTACCACTCTGAGGCCAATTAGACCCACTAGGCTGATACCCAAGCCCAAACTTGTCATCTTTCTTCTCTAATTCCAGTAATTTGCCCCAGCCCTGGGCGCTTCCCGACTGAACCACTTCCTTAGCCTGCTTGTAGGAATGAATGGAGGTACCTTCTTTATCATTATTTCTCTCCACCGGAGCCAGAATGCTGACATTAACCGCTTCGAAGGCCTGACACAGCGTCTCATGGATCTCTCCGTCCATCTCCACATATTTGAATGTTGATAAGTGGCTCACAAATATGTCTTCCTCTCCGCACACAGTGATTACTTGGCCATCAACCACATATTTTAGCTTTTGATGCAGAGTGGATGTTACAGCTCCGGCAGCGTGAATCCAAGGACGTCCCAGCAAGCAACTGTACGCGGGCTGAATATCCATGACGTAGAATGTGCTCTTGAATACTTGAGACCCTATTTTCACAGGTAACTCAACTTCTCCGAACACTGACCTTCTGGACCCATCAAAAGCTTTAACTATCAAATCACTGGGTCGTAGAACGATACCATCAACATTCAGCTTCATCAATGCTTTCTTCGGGAGTACATTAAGAGAAGAGCATGTGTCAACCAGAACATGCGACAAAACAGCACCCTTACATTCCATAGTAATATGCAGTGCTTTGTTATGGTTACGACCCTCTGAAGTAAGGTCTCTATCTGTGAAGCCCAAACCGTGGCTTGCATTCAAACTGCCCACTACAGCTTCTAGTTGATTAACAATTATTTCTTGAGGAACATATGCCATCTGCAACACTTTCAGCAAGGCTTCTCTATGTGCTGGAGAACACATCAGCAGAGACAAAATTGATATTTTGGAAGGTTTCTGGTTCAACTGTTCAACCACCTTATAATCACTCTTTTTAATTATTCGCATAAATTCCTCCACTTCTTTCTCAAAGGTACCCTGTCCAGCAACATGAGTTGTCGTTTCTTCAGTCGTTGTTTGCTTTCCTTTAACATTTGCCTCAGCCTCAGCCTCAGGATCTCCTCTCAGAACTGGGGGAGCAAAAAGACGACCACTTCTCGTAAAGCCTCCAACTCCTCCGACGTTCACTACAGTTAGGTCAATAGCTACTGACTTACTCTCCACTTTCTGTCCTTCAACATACACATCTGAGTCGTAATGCCATGGAATGGCTTTATCATCTGTATAAGGAACAGACCCAGGAACAGTGATAGTAACAGGACTGACTTCAGGAGCGTAAATAATCATAGGTTCTTTTCTAGCAGGCATCTCAGCTAGATCATAGTAGATGGTTATAGTGGACACACTATCACTTTCATTATCAACTTTATCAAACTGCATTGATCCTTCATCAATCAGATTCTGCAACCCCATCTTCAGATCTTCACAACCGTTCACTGGATCCAAACACTTCTCACAATCAGAACCGCATCCCGGAAACACTTGTCCTTTTAACAGCCTCTCCTTCACTACCAACAGCGGAGTCTTCACTTCTTCTATGCTCAGAATCAGACTTAACTTCTCACCACTATCAACAACATTTATTCTAGCCCCTCCGTGATTCGGAATAGGGTTTGAAGTAACATTCGGTGGTGGTGCGAAGTTAATCGCCTTGGAGTCGATCAAATCTTGAACTTTATGCTATAGCGCCCTGCACTTCTCAGTTGAGTGCCCGGGTGCCCCTGAATGGAATGTGCATCTAGCATTGGCATCGTACCCTACTGGAAGCTCTCCAGGTGGTGGTGGTGCTAGTGTCCTCAATTGTATCAAGTTTAGGTCCAGCAATCTCTGCAGCAATGCAGTGTATGTCATGGGAATTGCTTGAAGCACCCTATTAGCCGGACGAGCTTGTCTTGGCTGATAAGGTCTTTGTTGATAGTTGTTACGTTGTGGCTGCTGCTGTTGTTGTTGCGGTTGAGTCTGTACCTGTTGCATAGGACTGGAAGGGATAATGACAGCTGCCACTTGCTCATATGATCTTCTATATCCTCGGCACCATCCTCGGCCAAACACAACATTGGTTTCCCCTTCCCTCCTTCTCGGGGGTCCTTTGAAAGCTTTTCTTACGCCGCTCGAGCTGCTCGCACTTGTATCCTGAATGTTCCCCATTTTTAACAGAGTCTCGACCCTCTCACCTGCAATTACTATATCATTGAATTTGGTAGCCGAGAAAGACGCCAACCTTTCGATAAACACTCCTTGCAACGTTCCCATGAACATATCAGCCATCTCATTCTCCAGCAATGGTGGTTTCACTCTGGCAGCAAGCTGACGCCACCTTTGAGCATATTCTTTAAGCCCCTCCTTAGCAGTCTGAGACATGTTTTGCAGTTGAGTGCGATTTGGATCCATGTCCAAATTGTACTGGTATTGCTTCACGAAAGCCTCTGCCAAGTACTTCCAGCTCTTAATGTTGACCATACTTAGCTTCATATACCATTCCAAGGAGGCCCCAACCAGGCTGTCCTGGAAATAGTACATCCATAGCTTCTCATCGTCAGTGTGGGCGGCAATTCTCCCCACAAAGGACTGGAGGAAAGTCTTTGGACACGTTGTGCCGTTGTACTTCTCGAAAGTCGGGATCTTGAACTTGTAAGGGATTCTAACCCCTGGAACCAAGCCCAAGTCAGTAATGTCGAACCCCAAAGAATTCTGAGATTGAATAGCCCTGATCTGTTCAGCCATCTCTTCAAATTTTCTGTTCATTTCAGCCCCCTGGCCTTCAGTTTCGTCCAGCAGGGTAAACTGTTCGTCTTGACCATCCATCTATACATTGTTCAGTCCATCATTGATAATGGTGACCCCTGGCTGTGCTATAGGGATTTCAACTTGACGGGCGCTCGCATCGTTACGATTACCTCCATCAGCAGTGTCGTTGTTCCTGGCTTGACTATTTTAAACCAACTCACGCAGACGTTCCTGATTCTGACCCATTCCTGCCATAAGGGTCATGAAATTGTCCATCCTCAACCTCAAGTCAGCTAAATCATCCTGCATTTGATCCATGACTCTTTCTTTGTTGACTCTTGTGGGATATCTGTGTATGATCGGTTGTTCTCGAACTTTCCTGGGAGCTATAGTGCCTGAAACAGAAAAGACATTAGGAACCTGTGGCCATATCTGCAAAACAAGAAGAAAGGTGATATGCATGCAATGCAATTGTTTATGCTTTCAAACTCCAGGTCAATCATGCCCCGGTTCCGGTATTTAGTAAAGAAAACTAGATGGATGCTGATCCTCGACTTTCAGAAACCATTGCATAGAAATCACATTCAGACCATAACAGCAGGCACAGAAAATGGAGAACTGAATAAAACTACATAACATAAATCAGCCCCTTAGGCAAAAATAACAGAATTCCCCGTAGGGTACAAGTTTCTAAGAAGAAAAACAAACAACCAGGATTCCTACAACATGTCTGTAGGTAATCCAAATACAAGGAAAACAAACTAAGAAGCAAGGCTGCTGCCTGAAGACCCTGAACCTCCCTCACTAAGTCCCAACTCAGACCTAGCCTTCTTGACTCCGGCCATCAACTTGAGGTCTTCAATCTCTTTAAGTGTTTCTTCTAAAGCTTGCTGACTATCTGCTAACTGCTGAGTCTTCTCCCTTCGAATCTGGTGGGCTTGTTCCACTTCCTCTTTCTTGAAAGTCATTTGTACTTCGAAAAACTCTTCCTTTTCTTTATATCTCTTCAACTCCTGCTCCCTCTGGCCCTGCAACCAGACAATAGACTGACGAGCTTCCTTGAGAGTCTTTGAATTCTTCTTTCGTTCTGCTTCTCTTTTGGATTCCATCAGACCTAGTCTTTGAAAGTGAGCTTCCCTTCCAGCAAACTCTTTCTCTTTAGCCTCCAAGGTAATCTGCATCTTCTGCAATTTCTCTTCTGCCTCATTTTTGGCCCGGTTGGCAAGGTGGTACAAATTAATCATTTCAGTGTTCTCCACCTTGACCTCATGCAGCTGGGCTTCCAACTTCTTGAATTCTTCTAAAGACACAGTGGCACTAGACTCAGCAGCTGGAGGAACTGGAGGTGAGAATGGCAGCAATACCCTTCTGGCTCTATCCTTCAGCCAAGCCTCATACTCCGGGAAAGTTTGATTGTTGCACTTTCCAAAGCTAGCTATTCCTTCTTCCTTGAAGCACTTCTAAGCTCCAGCAGCTTTCCTCAATAAAGGCATATTGCCCTTCACCGGGAAGTAGAAAATAGGGGTCAATTTCAGCTCTTCTGGTACCTCTCTCAAGGCATAACCCAACTGTCTTCTCAACAAGATCGGGTTGTAATTGATCCCCCCAGTCACTCCCAACAAAGGTACACTGAGATAACTCCCACAACTGGTGATGAAGCGTGTACCCTGAAGCCTCTGAGTGATCCATCTGACATCCTTAGCCAACAACTTTTCCAGCTTCTGAGCCCATACCAAGGTATGGTCACTAAACACACCAGTACTAGGCAGATGCCTCATGAACCACATATGGAATAAAGGAGCGCAACAACGAACTAAACCTCCCCTTTTCTTCTCAGTCTTGTAGTGCACCGAGTAATACAAATCTCCGAGCAATGTAGGCACAGGATTCTTCAGCAAGAACAGATGAATAGCATTCATGTCTATGAACTTCTCCATATCTGCAAAAAAAATGATGCCATAGATAGAAAGAGCCAGGATAGCACAGACAAAATCCCATTCCTCCTCAACAACCAACTCTTCCACCTTCTTTACTAAAGCCTCTAAAGAAAACCCAGATACACCTCCCTTAATGATAGTCAGAGAATTCACAGTAGAAGTGCTCAAATAAAGAGCCTTGGCAATTGCCTCAGGTGCAGGTCTAAAAATCTCAGCATTGAACGGAATCTGGTCTCGAACAGGAACCCCTAGGATCAAAGCATACTCCTCCAGCAAAGGACCTAACTGAAAATCAGGAAAAGTGAAACAACGAAGCTGAGGATCATAGTACTGAAGCAGGGTGTGAATGGCACTTCTCTGAGAAGGATCTAACTCTACCACCACATCCAGAATACTCCCATAAGCCTTCCTGAACCTCTCCACATGATTGGGCGTGATCAACTTCACCATCTTCTTTAACAGGCCAAACTTAGTGTCAAAAAATTTGAAATGAATATTCTGCTTGCGAGGATCTTCCATCTCTGAACATGATACCGGAACCGGAAGCAGGGATATGAACCTGTGAATGAAAACAAAACATGATTAATGATGAAATGATGCAATGCAAATGCAAAGACATATGATCAATCTGGGATTGTCTGGAATCTGGATGTCAAAGCCAAGTGATCAGAAACCCAAATCCTCTGGATAACAACCCATAAGCACTCAGATAATCTCAGATACACCCAATCAAGAACCAGATAAACTCAAGAACTCCGGAACCAAAGTAATTGTATCAGAACATGAAATTGCACTGGTAACAAGGTTATGATGAGGTCAAGGGTTCCTGCAAACCTGTAAACCCCTTCCAATCTCACGGGTATGCTCCGGGTCAGACATCACGGACTCTCAAAGCCGAATAGCAATAATACTTTCACCATTTCTGAGAAATGGCTCATGACCAAATCAGGGAATCGGTTAGGCATTATGTACTACGCAGGGAGGCCTCAGCTGAGTCCGGGAAAAACAAGCATCCCTTATAAGTCCCCAGCTTCGAGCGCTGAAATCGAGAAACAATAGTACATTCATCCCGTAGGATACAGTACTAATGTCATACGACCAGATGCTTTGACTGAGTTCCTATAAGAGAACCAGGCCATCCTATGTGAGTCCCTAGTGGACCCTCGGGTGCGAATGGGTTTGCCACGAAATGTGGTCTTCCACTGCCACCACTGGAGAGGGTTGTTTCCACAAAGGTTCTCAATGATCGGTCCCCAGATGCACATAACTATCAAGGTCCTATCCCGAAGTGGAGGAAATCCCCACACAAGATATTTCCAAGACGGTCGCAATCTGGGCGTGAAACACATCGCCACTCATCATGTCACATGTGAGTACAATATGTCCACTCTAATCCTATAGTGCACTCAAGCCAGGTATTTGGCTTATCTCTCAGAAACAGTATCACCCGAACCCACCAAACAGAAAACCAGTCCAGACAGTCCAGTATGATATATGATGCAGAAAATAAATACTGAAAACTGTAAATAAAGCTGTAAATAAACTGTAAATAAAATAACAGTAAAATACAACACACCACAGCAAACAGTCAACACCCAAAGAAACAAAAACACGCAAGCGCTAGGATTGACTCTCAAGGGAAACCAGAGATTCTGGGTTCGCGTCCCAAGCAGAGTCGCCAGCTGTCACTCCCCGGATTTCCATCCTGGTACAAACGCGAAAGTGGCGCGGAAAAGAATAGAGTCGCCAGCCAGGCATTTTTATCCCGAAGGAACGGGAATGGTAATGATGCACAAACCAGAAGAAAGGAAGAGGAAGGACACGGGTCCTGCGAACCAAAGAGACTGAGTTCGGGAGTCGGTTACGACCTGGGAAGGTATTAGCACGCCAGATCGTCCGCCGTACCCGACGGGATCCATGCTTGCAAAGAAAACTGTTTCAAAGGGTGAAGAAATGAAAGCTGCTGCAAAAAAGAAGGAAATGAAACTGGAAAAGGAACTGATAAGGGAACTGAGAAAGAAATGAAAAGGAAAAATGTAGGGAAAATAAAGATTGTGCTCGAACGGGCTCTACCCCGCTGCCTACGTACCTCATCTGGATAATGAGGAACAGAGTTGTCGTAGTTTCCCTAACTAGGGGTGGAAAAGATTGCTTGTGAATTAAGGTTTGAACTGCCTATGTCAATGCTCAGGTGTTGCAGGCTCGGACGACGAGTGCGTAACTGTCTTGCAAAGTGACAAGTAGGAGGAAGTTCGCGGATGGAGCGAAGGAGATGAGAAAAGAATTCCCGAAGGAAAGACGCTTATTGTTTGTTTGTGTTTTTTATGAGTTTTTTGTTTTGAAGTTTGCATAGGTAAGTGTACCTAAGTCTTACTCACTGGGAAGTGTACATCTCACATCATCCTAAAATGGAATGCGCAAGAGGCACACCTATCTATGGAGGAAATCCCCAAATCTAGTCCCACAAGTGAAGGCTCAGACACACTGACCTACTGACATTTACTAAGTTTTTTTGTGATTTTTGGTTAATATGTATTTTTTATGCTTTTCTTGGTGAGGTAATCTCATGCTAAGACCTATCCACCACGAGGGATAACTTACACCTCGCCCTGAAACGGAACGCGTGCAAGTATCTCATAGCAAAGTCTCGTGTCACATGAGAAGACTCAACCTTTATTAAAGTGAATTAAAATTAAGTTTGAAGATGAGAAAAGAGAGCACCAAAAGGATCTCAAAGGTAAGAGAATCTAAGGGGGACTAAGCATCCTAATTGTTATCATGCATGGATGAACCTAGGTTAGTGAGGTTTGAATTCTATCCTAATGAAGAAAAAGGAAAGAAAAGAAGAAGAAGAAGAAGAAGAAGAGAAGGAGGAGAAGTAAGGCCTAAGCCCAAAAATCACAAGGTTAGAACAATAATAAGGAGAAAAGAATAAGAGATAAGAATTGGAGATGTGGGAATCACATCCACACCTCGCACTTACCAAGGCCCCTGAAATGGTTAGTGACACAAATATAAAAAGCAATACAAGATGAATATAATGCCATACCAAAACCATACAACCAGAAATGAAGTCATACACATAAACATCCAATGCAAATACAAGTCACAAGAATGAGAAGAGAACCACACAACCAAACATGAAGCAACATGAATTACCATGGCAAAACAAAGCAAACTTGAGAAGATGCAAAGCAAAATAAACAAATTACAAACTCAAGGTGCAAGATCAGAACCCTAATCATGTTAGAAAAGTGCCTAAGAAGCATGGGAGATGAAGAGAAGAAGGGCACATAGTCAAACAATTTCATTATGAGAAGGAAGAAGCAAAGGAAGTGAGGTGGATATACATAAGTGTGAATGAACTTCAAGAACAACTAAACACAAAATCCTCAAGGCACAAACCACAACTTAAGACCAGAGAGGTATCAACAACCTAATGAAGCTCTAAACAACTTGGAGAAGTTGGCACAAGTGCCCTTCTAAGCTAAGGAGAGAACAAATGATCCAAAAGAGACAAAATGGGACAAGTCAAGAACAAAAATTCAAAACAAATCAATTGAGCATTCAAAAATTCCACAACCTTGCACAAATGATCTTCAATCATACCATAATAACATGCCAAAAGGAGGGAGAAAGAATCAGAAGTTAAGAAATTCAAATGAGGGTACAAACATGGATTAGGGTTAAATGACTTCACTCACAAGTTAGAGACCAAAATCAATCAAACAAAATTCTAAAAATCATAACAAATATCAACCATAAACTACATCTCATCATGAATCCAGAGCATAAAGAATCACTTTAAAATTCCAAATAATGACCAAGATATAAAATGGACAAGTCAGCATGGTTCAAAATGAAATAAAATGAATTAAATAAAAGAAAGAATTAATTTCCACGTGACAATTAAAAATAAATGGAAAATAAAAATATCAAAAATTAAAGAAAACTAAAAGAAGCATTCATGAATTTTTTTATAATTTTTGGAGACCTAAACCTAATTTTAAAATTAAAAACCAAACTGAAAATACAATGGAAATAAAAAGAAATAAAAATAAAAGGAAGAATCAGGGGGTGCGAATAGAAAGCTTTTTCAGTTCAAATCAAATGGGCTCTCATGCAGAGGGGGTGCGAATAGAATAAAAAGCCCAGGATTCTCAGTCAAACAAAAAAATGAGAAAGTATGTGCATCTAAAGGCTCGTGAGCAAAGTCAACAGATCCAAGGGTTTATGAGGGGAGTCAACAAGACCAGAAAGTAAACAGATCCAACGTATGAAATTTGAATTTATTAATTAAATGAAATCTGACGGACACGTTTTAAAATTATGGAAATCCTGATTAATTAAATAAATAAAACAAAATTAAGTTAATTAACCTAGATCTAATGGCCAGGGTCTAATCTGGACATCCTAAAACCCTAATTAGCCCTAAACTAAACCCTACCGGCCGGAGAAGCGCCGATCGTCTTCTTCGGCGAGCCCTAAGTTGCAGAACCCCAAACCTTCATGTAAACTAGCAAGCTGCATATCAAAATGATCCTTGAGCTAAGCAAAACACAAATCAACCATTAAAATCACATGAATCAACACACACAAACTGAATCAAAGAGAAACAGTTTGGATCTCAAAATTTCAGATCCTCATCCTGCATTCATTTCAACACCATTTCAAAATCTAAACACATCACTAGACTCAGGATATCACACAGATCATAATGCACACCTCTAAAACAAAATCTGGAAAAATAAATTAGGGAGCTCACCTGAAGTTGAATCTCCTCAAATCCTTCAAGAAAACCCTCAGCCACGTGCAGATCTCCTCCTTAACTTCTCTGTTTGCAAAATAAATGCTAACAGAGCTTTAGATCTCCTTGAATTGTGAGCTTCAAGCTCTCCTGCTTCAGAATGGCATAGTATGAAATCCTTGCTTCCAGGTTAAAATGATGGAGGATTTGTGATCCTTACACTCTAAGGATGAAGGATATGCAAATAGTTTTGACAATGAGTGAGGGAGATGAGAGCTTCGAAGAGAAATGCAGAAATGCAAGAAAGTTGGATTTGAGAAAATGAGAGAGAGTCTTCCTGCATTTAGGGCATTCTTAGCTTATATATGAGGAGTTTATCCTGCTGATTAGGGTTTGCATTTAGTAGTGGCATGAGGAGTGTGAGAGGGATCAATTTGCAAAATTGCAGGAAAAAGAATAATTGGTGATTTGCTCGTGCATTTCATTCCACTTTGCACATGCTGATCTCATTTGGTTCACTCATTCACCATTGCATTAAATCCTGGCCCTTGGATGATTGTATCATGCTTTTCCCATGACTTTGCAAAAATTGCATTTTATGAAATGTCATGCACTCATGCACGAAATTGCTTGCTTCCTTGGGCAAAAAGCCTTATCATACATTGCCTTGAAACACTATGACATTATTTTGTTCATAACATCACTTGAAAGTAAGTTAAATGAGTTTTTGCATTTGTGAAGAACTTGAAAATCATGCCATGCCCTAAAAATCCATCAACTTTCGAAGGGCTTTCCTCCCTAACCATGAAGGCTATGAAAATGCTCTTGTACTTTTTAAAAATGGGAGGATTTAATCTTCAACTTTCATGTTTGGTTGTGATCCATTTGAGGCTTTTTTCACCAAATTATGCTTACTTGAAAATTAGGGCAAAATGTTACTAAAAATGGAAATTCTCATTACCAAACTTATGCCAATTTTGCAAAACACCTCAAAACCTCATGATTCTTGATTTTTGACTTTTCTAAACCTCTTCTAAGGTTATAAGAACATCCCTTGGCTTGAAAAATGAGGTTGGACCTTTTGAAATTCCACAGTTGACTTTTAGAATGCACAGTTGACCAATTTCTTCATTTACAAGCAACTGAAGAAATACTTGACTTCCACAAGGAATTTTCTCACCAAATTTCATCCCTAGGATCCCCTTAACATATGAGAGACTTTGCCCAAATGAAATGGCCAAAGTCATAAGGTTTTCATGCTTGAAACTCGAACCCTAATTTGGGATCATTGTGTAGGAGCTTTGTCCTAGCTTGAATTCTCTGATGATCCTCCAAGCTCCTGGGCTTTTGTGAATGACCCTAAGCTTGTGAATGCAATGTAGACTCCTCATAGGACTTGAACAAATCCATTGGGCCCCTTATCATGGCTTGTGATGCTTCAAAATCCCTCCCCAGATGATTATATGCCTAATGCTAGGTCATGAGAATGTTATGCCTCATCTTTCCATGCTAAGATTCCAAGAATATGATATGCTTATGATGAATATGATGTGATATGATGCTTAAAATGAAGAGGGAAAATTTGGGGTGTTACACCGAAGCCTGACTTTCTGATCGAAGGTTTTCTTCATCCTTTTCTGATATAACTGCCCATGATAGATTGCAACTAATCTCTTTTCTTCGATCATATTCAGTTGATCGTACCGAGATTGGACCCATTCTGCTTCATTTAGCTTTACATCCATCAGTACCCGTAAGTAGGGTAGCTCAACTTCAACAGGTAGGACTGCCTTCATACCATACACAAGCTGATAAGGTGTTGCCCCAGTGGACGTTCTGATTGAGGTTCGATATCCATGCAAGGCGAATGGTAGCATTTCATGCCAGTCTTTGTAAGTAACCACCATCTTCTGCACAATCTTCTTGATGTTTTTGTTAGCTGCCTCAATAGCGCCATTCATCTTTAGCCTGTAAGGAGAAGAGTTGTGATGTTGGATTTTGAAGTCCCGGCACAGTTCTGCCATCATTTTGTTGTTCAAATTGGAACCGTTGTCAGTAATGATTCGCTCGGGAACCCCATATCGACATATGATGTCTCTTTTCAGGAATCTAGCTACCACTTGTCTAGTGACGTTTGCATACGAATCTGCCTCAACCCACATGGTGAAATAATCAATGGCTAATAGGATGAATCTGTGGCCATTTGAAGCAGTTGGTTCGATCTTTCCAATCATGTCAATGCCCCACATGGAAAAGGGCCAAGGTGAAGACATCACGTTCAAAGGATTTGGAGGCACATGCACTTTGTCTGCATAGATCTGACATTTGTGGCATTTTCTGGTATAGGCACAACAGTCTGCATCCATTCTTAGCCATTGCATGCCCTTCAACATGGGTACTGAAAGATCCTTCATGCACTTCGTGCATCAGTAAGTCTGCTTCTTTCTTATCAACACATGTGAGCAGAACCATGTCAAAGTTTCGCTTGTATAATGAACCATTGGCATTAAGGAAGAAACTACCAGCCAATCTTCTTAATGTCTTCTTATCATTGGATGATTCCCCAGGTGGGTATGTTTGATCCTCTAAGAAGCTTTTGATGTCATGGAACCAAGGCTTGTCATCTTTAGCAATGTCCACAGAGAAAACGTATGCTGGTTGGTCCAGTCTGGATACCAAAATCCGAGGCACAAAATTTGCAGTATGAACCTTGATCATGGAGGAAATGGTAGCTAAAGCATCTGCGAACTGATTTTCGTCTCGAGGGATGTACTCAAGTTTGACTGTTGTGAAGAAAGTCAATAATCTCCTCGTATAGTCACGGTATGGGATCAGATGCTCTTGGTGAGTGTACCATTTGTCGTTGGTCTGATTGATTACCAAAGCTGAATCTCTGAATACATTCAACGTCTTGATCCTGAGGTCAATGGCTTCCTCAAGACCCATGATACAAGCTTCATATTCAGCTTCGTTTTTAGTGCAGGCAAAGGTGAGTTTTGTCGATAAAGGCATATGGACTCCTTTAGGTGTAATAAGCACTGCATCAACTCCGCGACCATTCATGTTGACAGCCCCATCAAACATCATTGTCCACTCTTCTTCTGGGTCAGGCCCTTCAGTATAAACATGCTCTTCATGATCTTTTGCTTTTAAAAACATGATGTCTTCATCAGGGAAGTCAAATCTCATGGGCTGGTAATCATCAATGGGTTGCTCAGCCAGATAGTCAGACAGTACACTGCCCTTGATGGCCTTTTGAGATGTGTACTGAATGTCATACTCTGTCAGAATCATTTACCATCTTGCAACCCTTCCGATAAGTGCTGGCTTCTCAAATATGTACTTGACGGGGTCCATTTTTGAGATCAACAAGGTAGTGTGAGTCAACATATACTGTCTTAGTCGGCGAGCAGCCCACGCTAAAACACAACAAGTTTTCTCGAGCAGTGAATAACATTGTTCATAGTCGGTAAACTTTTTTCTTAGGTAGTATATTGCATACTCTTTTCGACCAGACTCGTCATGCTGGCATAACACACACCCCATTGATCCTTCTAATACTGTTAGGTAAATTATCAGAGGTCTTCCTTCAATCGGAGGCATGAGAATTGGAGGTTCTTGTAGGTACTCCTTGATTTTGTCAAAAGCCTTATGGCAATCTTCGTTCCACCTAACCGTTTGTTCCTTTCTTAACAATTTGAACAGGGGCTCACAGGTTGCAGTGAGGTGAGATATGACCTTTGATATGTAGTTCAATCTACCTAAGAACCCCCGAACTTCTTTTTCAGTCCTAGGTGCTGGCATCTTTTGAATGGCTTTGACTTTGTCGGGATCAACCTCAATTCCTTCTTCGCTTACGATAAATCCCAGCAGTTTACCGGACCGTACCCCGAATTTGCATTTGTTGGGGTTTAGCTTTAGCTGATACTTTCTCAGACGCTTGAACAACTTCAGCAGATTTACCAGATGATCTTCTTCAGTACGGGACTTGGCAATCATGTCATCCACGTAGCATTCAATTTCTTTGTGGATCATATCGTGTAATAACGTTACCATAGCCCGTTGATAAGTGGCACCGACGTTCTTTAGTCCAAACGGCATTACCTTATAACAAAATGTACTCCAAGGTGTGATGAAGGTTGTCTTCTCCATGTCTTCGGGTGACATTCTGATCTGATTATACCCAGAAAATCCATCCATGAAGGAAAATACCGAGAACTGAGTTGTGTTGTCGACCAATACATCAATGTGAGATAATGGGAAATCATCCTTCGGGCTAGCTCTGTTCAGGTCCTGGTAATCCACACACATCCGTACTTTGACATCCTTCTTAGGCACTGGTACAATGTTAGCAACCCACGGCGGGTAACTAGTTACAGCAAGGAAACCGACGTCCCACTGTTTTTGTACCTCTTCTTTAATCTTCATGGCCATATCCGGGCGAGTACGGCGTAGCTTTTACTTCACTGGAGGGAAATCTTCTTTCAAAGGCAGCTTGTGCATAACAATATCTGTATCTAGACCTGGCATGTCTTGATAGGACCAAGCAAAGATGTCGACATATTCTCGAAGCATGTCAATGAGCTGTTCTTTTACTGAAACTTGCAGACCGGCCCCAATCTTCACTTCTTTCAAATCTTCTTCGGTACCAAGATTAATTGTCTCAACCTCCTCCTGATGAGGAGTGATCACTTTCTCTTCTTTCCTCAACAACCTGGCTAACTCTTCAGGTAACTCATAGTCTTCTTCAACCCCTTAATCAGCTTGATTAATCGGATTGTCGAAGTCATACAAGGTCATAGCGGTGTTGTTGTCGGTGCAATCTGGAGGGTAATCTCTACAAGGGTTGAGATTGGTTCATTTTAGTGATCAATTTTAATCTTGCTTAAAAATGAAGTTAATTATTTTGAAAACATTATCATTTTATTGTTTTGTACTAAAGTGAAAAATGAAAAGACAGTGAGCGAAAAAGAGACTTGTTTGCAAAAGATGTCTGACATTCATTGATAATCCATTTGCACAAAATTACAATATGGCCCTGTTACAAAATGAGTCCTGACACCTTAGGCAAGATGCAGGACTTGATGCATGCTGAAAAAAGTAGGAAATAATAATTACTCTGCAGGAGTAACCCTTATAATTTCCTGGGAAGACCAGTTAAGGACTTGGTGACCCGGGATCCTTGGACGTTTCCAGCTCTCCAGGTTGAGGTCGCTTTCCGCCTCGTCTTCCAGGTTGTTAACAGCATCTGGGGTGAGCATCCCCCCATTGATGAACTTGGGCTCCTTAGCATCCTCTGCTTGATCTTGTTGGAATGGTTTGTAACCCAAACCAAACCTGTCCTCTTTCTTCTCTACCGGCAGCAACTTGCCCCAGCCTTGGGCATTACCATCTTCAACAACCTTCCAGGCTTGCTGATAGGAGATAATTGTAGTACCCATCCTATCTTCCTGGGATGCAGCAAATACTTCAGTCGTCACCTCATTGACGTTCAAAGCCTCGAACCCCTGGCTCATGGTTTCATGGATTTCACCATCCATTTCAATGTATTTGTATGTAGCCAGATGGCTAACAAAGATTTCCTCTTCACCACAGATGGTGATAATCTGTCCTTCCCACTCATATTTCAATTTCTGGTGAAAGGTTGACGTAACTGTGCCTGCAGCGTGAATCCATGGTCGACCCAACAAATAGCTGTAGGCCGGCTGAATGTCCATCACATAGATAGTAGTCTGAAAGACCTGCGGACCGATTATCACAGGCAGCTCCACCTCTCCAAGAACAGACCTCTTGGAGCCATCAAAAGCCCTGACCACAAGATTGCTTGGTCGGAGAGCTATTCCATCATATTCGAGCTTGACAAGAGCTTTCTTCGGCAAGACATTGAGTGAAGACCAAGTGTCCACAAGAACATGAGAGAGCACAACCCCTTTGCATTCCAGGGTGATGTGCAAAGCCTTGTTGTGGTGACGTCCTTCTGTTGTTAAATTAGCATTGGTGAAACCTAGCCCATGGCTAGTATTGACATTAGACACCACTGTTTCAAGCTGATTCACTGTGATCTCTTCTGGCACGTAGGCAGTGTGCAGAACTTTGAGTAATGCATCCCGATGAGCTTCGGAACACAACTTTAGAGATAAGATGGAGATCTTAGAAGGAGTCTGGTGGAGCTGATCCACAACCTTGTAGTCACTTCTTTTAATTATCCTCATAAATTCATCCATATCCTGATCAAAGGATGATTTATGAGTTTCTTTTGGTACCGAATCTTCAGGTACCACACTTTTCCCTTTGGCTTTGGCAGCAGCCTCTGCCTCAGCATTAGTCTTGGAGCTTGTGACGCAAAGAGGCGTCCCCTTCGGGTGAAGCCTCCGCCTCCCCCGACATTATCCACTTGGGGGTGTGAACTGAAGAATCAAGAAGGACTCTTTCTCCGTTGTAGTAAAGGTTTGCACCATAGTGCCATGGTACAACATTGTCTTTGTCATATGGGATAGGCCCTGGTACCGTGATGGTAATTGGGCTAACTACAGCAGAGGTTGGAACCGTTATTGTATATGGATCATAGAAAATGGTGACAAGACTTCTGGTGGATGTTAGTGGTGATGAATTGAAGCTTGGTTGTTGTTGAAACTGTTGCTGAGATTGTTGTTGATAATTGTTGGAGTTTGGGACCGTTGTAGGGTCATAATAAATAGTAACTGTGGAAATGTCGTTGTTTGTGGTTGCTGAAGTTGTAGAAGGAGATGAAATGGAACTTTTGTTTGTTGAAGCGATGGAAGAGGTGGTTGCTGAAGTTGTAGACGAGTCTGTAGGAACAATTGTTGTTGCAGTTGTAGGAGAGACATTTGTTGTTGAAAAAGGAGTTGTTGGTGTTGTAGAAGCTGTTGTGGTTATTTGTAGAATGCCTTCTTTAATCAAGTCCTTTATGCCATTCCTCAAGCTTGCACACCCATTCGCAGAAACCTTGCAAGATTCACAACAAGCCTCACAACTTGGAAACACTTGGCATTTTAACAGCTGAGCTTTAACTTATGGCAGAGGTGTCTGAATTCTTACAGCATCTTCAATGGGAATCATGGTTGAGCCTTCCTCTATAGCATTAATCCTTGGCCCACTGTGGCTTGGCATAGGATTTTTCATGACATTGGGAGGTGGTGCAAAGATCAGGGCCTTTGAATCTACCAGATCCTGGACCTTCATATGCAGAGCCCCGCATTTTTCCGTGAAGTGACCAGGTGCATTAGAATGAAAAGCACACCTAGCGTTGACGTCATAATTTCTTGGAAGGTTCTGGGGATCAGGTGGAGCCAATGTCCTCAACTCAACAAGATTGAGCTTTAGGAGTTGTGGCAGCAATGTGGCATATGGCATCGGAATAGGGTCAATCACCCTGTTGATTTGAGATGGCCGCTGTTGGAAAGGGCGTTGTTGTTGATTGTTGTTATTGTTGGTGTAGGATCTCTGTTGAGGAAACTGTGGCTGTTGAGGTAAGTGTTGTGGTTGTTGAGTATACTGAGGAGGTGGAGTAGGAATAGTGATGGCAGCAACTGATCTGGGCAGGTATTGGGGTCTTCCTCTTCCCACATGTACATAATTTGTTTCACTAGATCTACGGGCCCCAGCAAATGGCTTCCTTGCACTGCTTGAACTGGCACCGTTGTCAGAAATCATTCCCATCTTCAGTAAGCTCTCAACTCTTTCCCTAGCTATCACCACGTCTGCAAAGCTGGTGGAAGAAAATGCAGCCAATCTGTCAATATAAGTACCCTGGAGAGTATTCATTAACATATCTGCCATCTCCCTTTCTGACGTCGAGGGTTGAACGACAGCAGCTAGTTACCTCCATCTTTGGGCATACTCTCTAAAGTTTTCACGGGAAGATTGTGACATTCCCATCAGAATAGTCCTGTTTGGAGCCATGTCCAGATTATACTGATATTCACGAATGAAAGCTTCAGCCAAGTCTTTCCAATTTCTCAGTGTGGCCCTGGTCAAATGGGAATACCACTCTCGGGATGCCCCTATCAAGCAATCCTCAAAGTAAAACATCCACAGCTTCTCATCCATTGTGTAGGCTTTCAATCTCCCCAGGAAAGACTGAAGATGGGTACGTGGGCAGGATGTGCCATTGTATTTTTCAAAACAAGGAGGTTTAAACTTGTGAGGAATTCTAACCCCTTCCACCAATCCCATGTCCATGACATCAAAACCCAGAGAGTTTTGGGATTCAAGAGACCTTAGCTTCTCTGCAATTTCATCCAACCGACGATTGTAAACTTCGTCTCCAGCCCCAACCACAGTAAACTGTTCTTCCTGAGAGTCTTCCTGCAAGGCTCTCCCTCCAGTGTTACCTTGGGTGTTTCTTATAGCATTAATGTCCGGGTTCAGGTGAGGTCCAAACTCTGGGGGGGTCAGTGCGAGGTTGCACGTGATCGTTGTTGCTTGTACCCCCTGTACCTGGATGGTTTTCCTCGGGAGTTTGTCGCTCGACTAACTCCCTCAGCCTCTCCTGGCTCTGAGTCAAACCAGTCATTACTGTCATAAATTGATTCATTTGGGCCCTCATCTCTGTCCTTTCATTGGCCATCTGGGCTCTCACTTCAGTCAAGTCTTGTTGAACCTGATCCATTTGTAATCCTGAAAGGTTGTTTCTTGTCGGATACCGGTGCACTCTATTGACAGGGAACACTCTTCTGCGAGCAATGTTTCCTGAAACCACAACAAAGTTAGAAACAACAACAAAACAAAAACCTACAAAACAAAGAGAAGATGTTAGTATGCAATGCAGGATGTCTATTTGTCTTCCAAGGGTATCTGGTTTGGTTCTTTGGTTTTGACCTTTCCAGACCTCAAAGAAATGATGATGTTGGAGAGAAATTAAGCCCACAAAATAATACAAACCATATATTACAAAAATGTGAAAATACATAGTTTGATTACAATAAATTTCCCATGGTGGGTCAAAATACAACAAAAAAATCAAAAGTACAAACAAAAGGGAGTACAAGTACAAAATAAATCAAACATCCAAACCAAAGTCATCCTCTTTGACTTCCTTCAAGAGAGCCTCAGTCACTAGGCCAACTGGGTGCTCTGTGATAGTCCTGATGAGGAGGTTCCTGGTGGCAATGGCACTAGTCAACTTCTTATGCTTATCCTGATCCTTTGACCTCTTTAACCCCGCCCAGAGTTTCAACTCAGAGATCTCCTTATGTGCTGCTAATAAGGCCTTCTGATTCTTCTTCTCACTAGCCTCCAGTTGCTCTATCTTAGCTTGGGTCCTTTGATCTTCTTGTGCACGAGCCTCAGTGATCCTGATCCACCTAGCCTGGCTCTCCTCTAAGTAATGCTCAGCTCTGGCCTTATGAGTCTTAGCCTCCTTACAAGCATTCTTCAACATTAACTCACCTGCTCTCGCCTTTCTGATGTAGTCATCCGTCTTCTCAATCTTGGTCAAGTGCTCAATATGGAGCTTCTCCAACCTTTCATTATCCAGACGGCTGTCATTCCTCTTCTAGAGGGTCTTCTTCAAACCTTCAGAGAGCTGAGTATTCCTTTCCTTTAATTTCTTAAACTCCTCTAAACTGACAGTACCTGCAGGCTCCACTGTTGATGGTCCAGGTATACCCTTTAAGGTGAATGGCATCCGGGTGATTTGTCCCCTGACACGAGACCGGTCAAGATACTGAGCTGAAGCTATATTGTTGCACTTGCCAAGGATAGTTGTCCCCTTAGTCTGAATGTTGTCCCAGGCCCAGGATGCCTGTCTGACAATGGCAAGGTTGTGCTGGATGTCACAATAGAGGGTCTCTGTCAAGTCTTTCCCTCTTGGGGGATGAACCAAAGCATACCCTAATTGCCTCTTGAAAAGCAAAGGGTTGTAGTTGATGCAACCTTTTACTCCAATCCAGGGTACATTTGGATACTGCCCACAACTAGTAATGATATCTTTGCCCTTGGTGCTCTGAGTGCACCATTTGATGTCTTCTGATGTAAGGGCAATCAATCTCTTAACCCAGTTCCTTGGCTGATGAGAATTCAGGAAAGTGTCTGACTTCGGCAAGTGCCTTAACAACCAACAATAGAAGAGGGGAGCACATCATCTGACCAATCTTCACCTTTTCTTCTCATTCCTTTGATGCACTGAATAGTAGAAGTCTCCAAGCAAGGTAGGAACTGGGTTCCTTAATAAGAATAGGTGAATAGAATTCTTGCTTACAAACTTTGGCTCATCTGCAAACAAGATAACTCCATATATGCTGAGTGCCAAGAGTACACAAACAGTATCCCACTTTCCTGCTGCAGCATGCAGGGTGGCCTGGGAGATCAAGAAATCCAAGTGAAGGCCTGGAACCCCATCCTTGGTGGTCATGCTCTGATCAATGAGGGTAGGCTCCAAGTGCAAAGCATTAGCTACATCTTCATTCTTAGGAGCAACCATCTCAGGGTTGAAGGGAATCCCTCTCCTGATAGGGACACCTAACAACATGGAGAACTCTTCCATCAATGGTCCCAACTGAAAATCTGGGAAAGTGAAACATCTGAGAGGAGGGTCATAGAACTGGAGACATGTGTGGATCATGCTCCTCTGGGATGCATCCAGGTCCATGATCATGTCCATAATTCCACCATAATGTTCCCTGAATAAAGGGACATGATCAGGAGTGATGAGTTCCTGCATCTGCCTGATGCTTGTCAAAGTGGGCTCAAAAAAATGATAGGTGATGTTGCTCTTTCTGGAAGTGTCCATGCTGACAATGGATGCTGGTGAAGATGACTGAGGGTAACTGCTGATGAAGGTCACTGAAGAAGATAATGAAGAAGAGTCTCTGATGAAGACAAACTGGTAAAGGTGCTGGAGAAGTATCTCTGATGAAGATAGCTGGTGAAGGTAGCTGATACAGATAACTGAAGGAATCTGAGCAGTAGAACAGGTCAAAACCAAACTAAAGATCAGATGTGGATACCCTATAAAACAAATAGGCAAATGTTAAATGATGCAAAATGATGTATGCAGAATGATATGCAAAGGGTTTGTGATCAAGTGTTGGATCTGTTATCTGCCTTGATAGGGTCCATGTGTATTCATAAGTCCGGATGGAGGCTTAGAAAACTAGTAACCAGGTGGGGACTCAAATAAAGAGTCACAAGTCCAGGGTGTCACAAGAATTGTCCAAAATAATACAACCTTAACAAATCTAGTAACAAGGTATGATGGGGCCAAGGGTTCCTGCAAACTTGTAAACATCCCAACCCCCTCACATGTATTGTTCTAGAACAAGGATCCTCAGACTTGGATCAATTATGAGAAGTGTAAACACTTCTAACCCGGAGGTACAGTGTTTACAATAACCATAAAAGATCCTCCTCTAATTCACCTCAGATGCTGAAGGTCATAAAAAGGTCATCCAGACTTAGCAGGCTTCCCAGATAGCCCTAGTACTACAGGAAATCTGTAGCACAGAGTTCTCAAGAAGAAACCCATGTCTGAACCGTGTTTCATATTCCCGCACCAAACCGCAGAACGTGAAGTTAACACGATGTGCAAACGGTATTAACAGTACAATATAATAAAGTGATAACGAAATGTATGTTTGGACGAATGTGAAATGGAGTTGTTAAGTTGTTGAAACTAAGGTTAAGGAAGTGTCAACAATGATGGTTTGCCCATTAGGTCTCTGGAAGGGTGATTGCTATATGTGTGGAATCGTCAGTTGGTATGGTTGTAACATTTGGACGTGATTGGAATGAGCTTGGGAGGTTTAGGTAGCAATGAAAACCAGAATTTGTGCTTCTATGTTGAAGTGATCGGATTACCCTCTAGGTAGTACCCAGTTGCAGAATTGTGTTTCTAAATCTCTTTTAGCTTCTGGAAGTCTAGGATTGCACTGAGTAATCGGTTCCCTCCTGGTAGTGACTGGTTATCATTGTTAAGCGTTGGAAAATTGGATTTTTTATTAAGATTCTTGCATTTGGACTCGAGTGCCCGATCGATTCGTTCTGGGTACTAATAGAAAGTTGTGGAGACTTTCTATGAAATGGTTAGTAGAGGGTAAGAGAACCCCAGTTAATACGTGAGTAGAGATATCAAAGGTTCTTCAGAGGAGTGCATTACCTCAGTTTTCAAGTGTAAGGGAAAACTCCGGTGCTCGTGAATAATTGAAGTATTTTGAATTTATCTCTATGAGATTAAGAATGTTGTTGTTTTTATTTTAATTCTCGCCAAGAATTAGAAAGAGAGGACAAAGTTGTATACTAGAGATGAGATGTTCATCATTTTATTTTACCTGATAAGGATTATGTGTTGGTTTTGTTTGTGGATGAATCAAGTGTTAGCTTGCAACTAAAACCATTTTGATAATGTCATTGTGCGAGTGGAATCAAGCCATTCCATTGAGTATTCCTGTTGTGATTGTCGCTCCCCCGAAAAGACACTAGGTCAAGACAAGGTACAGATGCGAACGGTCGACGAAAGGAGAAAATGAAGGTGAACTGAATAGAGTCGCCAGCTAGGCATTTTTATCCCGAGGGAAAGGTAATGCTGCATAAACCTAGAAAACGATGGATAAGACGGTTGCGAACCAGAGAAACTGAGAAAGGGGGTTGGTTACAACCTGGGAAGGTATTAGAACCCAGATTGTCCGTCGTAATCGACGGATCCACGCTTAAGATATTGTATTTAAAGGGGTGGTGTATGTGCTATCTATGTGCAAAAGCTGGAAAACGAATATACAAGTGTCAGTGCAAAAGGTGAATGCTCAGGAGTTGAGGCTAAAAAGAGAGTGCTGGAAGAGAGGGGATGACAAAGAGACTTTTGTTCGATAACTGTTAAGTTATGCCTACGTATCCTCTCGTGCAATGAGGAAGTCGGAACACCGTAGTTCGACTCAAAGAGACTGAAAGACAAATTGACTATGAACTGCTTGCTTGCCTATGCTCAAGTGTATGACTCGTCTGGCTCGAGTGCTAACTGTCTTGCATTATACGGAAGAAGCAAATTCTCGTTTGTGAATGAGTGTGATGAGAAAAGAATCCCGGAGGAGACGATTATTGTTTGTTTTTGTGTTTTTAGTTTTTTATTGTTTTTGGTGTTTTGCATAAGTTAATGAGCTTAGGCCTAAATCAAAGGCTTGCAAACTCAGTATATCCTCTCTGATTAGGGATAATGAGCCTGCTTAAGTGTGAGATAGGCATCTCAACTTAATTACCATGATGATGTAGGATTAAGATCATTAACCTACTTGTAATTAATTAAATGTTTTTGGGTTTTTGTTTAGTGTTAAGTAATGAGTTTAATCTCTAATCACAGATTAGTGGACACATTACACCATCCTAATAAAAGGATAATAGATGAGAATACTTAAGCTGAGGAAGATACCTCAACTTAATCCATGGTTCGGGATTAAATTCATTAAATAAAAAGCCTTTATTAAGTGGATTTTAATTAAAGGGATGAGATTAAGAAATGGATTTTATGGTTTGTAAGACAACTTGAGGGGGACTTGTCCATTAAACATTAGGGTTAGTCCTTCTTAACCATAAGGAAGAATTAGAACCCTAATGTAAGGCCCAAGTTACAAGATAAAGTCTTAGTGATTATTAGATGATTTGATTAAGAGGTTTAAACAAATTAAAGGTTTAACACTTAGGATTAAAGTTATACACTCCATCCTAAGAGAAGGATGCAGGCATAACCCTAATTCCAAAGTCCTAAAACTTTAAGAGTTTAGTCTCTGATTATGGAGATGAGAATAGAGACTCAAGGAGACTCAAAGGTAAATAGCTAAGGGGGACTAATCACAACCCTAATTATTATCATGCTTGGATGTTCCGATGGTTTGTAAGGCTTGAGAAAGATCTTCGAGGAAGCCACCAATGGAAGAAGCAGATGAAAGGAGGAAGAAGCAGAAGAAATAAGTTACTTCATTGAAGAAGATAAGTAACTTAAAGAAAGAAAGTGAGAAAGAATGAACACAAGTGAACAAGTTCACTTCAAAGAAACCAGTAAGATGCATATGAAAGAGATAAAGAGAAATGAGAAGTGAAGGCAAATCCACCTCTCAAAGTAACTTACCACCTGAAAATGTTAGCATGAATGCATAAAGTTCAAGGCATAAAGAAATGAAATGAAATGAGATGAGATGAGATGAAATGACCAAATTCAGAAGTGTTTATGCAATTTTAATGTCATGTGAAATGATACAAAGGCATACAAAATGCATATGTATGATTATACAAAGATAAGATGCAAATGGAAGCATGCTTTGAAGTTTGAAAACACATGAAAGTTAATGGAATGAAATGAATGCAAACCATGGCAAATGGATGAAGAAATGATCAATCAAAGTTCTAACATGTCCTAATATGTCTAAGATGACATATGAATGCAAGAAATGTCATGGCAAGTTCATGTAATGATGCATATGCAAGGTGAATGCAAGTGAACATGAGAAATTAGGGTTACATGGACATATGAGATGCAAAAGGATAAAACAGAAGCAAATGGCATGATAAAAATTTGAAACCAAACTCAAACAAACCTAATCCCATACTAGGTCACACCCCATAGGAGAAGGTCAGAAGCCTTACCACTCAAAGGTTATGAATTTCCTAGGTTTCTAGGGTTTTTTGGGTGATTCTCAAAGGAAAATGCAAGATAAATTCATGAGATAAATATCCTATAAACTACATGCCATATGCAAAACAATGCAAAAAGAATCATCTTCAAACTCTTCTTGGTTAGAAAGAAAATATTTTTTCAATTTAGGGTTCAAAAATATGATTTAAATGATCCTTAATTCAAAGAAAATCCTCAAGTTATGATCAAACCCAAAAAGAAATTTGAGTGAAGAGTTTGAAAATGTTTCTAAATGCAAAGGGATGATTCATGATTTTTTTGGTGATTTTTAGAAACCTAAATGTATTTTTAATTAATTAAAATACTTTAATTAATTAAAAGTAACATTTAAATATTTTAAAAATACTTTTTTATGCAAAAAATAAAATAAAAATCATTTTCTGATTAAGAAAAATATTTGAAACAAAAATGCAAAAGGAAATATTTTTTGGATGATTTTTGCTATTTTAAAATTATTATGCAAAAGAAATAGAAAGAAAATAAAATAAAATGAATTAAATGAGAAAGTAAACGCATCCAGTGGTCCAGATTCAAACCTATGAGGGGGATGTTGATTGCACGCGTGAATCAATGGTTGGGATCACTCCTGGCTAATTAATTGAGTTTTAAATTAATTAATATGAAATTAACCTAATGAACTAATCCTGACCACTCATGTGCTAACCCTAATCCTCATCTAACGGCCAAGATTCAAACGGGGAATTAAAACTTGGATTAGCCCTAATGACTTTCAGGTGGCCGGAGAAGACCTCCAGTCATCTTCTCCGGCTAGCTCTTCACCTGACTTTGCTCAAATCATCACCCCAAGCCCCCAAAATCCCCATAAATGATCAACTAACTATCCTAAACAATAATCCAGCCTCAAAAATCATTTATCATTCATCATCATCAAGATTCGAATTAAAACATCAACACGACAAAAATTTCAGAACATCATGAAATGCTTAAAACTCAATCATTTTCAAAAATAAAGGCATCAACATGATCAGTGAAGCATGAGGAATCATTCTATAACATGAAAACGCATTTCTGGAAAAAAAAAGTTCTTGAGGTTACCTGAGGTTGAGCTTTCAGTTCTTGAGCTTTCAGGACCTTTCTTTAGTGCAAACCAACCCCAATGAGCTTCCTGAGAATGCTTTGATGCTTGGAGTGAGTTTATTTGGCCTCCTTTTGAAGTTCTGTTCTGAGGGATGAAAAATCGTATTTGTTGTGTGATGTGTTTCAGGTCATTTTAATGGTTGGGATTTGTTCCTTAGGTGATGCTGAGTT
Source organism: Lathyrus aphaca (assembly GCA_963966055.1). Classification (NCBI taxonomy): domain Eukaryota; kingdom Viridiplantae; phylum Streptophyta; class Magnoliopsida; order Fabales; family Fabaceae; genus Lathyrus; species Lathyrus aphaca. Next base: position 184,903,644 of record OZ014522.1, read on the forward strand.
GAATGGTGAAGAAAGTTTGAAGTTTTTGTGGTTGTATGATGAAAATCGAAGAGGGTAAGTGTTATGGAGGATTTTGTGATTCTGAGTCTATGGATGCTTGCAGGCTTGTGTGTTGTATGAAAATGAGTTCCTTAGGGTTTGCATAAGAGGTCTTGATTGGTCAGAAAGTTGGTGGTGGCATAGTGTGATTGGTATGGTTGTTTTTGCAAAAAGTCAACATTGGTTGTACTATGGGCATGGGTCATGGCAGGAGTGGTTCCAAGGCATGTCTGGCCTCAGCTGGCTTTGTGGAAGGCCCTTGGATCAAAAGATTGCAGCTGGGTGGCTTGGATGAAGAGGTATCATGCTTTATGCAATTTTCCAACTTTGATGTTTCTTATGAATCAAGTCATGGAAATGCCAAATTCTTAGGCCAATTCTGATGTTTAGAAGTTACATAGGCAAGTTATGAAGTGTAGAAGTTGATTAGAGGTCATTAGAATGCTTGAACATGCCATTTTGCAAAATCCCTCTTTGACATGAAACTTGAAATTTTAGGATTTTCGCCAACTTTGAAAGGCCATATCTTGAGTTCTAGGATGAATCAAGACATGTTCTTGTACTTTTTGAAAAGGGAAAGACCTAATCTATAACTTTCATGACCAATAATTTTTCATTTGAAGCATTTTTGGTTAAGAAAGAGGAGGTTGAAAAACTTTCCCAAAATGGAAAGTTTCCATTACAAGTCATTTCCATTTTTGGCAAGTTTGCAAATGGCTCAAAATTATTCAATCTTGTGAACTTCCAACCTGTTATAAGATCAAATAAATATCATAGAACTTCATTTTGATGAAAATACCCCTCTGGTTCCATTGTTGGGGGCCTCAGATGCCCTGATTTTGATTTAACTTGCTCAAGAAGTTACCCAGTGAACATATGACTTCCACAATGAATTTCTTCATCAAACTTGGTACACATGATCCTTATAACATTTTAAGAACATTAGAAACAAGAATGGCCCAAAAATTTGGAGTTAAGGCCTCTGAAACCAAAACCCTAATTTTGGTCATCTGTGTAGTGAAAACCCTAGCTCTGCTTCCATGCCTTGCCAGTTCTTGTGATTTCTTGACTTCTATGAACTTTGAGGGACATAATATGATGATAGAACACACATGGACCCTCTTGGAACACTTTAAGGCCTTTGGGATGGCTCAGATGAATCATTGGATTGCTCAGATCACAAACCCTAGATGCAGATGAACTTGAACTATGCAGATGAAACAAATATGCAATATGAGGTGGTATGCTTATGCTTATGCAAACATGAAAGATCACAATCCATGGTGTGATATGAGTGATGGCAAATTTGGGGTGTTTACAGCGACCATGTAAGAATGGTAGTTCTACTTCGTCGCTTGTTAGAGTTATGATTTGCATGTGGTGCCCCGTTGTGTTATCTCGAGTGGTGAACGACGAGTGTTTGTGCTCATGTCTGGATATCAAGAGTGAGAATCATCTTTCAAGATGTTTTGGTCTGAATTGGTAACTTTGAGTTGGATTGTTTGTTATGAAAAGAACCAGTTTAGTTGTGTTCGATCGCTTAGCCTCAGATAGGAAATCGATTGACACATGACTGTTGTTGGGGACCTTAGAGAATCGTACTTTCTGAACTGTAAGTATGTTTTGGTTTCCATTTGAAGTGTTAGTGGATAAAGTGTTGAACTTTCCTTTGAGCATGTTTTGGTAGACGGTAAAGGATCTGGATAATTTGTGTATCGTCATTGCGATTATAGGTGAATTTAAGTTGCGAGGCTATACAAGGATCACAAAGTGTTGATCTCTTCGGAAATGTTTTGGTGTTTGAACTTGTGTGGATAGGCGATAAACAATTAGTCAATGTTAGCATCATTAATTCTTAGCATCAAGTTAAGGAACCCGTAAGAGTAATACCAATTGGGTGCAGTTGAGTCGTACTCAGAGATATGGATTTTAAGTTACCTTCTAAGTAAGAGTGAGAAATGAATGTTCTGAAGTTATGCATGCAAATTGGATCGTTTAAGGAACGAGACCTTGAAAGAAGTGAATTTCAATGATAAGTTTTGTATGATCCAAAAAGGGTGAGTAGGTGGAATATTGTATGCAAAAGGAAAGTGTTATGGAAACCCGCAAGTGTTCTAAGGATGATTTGAGTTTGGTATTGGTGACTCTCTGGTTATTGTAAGTTCTGTGTGTCGCTCCCGGGATTTTCATCCTAGTACAAACATGAAAGTGGAGCGGAAAAGGTAGAGTCGCCAGCCAGGCATTTTTATCCCGAAGGAACGGGAAAGGTAATGCTGCACAAACCTAAGGAAGAAGGAAAGGACAAGGTCATGCGAACCAAATATCTGGGTTCGGGAGTCGGTTACCACCTGGGAAGGTATTAGCACTCCAGACCGTCCGCCGTACCCGACGAGATCCACGCTTGTTTGTTTGTTTGTTTGTTTCAAAGGGTGAGAAATAACTACTGCTGAACAAATGAACTGCTAATTGGAATGGGAATGAGAAATGAGAAGGGGAATTGGAAAAGAGAATGAAGATGTAGGGAAAATAAAGAATGTGCTCGAACGGGCCCTACCCCGCTGCCTATGCACCTCATCGGGAAAATGAGGATCAGAGTCGACTTAGTTCGCCTAACCAAGGCGGGAACTATTTGTTTGTGTTTTTTTATGGTTGGAACTGCGTATGTCTATGCTCAGGTGTTGCAGGCTCGTCTGGTACGAGTGCATTTACCGTCTTGCAAATGAGACAAGTCGTCGCAAGTTCGCATTTAGAATGAATGAGGTGAGAAAAGAAGTCCCCGCAGGAAAATAGCTTATTGTTTGTTTTTGCCTTTTAAGAGTTTTGCATGAATTTGGCACAAGGAAGTGAATTCAAACTCTTTTCCATGGAATGTGTACTTGCTACTACATTCCAAGATGGAATGATAGAACAAGCACACCAAGCAAGGAGAATTTATCCAAGACTTGTTCCCAAGGATTAGGGTCTAAGTTCACTAGCTTGTTGAACTTTATTAGATGTTTTTGTAGCTTGTGTGAAGAAGTATCTTTTAGGTTTTCTTTGTGAAACAACCCCTTGATGAGACTTGTACATCATGCTAGACAAGCCTACACCACTCCAAGATGGAATGAATGCAAGTGCCCCATGGAATAAGGCTATACACAAGGGATCCTTTCATACATTTATTAAGTCTTTTTGGATTTTGTTTGAAGATGAGAAGAGAAAGACTCAAGTCGGAAAAGGACAAAAATTAAGGGGGACTAAGACACAACCCTAAATTATTCATTAAAATGGTGGTCCTAATGGTGAGTGAGGTGTTTCTAATCCTAAAGAGCAAAAGGAAAAGAGATAAGAAAAAGGATGCAACTTACTTCCTAAGGAAGATAAGTTGATCCTAAAAAAGGGGAATCCTACCAACAACAAATATGAAAGGAAAAAAGTGAATTAAATGCATAAAGGAAATGCATAAAAAAAATAAAAAGGATAAGGTGTAAGGAAACATTCCTTTCCCTCCCTACAAAACAAAGATTAGTGTAAATTTTATTAAAATAATAAAGCAAACATACACCAATTAAATCCTAATAACTCTAGGACTCAATCCAAACTCTATCTTAATTCTAAAAGAACTAAAAATATACTAAAACAAAAATTCAGCACGTACTATAGCCTCTAAAGTAACAACAGCTACAAAAACAATGCATAACACAAGGTAGATTTTTACAACTAGCATACAACATAAAAATAGGTGTAAAAAGTTACATACAACATGCAAACATAACAAACAACATGTATTTTACAACACCTATATGCAAAGTCAGCTGTGAAATGTAAAATGCGGATTTGATTATTTTCCTTTTTTAATGCACAAACTCAATGAAAAATGTACTAATTAAACATGAATATGCATTTGAACATAGATAAACATACATAATTGAATGAACATGAGAATTTTTGAGGGATTATGAAAGAATACACCACATGATTTATTATGCAACAAGTATGCAAAATATGGCACATGAACATGGCATATGAACATAATGAGCATTGACAAGGAATATGCAACATGATAGATCAACAAGAATGCCAAGCTCAATGCAAAATTCAGAATTGAATTGATGTGAATGATATGATAAATTAAGCACAAGAACTTGTATGATCATATGAAGCATTTAATCACTTTTGGCAAAAAAATCGACATGGCTTTTAATCATTTAATCAATCCAACAAACAAGGATCATAATCATGAAGCACATATTGGAATTAAGCAAGCATTTGACATGTGAAATAAGTGATTAAAGTGTAGCAAAACACATCACGAATCAATTATAACACAAATGCATAATTAACAGAAACATGGAAAAGTGAACAGAATCATGTCGAAACGACTCGAAACAAATGAATCGGCTACTGGAAATAGACCCAAAAATTCCCTAAAATCAATACCTAAACATGTATGAACCATAGAAGCACTAGGAAGCAAAATTGAGCAAGAAAATAAGCTAAAAAAACACAAACTAACAGCGTTAACTGGTTAACCAAACGGTTAACCCGTTAACGGACCCCAGACAACACTAATTTTGGCCAAAAACGCATGCGTTAACCGGTTAACGCTGAATAGAAAGTGAAAAATGCTTTTGAAATAAGTGCTTTTGGCCAAAATCTTCCTACTAAACAACCCTAACCCCCACCTAATCATGCTAACACGAATTTCTACTCAATTAGGGCTTATTAACACATGCTAGAATCTATAACAAGCTACAACCTAACTTCTAATCCATCAAAAACCACAAATCGCAAGCAAAACGTAACGAAAATATAATCAACCATAAGTAATACGAAAAGCACTTAAAGAATGACAAAATGGCAAGATGAAGAGAATAACATAAAGGAAAAGTGATTTAGATCACCAACCTACAAAGCGGAGAAGTGCTTCGGTGGATGTTGCAAGAATCAGAGCTTGATCGAAGAGAAAACCAAGAAAACCGCGAATCCGCAAAATAAATGTGTTCTTGATGCTTGAGCCTTATTGCACTTACGATAAGTCAAAATCTTCACAAAAATCAGTAGCTTCTTCTTCTACAATCCACAATCAATGGAGGTTGGAGGCCAAGCTTTAAGATCTTCAAGTTTCAATGTGAAACTTGAAGAGCTTCTTCAAAAAAAGCTTTGATGAAAAGGGAAATGGAGGAAAAGTGAGAGAGAAAAAGTGATTCTAGAAATTGTGAGAGAGTGAAAAGTTGGGAACCTTTTGCATTGAAGTGATTAATGATTATATAGGGGTTAGGCTTGGAGCTAGGTTTGGGAATGGAGTTAGGTTTAGGAATGGAGTTAGGTTTGTAGTTAGTTAGGGTTAGGGTTGGAGAAGGAATATTCCTGGGAATATTCCTTGGAATATTCCATAGAATACTCTAGAAGGTTGTGGAACATGGTAGAAGCATCCAAAGGAAATGGAGTGGAATTGAAGTGGAAAAACAAGAGAGAAAGAATGAAAGGAAATGTGGAAAGAAAGTGGAAGGAAAAGTGGAGGGATAGGTGAAATTAACCATTTTTCAAATGACTTTTTTCTTTGTTTTTTTATGATTCCTCCAACATTTCTTGACTAAATTTGAACCATAGGATCATTGTAACCCTAATTTCATGATTTTGATCTTAAAAGTCAGGAGTCGACCTTTTTTACCCAGCTCGGTTGCCTTTTCCCCGATTCCTCGATTTTCAGTCATCTGGCCAATTGAACCTCTTCCAAAATGATTTTTTGGATGAAATTTGAATCCTAGGAACTTGACATCATATATAAGACAATGGAAACCATTTTGAATCATAACTTCATGCAGAAGCCCAATAGAAATGAAACCCTAATTTGACCTTTTTCATCAGGAGATGTTGCACTGCTTGCCTCCTTTGATCAAATCAAATCTTCACATGGCTTGTGGCTTCAAATGAAGACTTGTGGGATATTGTGAACCCTTCGAACAAGGTTGAGAAGCTTTGTGGCCCTTTGATTGCCTTTGTATTGCCTTCAGTTGCTCCAATCATTGATCACATACCCATGCCTCAGCTATGCTATACATGATGCAATGTTTTTTGTTATTTCATGAACTTATGTATGCTAAATGACATGCAAAATGTTGAGGATATGAGAGGGAAAATTTTGAGGTATTACAGCTGCCCCTATTCAATTATCTGCAAGCTTGAATGACTAATTGCGAAAGATCTTAGACATTCAAGATATGGAGTAATTGAATACTCGAATAAACCTGGAAATTTGCACATTGTGGGTAATAAAATATGTTGGGAAGAATGTCATCCTCAAATGAAAATTTTCAAAAGATCCTCGGATCTAAAACGAAACCATCCTCGAATGAAGACACAATGACATACCGGCCTTAGTCGATAACCAGAAACACAAAGACTGACCTCAGACAGACTTTGCAAAAGAGACAAACTGACCTCTATCAATAAGCTCAAAATGGTCTATCATCCTCGAATGATAGCTACAACAACAAGACCAACCTCAGAAGGACTTGAAGAGAAGAATGCCATCCTCGAATGACAATTCTCAAAAGATCCTCGGATCTAACACGAAACCATCCTCGAATGGAGACGCAATGGCATACTGACCTCAGTCGATAACCAGAAACACAGAATGACCTCAGACAGACTTTGCAAAAGAGACAAACTGACCTCAATTAATAAGCTCAGAATGGTCTATCATCCTTGAATGATAGCCACAAAAACAAGACCAACCTTATAAGGACTTGAAGAAAAAAATCCATCCTCGAATGACAATTCTCAAAAGATCCTCGGATCTAAAAACGAAACCATCCTCGAATGGAGACGCAATGGTATACCGACCTCAGTTGATAACCAGAAACATAAACATTGACCTCAGACAGACTTTGCAAAAGAGACAAAGTGACCTCAATCAATAAGCTCATAATGGTCTATCATCCTCGATTGATAGCCACAATAACAAGACCAACCTCAGAAGGACTTGAAGAAAAGAATGCCATCCTCGAATGAAAATTCTCAAAAGATCCTCGGATCTAACACGAAACCATCCTCGAATGGAGACACAATGGCATACCGGCCTCAGTCGATAACCAGAAACACAGAGACAAAGTGACCTCAATCAATAAGCTCATAACGGTTTATCATCCTCGAATGATAGCCATAACAACAAGACCAACCTCAGAAGGACTTGAAGAAAAGAATGCCATCCTCGAATGACAATTCTCAAAAGATCCTCGAATCTAACACGAAACCATCCTCGAATGGAGACGCAATGGTATATCGGCCTCAGTCGATAACAAAACAAAACAAAGAAAATATGACAAGATGGAACAGGATCGTTGTACATAAACGAGAGCCCAGGCAAATAGGACCGTACAAAACAAGAACATGCGATGCGATTGTTGTAAAAAATCAAGACGCGAAATGGGTGACAAACATTGACTTGAAAAGAAAAGGATGTCTGGAAAATGATATTGGTATCCTCTGTGTGGAGTACTTCAGGTTGAGAAGATGTTATAGGTCGTATGTAATATACCTCAAAACTGGCCCATGCTGGCATGCATATGTTTGAATTTATGGCGTAATGCTCCATGATGATGGAAATGCTACGCTTTGGAGGATGCACATGCAACGATGATTATACGTATGCGAATGCAAAAGGATCTCCTGACAAGGAGACTGCAAGCATCCCAAATGGCTTGACTGGGAAGAACTGATGATCACTGATTTGATCCATCCTGATGAGGAGGAGACAACTCTGCGAGGAAAGCTGTTAACGATACACCGGCTCTGAACAACCACCACTGCCAAAAATAAATTGGACTTTGAGATTGGAGAGCCAAGACCCTGATGGAGATGGACCCTTCTTGTACTCTGGTGGGGAAGTGGAGACCTCCTGACTTGGTTGGGAACCAGAGGCATGACATTGTTGAGGAAGCAACTTGCTGGGGAGGAAAGACACTCCTTGTACTGCTGGGAATTGCCCCTGTGATTGAAGGAAAACTTCTGCTTGGGAGGACACCCACATTCTGTTGCCTTGCTGTAAACACCCCAAATTTTCCCTCACTCATATCACACCATGTCTTGTGACCTTTCATTTTTGCATAAGCATAAGCATACCACCTCATATTGCATATTTGTTTCACTACATAGGTTCAAGTTCATCTGCATCTAGGGTTTGTGATCTGAACAATCCAAGAATTCATCTGAGCCATCCCAAAGAACTCAAAGTGTTCCAAGAGGGTCCATGTGTGTTCTATCAGCATATTATGTCCCTCAAAGTTCATGGAAGTCAAGAGATCACAAGAACTAGCAAAGGCATGGAAGCAGAGCTAGGGTTTTCACTGCACAGATGACCAAAATTAGGGTTTTGGTTTCAGAGGCCTTAACTCCAGATTTTTGGTCCATTCTTGTTTCTATTATTCTTAGCATGTTATAAGGATCATGTGTACCAAGTTTGATGAAGAAATTCATTGTGGAAGTCATATGTTCACTGGGTAACTTCTTGAGCAAGTTAAGTCAATATCAGGGCATCTGAGGCCCCCAACAATGGAACCAAAGGGGTATTTTCATAAAATTGAAGTTCTATGATATTTATTTGATCTTAGAAGAGGTTAGAAGTTCACAATATTGAAGAATTTTGAGCCATTTGCAAACTTGCCAAAAATGGAAATGACTTGTAATGGAAACTTTCCATTTTGGGAAAGTTTTTCAACCTCCTCTATCTCAACCAAAAATGCTTCAAATGAAAAATTCTTAGTCATGAAATTTGTAGATTAGGTATTTCCATTTTCAAAAATTACAAGAATATGTCTTGATTCATCCTAGAACTCAAGATATGGCCTTTCAAAGTTGGCAAAAATCCTATAATTTTCAAGTGTGCACCAAAGAGGAATTTTTGCAAATTCAAGTTCTAAGCCATTTCATGACGTCTAATTGACTTCTAAACATCATACAAACATAGTGCAATGCATTTGGATCAGAATTGTGCCTTGCATCACAAGTTTCATTAAGCCATTTTCACAAAAATCTTCAAAGTTGGAAATTTGCAAAACCTATAGTATCTCTTCATCCAAGTGATCCAACTGCATAAAAATGATCCAAGGGACATCCATGAACTCAACTAAGGCCAAGACACCCCTAAAGCCAGCTCTGAACCATGCCCATACCTCAAGTACACAATGTTGACATTTTTGCAACTTGGCCTATACCAATCACACTATGCCACCACCCACTTTCTGAGCACTCTCATTGGCCTATATTAACCTTATGGACCTCATTTCACATAACACACAAGCTTGAAACATTCTACAAGTCAGATTGCTCAAAAATCCCCAAAACCTTCAAGCTTTCGAAACTCACTCCTCAGCCACTCAAACTCAAATTTTCTTTCACCATTCAACTCCATATAACCTAAGGATCATTTCCCACCCATTGCCATGGCCTGAAACAAGCCCAAACACAAACACGATTTCTGCAACTTCAGAAACAAAACCTTTAAACCAGCCATTGCAAGCTTGTTCCAAGCATCAAAGCATCCTCAGGAGGCCCATAGGAGTTGACTTGCACCAATGAGAGGTCCAGAAAGCCTAGAATGAGAAAGCTCAACCTCAGGTATACCTCAAGAACAATTTTTCCAGAACTTGCTTTTCTAGTTACAATATGAATCAGTATGCTCCACTGATCATTGGGATGTGTTTAGTTTTGAAAATGATTGAGAAATGAGTATGTATGGTTGTTCTGAAATTTTTGACCTAAAAGAAGTTTGTTTCGATTCATGCTAGTGTCTGAAAATAAATGATTTTTGGTGTTAGATTCTTGTTTAGTGATGTTCATAGATCATTTCTGGAGATTTTTGTGAAGTTTCATGGCTTGTGGTGGAAGTTGGGTTGAGGGATCACCGGAGAAGATGATCGGAGCTAGCTCCGGTCACCTGAAAATAATTAAGGTTAGTGATTAGGGTTAATTAGTCAGGTTTAAATTTGGACCTTTGGATCTTAGTTCCCGCACGCATGTAAGGTCCAGATCAATCCTGTAGATGTTTAGAATTGGCAGAATTTTTGACCAACAAGAAGTGTTGAATTTAGTTCAGGATGTCACACCAGATGTTGTGACATTATCAAACAGAATATAAGTAAATGAACTTAATTCAGGATGTCACACCAGATGTTGTGACATTGCATCAGTTAATGAAGTAACTTCAGTTTACAGGATGTCACACCAGATGTTGTGACATTGTATCAGTAAATGAAGTAAGTTCAGTTTTCAGGATGTCACACCAGATGTTGTGACATCTCAAACCTGCTACCAGAAATAATTAATGATTAACAGAACTGAGTAAATTAAGGGAAGTTATCTGGAATTAATTATGGATGGATGAAACAGAAGAAGGTGCATCTATAGGGAGTTTTGTTATGTGACTTCAGCATAATTAGAAGAACTGAATCACCTAGAATATAGGAAGTAACAAACCCTAATTCAAGGTGATGGCAGCATGCGTATCAGGATTGGATAAACCTACAGAAAGCCCAAAATCCAAACACCTATTTAAGCAACAGAAACTCTCAGAATAGAGTACGAAATTAAGAAGACTAAATAGGGTGTTTATGTTTTTAATAGCAGGTTGTTTTATGTGTACCACTTTATGAGCTTTTAAGCAAAAGTGTATTTGTGTCTTGATTGAAACTGTGAAGTAAGATCAAGCTGTTTTGTTTGAAGTATGACTTCAATTTTATTAAACTTGTAAACATATCACTGTGTGATTGAGGGGGAGTGAGTTGGTACTCATATCTAAGTTGTGTCTTAGGTAGAAATTGCCTTGGGTAGATATTAAGTGAAAGATTAAACTGAGTGGTTTAAGTCTAGAATTAATATTACTTATATTGGATTTCCTTCCTAGCTTGGTAGCCCCCAGATGTAAGTGTGGTTATACACTGAACTGGGTTAACAATTTCCTGTGTTGTTTAATTCTCTTGCACTTTAAGTTTTGGTCAAGTTGTCAAGTGTTTAAACATCTCATTCGACATCACGTACCTGATCACAGAATTTCAATTGGCATCAGAGCAGGCACCCTGCCTGTTTAACTGGGTGAGATCTAGGGACTGCAAATTCTGGAAACATGGACAGAGATGTAGGATCTGTAAACAGACCACCTATATTGGATGGATCTAATTATGACTACTGGAAGCCAAGAATGGTAGCATTCTTAAGATCACTTGACAATAGGGCCTGGAAAGCAGTCAACAATGGATGGGAGCACCCTGTCCAAGACACCAAAGATGGATCCAAAGTGTTGAAACCTGAAGAAGAATGGAATAAGGAGGAAGAAGATTCAGCACTTGGCAACTCCAAGGCCTTAAATGCTTTATTCAATGGCATTGATAGGAACATCTTCGGACTTGTGCATCACTGTGAGCTGGCCAAAGATGTTTGGGACACTCTCAAAACAACTCATGAAGGAACATCAAAGGTGAAGATGTCAAGACTTCAACTTCTCACCACCAAGTTTGAAAACTTGAGAATGAAGGAAGATGAAACAATTCATGAGTTCTACATGAACATCTTAGAAATAGCCAATACTTCTGGTGCTTTGGGAGAAAAGATGACTGATGAAAAGCTTGTAAGAAAGATTCTCAGATCTTTGCCAAAAAGATTTGACATGAAGGTCACAGCAATAGAAGAAGCTTAAGACATATGCACAATGAAAGTTGAAGAGCTCATTGGTTCCCTTCAAACATTTGAAATGGGAATGAATGACACAATTGTAAAGAAGAACAAAAGCATAGCCTTGGTGTCAAATACTGATAAAGAAGAAGAAAATAATGAAGCAGAACCTGAAGAAAATTTATCAGAAACCATTGCTATGCTTGGAAGACAATTCAAAAAGATTCTCAGAAAGATGGAAGACAAGTCCAGACCAAGTGGAAGATACACAAACTCTTCTGAGAACAAAAGTCCTTATGATGCTAATAGAAGGTCAAATTATGATGAAAAGACCAATCAAGAAAAAGGGATTAAATGTCATGGATGTGAAGGATATGGACACATCAGAAATGAATGTCCTACCTATTTAAAAAGGCAGAAGAAAGGTCTCTCTGTAACATGGTCTGATGAAGACTCAGGATGTGATTCAGAAGAAGAATCAGCTAAGCATATCACTGCTCTAGCTGGATTATGTGAATCTGAAAGTGAATCCAGTGATGGGGAGCTTACTTTTGAAGAGCTTGAGCAATCATACAGAGAATTGGTTAAAAGGAGCACTGAAATGTGCATGGAGAGTATAAAGCAGAAGAAGCAGATTGAGGCACTAAAGGATGAAAAAACAAGTGATCTAGAGATCATTGACACCTTGAAAAGTGAAGTAAGCCTTCTCAACTCCAAGTTGGAGCATATGTCCAAATCTGTTAGAATGCTGAACAGTAGCTCAAACACACTGGATGTTATTCTCAACAACAATAAGCATTCAGGGGATAGAAGTGGACTGGGATTTAACAAAGTTCATAAGGTTAAAGCTAGCACCAGCAAAACTACTTCAAATTCCATACAGACAAACAAGATGTCCCAACAGATGTTTCAACATCATGAAAAGAACACAAAGTCAAACATAATGTTCCAACAGATGTCTCAACATCATGAAAAGAATATAATGAAGAAGAAGTATCAAAGATGGAGATGTCATCATTGTGGAAGGTTTGGACACATCAAACCTCATTGCTACAAGTTTCATGGATATCCAAATCAGATGTATCAACAAACCTCTAAGCAGAAGACAGAGGCCATCAAGAAAGTATGGGTACCTAAAGCTAGTCTTCATGCTGATCAAAGCTACATGCCCAAGAACAAGTTCAACAAACAACCTTGGAGCTCTAGTAATGGACACTACACAGAGCAGAGATATCAAAAACCTCAACACAAATGGTCAAAGAAGGGTGTTGCATATATATCTCATACATCTCTAAGAGTATCAGCTAAAGAAGATTGGTACTTTGACAGTGGATGTTCAAGACACATGACTGGATTGAAGAATCTGCTAGTAGACTTAAAGTCATATTCATCCAGATATGTAACATTTGGAGATGGAGCTAAAGGAGAAATCAAGGGAGTTGGGACCTTGAACTGTCCAGATGTACCAAGACTAGATGATGTGCTGCTAGTAAAAGGATTGACTGCTAACTTGATCAGCATAAGTCAATTATGTGATCAAGGTTACAATGTAAACTTTACCAAAACTGAATGCATAGTGTCTAATAAAGAACAGAAGGTTGTCATGAGAGGAGCTAGATCTAAAGACAACTGTTATATGTGGGAACCTCAAGATTTCAGTCTCACTTCAACTTGCTCTTTAGCCAAAGAAGAAGAAATGAAACTATGGCACCAAAGACTGGGTCATCTTCATTTCAGAGGCATAAAGAAAATCATATCTATGGAAGCTGTGAGAGGTATTCCTAAACTGAAGATTGATGATGGCAAAATATGTGGTGAATGTCAAATAGGCAAGCAAACCAAGATGTCCCATCCAAAGCTCCAACATCTGACAACTTCCAAAGTTTTGGAATTATTGCATTTGGATCATATGGGACCTATGCAGGTTGAGAGCCTTGGTGGTAAGAGGTATGCCTATGTGGTGGTTGATGACTTTTCAAGGTATACATGGATAAATTTTATCAAAGAAAAGTCTGATGTATTTGATGTATTCAAAGATTTATGCCAAAGAATACAAAGAGAAAAAGCAAGCTGTGTGGTCAGAATAAGAAGTGACCATGGAAAGGAGTTTGAGAATCAAAAATTCTCAGAATTCTGTTCTTCAGAAGGAATCAATCATGAATACTCTTCACCTATTACCCCTCAACAGAATGGGATTGTTGAGAGGAAGAACAGAACTATCCAAGAATCAGCAAGAGCTATGATCCATGCTAAAAAGTTACCATTGTACTTCTGGGCTGAAGCTATGAACACAACTTGTTACATTCATAATAGAGTCACTCTAAGGAAAGGAACCTTGTCCACAATCTATGAAGTCTGGAAGGGCAGAAAACCCACAGTTAAGTACTTCCATGTGTTTGGAAGTAATTGTTATATTCTGGCTGATAGGGAGCAAAGAAGAAAAATGGATCCTAAAAGTGATGAAGGGATTTTCCTTGGATACTCTATAAACAGCAGAGCCTATAGAGTATTTAACTCTAGAACCAAGGTTATCATGGAGTCCATAAATGTGATAATTGATGATGTCCCTGCAGATGTTACAGAAGATGTTGGAGCATCTGTTGACAGTCAAACTGAAGCTGAAGAAAAGAGTGATTATTCTGACTTCACTCAAACTGATGCAAGGACTGAACAATCCAGCAAACCTCCCTCCATAAGAATCCAGAAGGATCATCCCAAAGATTTGATAATTGGGGATCCCAACAGAGGTGTAAGCACTAGATCAAGAGAGGTGATTTCAGGCTCTTGCTTTGTCTCAAAAATAGAACCTAAAAACATCAAGGAAGCTCTTACTGATGAGTACTGGATTTGTGCAATGCAAGAAGAATTAGGTCAATTCACAAGGAATGAAGTGTGGGATCTTGTTCCTAGACCTGATGACATAAATGTGATTGGCACTAAATGGGTGTATAAGAACAAGTCAAATGAGCAGGGAGTTGTTACAAAGAACAAAGCTAGACTTGTAGCTCAAGGATACACACAAATTGAGGGAGTAGACTTTGATGAAACCTTTGCACCAGTAGCAAGGCTTGAATCAATCAGACTACCTTTAGGAATAGCTTGTATCCTGAAGTTCAAGCTATTTCAAATGGATGTGAAAAGTGCTTTTCTGAATGGATATCTTAATGAAGAGGTATATGTAGAACAGCCTAAAGGATTTGTTGATCCAAGCTGTCCAAACCATGTGTACAAACTAAGGAAGGCTCTTTATGGACTGAAGCAAGCCCCAAGAGCATGGTATGAAAGGCTGACTACTTTTCTTATCAAGCAAGGGTACAGGAAAGGTGGAATAGACAAAACCTTGTTTGTGAAGGATGATGAAGGAAATGTCATGATTGCTCAGATATATGTAGATGACATTGTCTTTGGTGGGATGTCAGACAGGATGGTTAAACATTTTGTCACTCAAATGGAATCTGAATTTGAGATGAGCCTAGTAGGAGAACTAACCTACTTCCTTGGATTGCAAATAAAGCAAATGGATGATTCCATGTTCATTTCCCAAAGCAAGTATGCTAAGTACATTGTCAAGAAATTTGGGATGGACAATGCTACTCATAAAAGAACTCCTGCTCCCACACATTTAAAGCTGACTAAAGATGACAAGGGTGAGAATGTAGATCAAAGCCTATACAGAAGTATGATTGGAAGCTTATTATATCTGACTGCTAGCAGACCAGACGTAGCCTTTGCAGTAGGTGTATGTGCAAGATATCAAGCTGATCCAAAAGTTAGTCATTTAAACCAAGTCAAGAGAATTCTAAAATATGTCAATGGTACTTGTGACTATGGCATAATGTACTTTCATGGATGCAAGCCAATTCTCACTGGCTTCTGTGATGCTGATTGGGCTGGAAGTGCTGATGACAAAAAAAGCACATCAGGAGGATGCTTCTTTCTAGGAAACAATTTGATTTCTTGGTTCAGTAAGAAACAAAATTGTGTATCCTTATCTACTGCTGAAGCTGAATATATTGCAGCTGGAAGCAGTTGTTCACAGTTGGTTTGGATGAAGCAAATGCTCACAGAGTACAATGTCCCACAAGATGTCATGACATTGTACTGTGACAACTTAAGTGCTATTAACATATCAAAGAATCCTATCCAACATAGCAGGACCAAGCATATTGATATCAGGCATCATTTCATCAGAGATCTTGTGGAAGAGAAAGTGATCTCATTGGAACATGTAGCTACAAATCTGCAATTGGCTGATATATTTACAAAAGCTTTAGATGCTACCCAATTTGAAAACCTAAGGGGTAAATTGGGAATCTGTTTATGTGAAATATAGCAGTTATGGAAATGTGCCAACATGTCATATGACATCGTGTGGCATGATCACCAGATGGCAACACCAGTCTGGTCAAGGACTCTGGGTATTCCACTCCTAAAATTTCTCCAAGTAACGGCTACTTATAAAAATATCAGCTCGTTCTCAGCTATTCATCTTCTCATCATCCTCTCCAAACGAATTGCATTCTCTAACTGATTCTCTGAACTCATCAAAATCATTCAAACCTAAACTCTTCATCCATCACTTTCGAAAATGTCTCAACATCAAAACCCTAACCTTTCTGAAGAAATCCTCAATCAAGAAGATGTGGTACATGCAACCCCCATCTCTGTGGTACCTATGGATTCAACTCCAATAGACGAAATCAGAGGAAGTGTTCCTCTTGCTCAAAAGCCAAGAACCCCTACTGTGAGAAGGGCAAAGGAACCTGTGTTCAGCAAAGCCAAAGGCATTCCTTCATCCTCAAACACTACTCCAAAAGCCTCTGAATATGTGGATGACTCTATAAAGGAACTGGTGAACAGGATTTTGTCTGAGCAAAGAGTTGTGAGTGGCATCTCTATCCCTCTGAACACCATGCCAGCTCCACAAGAAAAACAACAAAATCAGGCTGAAGAGGACACTGCTGCTCAACCGGATGTCCCAATAGATGTTGAAACATCTGAGGATCAGCAAAATGCCTCCACTGATGATGCTGAAGAAACATCTGAGAACCAGCAAAAGGCATCCACTGATGGTGATGATGAAACATCTGAGGACCAGCACAAGGCCTCCACTAAAGATCAAGCCTCTGTTGTTCCACCTGCTGAAGAGGAGACTGCTCAAGCTCCTCCTGTTGTGAACATAGAGCATGATTCTGACACAGAAATCATTGCTTATATAAACCCTAGCATAGCCAAAAGGCTTAGGACTAGGAAGGAAAAGAAGACTGCAGGACATGCAACCCCTGAGAAGAAGCAACCTACACCAAAGAAGGATAAAGCTAAAGTGGCTTTTGGACCTACCAAACAATGGAGCAAGGTGAATACACAAAAGAGGAAAGTTGTCACCCATCCAAATTCAGATGTTGAAGAGGATGTCCCAACATCCCCACCAAAGAAGAAACCAGCACCCTCAAGGTCCTCCTATGCTGTTCCAGAAGCTCCTCTGGACAACATTTCTTTCCATCATGTGTCAAGTGTGAACAGATGGAAATTTGTCTATCAAAGAAGGGTAGCACTTGAAAGAGAGCTGAGCAGTAATGCACTTGAGTGCACAGAGGTAATTGATCTCATATCCTCTGCAGGATTATTCAAAACAGTGTCAAACTTCTCTCCTTGCTATGAGCTGCTAGTCAAGGAATTCATTGTCAACCTTCAAGAAGACTGTGCTGATGGTAAGTCAGCTGACTTCAGAAAGGTGTATGTCAGAGGGAGATGTGTGGAATTCTCTCCTAGGGTTATCAACCACTATCTAGGAAGAGAATCTGATGGACCTAATGAGCTGGGAAAGACAGATAACCAAGTATGCAAGGTCATCACTGCAAATCAGGTCAAGACTTGGCCAGTTAAAGGGAAACTTTCTGTGAGCTTGCTGACAAGGAAGTATGCAATGCTGCATAGGATTGGCACTGCAAACTAGGTCCCTACAAACCATACCTCCTCAATAGCAACTGGATTGGGCAGGTTTATATATGTTGTGGGCACCCAAACAAAGCTGGATTTTGGGGCTTATATTTTTGATCAGATATTGAAGCATGCTGGATCATCTGCAACAAAGCTGCCTATTGCCTTCCCCTCTCTGCTGTGTGGAATAATACTCAGCCAGTATCCAGGTATCCTCACTGAGAAGGATTCAATCTGAAAAAGAGAGAGTCCTATGGCCTTCCACTACAAGTTGTTCTTAAGTCATCATGCAACTGATGTTGAAGCTCCCTCTGGGACATCTGCTGGATCTTCAAAGGCAAAGACTCCAATCTCCAAAGCTGCTTTGATTACTGAGCTGAAGAACACATGCAAAGAACTGGATGCCAGGAAGCAGAAGCTTGAGGAGATTATCCAAAGGCTGGAGATTGAAGAGAGTGCTCAGAAAGCTGCTGCTTCTGATGAAGAAACTGAAGAAGAGGAAGACACTGAATATGAGGATTCTGAGTGAAACATGTATGTGAGGAATATGTAATGTCTGCTCCAGCATTTTGTTTTGATTTTTCTTTTGTAAAACTTTGGCCCCAATTTATGTCTAACAAGGGGGAGAAGAGAACTGAACAATGTATGATGCAGCTTACTGATTAATGAAAAACTTCTGTTTGCTTCTGAACTAAAGCTGTGTTTTTAATGAAAAATTTCTGTTGCAACAAGTCTGAACACATGTAGGTTTGAGGGGGAGTAAACTCTCACATGACTCAACAGAAAAGAACTACTGTACTCTGATATAAGAAATTATGCTGCACTCTGATAAACCAGAAAAGTATGTTAGCCAAAAATTAACCAAAGGGGGAGTTTGTAGATGTTTAGAATTGGCAGAATTTTTGACCAACAAGAAGTGTTGAATTTAGTTCAGGATGTCACACCAGATGTTGTGACATTATCAAACAGAATATAAGTAAATGAACTTAATTCAGGATGTCACACCAGATGTTGTGACATTGCATCAGTTAATGAAGTAAGTTCAGTTTACAGGATGTCACACCAGATGTTGTGACATTGTATCAGTAAATGAAGTAAGTTTAGTTTACAGGATGTCACACCAGATGTTGTGATATCTCAAACCTGCTACCAGAATTAATTAATGATTAACAGAACTGAGTAAATTAAGGGAAGTTATCTGGAATTAATTATGGATGGGAAACAGAAGAAGGCGCATCTGTAGGGAGTTTTGTTATGTGACTTCAGCATAATCAGAAGAACTGAATCACCTCAAATCTAGGAAGTAACAAACCATAATTCAAGGTGATGGCAGCATGCGTATCAGGATTGGATAAACCTATAGAAAGCCCAAAATCCAAACACCTATTTAAGCAACAGAAACTCTCAGAATAGAGTACGATATTAAGAAGACTAAATAGGGTGTTTATGTTTTTAATAGCAGGTTGTTTTATGTGTACCACTTTATGAGCTTTTAAGCAAAAGTGTATTTGTGTCTTGATTGAAACTGTGAAGTAAGATCAAGCTGTTTTGTTTGAAGTATGACTTCAATTTTATTAAACTTGTAAACATATCACTGTGTGATTGAGGGGGAGTGAGTTGGTACTCATATCTAAGTTGTGTCTTAGGTAGAAATTTCCTTGGGTAGATATTAAGTGAAAGATTAAACTGAGTGGTTTAAGTCTAGAATTAATATTACTTATATTGGATTTCCTTCCTGGCTTGGTAGCCCCCAGATATAAGTGTGGTTATACACTGAACTAGGTTAACAATTTCCTGTGTTGTTTAATTCTCTTGCACTTTAAGTTTTGGTCAAGTTGTCAAGTGTTTAAACATCATATTCGACATCACGTACCTGATCACAAAATTTCAAATCCACTTAACTTTAATTATAATTAATTAATTTAAAGTCTTTTAATTAATTAAAAATACATTTATGTTTCTAAAAATCATCAAAAAAATCATGAATCATCCCAATGCATTTAGAAACATTTTCAAACTCTTCACACAAATTTCTTTTTAGGTTTGATCATAGTTTGTCAATTTTCTTTGAATTAAGGGTCATTAAATATCATTTTTTGAACCCTAACTTTGAAAAATCATTTCTGCTTAACCAAGAAGAGTCTGAAATTGATTCTTTTTGCATTGTTTTGCATATGGCATGTAGTTTATAGGTCTTTTTCCACATGAATTTATCTTGCATTTTCAATTTGATTTTCATTTTTCCCTTTGAACCACCCAAAAACCCTAGAAAACTGAGGAAATTCATAACTTTTGATTGGTTAGGCTTCTGACCTTCTCCTTTGGGATGTGACCTAGTATGGGATTAGGGTTTGTTTGAGCTTGTTTGCAAATATTTATCATGTCATTTGCTTCTGTTTTATCCATTTGCATCTCACATGTCCATGTAACTCTAATTTCTCATGTTCATTTGCATTCATCTTGCATATCTGGCTCAAGTGCTAACTGTCTTACATTAGACGGAAGAAGCAAGTTCTCGCTTGTGAATGAGTGTGATGAGAAAAGAATCCCGAAGGAGACGATTATTGTTTGTTTTTGTGTTTTCAATTTTTTTATTGTTTTTGGTGTTTTGCATAAGTTAATGAGCTTAAGCCTAAATCAAAGGTTGTAAACTCATTATATCTTCCCTGATTAAGGATAATGAGAATACTTAAGTATGAGGTAAGCACATCAACTTAATTACCATGATTATGTAGGATTAAGATCATTAACCTACTTGTGATTAATTAGATGTTTTTGGGTTTTTGTTTAGTGTTAAGTAATGAGTTTAATCTCTAATCACAGATTAGTGGGCTCATTACACCATCCTAATAGAAGGATAATAGATGAGAACACTTAAGCTGAGGAAGATACCTCAACTTAATCCATGGTTAGGGATTAAATTCATTATATAACAAAGCCTTTATTAAGTGGATTTTAATTAAGGGATGAGATTAAGAAATGAGTTTTTTGGTTTGTAAGACATCTTGAGGGGGACTTGTCCATTAAACACTAGGGTTAGTCCTTCTTAACCATAAAGGAAGAATTAGAACCCTAATGTAAGGCCCAAGTTACAAGATGAAGTCTTAGTGATTATTAAGATGATTTGATTAAGAGGTTTAAACAAATTAAAGGTTTAACACTTAGGATTAAATTTATACACTCCATCCTAATAGAAGGAGACATGCATAACCCTAATTCCAAAGTCCTAAAACTTTAAGAGTTTAGTCTCTGATTATTGAGATGCGAAGAGAGACTCAAGGAGACTCAAAGGTAAAGAGCTAAGGGGGACTAATCATAACCCTAATTATTGTCATGCTTGGATGTTCCTATGGTTTTTAAGGCTTGAGAAAGATCTTCAAGGAAGCCACCAATGGAAGAAGCAGATGAAAGGAGGATGAAGCAGAAGAATAAGTTACTTACTTCATTGAAGAAGATAAGTAACTTAAAGGAAGAAAGTGAGAGGGATGAAGCACAAGTGAACAAGTTCACTTAAAATAAAAACAAAATGCAAATGCAAGAGATAAGGAGAAGTGAGAAGTGAAGGCAGATCCACTTCTCAAAGTAACTTACCACCTGAAAATGTTAGCATGAATGCATAAAGTATAAAGGATAAAGAAATGAAATGAGATGAGATGAAATGACCAAAGTCAGAAGTGTTTATTCAATTTTAATGTCATGTGAGATGATGCAAAGGTACACAAAGTGTATGTGAATGATCATACAAGAATGAGATGTCATGTAAGCATGCTTTGAAGTTTGAAAACACATGAAAGTTAATGAAATGAAATGAATGCAAATCATGGAAAATGAATGAATAAATGATCAAGAATGGTTCTAACATGTCCTAAGATGTCTAAGATGACATATGAATGCATGAAATGTCATGGAAAGTTCATGTAATGATCAACTTATCTTTCAGTCTCTTTGAGTCGAAATACGGTGTTCTGACTTCCTCATTTCACGAGAGGATACATAGGTATAACTTAACTGTTATTGAACAAAAGTCTCTGTGTCTTCCCCCTTTTTCAGCATTCTTTAAAAGCCTCAGTTCCTGAGCATTCACCCTTTTGCACTGACACTTGTATATTCCTTTCCAGCTTTTGCACACAGATAACACATACACTTACCCCTTTAAACACAATCTTTTAAGCGTGGATCCCGTCGAGTAAGACGAACAATCTAGGTGCTAATACCTTCCCAAGTTGTAACCAACCCCCTTTCTCAGTTTCTCTGGTTCGCAACCGTCTTATCCATCTCTTTCTAGGTTTATACACCATTACCTTTCCT
The DNA here is from genome assembly GCA_963966055.1 of Lathyrus aphaca. Lineage (NCBI taxonomy): Eukaryota > Viridiplantae > Streptophyta > Magnoliopsida > Fabales > Fabaceae > Lathyrus > Lathyrus aphaca. The sequence goes on from OZ014522.1 coordinate 184,925,580, forward strand.
TCGGGATAAAAATGCCTAGTTGGAGACTCTATTCATTTCACCTTCATCTTCTCCTTTCACCGACTGTTCGCGCTTGTACCGGGATGCAAATCTTTGGGAGCGACAGCTTGGCGACTCTGCTGGGGAAGTTATCTTGCAACCAGGGCTTCTGGTTCTTTTTGTGGGTTTCTCTTAGCGCTTGTTTGATTTGTGTTTATGGGGGTGTTATGTGATACTTGTGCTTGTTATTTATTGCTTTATTTATTGCTTTCTGTACAGCTTTATTTATTGCTTTCGTTTACAGTTTTATGCATTTCATACTGTTATCATCATCTGTGTTGGATCTGTTGTTTCCTTTGGTGGGAGGGATTGTTGAGTGATTAAGGTTCCATACCGGGGACCTTAGTGACACATAGGATAGAGTGGCTTCATATTCTTTCCCATTCCATTTCGGTCTGGTGCGGGAATATGAAACATGGTTCAGACATGGGTTTCTTCTTGAGAACTCTGTGCTATGGATTTCCTGTAGTACTAGGGCTATCTGGGAAGCCTGCTAAGTCTGGATGACCTTTTATGACCTTCAGCATCTGAGGTGAATTAGAGGAGGATCTTTTATGGTTATTGTAAACAATGTACTTCTGGGTTAGAAGTGTTTACACTTCGCATAACTGATCCAAGTCTGAGGATCCTTGTTCTAGAACAATACATGTGAGGGTTTTGGGATGTTTATAGGTTTGCAGGAACCCTTGGCCTCATCATACCCTTGTTACTAATATTGTTTTAAGGCTGTATCATTTTGGACTGTTCTTGTGAAACCCTGGACTTGTGACTCTTTATTTGATTCCCCCACCTGCTTACTGGTTTTCTAAGCCTCCATCCAGACTTATGAACACACATGGACCCTTATCAAGGCATATAACGGATCCAACACTTGATCACAAACCCTTTGCATATCATTCTGCATACATCATTTTGCTTCATTTAACATTTGTCTATTTGTTTTACAGGGTATCCACATCTTATCTTTGGTTTGGTTTTGACCTTTTCTACTGCTCAGATTCCCTCAGCTATCTGTATCAGCTATCTTCATCAGAGATTCTTTACAACTCTATTTTTGGCTCGCCGGGATGCCCATTTTTGCCTGGATCTTTATTCTGTTTTTATCCAGCGGGTCCTTTTTACACGAAGTATTTTCTTACTGCGTCTGCGTTGACAGGGGATTGGAAGTCTTCTCCGTCCATGGTTGTCAGCATCAAGGCTCCACCTGAGAAAACCTTTTTAACCACGAATGGCCCTTCATAATTAGGTGTCCACTTTCCCCTGTGATCTTTAAGAGGAGGAAGAATCCTTTTTAGCACCAGGTCACCTGGTATGTACCTTTGTGGTCGTACCATCTTGTCAAAAGCCTGCTTCATCCGCCGCTGATACAACTGTCCATGGCATACAACTGCTAGATGTTTTTCTTCAATGAGGCTCAATTGATTATATCTGGATCGGAGCCACTCAGCTTCATCTAGCTTAATGTCCATCATTAACCTCAACGAGGGGATTTCCACTTCAATTGGTAGGACTGCCTCCATACCATACACCAGTGAGAACGGGGTTGCCCCTGTTGAGGTACGCACTGACGTTCTGTACCCATGTAAAGTGAATGGTAGCATCTCGTGCCAGTCTTTGTATGTTACAACCATCTTCTACACAATCTTCTTAATGTTCTTGTTGGCCGCCTCGACGGCGCCATTCATCTTCGGGCGATATGGAGAAGAGTTGTGATGTTCTATTTTGAAATCCCGACACAATTCAACCATCATCTTGTTGTTGAGATTAGAACCATTATCAGTAATGCTTCTTTCGGGAATTTCGTACTCGCAAATGATGTCTCTTTTAATAAATCTGGCTACCACTTGTTTAGTAACATTGGCATAAGATGCCGCTTCGACCCACTTCGTGAAGTAGTCTATAGTAACCAGGATGAAACGATGACCCGTGGAAGCTGTCGGTTCGATCTTGCCAATCATATCAATGCCCCACATGGCGAACGGCCATGGTGAAGACATGAAACTCAATGGATTCGGAGGCATATGGACCTTATCGGCATAAATCTGACACTTGTGACATTTACGGGAGTATTTACAGTAATCGGATTGCATAGTGATCCAATAATATCCCGATCTCAACAATTTCTTGGCCATAGAATGTCCTCCAGCATGGGTACCAAAAGAACCTTCATGAACCTCTTACATCAACATATTTGCTTCGTGTCTATCCACGCATCTGATCAGAACCATGTCGAAGTTTCGCTTGTATAGCACACCATCTTGATTCAAGAAGAAACCACCTGTTAGTCTTCTGAGGGTCTTCTTGTCTTTACTGGATGCCCCAACCGGGTATTCTTGAGCCTTCAAGAATTGCTTGATATCATGATACCAAGGTTTGTTATCTTCACCATTGTCAACTGCAAAGACATAAGCAGGTCTTTCAAGACGGGAGACCATGATTCTAGGCACAAAATTCTCTTGACAGACTTTAATCATAGACAACAAAGTTGCTAGAGCATCGGCGAACTAATTTTCGTCTCGAGGAATATAATTCAACTTGACCTTGGTGGAGAAAGTTAGCAGCCTCCTGGTATAATCCCTGTAAGGAACCAAGTAAGGTTGATGAACTAACCATTTACCATTGACTTGGTTCACCACCAGGGCAGAATCTCCGAAGACCTCGAGGTTCTTGACTGGCAAGTTAATTGCCTCTTCAACCCCCATGATGCAAGCTTCATACTCTGCCTCATTGTTAGTGCATTCGAAAGTCAACCGAGCAGCTAAAGGTGTATAGACCCCTTCTGGTGAGATGATAACAACACCTACTCCACTTCCGTTCATGTTCACAGCTCCGTCAAACATCAACTTCCATTTGGATTCAGGGTCTGGCCCCTCCTCCGGAAGTAGTTCTTCACAGTCTTTCGACTTGAGGAACATGATGTCCTCATCCGGAAACTCGAATTTCACGAGTTGATAATCATCGATTGGCTGCTGAGCCAAGTATTCTGACAACACACTTCCTTTAATTGCTTTTTGCAAAGTGTAATGTATATAATACTCTGTCAGTATCATCTGCCATCTGGCTACCCTTCCTGTCAGAGCCGGCTTCTCGAAAATGTACTTCACAGGATCCATTTTGGAAATTAAGTGAGTGGTGTGGGTCAACATGTACTTTCTTAGTCGGCGAGCAACCCATGCCAAAGCGCAACAAGTTTTCTCGAGTAGTGAGTAGCGAGTCTCACAATCGGTAAACTTTTTGCTAAGGTAATAAATGGCATGCTCTTTTCAACCAGACTGGTCCTGCTGACACAACACACATCCCATCGATCCTTCAAGCACGGTAAGATACATGATCAAAGGTCTCCCTAGCACTAGAGGCATGAGAATTGGAGGTTCTAGCAGGTACTTCTTAATTCAGTCAAAGGCTTGCCGACAATCTTCATTCCATTTGATGGCCTGATTCTTCCACAGAAGTTTAAAGATGGGCTCACACGTGGCCGTTAGGTGAGAGTTAAACCGTGCAATGTAATTTAGTCTCCCTAAGAAACCACGCACTTGGTTTTCAGTCTTTGGCTCAGGCATCTCTTGGATGGCTTTTACCTTGGCTGGATCAACCTCAATTCCCCGCTCACTAACAATGAAGCCAAGTAGCTTGCCGGAACGGACCCCAAAGGTGCACTTATTCGAATTCAACCTCAATCTGAACTTCCGGAGTCTGTCAAACAACTTTGCTAGATTGACCAAGTGCTCTTCTTCTGTTTGGGATTTTGCTATCATATCATCAACATAAACCTCAATTTCATGATGAATCATGTCGTGAAATAGTGTCACCATCGCCCGTTGGTAAGTGGCTCCAGCATTCTTTAGACCAAACGACATGACCTTATAACAGAAGGTGCCCCAAGGCGTGATGAAAGTATTCTTTTCCATATCATCGGGAGACATCTTAATCTGGTTATAACCGGAAAACCCATCCATCAAAGAGAACACAAAAAACTGAGCAGTATTATCAACAAGCACATCTATGTGAGGCAGAGGGAAATCATCCTTAGGGCTGGCCCTGTTCAAATCCCTGTAGTCTACACACATCATGACCTTACCGTCTTTCTTAGGGACCGACACAATGTTGGTAACCCACAGAGGGTAACTGGTCACAGCCAAGAAACCAACATCAAATTGCTTTTGTACTTCCTCTTTTATTTTGATTGCCATATCAGGGCGTGTGTGCCTCAACTTCTGCTTCACTGGAGGGCAGTCTTCTCTCATAGGAAACTTATGTACCACAATGTCAGTTTCTAAACTAGGCATATCCTTGTAAGACCATGCAAATTCATCAACATACTCTCGAAGCATAGCAATTAGACGAGTCTTGATAGATTCTTCTAATGCGGCCCCGATCTTAACTTCTTTCTTGTCTTCTTTGGTACCCAGGTTTATCACTTCGATAACCTCTTCATGCGGCTGAATCATCTTCTCCTCCTGTTTAAGAAGTCTGGCTAACTCTTAGGGTAATTCACAATCTTCCTCGCCTTCCTCATCGACTTAATAAATTGGATTGTCGAAGTCATACTCAGCCATAACAGGGTCGTCATTTATAAGATCCGGTGATGAGCACCTGCATGAATGGTAATTCATGCAAGGCTTTAGAAAAAGCTTGAAAAATGAGAAACATTGTCATTTTAAAACTTTTCTTTATTTTTGAAAAACAAAAGCAAAAAATGAAAGACAAAGAACAACATGGATGAATGTGAAACGTCATCTTTATTTATGATTATGAATTGTGTTAGGAACAAAAGAACCCTTACAAAAAGCTACTATGCCCCGGGCAAGACATAGTGCTTGAATACAGGAAAGACGAAAAACAAAGATTATTACTCTTCAAAGGAGGTGACTGAGATAAGCCTTTCAGATGTCCAATTGCTAAGTTGAGTCCTTAGAACAGCAGGCCTGATCCACACATCTAAGTCATAGTCACTATCAACTACGTCATCCTGCACGACACTGATGCTTCCGTAATCCACCATTCCCGCACTCGTGAAGGTAATCGGGCCTTAACGACCTCTAGCACTCGGTCCAGATGATGACTGACCAGGATGGTAACCAATCCCAAACATATCTTTCTTTTCTGGCACTTCTACTGGACTGCCCCAGCCTTCTCGTATCCCAGATTCTACCACTTTAAGAGCTTGCTTATAAGAGGCTATGGAAACCCCCTTCTTTGGTTCTTCAGAAGAAGCTGCCAATGAAGAGGCTTGTTCAGTTCTCAAGGGCTCAATATCTTGACACAGAGTTTCAACTATTTTTCCATCCATCTCCACATACTTGAATGAAGCCAGATGACTAACGAAAATGTCTTCTTCCCCACCGACTGTTACAATTTGGCCTTCCCAGACGAACTTTAGCTTTTGATAAAGTGTGGATGATACTGCTCCTGCTTGTAACACCCCAAATTTGCCCTCTTCATTTTAAGCATCATATCACATCATATTCATCATGAACATATCATTTTTTTATCATCCTAGCATGGAAAGATGAGGCATAACATTCTTCATGACCTAGCATTAGGCATATGATCATCTGTGGAGGTTCTTGGAGCATTACAAGCCATGACAAGGGGCTCAATGGTTTTGTACAAGTCCTAAGAGGAGTCTACATTGAATTTACAAGCTCAAGTTCATTGGCAAAAGCTCAGAAGGTTGGATGATCATCAGAGATTCCAGGATAAGGCAAAGCTCCTACACAAGGGACCTAAACTAGGGTTTGAGATTCAAGCTTAAAAATCTCACAACTTTGGCCATTTCATTTGGGAAATGTATTTTATATGTCAAGAGGATCCTAGGTACCAATTTTCATGAGAAAATTCCTTGTGGAAGTCAAGAAATTCTTCAGTTGCTTGCAGATGAAGTAATTGGTCAACTGTGCCTTTAAAAAGTCAACTGTGTGATTTCAAGGGGTCCAACCCAATTTTTCTAGCTAAGGGGTGTTCTTACAATGTTATAAGAGGTTTAGAAAGTTCAAAGATCAAGAATCATGAAGTTTTGAGGGTTTTTGCAAAATTGGTGCAAAGTTGGTTTTAAGGAAATTCCATTTTTGGCAACTTTTGCCCTAAAATTCAAGTGAGCTTAACATGATCAAAAATTCTTCAAATGGACCAAAGTCAAACATGAAAGTTGGAGATTAAGGTCTCCCATTTTCAAAAAGTACAAGTACTTTTTCATATCCCTCATTGTTTGTGATATAAGCCCCTCGAAAATTTGGCTTAATTTAGGGCAAATGTTTGTTTTCATGCATGCTCCAAGAGCAAGAAGGTTCAAAACTCAATTTCAAGTTTTGGTATGGATCCAATATGCTTACAAAGTTACAATACAAGGTATTTGGCATACTTTTCTCAAGATAAATTCACAAATTCGTGCAAGGCAAGGATGTTGCTTCATAAGTGGATTTTTTGCATATTCATGAGAAAAGTGTGACAACTTAATCCAATGGCCAAGATTTTGTTTGTTTGAGATTAATGGATCAGATTAGAGTGCACATGGGACTGAAAGCAAGGGAATGCATGAGGATGACATGCTCTCACACCAAATTTGCAAAATTTGCAAAATCACAAATTCTCTTGATTCACACGTGCAAATCACACCATTTCTTCAGCATTAGGTCATGAGATCATATATAACAAATTAGGGTTTCAGTTTGCCTCAACTCTCTCTCATTCTTCATTTTCAAAGTTTTTGCACAACTTGCATTCTCTCAAATCTTCTCATACACGAGCTCTCTTCCAAAACCAATTGTAGATCCTTGATCCTTGGAAGCTCAGGATCATTAATCACACACTTGTTCAAGCTTTCTCTCAAGAATCACAACCTTGCCATTTCAGGGCAGGTGCTTGCAAAGCTCAAGTTCCAGCCATATTCAAGGCTCTAGTTGCATTTATTTTGCAACTAGAGAGCATTTGGAGTGATTTGCATTCATCATCTTGACTTCTAGCAATTATTTTCAAGATCTGATAGCTCAGGTAAGCTTCTGATTCTTCGCATCTAGAAATGAAAATGTTGGTGTGAATATTGATCTTTGATGTTCACTGATTACTCTGCTGGTATTGGTTTTGAATTTGGTGCATTGTAGAGTTAGATATTTGAATTTCAAGTTTCATGGTCATTTCTGTTTGCTCTCGATCCGGATGATTCTTTGATCCAATGATCTTTTCAATGCCATATTTGAACTCAGGGCCCCTTGTTTAGTCAATCTGGAGCTTATCATATATTTTCATGGTGTTTTGTTCATCTGGTTTGATTTTCGGTGCCGGAGCCCTAGCTCCGGTCACCGGAATCTGGGAAATTTGTGTCTAGGGTTTCTAACGAAGAAGACAAGCCCTGAGCCTTTGGATCTTGCCTCCCATTCACCAGATCATGCCACGTTTTAATAAACTCAGCCTCTCTCTCACGTGGCTTTTATGTTTCTGTTTTAATGCAACATGTAATTCACCACACCCTAACATCCATGCACCTCAGCCTCTGATCTAATAATTTGTCCACGTCAATTAATGAGGCTCTTCTTAGGACACGCTGGATCAATCTGATGGACATGTTATTTTCCAGATTATTTCCTTTAATTTCCACCCCTATTTTCATACTCCTGCGCAGGCTAATGGGCCCTTTTGGCTATTCGCACCCATCTGGTTCTAACCCCAGTTCAAATCAACAGCATTCCTTACTCTTCGCACCCCTCCCAGCCTCATTTTATTTTATTTCTTTTTCTTATTTTATTTCTTTTAATCCATTTTGCTTTCAATTTATTAAAAATAGTTCCAATCATCCAAAAATTCCAAAATAATTCTTGAATGTCCATTTGAGTTTTCTTTAATTTTCTATATTTTTATTTCCCATTTATTTTCATTAGCCACGTGTCATTTTAATTGTTCCTCTTCATTAATTCTTTTTAATTCCTTTTGGTGCAAGCTGCCTTGTCCAATTTCCCTAGGGTTCATTATTTTGAGTTTTGTGATTGTTCTTTTTGCTCTAGATCCATAAGAGGATGTAGTTTATGTGTGATTTTTCCCCTGATTTTTAGAAATTTGCTCATTGGTTTTTTGGTATTTGCCTTGTGAAGGAAGTTTTTAACCCTAGTTCATGTTTATGTCCTCATTTGACCTATCTAGCTTCTGAATTTTTCCCAATCCTTTTGGCTCATTGTTATATCATGTTTGAAGATCATTTGTCTTAAGTTGTGGAATATTTAGATGCATTGTTGATTTGATGTGAATATTTGTTCTTACCTTGTCCCATTTTATTCCTTTGTGATCATAAGGTCTCTAATTGGCTTAGATGGGCACTTGTGCCAACTTCTCCTTCTCATTTGGGGTCTCTTTGGGGTATGGGTACCTTTCTAGTCCTAGGTTAGGGTTTGTGTCTTGGAAATTTTTGTGTTTAGCTTACCTTTAAGTTCTTTCTTTCTTATGTGCTTTCACTTCATCTCTTTACTTCTTTCATTCCATTATGTGATTGTTTGGTCTTGTGTGTCTCTTCTCTTCATCTCCCTTGCTTCTAAAGCACTTCTTTAACTTGTTTTGGTTCTGGTTGTGTACCTTGAATTCATGTTTGTGCATTGTTGCTTTGCATCTAATTAAGTTTGCATTTATCTTGTCATGTGTTTCATGTTGTATCATATTGTCTTGCATGCTTCTTTCCCCATTCTTGTAGCTTGAATACCCTTTGAGAATTTGCATATATGACTTCACTTCTGTTTGTATGATGCTGGCATATCATTTGTTTCATTTTTTCTTTGCTTTTGTGCTTATGTTGCTAACCTTGCAGGGGCTATGGTAAGTGAGAGGTGTGGATGTGAGTTCCACATCTCCAAATCTCATCTCTTCTTCTTGTTTCTTATTTGTAATAACCCTTTGTTTGTTGGGCTTAGTCCTTACTCATCCCTCTTCTTCTTTCTTCTTCTTCTCTTATTCTTTCTTTCTTCTTTAGGATAGAAAACCACACTAACCTTAGGATATCCATGCATGATAACACTTAGGAATCTTTAGTCCCCCATTAGACTTTTACCTTTGTGATCCTTTTGTTTCTTCTTCTCTTCTCATCTCATAACCTTAAAGAAAGCACTCAATAAAGTTTGAAGTAATACCTTGAGTAATATCCTTATCCCATTAGGTACTTGTAATCTTCCCATCTTGGGATAGTACAAGCTTACCTTGTGATGCACAAGTCTGATCAAGGTATCTTCTTCACAAACAAAAGCATAAAAAACACTTCTTCACTGTAAATACCAAAAAACACTTAATAAATTAATGAGTTAGTGAGCTTAGGCCCTAATCTCTGGGTTCAAGTTTTGGGGATCTTCTCCTTACTTGAGTGTGCTTGTTCTATTATTCCATCTTGGAATGTAGTGACAAGTGCACATTCCATGGAAAAGAGCTTGAGTTCACTTCCTTGTGACACACTCATAAAAGCTTCATAAAAAACACAAACAAACAATAAGCGTCTTTCCTTCTGGAATTCTTTTCTCATCTCCTTCGCTCCGTACGCGAACTTGCTCCTACTTGTCATTTTGCAAGACGGTTACGCACTCGTCGTCCGAGTCTGCAACACCTGAGCAATGGCATAGGCAGTTTAAGCCTTAATTCACAAGCAATTTCTTGTTACCCCTAGTAAGGGGAACTACGGCGTCTCTGATCCTCATTATCCTGATGAGGTACGTAGGCAGCGGGGTAGGGCCCGTTCGAGCACAATCTTTATTTTCCCTACATTTTTTTTCTCTTCAGTTTTTTTCTCAGTTCTTTTATCCAGTTCATTTTATTTTCTTTTGCAGCAGCTTTCATACCCTCACCTTTTGAAACAGTTTCTTTGCAAGCGTGGATCCCGTCGGGTACGGCGGACGATCTGGGTGCTAATACCTTCCCAGGTCGTAACCGACTCCCGAACTCAGTCTCTTTGGTTCGCAGGACCTGTGTCCTTCCTCTTCTTTCTTCTGGTTTGTGCAGCATTATCATTCACGTTCCTTCGGGATAAAAATGCCTGGATGACGACTCTTTTCTTTTCCGTGCCACTTTCGCGTTTGTACCAGGATGGAAATCCGGGGAGCGACAGCTGGCGACTCTGCTGGGGAAGAATCTAGAATCTCTGGTTCCCCTGTGAGTCTCTCCTAGCGTTTGTTTGCTTCTGTTTCTTTGGGTGATGTTTGTTTGCTGTGGCTTGCTGTATTTTGCTGTTATTTTATTTTCAGTTTATTTACAAATTTATTTACAGTTTTCAGTATTTATTTTCCGCATCATATTATATACTGGACTGTCTGGACTAGATTTTCTATTTGGTGGGTTGGATGTTACTGTTTCTGAGAGATGAGCTCATTACCACGGCTCGAGTGCACCTTAGGACTTAGAGTGGTTCCACTTTGGCCTCATGGGATCTTGTCATGGGGGTAGTAGTGAGTTCCACACCCAGATTTGCGACCGTCTTGGAAATGTCTTGATTTGGGGATCTTCCTCTCTCATTTCATAACCCTGACAGTTATGTGCAACTAGGGACCGATCATTGAGAACCTTGTGGAAACATCCCTCTTCAGTGATGACAGTGGCAGACCACATTGTGTGACAAACCCATTCGCATCCGAGGGCCCACTTGGGACTTACATAGGATGACCTTGTTTCCCGGACTCAGCTGAGGCCTCCCTGCGTAGTATATAATGCCAAACCGATTCCCTGATTTGGTCATGAGCCATTTCTCGGAGATGGTGAAAGTATTATTGCTATTCGGCTTTGAGAGTCCGTGATGTCTGACCCGGAGCCTACCAGTGAGATTGGGAGGGGTTTACAGGTTTGCAGGAACCCTTGGCCTCTACATACACTCATTATCAGTGGTCCTTATTATTGATTCTTGGTTCTATGGTCCTATGGTTCTGGTGTTCTGGTTTTCTTGGTACTATGGTTCTGAGATCTTCTATCAGAGAGTTGTGATTATTTCTATCAGAGAATTGTGATTCAGAGGACTGTTGGTTTGCCATTATTCAGAGGGTCCTTGTGTTCAGTGATTCAGTATCCAGATGGTCCCAGTTGATCATATGCCTGCATTGCATTGCATTTGCATCATTCTTGCATTAACTGTTTATGTTTCCATTTTTCAGGTCATTGTTCATAATCAGCTCCCAGTTCTGGTAAATCTTATCTCCAGATGGCAGAAATCAGAAGAGTTACAAGGAAAAAGAATGTTCACTATACTTTTCTTCAGCCTGAAGTCAGAAGTGTTCAAAAGTTAGCAGGTCTGATAAATGACCAAGTCTTGGGCAATTTCAGGAAAAGATATGGCCAGATATTGAAGTTTGCGGACAAGCCCACTGCAGACCAGAAGGACAGTTTGCATACCTTGCTGCAGTTTTATGATCCACTGCTGCGTTGCTTTGTGTTTCCGGGTTACCTCTTAGCTTCTACTTTGGAAGAGATTGCCAGCATGCTGAATGTTCCAGTCAGAGAGACATTGCCTTTCTATGGGTCTGAGGTGGTGCTTAAAGAAGAAGACATAGCCAAAGTTTGTCGTCTGCTAGATGTCGCTCCCGCTTGATGACACAGGGCCAAGAGGGGTACAGACGCGAACGGTCGGCGAGAGGGATGAGAACACACAAGGGTGAACTCAGAAAGAAAAGAGCCGCCAGCTAGGCATTTTTATCCCGAAGGAAAGGTAATGCTGCATAGACCTAAGAAAAGATGGATAAGACGGTTGCGAACCATAGAAACTGAGAAAGGGGGTTGGTTACAACCTGGGAAGGTATTAGCACCCAGATTGTCCGCCGTACTCGACGGGATCCACGCTTAAAAGATTTGTGTCTCAAGGGGTAGTGTCAGTGCAATCTATGTATCAAAGCTGGAAAGAATGCAAGTGTCAGTGAAAAAGAAATGTGAAGTGCAGAAGTGTCAGTGTAAGAAAAGAATGTGAAGCTCAAAACAATGAGACTTAAAAGAATAAAGCTGGAAGAGGAGGGAATATACAGAGACTTTTGTTCGATAACTGTTAAGTTATGCCTACGTATCCTCTCGTGCAATGAGGAAGTCAGAACACCGTAGTTCGACTCAAAGAGACTGAAAGATAAATTGACTTGTGAACTGCTTACTTGCCTATGCTCAAGTGTATGACCTGTCTGGCTCAGGTGCAAACTGTCTTGCATTAGACGGAAGAAGCAAATTCTTGGTTGTGAGTGAATGAGATGAGAAAAGAATCCCGGAGGAGACGATTATTGTTTGTTTTTGTGTTTTCAATATTTTATTGCTTTTGGTGTTTGTCATAAGATAATGATCTTAAGCCTAAACCAAGGGTTAGTAAACTCATCACATCCTCCCTCTGATTAGGGGTAATGAGAAATACCTTAAGTATGAAGTAAGCACCTCACACTTAATCACCATGATGTAGGATTAAGATCATTAACCTACTTACAATTATTTAGATATTTTTGGAGTTTTTGTTTAGTGTTAAGTAATGAGTTTAAGCCATAATCAAGGATTTAATGGACTCATTACACCATCCTAATAGAAGGATAATAGATGAGAACATTTAAGCTGAGGAAGGCTCCTCAACTTAATCCATAAGAACATTTAAGATGAGAACATTTAAGCTGAGGAACCCTAATGCAAGGCCCAAGTTACAAGCTTGATGTCTCAGTGATTATTAGATGGATTGATTGAAGGATTTAAACACATTAAGGGTTTAACACTTAGGATTAAAGTTATACACTCCATCCTAATAGAAGGATGCAGGCATAAGCTTAATCACAAAGCCTTAAAACCTTTAAGGTTTAGTCCTTGATTATGAGATGAGAAGAGAAGACTCAAAGATGACACAAAGGTAAAACTAAATGGGGAAACTAATCAAACCCTAATTGTTATCATACTTGGAGATCCTAGGGTTTGTGAGGCTTAAGAGAGAAAGATCTTCAAAGAGCCACCAAGGAGGAACAAGATGAAAGGAGAAGGAGAAAAGAGAAACAAGCTGACTTACTTCACTTAAGAAGATAAGTTACTTGAAGAAAGAAAGTAAGAGATGAACATGAATGAGCAAGCTCACTCTAATACACAAGTAAAATGCAGAAATGAATGCATAAGAGGGATGAGAAGAGATTATGAGAAGTGAAGGCAAATTCACTTCTCAATGACTTACCACCTGAAAAGTTAGTAACAAGGAAGTGAAATGAAGTGAAAATGAGATGAATGTAATGATGCAAACCAAAGTCAGAAGCATAAACATGATTTTAATGATGCTAAAAGATGATGCAAACACATGCCAAGAGTTCTGGATGATCATACAAGGATGAGGATGCAAATGAAGCATGTGTTTGGACCATGAAAGTTCATGAAAGTTTATGTAATGAAATGAATGCACAACATGGCAAATGAAAGATGCAATGATCAAACATGATTCTAATATGTCCTAATATGTCTTATATGTCATGTTGATGCACAAAATGTCATGGCAAGTTCATGTATGCAAGCAAATGAGAGATGGATGCAAAGGAAGGCAAGAATTAGGGTTTATACATAACATGCAATGCAAAATTCAAAACCAGAAGCAAATGATATGATAAAAAATTGAAAATGGGATCAAAGGTACCCTAACCCTACACAAGTTCACTGACCAAAGGAGGGGAGCTAAGTCTTAACCTAATGGAAGTTATGATTTTCTCAAGTCAACTAGGGTTTCAAGGCACTTCAAAGGGAAAAATGCACATCAAATTGAAAATGAAAAATAAATTCAAACCAATTTTACCCTAGAAAGCACATGATATGAAGAATGCAGTGCAAGAAGAACCAACATCAAACTCTTCATGGTTAGGCAGAATGAATTTTTCTAAGTTAGGACAAATATATTGCCCTTTAAGAACTTTAATTCCAATGAAAAATGTCAAAATAGGTCAAGAACCAAAAAGAAATTTGTTTGAAGAGTTTGATAATGTTTCTAAATGTATTAAAATGCAATGTGAATTTTTTGGTGATTTTTAAATACCTAAATGCATTTTTAATTAATTAATCTTCATTAACTAATTAAAAATAAACATTTAAATGATTTAAAAATAATTTTTAATGAAAAAATAAAAATAAAAATATTTTTGGGTTCTGAAAATTAATAAAAGGTTTGATAATAAATTTCAGAATTTTTTAATGTATTTAACTATTTTTAAAAATTCGTGGAAATTAAATACAAATAAAATGAAATAAAACAATAAAAATGGAAAAGTATGAGGATCCTGAGGCTGAGATTCAAAGGTTTTTGGAGGGAGTTGACCCACGCGCGTTTCATTGGCTAGGATTCATTCTGGCAAAATTCAAATTTAATCCTAATTAATTAAACTAATTAATCTGAATTAGGGTTTAATGACCAATCTGGTTCGTTCATTCGCGCGCGAGAAGGCAAGATCAAAGGCTCACATTTAAACTTCACTAATTACACTGATTAGGGCAAATCACTTTCAGGCGACCGGAACAGTGTTCCGGTCGTCTTCTCCGACGAACACAAAACCCTATCTTCTTCTACAGGTCACCAAACTTCAAATTTCTTTCACAAAAATGATCCTCTAATCATTCTAAACCTAAACCCTCAACTAAAACTCATTTATTTCACTCCATAATCATGAATCGAAGAAAAATGTAAAACACGGGCAAAAGTTCAGAGATCACATACATGATGGTTTCTTCACCATTTTCAAAAGTAATCACATCCCCATGATCAGGGGAACATATAGAATCATAAAAGAACTTAAAAGCTAGCTTCTGGGAAAAAACTTCTTCATGTTACCTGAGATGAGGACTCTCTGATTCTGAGCTTTCTGGATCCCCCCTTTGCGCAAGCCCACTTCTTTGAACCCCCTGATGATGAAATGAAGCTTAGAAAGCTTTAAGAATGGCTGGTTTGAATGTTTCAGTTCTGGTATAGCAGAAATGGAGGTCTGTGTGTGTGTGGTGATTCAAGCTGTTTCAGGGGGTGGGTTTTGTTCTATGAGTGGCATGTGATTTATTGGTGAAGAAATTTTTTATTTTTGTTAAGTCTTGAGGGAGTTTCGAAGAGATGAAGCTTTGGACAGTTTTTTGTGCAAGCTGGTTGTGTGTGTGTTCTGAGCCTTCTCTCTTCTTGTTTTATGATCCTTAGGTAATCCATAAGCAATCCCAACAATTCTGGAGGGCAGGTATGCACTGTGGGAATGGTATGGGATGATTGGCCAAAAAGTCAAAAATGGTGTACTATAGGTATGGGCCATGGCAGAGAAGATTTATGTGTTTGGATTGCCTCAGCCAGCTTCAAGGAAGGCCTTTGGATGTTCTGATGTGATCTGGAATGGATGAAGGGTGAGATGTCACATTTTTTGCAATTTTGCAACTTGTTGCATTTTGTGATTTTTGGTCATGGACATGTGACATTCCTTGCTGAATTCTTGTTGTGAAATGTTACATGATGTTATGGTAATGTCTTGAAATCAGTTAGAGACCATACAAACCCTTGGGAATCATTTTTGCAAGAATTCCTCCTTTTGAACTTTATGGAAAATGGCTTATGATAGCTTGGAATTCAAAGCATGAAAGTGAGAAATTTCTTGGGCAAATCTGAATTTTAGGTCATACATGATGTTGGTGTGCTGGTTAGAAGCTGATTTGAAGTCACATAAATGCTTGGCATGAGAATTTGCAAGTTTCCCTCTTTGTGTAAAAGTGAAAATTTAGTGATTTTGTCCAACTTTGCAAGGCCATAACTTTTGATCTAAAATGAATTAGAACGAGTTCTTGTACTTTTTGAAAATGGGAGGATCCAATCTACAACTTTCATGACCAAAGATTTTTCATTTGAAGCATTTTTGGATCAAAAAGAGGAGGTTGAAAAACTTTCCCAAAATGGCAAGTTTACATTACAAGTCACTTTCCCAAAATGGCAACTTTGCAAATGGCTTGAAATTCTTCAATTTTGTGAACGTCTAAATTCTTATAAGATCAAGTAAAGATCATAAACATTCAAAATGATGGAGAAACCCCTTTGGTTGGGTGATTGGGGGCCTCAGATGCCCTGATTTTGCACTGACTTGCTCAAGAAGTCATCTTGTGATCAGATGCCTTCTCCTTTGAATTTCTTCATGAAAATTGGTATGCATGATCCTCATAACATATAGAGACCAATAGAATCAAGAATGACCAAAAAAATTGGAGTTATGGCCTCTGAAACCAAAACCCTAATTTTAGGTCATTTGTGCAGTTAAGCCTGGCTCTGCTTCCACACCTTCCTTAGTTCTTGTGATTCCTTGACTTATTTGATCTTGGGAGGATATAATATGATGCTTGAACATACATGGACCCTCTTGAGATGATTGAAGACCTTTGGAGTGGCTCAAATAGCTCAGGGATTGCTTAGATCACAAACCCTAGATGCAGATGACTTATAATCAATGCAGTGAAGCAAAAATGCAATATGAGATGATGTGATTGAACTTATGCAAATGAAAAGAGTCACAAGCCATGGTGAAATTGGTGAGGGCAAATTTGGGGTGTTTACACTAGCTTCTACAGTCAAGAAGGCTCTGACGGATAGTGAAGGTAAAGGACTCCCTTGGAGTGTGCTCATACCAGAGGCAGAGAGATATGCTACAGAAGGTAGTTGGGGTGACTTTGGTGTTGTGCTTGCTTTGATGGTGTATGGGTCCAGTTTGTTCCCTGGAGAGAAAGAATTTGTAAGCTTGGAAGTGATATCTATCTTTGCCAAGGGCAATCCTGTGCCAACTATTTTGGGTGACTTCTATTACAATGTTCATTACAGGAATGAGAAAGGTAGGGGTGGACCAGTAGTCTGTTGTGCTCCTTTATTTGCTGAGTGGTTTTCCAGACAACTGCCAAAATCAGGTGCCTTCAAGGAGATGAGGGATGAGTGGAGATGGTCAAGAAGGTTGATGGGGCTAACTGCTGAAGATATTGCCTGGGGATATGACCGAGATTTGCTAGGAAAAGAGTTGCTGGTCAGTTGTGGAAGATTTGCTGGAGTGCCTTTGTTGGGAAGGAAAGGTGTGATCATTTATTATCCAACATTAGCCAGGAAGCAGTTTGGTTACCCTTTGAGAGATCCACCACAGATGGAAGAGTTTTCCGAGTCTTTGTATTTTCCTATGGAAGGAAACAAGGAGTTAGTTCTACAAGCCTCCCAAGCTTGGGCTCACAGGATAAGGAAGGGTAAGAAAGACTTTGGTAGAGTAGATCCCAAGACGTATCCACCTTTTGCTGCATGGTTGCAAAAGCATGTAGAAGAGGTCCTCATGCCTTTCTCAGTAGAAGCTCCACTTTATCCCAGAGAAGTGCCAAGTCAGAGTACTGTCTCCCTCGAAGAGTACAAGAAATTGGAAGCTCAGCTGCATGAAGTTCGAGTGGAAATGCTGAAATGGTAAGCATGTACCATCTTGCCAACAGAGCCAAGAATGAAGCAGAAGGTAAGCTGCAGAATATCCAAGCCTCTTTGGAAGCTAAAGAGAAGGACTTTGCTGGAAGGGAAGCTCACTTTCACAGGTTGGGTTTGATGGAAGCAAAGAGAGAAGTTGAATTCAAAAAGACTTTGAAGACTCTCAAGGAAGCTCAACAATCCATTGTTTGGTTGCAAGGCCAAAGGGAGGAAGAGAAGAAGAAGTTCAAAGAGAAAGAAGAGTTCTTTGAAGTGCAAATGGCCTATAAGAAGGAATAGGTGGAGCAAGTCCACAATATTCGGAGGGAAAAGACTCAGCAGTTAGCACAAAGCCAGCTAGCCTTGGAGGAGGCACGAAAAGAGATTGAAGAGCTCAAGCTGAGAGCGGGTGTCAAGAAGAGCAGAGTAGAGGTGGCAGAGCCTGGGTCCTTAGTTTAGTTTATTTTTCAGACTACCTACAGACTTGTTGTAGGAGTCTTTCTTATTTTATTTGTTTTGTCTTTTATTCATGTAATGGCTTGTAACCCTTCGGGGAATATTTCTGTTTGTGCTCTGACTTTTGGTCGGCAGTGGTTTGTCCATGATATACAGTGTCAATGTGCAAATTATCATTTCTGAATATGCAAGACTCGTTTGTCTGCTACTGCTAATATCTGAACATTCTTCAAAGAGAAAGCTTGAAAGTTAATACTGAAAGTGGCTGTCTGGAGTAGATGCCAGAATTGGGGCATGCAAATGCTTGAAAACTTGGGAACATGAGCAGTTACATTGAATTTCATATGACGTGTTTGTTTGTTTTGCAAGTAGTGCTTCAGTTTCTAATGTCTTTTGTGTTTCAGGCACTATAGCTCCCTGGAAATTTCGGGAACAACCAATTACACACAGATATCCAACAAAGGTCAACAGAGAGAGAATCATGGATTAGATGCAAGCTGACTTAGCTGATTTGAGACTGAGGATGGACATCTTTATGACCTTGATGGCAGGAATGGGTTAGAATCAAGAGCGTTTGCAGGAGTTGATTGAAAATGGCCAAGCCAGAAACAATGGTACTGCTGAGGGAGGTAATCGTAATGGTGCGGGCGCACGTCAAGTGCAAATCCCTGTAACATAGCCAGGGGTTACTATAATTAATGATGGTCTGAACAATGTGCAAATGGACGGCCAAGAAGAACAGTTCACTCTGCTTGACGAAGCTGAGGGTCAGGGGGCTGAGATGAACAGGAAGTTTGAGGAGATGGCAGAACAAATCAAGGCTATTCAATCCCAGAATTCTTTTGGATTTGACATTACTGACTTGGGCTTGGTTCCAGGGGTTAGAATCCCTTACAAGTTCAAGGTCCCAACTTTTGAGAAATACAATGGCACTGCATGCCCAAAGACTCATCTTCAGTCCTTTGTAGGAAGGTGTCGCTCCCACCTGATGACACGGGGCCAGAAGGGGTACAGACGCGAACGGTCGGAGAAGGAGAGAACACAAGGGGGAACTGAAAAGAGTCGCCAGCTAGGCATTTTTATCCCGGAGGAAAGGTAATGCTGCATAAACCTAGAAAGAAGATGGATAAGACGGTTGCGAACCAGAGATAATGAGAAAGGGGGTTTGTTACAACCTGGGATGGTATTAGCATCCAGATTGTTCGTCGTACTCGACAGGATCCATGCTTGAAAGATTTGTGTTTTAAAGGGGTAGTGTCAGTGCTATTTTGTATGCAAAAACTGGAAAAGAATGCAAGTGTCAGTGCAAAAGAAATATGAAGTGAAGTGAAGGAATGTCAGTGCAAGAAAAGAGTATGAAGCTCGAGACTATGAGGCTTAAAAGAATAATGCTGGAGGAGGGGGAATATACAGAGACTTTTGTTCGATAACTGTTAAGTTATGCCTACGTATCCTCTCGTGCAATGAGGAAGTCAGAACACTGTAGTTCGACTCAAAGAGACTGGAAGATAAATTGACTTGTGAACCGCTCACTTTTCTATGCTCAAGTGTATGACCTTCCTGGCTCAGGTGCAAACTGTCTTGCATTAGACGGAAGAAGCAAGTTCTCGCTTATGAGTGAATGAGGTGAGAAAAGAATCCCGGAGGAGACGATTATTGTTTGTTTCTGTGTTTTCAATCTTTTATTGCTTTTGGAATTTGTCATAAGAGAATGAGCTTAAGCCTAAACCAAGGGTTAGTAAACTCATCACATCTTCCCTCTGATTAGGGGTAATAAGAATACCTTAAGTATGAAGTAAACACCTCACACTTAATCACCATGATGTAGGATTAAGATCATTAACCTACTTGCATTTATTTAGATGTTTTTGGAGTTTTTGTTTGGTGTTAAGTAATGAGCTTAAGCCATAATCAGAGATTTAATGGACCCATTACACCATCCTAATAGAAGGATAATAGATGAGAACATTTAAGCTGAGAAAGGCTCCTCAACTTAATCCATGATTAGGGATTAACCTCATGACATAACAAGGCTTTTATTTAAGTGGATTTTAGTTAATGGTAAGATTAAGAAGTGGATTTTATAGTTTGTAAGACAACTTGAGGGGGACTTGTCCATTAACACTAGGGTTAGTCCTTCTTAACCAATTAAGGAAGAATTAGAACCCTAATGCAAGGCCCAAGTTACAAGCTTGATGTCTTAGTGACTATTAGGTGAATTGATTAAAGGATTTAAACACATTAAGGTTTTAACACTTAGGATTAAAGTTATACACTCCATCCTAATAGAAGGATGCAGGCATAACCCTAATCACAAAGCCTTAAAACCTTTAAGGTTTAGTCCTTGATTAAGAGATGAGAGGAGAAGACTCAAAGATGACACAAAGGTAAAACTAATGGGGGGACTAATCAAACCCTAATTATGATCATGCTTGGGTGTTACTAGGGTTTATGAGGCTTGCATGAAGATCTTCAAGTGAAAAGCCACCAAGGAAGAAGCAGGATGAAGGAAGGAGAAGCAGAAAGAAGCAAGACAACTTACTTCACTTAAGAAGATAAGTTGCTTGAAGAAAGAAAATGAGGAGAGAACATGAATGAGCAAGCTCACTCCAATACCAAGGTAAAATTCAGCAAGGAATGCATGAGAGAGATGAGAAGAGATTATGAGAAGTGAAGGCAAATTCACTTCTCAAACACTTACCACCTGAAAAGTTAGCAAAAGGAAATGAAATGAATTGAAAATGAGATTGAATGCTAAGATGAAAGCCAAAGTCAGAAGCACATTCACGGTGCAAATGATGTTATGGGATGGTGCAAACACATGTCAAGAGTTGTGGATGATCATATAAAGGATGGGGATGCAAATGAAGCATGTTTAGAAACCTAAAAGTTCATGAAAACTTATGAAATGCAATGGGTGCATAACATGGAAAATGGATGAAGAAATGACTTAGCATGATTCTAATGTGTCCTAGTATGTCTTAGGAGTCATGTGGATGCACAAAATGTCATGGCAAGTTCATGTATGCAAGCATATGAAGAATGAATGCAAATGAAGGCAAAGATTAGGGTTTATGTACAACATGAGATGCAAAATTCAAAATCAGAAGCAAAGCATGAGATAAAAAATTGAAAATGGAATCAAAGGGACCCTAAACCTATACAAGTACACTGCCCAAAGGGGAAGGTCAGAAGCTTAACCTAGAAGGACTTATGATTTTTCTAAGTTCCTAAGGTTTTAAGGGTGATCCTAAAGGGAAAATACCAAACAAATTGAAAATGCAAGATAAATTCATGCCAATTTTATCCTAGAAACTACATGATATATGGAATGCAATGCAAAAAGAATCATTATCAAACCCTTCATGGTTAGGCAGAAAAGATTTTTCTAAGTTAGGGTTAAAAATATTGATTTTTAAGAACCCTAAATTCAAAGAAATTGTCAAAATGGATCAAGAACCAAAAAGAAATTTGTATGAATGGTTTGATAATGTCTCTAAATGTGTCAAGATACAATGTGATTTTTTGGGTGATTTTTAGAAACTTAAATGGTATTTTAATTAATTAATTTTCATTAATTAATTAAAATAATCATTTAAATATTTTTAAAAATACAAATTTATGCAAAAAATAAAATAAAAATTATTTTCAGAATGAGAAAAATATTTAAAGTCATGATGCAAAAAAATAATTTTTTTGGATGCATTTTGATATTTTAAAATAAATGAGAAAGAAAATGCAATAAAAATGAAATGAAAATCAATTTAAATGGGAAGTCAACTAATCCAGTGGTCCAAATTCAAAGCTGGGGTGGAGGGAAAGACCGCGCGCGTAAATGGAAGGCCAGGATCAGTTCTGGAGATTTGAATTCCTTAAACTCAATTAGGGATAATTAAACAGGTTTTATGGTTTTAATGATGAATCTGGGACGTTGGATGCGCGCGGGAAAGTGAAATCAACGGCCTATATTTAAATTAAGTTGTAATCACGTTTAACCCTAATTCACTTCTGATGACCGGAACAGTGGTTCCGGTCATCTTCTCCGATCAACCAAATTCCTAACTTCTTCTCTAGGAAATTTTAAACCCTCTAAAACTCCAGATCAGACCTTCTAGCAACCCTAAGCAAGAATCAAGCACAAAAACTCATTTATATTTCAACATAAACAAGAATCGAATCAAACAAGTTTTTTAGGTCAAACTTTCAGAGGCACGGTTCAGGCTTAATACTCAACCATTTTCAAAACCAACAAGTGCAGTGTGATCAGTGAAGCATAAGCAACATTTCTATGACATAAAAATCAATTTCTGGAAAAAATGTTCTTGGTGATACCTGAACTGGAGCTTTCACCTTTGGAGCTTTCTGACCAGTTCTTTGCTTCAAATCACCCCCAATGATCCCCCTGAAGAGTTTGCAAAGCTTGGTTGGAGTTTGTATGGCCTCTATGTGAAGTTCAGTGGAGCTCAGGTCAAGGGAAGTGAAAATCGTGTTTTTGATTTGGGAGCTTTCAAGGCAAAATGAAGGGTGGGAAATGATCAGTGGTGAATGTGGAGATGAATGGTGGAAAAAGTTTTGAGTTTTGAAGACTGAGCTATGAGTTTCGAAGAGGACAAGTTTGAGGCCAATTTTTGAGAACTGAGTGTGTGTGATGATCTGAGTTCCAAGAAGTTATGAAATGTAACCCTTGAGGCATGTATATGAAGCTGTGATTGGTCAGAAGAGTTGTTGTGGAATGGTTTGATTGGCATGGCTCAAATTGCATAAAGTCAAGAAAGTTGGAAGTAGAAGCATGGGCTCATGGCAGGCTAGCTGTGAAGCATGGCTCGAGTCAGTTGGCTTTAGGGATGTCCATGGAGACTGATTTGATGAGCTGGCACAAGTGGATGGAGAGTTTTGGGGCATTTTGCAATTTGTGAAGGTTTTGGCCCCTTTGAGAATTCTTGACTCATCGTCTCGTGGATCTCCCCATCCATCTCAATGTATTTATAAGTAGCCAGATGGCTAACAAAAATATCCTCTTCTCCGCAAATAGTAACGACTTGGCCTTCCCACTCAAATTTTAACTTCTGGTGAAGGGTAGACGTAACTGCGCCAGCGGCATGAATCCATGGTCTACCCAACAAACAGCTGTAGGCAGGCTGAATGTCCATCACGTAGAAGGTCGTTTTGAAAGTTTGTGGGCCAATCGTTACAGGCAACTCAATTTCTCCCAGAACTGATCTCTTAGAGCCGTCAAAAGCTCTCACTACCAAGTTACTGGGTCGTAATTCCAATCCTTCATATTCCAGCTTCACAAGGGCCTTTTTGGGTAAGACATTGAGGGATGATCCTGTGTCTACCAGCACATGGGAAAGAACTGCACCTTTACATTCCATGGTAATGTGCAGAGCCTTGTTATGATTGCGGCCTTCCGTAGTCAAATCAGTGTTGGTGAATCCTAGTCCATTACTAGCATTAACATTTCCAACCACAGCTTCCAACTG
Source organism: Lathyrus aphaca (assembly GCA_963966055.1). Lineage (NCBI taxonomy): Eukaryota > Viridiplantae > Streptophyta > Magnoliopsida > Fabales > Fabaceae > Lathyrus > Lathyrus aphaca. The sequence goes on from OZ014522.1 coordinate 184,948,923, forward strand.
ATTGACCGTGATCTCTTCTGGCACATAAGTTGCGTGCAAGACTTTGAGTAGTGCGTTCCGATGAGCTTCGGAGCACATAAGCAATGATAGAATGGAGATCTTGGAAGGCGTCTGGTGAAGCTGGTCCACTATTTTGTAATCACTTTTCTTGATGATTCTCATGAACTCATCAACTTCTTGATCAAAAGGTGTTTTCAAAGCTTCTCTAACAACCTGCTCTTCTTGCACCATACTCTTCCCTTTTGCCTTGGCAGCAGCTTCTGCTTCGGCAGTGGGTCTTTGAATTTGCGGGGCAAAGAGACGTCCGCTTCGAGTGAAGCCTCCGCCTCCTCCCACATTGTCTATTTGTGGTGCAGAAGTTGATGATTCAAAAGTGATCTTTTGTCCTTCGCAGTATAAATCAGAGCCGTAATGCCAAGGGATGGCATTACTGCTTTCATAAGGTACTGGCCCAGGTACTGTGACAGTGACTGGACTGATGGCAGCTGCGGAAGGAACCGTGATAATCTGCGGATCATAATATATTGTGACTGGTGCTCTGATAGGAGTGGCATTTTGTGAGTTGTAGGCAGAATCATTGGTAGGATCATAATAAATTGTAACTGTTGAAACACTTGCATTGTCTGTTGCTGATGTTGTAGGAGACATTGCTGGGAGAATGGGTGTTGTTGTTGCAGGAGTTTCCAAATGAAGGGGTGCTGAAGTTGTAGAAGGGACATTTGCTGATATCTGGTCAGTTGAAATGACAGATGAGGCATTTGTTGATGAAGCTGAAGAGTTGTCTGGAACAATGGTTGTTGCAGTTGTAGTAGCTTCTGGAACTGTTGTTAATGAGATTGCTGGATTGGTAGGAATTGATGTTGTAATTTGAAGCAGGCCACTCTGGATGAGGCCATCTATGCCATCTCTCAGGTTATCACAACCATTCACTGAAATGTTGCAATAAGCACACCCTAACTCACATCCTGGGAACATTTGACATTCCAGGAGTTGAGCTTTAATCTCCACCAAGGGTGTCCGAATCTGACCCACACTGGTTATCAAGTAAGACGGCTTGTCTTCTTCAATAGCATTGATTCGGGGACCACCATGGTGTGGCATAGGATTCTTGTTGACATTTGGTGGTGGTGCAAAGTTTAAAGCCTTGGAATCCACTAGATCCTGCACTTTCATGTGCAAAGCTCTGCACTTTTCCGTACTATGACCAGGTGCATTTGAGTGAAAGGCACATCTGGCGCTGGCGTCGTAATTTCTGGGCAGACTGTTAGGATCCGGAGGTGCCAACGTCCTTAGCTCAACTAGGTTGAGTTTCAAGAGTTGTGGCAGTAATGTGGCATAGGGCATAGGGATCGGATCGATCACCCTATTGGCCTGAGAAGGCCTCTGTTGGAATGGTCTCTGCTGATTATTATTGTTGGTGTTGCTGTTGTTGTAATTTCTTTGAGGAGGAAACTGAGTTTGTTGCTGGTAATTCTACTGCTGAGGTTGATAAGTCGGTTGAGGATGAATTGGAGTGGGAATGGTGACTGCTGCCACAGACCTATGAACATATTGGGGCCTGCCCCTGTAGGTGTGGATAGCATTGGTCTCACCAGTTCTTCTTGGGCCTACAAAAGGCTTTCTTGTGTTACTGGATGAGCTTGCACCGTTGTCTGAGATCTTACCCATCTTCAATAGGCTTTCAATTCTCTCCCCGGCTATGACTACATCTGCAAAGCTGGTAGATGAGAAGGCAGCTAGCCTATCAATGTAAGTCCCCTGGAGGGTGTTCATAAACATATCAACCATCTCCCTCTCTGACATGGGTGGCTGGACAGCAGCAGCAAGCTGTCTCCACCTTTGAGCATATTCACAGAAGCTTTCCCTGGATGACTGAGACATCCCCATCAGGAGGGTCCTGTTGGGAGCCATATCCAAGTTGTACTGATACTGTCTGATAAAGGCCTCTGCCAGGTCCTTCCAGCATCTAATGGTTGCTTTGGTCAGATGAGAGTACCATTCCCTCGAAGCTCCAGTTAAGCTATCCTCCAAATAAAACATCCATAGCTTTTCGTCCATGGTATAGGCCTTCAGCCTCCCCAGAAAGGATTGTAAATGGGTCCGAGGACAGGAAGTCCCGTTATACTTCTCAAAGCATGGTGGTTTAAATTTGTGGGGGATCCTGACCCCGTCCACTAGACCCATGTCCATAACATCAAATCCCAAAGAATTTTGGGACTCCAAAGACCTTAGTTTCTCAGCAATCTCTTCTAGCCTTCTGTCATAGGCTTCCTCCCCAGCTCCCATCACTGTGAACTGATCTTCCTGGGGGTCTTCTTGCAGTACTCTACCTGCTGTGGCAGTCCCTTGCACATTGACAGGGATGTTGATCTCTGGATGCTGGTGGGGTCCAAAGACTGGGGGATTAACATGAGGTTGGACTCTTTCATTGTTGCTTGTCCCAGCAGTCCCTGGATGATGGTCTTCCTGGTTCCTCCCCTCTACTAGTGCTCTTAACCTCTCATGGCTTTGAGCCATATTGTTCATCACCTCCATAAATTGTGTCATCTGATTCCTCATTTCCAACCTCTCGTTGGTCATTTGATTCCTGACCTCTGTAAGGTCCTGCTGCATTTGGTCCATCTGTATGCCTGGAAGATTGTTGCGGGTGGGATATCTGTGTGGACGGCTGAGTGGAAACCCTCGACGTCGAGCAATAGTTCCTGAAGTCACAACAGAGTTAGTAACAATAAGACAAAAACCTACAAAACAAAACAAAAGGTTAGTATGCAATGCAGTATGCTTATTTGCATCCAAGGTATCCGGCTTGGCACTTGGTTTTGACCTTTCCAGACCCTTGAAGAAGATGCTTTTGATGTTGTTTGAAGAATTCAGGTAAAACAAACCAACACATATATTACAAAAAGTAAATGATACATAGTTTGTTTTTCCTTACAATACATGCCCTCTGAGGGGTCAAAAATACAACATAACGAAAAGTACAGTGAAAAGAAAGCAACAACAAGCAAAAAGTCAAACACTCAGACCAAACTCATCCTCCTGAACTTCCTTGAGAAGTGCTTCAGTCACAGGATCAGCTGGACGCTCTGTAAGATTTCTGATGAGGAGATTCCTTGTAGCCATAGCTGTAGTTAGCTTCTTGTGTTGACTCTGGTCTTTTGACCTCTTCACACCAGCTTTAATCTTCAATTCTGAGATCTCCCTCTGGGCTGCTGCCAGGGCTTCCTGTTGCTCTCTTGCACTAGCTTCTATCTTCTCAATCTTATCCTGAGTCCTTTTGTCCTCCTGAGTGCGAGCCTCGGTGATCCTGACCCACCTAGCTTGACTCTCTTTTAGATACAAATCAGTCCTGGACTTCTGGAACTGAGCTTCCTTGCAGGCATTCTTCAAGATCTGTTCTCTAGCCCTAGACTTCTTAATGTAATCCTCTGACTTCTCAATTCTAGCCAAATGCTCCACCTTCAGCTTTTCTAACCTCTCAATATCCAACCTACCATCACTCCTCTCCCAGAGGGTCTTCTGTAGAGCTTGAGTTAGTTTTTCATTTCTCTCTTTCAATTTCTCAAACTCCTCTAAGCTGACAGTTGCCGGAGGTGGTGCTGTTGAAGGTCCAGGCATATCTTCAATAGTGAAGGGCATTCCAGTAATTTGAGCTCTGGCATGAGACCACTCATAGTACTGGGCTGAGGCCACATTGTTGCATCTCCCAAGAATGGTTACCCCCTTAGTCTGCACATTGTCCCAGGCCCAAGACGCCTGCCTGACAACAGCCAGATTAGGCTTGATTTCACAATAGAGGGTCTCAGTCAGATCCTGTGCTCTAGGAGGATGGACTAATGCATAGCCCAGTTGTCTTTTGAATAGCATAGGGTTGTAGTTGATGCAACCCTTCACTCCAATCAGAGGCACATTGGGAAATTGCCCACAACTTGTAATGATGTCTCTGCCTTTGGTGCTCTGAGTACACCACCTGATGTCATCTGAGGGTAGAGCAACAAGCCTCTTAGCCCAATTTCTTTGCTGGTGAGGGTTCAAGAATGCATCAGCCTTTGGCAAATGCTTGAGCAGCCAAGTATGGAACAAAGGAGCACAGCATCTTACTAATCTTCCCCTTTGCTTTTCATTCCTTTGATGAACAGAGTAATAAAGATCTCCCAGTAAAGTGGGTACTGGGTTCCTCAGGATGAAAAGATGGATCGCATTCTTACTAATGAACTTAGGCTCATCTGCAAAGAGTAAGATCCCATATATGCTAAGGGCCAGCAGAGCACAGACTGCCTTCCACTCCCCCAAGGAGGCCTTCAGACTAGCCTGAGAAGTCAAGAAATCCAGATGAAAACCAGAGATTCCAGCTTTTGATGTCAAATTCTGCCCAATCAGAACTGGTTCCAGATGTAATGCTTTTGCTATCTCCTCATTACTTGGGAAAGCCTTCTCAGGGTTGAAGGGGATTCCACCCCTGATAGGTACACCAACCAATGATGAATACTCCTCCAGCAAGGGTCCCAACTGAAAATTCTGGAAGGTGAAGCACCTCAGAGGGGGATCATAGAACTGCAGGCAAGTATGTATCAAGCTCCTCTGTGAAGGGTCCAAATCCAATACCACATCAAGGATTCCTCCATAATGTTCTCTGAAATAGGGTATATGGTCTGGAGTAATCAGGGTCTGAATCCTCCTGATGCTAGCTAGCTCAGGCTCAAAGAAGTGATAGGAGATGTTACTTTTCTTAGGTGCCATGTTGCTGAAGAATGGGTGCTGATGATGATGACTGAGAATAATACTGAAGATGGGCCACTGATAGGCTGAGACTGAGGGTGCAGGTGACTGAAGCAAGTGGCTGATAGCAAGTGCTGATGAAGACAGGTCTAAGCTGAAGAAGGGGTCAAAACCAAGCCAAAATGATAGGATGGATACCCTGAAAAACAAATAAACACATGTCAAAATGATGCAATGAGGATGTATGCAAATGATATGCAAGGGTTTGTGACTGAGCTGGATCTGATTAACTGCTCTGATATAGGTCCATATATGTTCAAGAAATCCAGATGGAGGTTCATAAGTCCAGTAACCAGGGTGGGGGACTCAAATAAAGAATCACATGTCCAGGGTTAAAAATCACAAGAACTGTCCCAACATGGAGTACTCTTAATCAAACAAAGTAACAAGGTATGCTGAGGTCAAGGGTACCTGCAAACCTGTAAACAGCCCAACCCCCTCTCAGGTGGTGTTCTAAAACAAGGATCCTCAGACTTGGATCAGTTATGAGAAGTGTAAACACTTCCAACCCGGAGGTACAGTGTTTACAATAACCATAAAAGATCCTCCTCTAATTCACCTCAGTTTCTGAAGGTCCATACTAAAGGTCATCCAGACTTAGCAGGCTTCCCAGATAGCCCTAGTACTGCAGGAAATCTGCAACACAGAGTTCTCAAGAAGAAACCCATATCTGAACCGTGTTTCATATTCCCGCACCAGACCGAGATGGAATGGGAAAGAATATGAACCACTCTAGCCTAGGTGTCACTCAGGTCCCAGGTATAGGACCTCAACTCTCAATAGAACACCCACCCACCAAAGCAACAAAACAGATCCAGCACAGACAGCATGACAGTATGATATATATGCACAAAGCTATAAAGAAAATAGTAAAAACAACTGTACATAAAGCAAGAATAAATACAAATACAAACACAAATAGCACATAGCACCCCAATAAACACAAATCAATCAAGCGCTAGGAGGAACCCACAAAAAGAACCAGAAGCCCTGGTTACAGTATAAGGATCCCCAGCAGAGTCGCCAAGCTGTCGCTCCCGATAAATGGGAATGGCCCAAATAAAGGTACAGACGCGAACGGTCGGCGAAATGAGGATGTGAGAACACACAGGAGTGAACTCACAGGGAATGAATAGAGTCGCCAGCTAGGCATTTTTAGCCCGGAGGAAAGGTAATGCTGCATAGACCTAGAAAGATATGGATAAGACGGTTGCGAACCAGAGAGACTGAGAAAGGGGGTTGGTTACGACCTGGGAAGGTATTAGCACCCAGATTGTCCGTCGTACTCGACGGGATCCACGCTTAAAAGATTTGTGTTTTAAAGGGGTAGTGTCAGTGCAATCTGTGTATAAAGAGCTGGAAAAGATGTACAGGTGTCTGTGTAAAAGAAAGTGAAGTGTGATATATACAGTGTCAGTGTAAGAACAAGAATGAAATGCTCAAAATTATGAGGCTAAGAAAATAAAGCAGGAAGGAGGGGGAATATACAGAGACTTTTGTTCGATAACTGTGAAGTTATGGCTACGTATCCTCTCGTGCAATGAGGAAGTCAGAACACCGTAGTTCGACCCAAAGAGACTGAAGAATAAATTGACTTGTGAACTGCCTACTTGTCTATGCTCAAGTGTATGACCTGTCTGGCTCAGGTGCAAACTGTCTTGCATTAGACGGAAGAAGCAAGTTCTCGTTTGTGAGTGAATGAGATGAGAAAAGAATCCCGAAGGAGACGATTATTGTTTGTTTTTGTGTTTTCAATCTTTTATTGCTTTTGGAGTTTGTCATAGGATAATGAGCTTAAGCCTAAACCAAAGGGTTAGTAAACTCATCACATCTTCCCTCTGATTAGGGGTAATGAGAATACCTTAAGTGTGAAGTCAGCATCTCACACTTAATCACCCTGGTGCAGGATTAAGATCATTAACCTACTTGTGATTATTTAGATGTTTTTGGGTTTTTGCTTAGTGTTAAGTAATGAGATTAAGTCATAATCAGGGATTAAACAGACTCATTACACCATCCTAATAGAAGGATAATAGATGAGAATGTTTAAGCTGAGGAAAGCTCCTCAACTTAATCCATGATTAGGGATTAAACTCATGACAAAACAAGCCTTTGATTAGGTGGATTTTATTGAATGATATGATGATGAAGTGAATTTTATGGTTTGTAAGACAACTTGAGGGGGACTTGTCCATTAACACTAGGGTTAGTCCTTCTTAACCAATTAAGGAAGAATTAGAACCCTAATGCAAGGCCCAAGTTACAAATGTGATGTCTTGATGATTATTAAGTGGATTGATTAAAGGATTTAAACACATTAAGGGTTTAACACTTAGGATTAAAGTTATACACTCCATCCTAATAGAAGGATGCAGGCATAAGCTTAATCACAAAGCCTTAAAGCCTTTAGGGTTTAGTCCCTGATTATGAGATGAGAAGAGAAGACTCAAAGAGACACAAAGGTAAAAACTAAGTGGGGAGACTAATCAAAAACCCTAATCATTGTCATGCTTTGTTGTTCCTAAGGTTTGTGAGGTTACAAGAGAAAACTTCAATGGAACCACCAGGAAACAGATGAGAGATCAGGAGAAGCAAAGTAACTTGCTTCATTTAAGAAGTCAAGTCACTTGAGGAAAGAAAGTGAGAAGAAGAAGAATGAGCAAGCTCAAACTCAAACATAAAGTAAAATGCAGCAAGGATGCATGAAAGAGATGAAAAGAAGTTGTGAGAAGTGAAGGCAAATTCACTTCTCAAAGTAACTTACCACCTGAAAAGTTAGTGAGAAAGATGCAATGCAATGAAAAATGGAATGAAATGACATGATGCAAATCAAAACCAGAAGCATATACATGAAGTGAATGATGCTATGAGATGCTACAAACATGGAACAACACATGGGGATGATCATACAAGCTCAAAAATGCAAATGGAACAAGTTAAGAATGCATGAACATACATGAAAAGTTATGAGATGCAAATGACATACAACATGGCATATACATGATGCAATGATCAATCATGCTTTCAATATGTCTTAAGATATGCAATGAATCAAAAGAATGCATAAAATGCTATGGCAAGTCAAGGTATGAATGCAAATGCAAGATGGATGCATATGGAAGCCCAAATTAGGGTTTATGATCAAAGCATCAAACACAAACCAAAATCAGAAGCAAACATCAATATAAAAATTTGAAATTGCACTCAAAGGACCCATAATCCTATACTAACTCACTGCCCAAAGGAGAAGTTCCAACTCTTAACCTAATTCAAGTTATGATTTTCCTAAATTTTCTAGGGTTTTAGGGTTCCTTAACAAGAAAAATGCCAAACAAATGGAAAATGAAAGATCAAATCATGACCATTTAATCCTACAAACTACATGATATGCTAAACATAATGCAAAAAGAATCAAAGTCCAACTCTTTAGGGTTAGGCAGAAATGATTTTTGGAAGCTTGGATCAAAATAATGCATTAAAATGATTTTAATTCCATGAAAAATTCTCAAAATGCATCAAGATCAAAAAAGAAATTTGGTTTGAGGGTTGGACAATGTTTCTAAATGTTTTTAAATGTTTCATGAATTTTTTGGTGATTTTTAAATACCTAAAAGTATTTTTAATTAATTAATTCTCATTAATTAATTAAAAATAAACTTTTAAATATTTAAAAATACTTTTATAATGCTAAAAATAAAAATAAAAATATTTTTGTATTCTGAAATTAAATAATAACTTGTATAAAAAATTTCAGAATTTTTAAATTAGTTTTACTATTTTTAATAAAATATAGAAAACAAATGAATTAATATGAAAATAAAAAGGAAATTAAAGCTGAAAAAGAAAAGTAATCAGATCCAAGGGTCCTCATTTAAACTTGCTGCGCGCGCGTTTGACTTGGCGCCAGATCCCACGGCTGGAATTCAAACTTGGCTAATTAAGTGATTAAGCCCTAATCTTGCCCTAATGACTTTCAGATGACCGGAACAGTGGTTCCGGTCATCTTCTCCGGCGAGCTCAAATGCTAAATCATTCTACACGCTATGAAAATGAAAACCAACTATCCAGGAATCTTCCCCACCCTCAAACGAATCAAACCCCTCACTTAAACATCATTTATCACTCATAATCAGAGAGAATCGAAGCAAACAAATCCTAGGGCAAAAAGTTTCAGAAACAGATTAAACTCTCATCTCTCCACCATTTTCAAAACCAAAGACATCAGAGTGATCAGTGAACTACAAAGAACAACTTAGGAACTTTAAAAATCATTTCTGGAAAAAAAGTTCTTGAGCTACCTGAGTTTTGAAGCTTTCAACTTTGCAGCTTTCTGACCTCCCCTCTTTATGCAATCCACTCCTTTTGGTCCCTTGATGATGTCTGAATGCTTAGAAGGAGTTTGTGCTGGCTGGTTTGGGAGATTGAACAAGTTCTGTTCAAGCTCAGGTGAGAATCGTGTTTGGCTTATGTGAGGTTTCAAGGATGAATGAAGGCAGGGAAATGATCAGAAGGATGTGGTGATGAGTTCTATGAAGTTTGTTTGTGAGTTTGTAGCTTGTTTTCTGAGTTTCGAAAGCTTTTGCTTTTGAGAGTGAAAATGAGAAAGTTATGTTCTTGCTGGTTTCAGGCTTGTGTGTTATGTTGTTTGGCTTGCCATTTGTTTGTATAAACTAATCCTATTGGTCAGATGACATGACATGTCCTTTTGTGATAGGTATGGCTACTTTTGCAAATTTGTCAACTTTGTGTAAGAGAAGCATGGGTCATGTTCTAGCCAAGTACAAGGGGTGTGGGCTGCGCAGCATGGTGTGAGGGAAAGGCTAGGATGGTTCAGCAATGTAGCTAGCAAGTGGATGAAAGGTTATGATGGCTTTTGCAACTTGCTTGCTTTTGATCTTCATGAAAATATCTTGCTCCCAAAGGCCAAACATTATGAGAAACTCTTGGCCCAATCTGATTTTTAGGTCATGTGTGATCATGTGATGAAGTTTTGAAGTCATTTTGAAGTCAATGGAGTGCTTGGTACATGAATTTGCAAGTTTTCCATTTGGTGCATAACTTGAAATTTAGTGATTTTTGCCAACTTTGCTGCACCATAACTTTTGATCCAAAATGAATTAGGTCATGTTCTTGTACTTTTTGAAAAGGGAAAGATCTATTCTACAACTTTCATGACCAAAGTTTTTCCATTTGAAGCATTTTTGGATCAAAAAGTAAGGATTGAAAAGTTGCCTAAAATGACAAATTCCTTAAAAGTCAAACTTGCCTCAAAAAGTCAACTTTGCAAAAACTTGTAATCCTTGAATTTTGTGAACTTCCAACTTCTTCCATGATCAAATAAAGATCATATACACTCAAAATGATGAAGATCACCCCTTGGTTGGGTCATTGGGGGCCTCAGATGCCCTGATTTTGCACTGACTTGTCTGAAAAGTCAACTCTTGATCAGATGACTTCCCCATGGAATTTTTTCATGAAAATTGATATGCATACTCCCTATACCATATAGAGACCAATAGAAACAAGAATGACCAAAAAAATTGAAGTTATGGCCTCTGAAACCAAAACCCTAATTTTAGGTCATCTGTGCAGTCTAGCCTGGCTCTGCTTCCATACCAATCCCAGTTCTTGTGATTCTTTGGCATTTTTGACTTTGAGAGGATGTAATATGATACTTGAACACACATGGACCCCTTTGAAGTGGTTGATGGCCTTTGGAGTGGCTCAAGAAGCTCTTGGATTGCTCAGATCACAAACCCTAGATGCAGATGACTTTGAACCAATGCAATGTATTAAAAATGTGATATGAGATGCTATGATTGGATTTATGCATATGAGAATGATCACAAGCCATGGTGTAAATGGGTGAGGGAAAATTTGGGGTGTTTACAGCTGCCCCTATTCAAGCATGAGTTAGCTGTGCAGGATGTAAGCGACGGCTTAACAGGCAAACAAGATAACTTGTGGTTGAATACCAAAGACAGTCCAAAATTTGCGCTCACAGAATGAAGAAGAAAAGGGATATAGATTGTAAAAGAAAAATAAAGTATATTGTAAAGTATGGGCGACGGAGGACGGCCGTCGAGCAGTGGACGACTGCTGGGTAAGGAGCAATGACGGGGACGGCCGACATGCTGGGAAAAAGTGCGGGAAAATAAAGCAATGACGGGGACGGCCGACATGCTGGGGATAAAAAAGGAATATGATGGGGACGGCCATCAAGATAAAGTTGTAAAATTCTCTGGGGATTAATGAAACATGACGGGGACGGCCATCAAGTTCATAAGGGTAAAGTAATCAACGATGGGGACGGCCACCGAGCTAAAAAGAAAAGGGACCACGACGGGGACGGCCATCGGGTTAAAGAATAAATGAAATAAACAAATGATGAGGTACGGTCATCAAAGGTGAAGGACGATCACCTAGCAGGGGATGGCTGCTCTGTTGGGGATAAGATGAGGGACGGTCATCTAAGGTGGAGGACGACCACCAGGCAGGGTACGGCTGCCGAAAATATCGCGACATAGGATGAATGCCGGATAGAAAAGGTCAACGATGGGGACGGCCATCGGACGAGCATGATGGAGGACGACCATCAAGAGGTGGAGGACGACCACCTAGCAGGGGATGGCTGCTCTCGAGGTTTATCATGACATAGGACGAACGCCAGATAACCAAAATCAACAATGGGGACGGCCATTGGATAAAATGATGAAGGACGATCATCAAAAGGTGGAGGACGACCACCTAGCAGGGGACGGCTGCTAAATATCACGACATAGGACGAATGTCGGATAGAAGACCGACGATGGGGACGGCCATCGGACGAGCATGATGGAGGACGACCATCAAGTGGTGGAGGACGACCACCTAGCAGGGTACGGCTGCTCTCAGGGTTTATCACGACACAGGACGAATGTCAAATAAAAAGGAAAATTTGCTTTATTGGGGAATGATAAACACGGACGAGTGTTTATATCCAAGAAATAAAAGGTATAAGTGTTTGGTATTGTGTATAGATTAAAGATGCGGACGAGCATCCTTAAGACTATGATACGGACGAGTATCAGGTAGAAACAAAAACTGACACGTGTTCCGAGATGATGATACGGACAAGTATCAACTGGTTAACAAGGAACACGGACGAGTGTCGAATCTGAGGGGACTCTTCTGGGGAATAGTAGACACAGACGAGTATCTATATTCAAGAAGACACAGTGTATGGATTAAAGACGCGGACGAGCATCCTTAAGATTATGATACGGACGAGTATCATGTAGAAACAAACGCTTGACGCATGTTCTGAGATGATGGTACGGACGAGTACCAACTGGTTAACAAAGAACACGGACTAGTGTTGAATCTGCGGGGATATAAATGATGTATACAAGATACGGACGAGTATCTGTATAAGTATGAGTAGAAAGTATGAGTAATATATATTTGAGTGTTCCACCTGCTGGGGAAAGTGACATGGACGAGTGTCGAAAGGAGAAGAGTGTAGTATAAACAAGTACCTGGTATACAAAGTGTTTATGTTACTGTGCTGGGGAAAATGACATGGACGGATGTCAAGGAATTGTATATATATATCTGTGAGTGCAAAGGGGTTGTCTTTGGCTTTCTGCTGGGGATGAGACACGGACGGGCGTCGAGAAGTATCTGTAATACAAGTGTTTGTTTGCAACGAAAAGCTCGGGCGACTTTACTGGGGAATCATGACACGGACGGGTGCCACAAGGAGTGTGTATTCGTATTGGTGAAGGTGAGGCAATTGCTTTTGCTGGGGACTCTGGGGGGTATTCTGTATATTGTTGATGGATTATTATTCACAAGTGTTTGATTCGGACCACGACTTATGATTATGCAACATGTTTGATTTTTACCATAATGCCCCGTATTAAACGGAATGCTACGCTTTGTGGGGTGAATATGATGCGAATGCTATGATTATGCAAGAGAATACAAATCCGGGATTCGGATCCCGTTGCTGTGAAGATCTCTGGTCGATCTGTTTGAAGTGAACATCCCAGCTGGGGATAAGATCGTTAGTAGATCTGATGAAATGATTCCGCTTGGGGAAATGGGTCAATGATAGACCTATTCCTGTAATGAGGGACCCAGCTGGGGTTTGTAGAAGCTTTCTTCACTCTGTTGCGATTCCTTCGTACATTGCTCTTCTGAATAGAGGCTGAAACTCTGTGGGGAAGTGGTTCCCTGGCTTTTGTACTTGACTGAGGAAGAATGGTTAGCAGCTCGGCTGGGAGAAGCAATAAGCGGCAACTCAGCTGGGGAGAAAGTACTTGGAATGCTGAGGCTGAGTGAGTGTTGATTTGCCAGCTTGCTGGGATGAAGCTTCCATGCCCCATGTTGCGCTTCGGATACCTGCAATCCTGCAAAGACAAGAAACGCGCAAGTAATCCCGAGGTATCCCTTACCGAATTCCGTCATAGGAGTTAGACACTTCTGAGAGTAAGTATATTCCCTGCAAGCACGCGTTTTATTTTCTTTATTTTTAAAGATAACATCTGTATTCATGCAATCAGTTTTTCTTAAGACATCATACATTCTTTGCAAACAAAAATGTACAAGACGAAACATGACTGAAAAATCTGATTTTATTAATTCATGTGCCCTGAATTGGCAAGATACAGTCAGAGAAACATGTCTCCTGAAATGAGGAGATCGTTACAAATTGAGAAACAAAATGCTGGCAATGTTGACGACGCTTTGAAGGAGCTTCCCTCTTGTCATGACTCGTATGACTTTTGACGTTCTTCTCGTCTTGCTTTCTGAAGAAGGTTGATTCTGAAAGAGGCTTGATCCTTTCGAGGTCTACCAAGTTGCAGGTGATACAGACGAATTCAGAATGCAGTTGTTCGCTTATTCCCTTATTTTGCGTGGACCGCCCTTTCGGGTTTTCAATCCATCGGGATACCCATTTTTGCCTGAGTTGTCCAATGCGGCTTTTCAACTCAGCGGGTGTACACATTTTTTATTTATTTCCCTTATTTTTTCCAAAGTCTTTTATTCTGTTTTTGACTTGCCGGGATGCCCTATTTTTGCCTGGACTTACATTCTGTTTTTATGTCCAGCGGGTCATTTTTTTTTTTTATGCGAAGTATCTTTTAACTGCATCTGAATTCACAGGGGACGGGAAGTCTTCACCATCCATGGTGCTGAGCATCAGTGCCCCACCAGAGAAAACTTTCTTTACAACAAATGGTCCTTCATAATTTGGAGTCCATTTGCCCCTGTGGTCTGTATGAGGAGGGAGGATTCTCTTCAACACAAGATCTCCTACTTGGTACTCTCGGTGCCTGACTTTCTGATCGAAGGCTCTCTTCATTCTTTTCTGATACAACTGCCCATGACAAATTGCAGCCAATCTTTTCTCTTCAATCAGACTCAGTTGTTCGTATCGGGATCGGACCCACTCTGCTTCGTTCAGCTTAACATCCATCAATACCCGTAGGGAGGGTAGCTCAACTTCAACAGGTAGGATTGCTTCCATACCATACACAAGTTGATACGGTGTTGCCCCAGTGGATGTTCTGATTGACGTGCGGTACCCATGCAAGGCAAATGGCAGCATTTCATGCCAGTCTTTGTATGTAACTACCATCTTCTGCACAATCTTCTTGATATTCTTATTAGCTGCCTCAACAACGCCGTTCATCTTTGGCCTGTAGGGAGAAGAATTGTGGTGTTGGATCTTGAAGTCCCGGCATAGCTCAGCCATCATTTTGTTGTTTAAGTTGGAACCATTATCAGTAATGATTCGCTCGGGGACTCCGTACCGGCAGATGATATCTCTCTTCAGAAATCTGGCTACCACTTGCCTTGTAACATTTGCGTATGAGGCTGCTTCAACCCACTTGGTGAAATAGTCAATGGCGACCAGGATGAATCTGTGGCCATTTGAAGCAGTTGGCTCAATCTTGCCGATCATATCAATGCCCCACATGGCAAAGGGCCAGGGGGAAGACATTATATTCAAAGGATTGGGAGGCACATGCACCTTATCCGCATAGATCTGGCATTTGTGGCACTTTCTGGCATAAGCACAACAGTCGGCATCCATTGTGATCCAGTAATAACCTGATCTTAGCAATTTTTTAGCCATGGCATGCCCTCCCGCATGAGTACCAAAGGATCCTTCGTGCACCTCGTGCATTAACAAGTCTGCTTCTGCCCTATCAACGCACCTGAGGAGTACCATATCAAAGTTTCTCTTGTATAGGGAACCATCAGTGTTCAGAAAGAAACTACCAGCAAACCTCCTTAGAGTCTTCTTATCATTGGAAGATGCCCCAGGTGGGTATGTTTGATCCTCCAAGAAGCACTTAATGTCATGAAACCAAGGCTTATCATCTTTTACAACGTCGGCTGCAAATACATATGCTGGTCTGTCAAGTCTGGACACTGAAATCTGAGGTACAAAGTTGGCAGCCTGAACTTTGATCATTGATGAAATGGTAGCCAGAGCATCTGCAAACTAATTTTCGTCTCGAGGGATATACTCAAGCTTGACCGTTGTAAAGAAAGTCAGTAACCTCCTTGTATAATCCCTGTAAGGTATCAGATGATCCTGATGTGTGTACCATTTGTCGTTGGTTTGATTAACTACCAGAGCTGAATCTCCGAATACAGTCAATGTCTTGATCCTGAGGTCAATAGCTTCCTCAAGACCCATAATGCAAGCTTCGTATTCAGCTTCGTTGTTAGTGCAGTTGAAGGTGAGCTTTGCCGAGAAAGGCATGTGAACTCCCTTAGGTGTAATGAGTACTGCACCAACACCACGACCATTCATGTTAACAGCCCCATCAAACATCATAGTCCAATCCTCTTCTGGGTCAGGCCCTTCAGTGTGAATGGGCTCTTCATGATCTTTCACTTTTATGAACATGATGTCTTCATCAGGGAAGTCAAATCTCATAGGCTGGTAGTCATCAATAGGTTGCTCAGCAAGATATTCAGATAGTACACTGCCCTTGATGGCTTTCTGAGAGGTGTACTGGATGTCATATTCCGTGAGAATCATTTGCCATCTTGCAACCCGTCCGGTAAGAGCTGGCTTCTCGAAAATGTACTTAACTGGGTCCATTTTTGAGATCAATAAGGTAGTGTGGGTCAACATATACTATCTCAGTCGGCGAGCAGCCCACGCTAAAGCACAGCAGGTTTTCTCGAGCAGTGAATAATGTTGTTCACAGTCGGTAAACTTTTTGCTCAGGTAGTAAATTGCATACTCTTTTCGACCAGACTCGTCATGCTGGCCCAGCACACACCCCATCGACTCTTCTAATACTGTCAGGTACATTATCAGAGGTCTTCCTTCAACTGGAGGCATAAGGATTGGAGGCTCTTGCAGGTATTCTTTGATCTTGTCAAAAGCCTTCTGGCGGTCTTCATTCCACCTGACCGTTTGTTCCTTTCTTAACAGCTTGAACAGGGGTTCACAGGTCGCTGTGAGGTGAGATATAAACCTTGAAATGTAGTTCAATCTACCCAGAAACCCTCGAACTTCTTTCTCAGTTTTTGGTGCAGGCATTTCTTGAATGGCTTTGACTTTATCAGGGTCAACTTCAATCCCTTTCTCGCTCACAATAAAACCCAGCAGCTTACCAGATCGCACCCCGAATGTGCACTTGTTGGGGTTCAACTTCAGTTGGTACTTCCTCAGACGTTTGAATAGCTTCAGCAGATTCACCAGGTGGTCTTCTTCAGTGAGGGACTTGGCAATCATGTCATCCACATAACACTCGATTTCTTTATGGATCATATCGTGGAATAATGTTACCATAGCCCGTTGGTATGTTGCACCAGCATTCTTCAATCCGAATGGCATCACCTTGTAACAGAACGTGCCCTAGGGTGTGATGAAAGTTGTCTTCTCCATGTCTTCAGGTGACATCTTAATCTGATTGTATCCTTAAAATCCATCCATGAAGGAGAATACCGAGAACTGAGCCGTATTATCAACCAGTACGTCAATGTGAGGTAATGGAAAATCATCTTTCGGGCTGGCTCTGTTCAGATCCCGGTAGTCAACACACATCCTTACTTTGCCGTCTTTCTTAGGCACAGGCACAATATTAGCAACCCACGGTGGATAGCTAGTTACAGCAAGGAATCTGGCGTCCCACTGCTTTTGCACCTCCTCTTTTATCTTCATTGCCATGTCTGGGAGAGTACGGCGCAGTTTTTGTTTGACCGGTGGGCATTCTTCCCTCAAAGGCAGCTTATGCATAACAATATCGGTGTCCAACCCTGGCATATCTTGATAAGACCAAGCAAACACATCCACATATTCCTGAAGCAGGTCAATCAGTCGCTTCTTCACTGAGTCTTGTAGGCCGGCCCCGATCTTAACCTCTTTCACATCTTCATCTGTACCAAGATTAATCGTTTCGACCTCCTCCTAATGAGGAGTGATAACCTTTTCCTCTTGTCTCAGCAGTCTGGCTAACTCTTCAGGAAGCTCGTAATCTTCTTCAACCCCTTCATCAGCTTGATTGATCGGATTGTCAGAGTCATACGAAGTCATAGCCGTGTTGTTGTCGGTGTTGTCTGGAAGTCACTCTCTGCAAGGGTTCTGTTTGTTCATTTTAGTGATTGATTTTAATCTTGTTTAGAAAAGTGAAATAAAGTTGTCATTTTGAAAACATTGCCATTTATTTTTTGTACAAAAAGAAAAATGGAAAAACAGTGAGCAGAAAAGAAAAAGACTCATTTGCAAAAGATGTCTGATATTTCATTGATTAATCTTGTTGCACAAAAATTACAGATGGCCCGATTACAAAATGAGTCTTGTCATCTTGGGCAAGATGCAAGACTTGATGCATGCTTAAAATATACAGGAAATAATAATTACTCTGCAGGAGTAACTCTTATAATTTCCTGGGAAGACCAGTTTGAGATACTGCTCCCCGGGATCTTTGGACGAATCCAGCTTTCCAGGTTGCGTTCATCTTCCGACTCATCTTCCAAGTTGTTGACAGCATCGGGGGTAAGCATCCCCCCACTAACAAAGTTGGGCTTCTTGGCAGCCTCTGCTTGATTTTCTTGAGTCGGTTTGTAACCCAACCCAAATCTATCTTCTTTCTTCTCCACAGGCAACAGTTTGCCCCAGCCTTGAGCATTCCCTTCCTCAACAACCTTTCGGGCTTGTGTGTAAGACGTCATGGAAGTCCCAAGTACAGCAGAGGTTTCATTAATATTCAGGGCCTCAAACCCTTGACTCATCGTCTCGTGGATCTCCCCATCCATCTCAATGTATTTATAAGTAGCCAGATGGCTAACAAAAATATCCTCTTCTCCGCAAATAGTTACGACTTGGCCTTCCCACTCAAATTTTAACTTCTGGTGAAGGGTAGACGTAACTGCGCCAGCGGCATGAATCCATGGTCTACCCAACAAACAGCTGTAGGCAGGCTGAATGTCCATCACGTAGAAGGTCGTTTTGAAAGTTTGTGGGCCAATCGTTACAGGCAACTCAATTTCTCCCAGAACTGATCTCTTAGAGCCGTCAAAAGCTCTCACTACCAAGTTACTGGGTCGTAATTCCAATCCTTCATATTCCAGCTTCACAAGGGCCTTTTTGGGTAAGACATTGAGGGATGATCCTGTGTCTACCAGCACATGGGAAAGAACTGCACCTTTACATTCCATGGTAATGTGCAGAGCCTTGTTATGATTGCGGCCTTCCGTAGTCAAATCAGTGTTGGTGAATCCTAGTCCATTACTAGCATTAACATTTCCAACCACAGCTTCCAACTGATTGACCGTGATCTCTTCTGGCACATAAGTTGCGTGCAAGACTTTGAGTAGTGCGTTCCGATGAGCTTCGGAGCACATAAGCAATGATAGAATGGAGATCTTGGAAGGCGTCTGGTGAAGCTGGTCCACTATTTTGTAATCACTTTTCTTGATGATTCTCATGAACTCATCAACTTCTTGATCAAAAGGTGTTTTCAAAGCTTCTCTAACAACCTGCTCTTCTTGCACCATACTCTTCCCTTTTGCCTTGGCAGCAGCTTCTGCTTCGGCAGTGGGTCTTTGAATTTGCGGGGCAAAGAGACGTCCGCTTCGAGTGAAGCCTCCGCCTCCTCCCACATTGTCTATTTGTGGTGCAGAAGTTGATGATTCAAAAGTGATCTTTTGTCCTTCGCAGTATAAATCAGAGCCGTAATGCCAATGGATGGCATTACTGCTTTCATAAGGTACTGGCCCAGGTACTGTGACAGTGACTGGACTGATGGCAGCTGCGGAAGGAACCGTGATAATCTGCGGATCATAATATATTGTGACTGGTGCTCTGATAGGAGTGGCATTTTGTGAGTTGTAGGCAGAATCATTGGTAGGATCATAATAAATTGTAACTGTTGAAACACTTGCATTGTCTGTTGCTGATGTTGTAGGAGACATTGCTGGGAGAATGGGTGTTGTTGTTGCAGGAGTTTCCAAATGAAGGGGTGCTGAAGTTGTAGAAGGGACATTTGCTGATATCTGGTCAGTTGAAATGACAGATGAGGCATTTGTTGATGAAGCTGAAGAGTTGTCTGGAACAATGGTTGTTGCAGTTGTAGTAGCTTCTGGAACTGTTGTTAATGAGATTGCTGGATTGGTAGGAATTGATGTTGTAATTTGAAGCAGGCCACTCTGGATGAGGCCATCTATGCCATCTCTCAGGTTATCACAACCATTCATTGAAATGTTGCAATAAGCACACCCTAACTCACATCCTGGGAACATTTGACATTCCAGGAGTTGAGCTTTAATCTCCACCAAGGGTGTCCGAATCTGACCCACACTGGTTATCAAGTAAGACGGCTTGTCTTCTTCAATAGCATTGATTCGGGGACCACCATGGTGTGGCATAGGATTCTTGTTGACATTTGGTGGTGGTGCAAAGTTTAAAGCCTTGGAATCCACTAGATCCTGCACTTTCATGTGCAAAGCTCTGCACTTTTCCGTACTATGACCAGGTGCATTTGAGTGAAAGGCACATCTGGCGCTGGCGTCGTAATTTCTGGGAAGACTGTTAGGATCCGGAGGTGCCAACGTCCTTAGCTCAACTAGGTTGAGTTTCAAGAGTTGTGGCAGTAATGTGGCATAGGGCATAGGGATCGGATCGATCACCCTATTGGCCTGAGAAGGCCTCTGTTGGAATGGTCTCTGCTGATTATTATTGTTGGTGTTGCTGTTGTTGTAATTTCTTTGAGGAGGAAACTGAGTTTGTTGCTGGTAATTCTGCTGCTGAGGTTGATAAGTCGGTTGAGGATGAATTGGAGTGGGAATGGTGACTGCTGCCACAGACCTATGAACATATTGGGGCCTGCCCCTGTAGGTGTGGATAGCATTGGTCTCACCAGTTCTTCTTGGGCCTACAAAAGGCTTTCTTGTGTTACTGGATGAGCTTGCACCGTTGTCTGAGATCTTACCCATCTTCAATAGGCTTTCAATTCTCTCCCCGGCTATGACTACATCTGCAAAGCTGGTAGATGAGAAGGCAGCTAGCCTATCAATGTAAGTCCCCTGGAGGGTGTTCATAAACATATCAACCATCTCCCTCTCTGACATGGGTGGCTGGACAGCAGCAGCAAGCTGTCTCCACCTTTGAGCATATTCACGGAAGCTTTCCCTGGATGACTGAGACATCCCCATCAGGAGGGTCCTGTTGGGAGCCATATCCAAGTTGTACTGATACTGTCTGATAAAGGCCTCTGCCAGGTCCTTCCAGCATCTAATGGTTGCTTTGGTCAGATGAGAGTACCATTCCCTCGAAGCTCCAGTTAAGCTATCCTCCAAATAAAACATCCATAGCTTTTCGTCCATGGTATAGGCCTTCAGCCTCCCCAGAAAGGATTGTAAATGGGTCCGAGGACAGGAAGTCCCGTTATACTTCTCAAAGCATGGTGGTTTAAATTTGTGGGGGATCCTGACCCCGTCCACTAGACCCATGTCCATAACATCAAATCCCAAAGAATTTTGGGACTCCAAAGACCTTAGTTTCTCAGCAATCTCTTCTAGCCTTCTGTCATAGGCTTCCTCCCCAGCTCCCATCACTGTGAACTGATCTTCCTGGGGGTCTTCTTGCAGTACTCTACCTGCTGTGGCAGTCCCTTGCACATTGACAGGGATGTTGATCTCTGGATGCTGGTGGGGTCCAAAGACTGGGGGATTAACATGAGGTTGGACTCTTTCATTGTTGCTTGTCCCAGCAGTCCCTGGATGATGGTCTTCCTGGTTCCTCCCCTCTACTAGTGCTCTTAACCTCTCATGGCTTTGAGCCATATTGTTCATCACCTCCATAAATTGTGTCATCTGATTCCTCATTTCCAACCTCTCGTTGGTCATTTGATTCCTGACCTCTGTAAGGTCCTGCTGCATTTGGTCCATCTGTATGCCTGGAAGATTGTTGCGGGTGGGATATCTGTGTGGACGGCTGAGTGGAAACCCTCGACGTCGAGCAATAGTTCCTGAAGTCACAACAGAGTTAGTAACAATAAGACAAAAACCTACAAAACAAAACAAAAGGTTAGTATGCAATGCAGTATGCTTATTTGCATCCAAGGTATCCGGCTTGGCACTTGGTTTTGACCTTTCCAGACCCTTGAAGAAGATGCTTTTGATGTTGTTTGAAGAATTCAGGTAAAACAAACCAACACATATATTACAAAAAGTAAATGATACATAGTTTGTTTTTCCTTACAATACATGCCCTCTGAGGGGTCAAAAATACAACATAACGAAAAGTACAGTGAAAAGAAAGCAACAACAAGCAAAAAGTCAAACACCCAGACCAAACTCATCCTCCTGAACTTCCTTGAGAAGTGCTTCAGTCACAGGATCAGCTGGACGCTCTGTAAGATTTCTGATGAGGAGATTCCTTGTAGCCATAGCTGTAGTTAGCTTCTTGTGTTGACTCTGGTCTTTTGACCTCTTCACACCAGCTTTAATCTTCAATTCTGAGATCTCCCTCTGGGCTGCTGCCAGGGCTTCCTGTTGCTCTCTTGCACTAGCTTCTATCTTCTCAATCTTATCCTGAGTCCTTTTGTCCTCCTGAGTGCGAGCCTCGGTGATCCTGACCCACCTAGCTTGACTCTCTTTTAGATACAAATCAGTCCTGGCCTTCTGGAACTGAGCTTCCTTGCAGGCATTCTTCAAGATCTGTTCTCTAGCCCTAGACTTCTTAATGTAATCCTCTGACTTCTCAATTCTAGCCAAATGCTCCACCTTCAGCTTTTCTAACCTCTCAATATCCAACCTACCATCACTCCTCTCCCAGAGGGTCTTCTGTAGAGCTTGAGTTAGTTTTTCATTTCTCTCTTTCAATTTCTCAAACTCCTCTAAGCTGACAGTTGCCGGAGGTGGTGCTGTTGAAGGTCCAGGCATATCTTCAATAGTGAAGGGCATTCCAGTAATTTGAGCTCTGGCATGAGACCACTCATAGTACTGGGCTGAGGCCACATTGTTGCATCTCCCAAGAATGGTTACCCCCTTAGTCTGCACATTGTCCCAGGCCCAAGACGCCTGCCTGACAACAGCCAGATTAGGCTTGATTTCACAATAGAGGGTCTCAGTCAGATCCTGTGCTCTAGGAGGATGGACTAATGCATAGCCCAGTTGTCTTTTGAATAGCAGAGGGTTGTAGTTGATGCAACCCTTCACTCCAATCAGAGGCACATTGGGAAATTGCCCACAACTTGTAATGATGTCTCTGCCTTTGGTGCTCTGAGTACACCACCTGATGTCATCTGAGGTTAGAGCAACAAGCCTCTTAGCCCAATTTCTTTGCTGGTGAGGGTTCAAGAATGCATCAGCCTTTGGCAAATGCTTGAGCAGCCAAGTATGGAACAAAGGAGCACAGCATCTTACTAATCTTCCCCTTTGCTTTTCATTCCTTTGATGAACAGAGTAATAAAGATCTCCCAGTAAAGTGGGTACTGGGTTCCTCAGGATGAAAAGATGGATCGCATTCTTACTAATGAACTTAGGCTCATCTGCAAAGAGTAAGATCCCATATATGCTAAGGGCCAGCAGAGCACAGACTGCCTTCCACTCCCCCAAGGAGGCCTTCAGACTAGCCTGAGAAGTCAAGAAATCCAGATGAAAACCAGAGATTCCAGCTTTTGATGTCAAATTCTGCCCAATCAGAACTGGTTCCAGATGTAATGCTTTTGCTATCTCCTCATTACTTGGGAAAGCCTTCTCAGGGTTGAAGGGGATTCCACCCCTGATAGGTACACCAACCAATGATGAATACTCCTCCAGCAAGGGTCCCAACTGAAAATTCTGGAAGGTGAAGCACCTCAGAGGGGGATCATAGAACTGCAGGCAAGTATGTATCAAGCTCCTCTGTGAAGGGTCCAAATCCAATACCACATCAAGGATTCCTCCATAATGTTCTCTGAAATAGGGTATATGGTCTGGAGTAATCAGGGTCTGAATCCTCCTGATGCTAGCTAGCTCAGGCTCAAAGAAGTGATAGGAGATGTTACTTTTCTTAGGTGCCATGTTGCTGAAGAATGGGTGCTGATGATGATGACTGAGAATAATACTGAAGATGGGCCACTGATAGGCTGAGACTGAGGGT
Organism: Lathyrus aphaca; assembly: GCA_963966055.1. NCBI lineage: Eukaryota > Viridiplantae > Streptophyta > Magnoliopsida > Fabales > Fabaceae > Lathyrus > Lathyrus aphaca. The sequence goes on from OZ014522.1 coordinate 184,972,303, forward strand.
GCAGGTGACTGAAGCAAGTGGCTGATAGCAAGTGCTGATGAAGACAGGTCTAAGCTGAAGAAGGGGTCAAAACCAAGCCAAAATGATAGGATGGATACCCTGAAAAACAAATAAACACATGTCAAAATGATGCAATGAGGATGTATGCAAATGATATGCAAGGGTTTGTGACTGAGCTGGATCTGATTAACTGCTCTGATATAGGTCCATATATGTTCAAGAAATCCAGATGGAGGTTCATAAGTCCAGTAACCAGGGTGGGGGACTCAAATAAAGAATCACATGTCCAGGGTTAAAAATCACAAGAACTGTCCCAACATGGAGTACTCTTAATCAAACAAAGTAACAAGGTATGCTGAGGTCAAGGGTACCTGCAAACCTGTAAACAGCCCAACCCCCTCTCAGGTGGTGTTCTAAAACAAGGATCCTCAGACTTGGATCAGTTATGAGAAGTGTAAACACTTCCAACCCGGAGGTACAGTGTTTACAATAACCATAAAAGATCCTCCTCTAATTCACCTCAGTTTCTGAAGGTCCATACTAAAGGTCATCCAGACTTAGCAGGCTTCCCAGATAGCCCTAGTACTGCAGGAAATCTGCAACACAGAGTTCTCAAGAAGAAACCCATATCTGAACCGTGTTTCATATTCCCGCACCAGACCGAGATGGAATGGGAAAGAATATGAACCACTCTAGCCTAGGTGTCACTCAGGTCCCAGGTATAGGACCTCAACTCTCAATAGAACACCCACCCACCAAAGCAACAAAACAGATCCAGCACAGACAGCATGACAGTATGATATATATGCACAAAGCTATAAAGAAAATAGTAAAAACAACTGTACATAAAGCAAGAATAAATACAAATACAAACACAAATAGCACATAGCACCCCAATAAACACAAATCAATCAAGCGCTAGGAGGAACCCACAAAAAGAACCAGAAGCCCTGGTTACAGTATAAGGATCCCCAGCAGAGTCGCCAAGCTGTCGCTCCCGATAAATGGGAATGGCCCAAATAAAGGTACAGACGCGAACGGTCGGCGAAATGAGGATGTGAGAACACACAGGAGTGAACTCACAGGGAATGAATAGAGTCGCCAGCTAGGCATTTTTAGCCCGGAGGAAAGGTAATGCTGCATAGACCTAGAAAGATATGGATAAGACGGTTGCGAACCAGAGAGACTGAGAAAGGGGGTTGGTTACGACCTGGGAAGGTATTAGCACCCAGATTGTCCGTCGTACTCGACGGGATCCACGCTTAAAAGATTTGTGTTTTAAAGGGGTAGTGTCAGTGCAATCTGTGTATAAAGAGCTGGAAAAGATGTACAGGTGTCTGTGTAAAAGAAAGTGAAGTGTGATATATACAGTGTCAGTGTAAGAACAAGAATGAAATGCTCAAAATTATGAGGCTAAGAAAATAAAGCAGGAAGGAGGGGGAATATACAGAGACTTTTGTTCGATAACTGTGAAGTTATGGCTACGTATCCTCTCGTGCAATGAGGAAGTCAGAACACCGTAGTTCGACCCAAAGAGACTGAAGAATAAATTGACTTGTGAACTGCCTACTTGTCTATGCTCAAGTGTATGACCTGTCTGGCTCAGGTGCAAACTGTCTTGCATTAGACGGAAGAAGCAAGTTCTCGTTTGTGAGTGAATGAGATGAGAAAAGAATCCCGAAGGAGACGATTATTGTTTGTTTTTGTGTTTTCAATCTTTTATTTCTTTTGGAGTTTGTCATAGGATAATGAGCTTAAGCCTAAACCAAAGGGTTAGTAAACTCATCACATCTTCCCTCTGATTAGGGGTAATGAGAATACCTTAAGTGTGAAGTCAGCATCTCACACTTAATCACCCTGGTGCAGGATTAAGATCATTAACCTACTTGTGATTATTTAGATGTTTTTGGGTTTTTGCTTAGTGTTAAGTAATGAGATTAAGTCATAATCAGGGATTAAACAGACTCATTACACCATCCTAATAGAAGGATAATAGATGAGAATGTTTAAGCTGAGGAAAGCTCCTCAACTTAATCCATGATTAGGGATTAAACTCATGACAAAACAAGCCTTTGATTAGGTGGATTTTATTGAATGATATGATGATGAAGTGAATTTTATGGTTTGTAAGACAACTTGAGGGGGACTTGTCCATTAACACTAGGGTTAGTCCTTCTTAACCAATTAAGGAAGAATTAGAACCCTAATGCAAGGCCCAAGTTACAAATGTGATGTCTTGATGATTATTAAGTGGATTGATTAAAGGATTTAAACACATTAAGGGTTTAACACTTAGGATTAAAGTTATACACTCCATCCTAATAGAAGGATGCAGGCATAAGCTTAATCACAAAGCCTTAAAGCCTTTAGGGTTTAGTCCCTGATTATGAGATGAGAAGAGAAGACTCAAAGAGACACAAAGGTAAAAACTAAGTGGGGAGACTAATCAAAAACCCTAATCATTGTCATGCTTTGTTGTTCCTAAGGTTTGTGAGGTTACAAGAGAAAACTTCAATGGAACCACCAGGAAACAGATGAGAGATCAGGAGAAGCAAAGTAACTTGCTTCATTTAAGAAGTCAAGTCACTTGAGGAAAGAAAGTGAGAAGAAGAAGAATGAGCAAGCTCAAACTCAAACATAAAGTAAAATGCAGCAAGGATGCATGAAAGAGATGAAAAGAAGTTGTGAGAAGTGAAGGCAAATTCACTTCTCAAAGTAACTTACCACCTGAAAAGTTAGTGAGAAAGATGCAATGCAATGAAAAATGGAATGAAATGACATGATGCAAATCAAAACCAGAAGCATATACATGAAGTGAATGATGCTATGAGATGCTACAAACATGGAACAACACATGGGGATGATCATACAAGCTCAAAAATGCAAATGGAACAAGTTAAGAATGCATGAACATACATGAAAAGTTATGAGATGCAAATGACATACAACATGGCATATACATGATGCAATGATCAATCATGCTTTCAATATGTCTTAAGATATGCAATGAATCAAAAGAATGCATAAAATGCTATGGCAAGTCAAGGTATGAATGCAAATGCAAGATGGATGCATATGGAAGCCCAAATTAGGGTTTATGATCAAAGCATCAAACACAAACCAAAATCAGAAGCAAACATCAATATAAAAATTTGAAATTGCACTCAAAGGACCCATAATCCTATACTAACTCACTGCCCAAAGGAGAAGTTCCAACTCTTAACCTAATTCAAGTTATGATTTTCCTAAATTTTCTAGGGTTTTAGGGTTCCTTAACAAGAAAAATGCCAAACAAATGGAAAATGAAAGATCAAATCATGACCATTTAATCCTACAAACTACATGATATGCTAAACATAATGCAAAAAGAATCAAAGTCCAACTCTTTAGGGTTAGGCAGAAATGATTTTTGGAAGCTTGGATCAAAATAATGCATTAAAATGATTTTAATTCCATGAAAAATTCTCAAAATGCATCAAGATCAAAAAAGAAATTTGGTTTGAGGGTTGGACAATGTTTCTAAATGTTTTTAAATGTTTCATGAATTTTTTGGTGATTTTTAAATACCTAAAAGTATTTTTAATTAATTAATTCTCATTAATTAATTAAAAATAAACTTTTAAATATTTAAAAATACTTTTATAATGCTAAAAATAAAAATAAAAATATTTTTGTATTCTGAAATTAAATAATAACTTGTATAAAAAATTTCAGAATTTTTAAATTAGTTTTACTATTTTTAATAAAATATAGAAAACAAATGAATTAATATGAAAATAAAAAGGAAATTAAAGCTGAAAAAGAAAAGTAATCAGATCCAAGGGCCCTCATTTAAACTTGCTGCACGCGCGTTTGACTTGGCGCCAGATCCCACGGCTGGAATTCAAACTTGGCTAATTAAGTGATTAAGCCCTAATCTTGCCCTAATGACTTTCAGATGACCGGAACAGTGGTTCCGGTCATCTTCTCCGGCGAGCTCAAATGCTAAATCATTCTACACGCTATGAAAATGAAAACCAACTATCCAGGAATCTTCCCCACCCTCAAACGAATCAAACCCCTCACTTAAACATCATTTATCACTCATAATCAGAGAGAATCGAAGCAAACAAATCCTAGGGCAAAAAGTTTCAGAAACAGATTAAACTCTCATCTCTCCACCATTTTCAAAACCAAAGACATCAGAGTGATCAGTGAACTACAAAGAACAACTTAGGAACTTTAAAAATCATTTCTGGAAAAAAAGTTCTTGAGCTACCTGAGTTTTGAAGCTTTCAACTTTGCAGCTTTCTGACCTCCCCTCTTTATGCAATCCACTCCTTTTGGTCCCTTGATGATGTCTGAATGCTTAGAAGGAGTTTGTGCTGGCTGGTTTGGGAGATTGAACAAGTTCTGTTCAAGCTCAGGTGAGAATCGTGTTTGGCTTATGTGAGGTTTCAAGGATGAATGAAGGCAGGGAAATGATCAGAAGGATGTGGTGATGAGTTCTATGAAGTTTGTTTGTGAGTTTGTAGCTTGTTTTCTGAGTTTCGAAAGCTTTTGCTTTTGAGAGTGAAAATGAGAAAGTTATGTTCTTGCTGGTTTCAGGCTTGTGTGTTATGTTGTTTGGCTTGCCATTTGTTTGTATAAACTAATCCTATTGGTCAGATGACATGACATGTCCTTTTGTGATAGGTATGGCTACTTTTGCAAATTTGTCAACTTTGTGTAAGAGAAGCATGGGTCATGTTCTAGCCAAGTACAAGGGGTGTGGGCTGCGCAGCATGGTGTGAGGGAAAGGCTAGGATGGTTCAGCAATGTAGCTAGCAAGTGGATGAAAGGTTATGATGGCTTTTGCAACTTGCTTGCTTTTGATCTTCATGAAAATATCTTGCTCCCAAAGGCCAAACATTATGAGAAACTCTTGGCCCAATCTGATTTTTAGGTCATGTGTGATCATGTGATGAAGTTTTGAAGTCATTTTGAAGTCAATGGAGTGCTTGGTACATGAATTTGCAAGTTTTCCATTTGGTGCATAACTTGAAATTTAGTGATTTTTGCCAACTTTGATGCACCATAACTTTTGATCCAAAATGAATTAGGTCATGTTCTTGTACTTTTTGAAAAGGGAAAGATCTATTCTACAACTTTCATGACCAAAGTTTTTCCATTTGAAGCATTTTTGGATCAAAAAGTAAGGATTGAAAAGTTGCCTAAAATGACAAATTCCTTAAAAGTCAAACTTGCCTCAAAAAGTCAACTTTGCAAAAACTTGTAATCCTTGAATTTTGTGAACTTCCAACTTCTTCCATGATCAAATAAAGATCATATACACTCAAAATGATGAAGATCACCCCTTGGTTGGGTCATTGGGGGCCTCAGATGCCCTGATTTTGCACTGACTTGTCTGAAAAGTCAACTCTTGATCAGATGACTTCCCCATGGAATATTTTCATGAAAATTGATATGCATACTCCCTATACCATATAGAGACCAATAGAAACAAGAATGACCAAAAAAATTGAAGTTATGGCCTCTGAAACCAAAACCCTAATTTTAGGTCATCTGTGCAGTCTAGCCTGGCTCTGCTTCCATACCAATCCCAGTTCTTGTGATTCTTTGGCATTTTTGACTTTGAGAGGATGTAATATGATACTTGAACACACATGGACCCTTTTGAAGTGGTTGATGGCCTTTGGAGTGGCTCAAGAAGCTCTTGGATTGCTCAGATCACAAACCCTAGATGCAGATGACTTTGAACCAATGCAATGTATTAAAAATGTGATATGAGATGCTATGATTGGATTTATGCATATGAGAATGATCACAAGCCATGGTGTGAATGGGTGAGGGCAAATTTGGGGTGTTTACAGCGACCACCATCTTTTACACAATTTTCTTGATATTCTTGTTAGCTGCCTCAACAGCGCCATTCATCTTTGGCCTGTAAGGAGAAGAGTTGTGATGTTGGATCTTGAAGTCCCGGCACAGTTCTGCCATCATTTTGTTGTTTAAGTTGGAACCATTATCAGTAATGATTCGCTCAGGCACTCCATACCGACAGATAATGTCTTTCTTCAGGAATCGGGCTACCACTTGCCTGGTGACGTTTGCATATGAAGTTGCTTCAACCCATTTGGTAAAAAAGTCAATGGCTACCAGGATGAATCTGTGGCCATTTGAAGCAGTTGGTTCAATCTTGCCAATCATATCAATGCCCCACATGGCAAAGGGCCAAGGTGAAGACATCACATTCAAAGGATTCAGAGGCACATGCACTTTATCTACATAAATCTGACATTTATGGCATTTCCTGGCATAAGCACAACAGTCTGCATCCATTGTGAACCAGTAATAGCCTGATCATTACAACTTTTTAGCCATTGCGTGCCCTCCAGCATGGGTACCAAAAGATCCTTCGTGCACCTCGTGCATCAACAAATCTGCTTCTGCCCTATCAACACATCTGAGAAGTACCATATCAAAGTTTCTCTTGTACAAGGAACCATCAGCATTCAGGAAGAAACTACCAGCTAGCTTTCTTAACGCCTTCTTATCATTGGAAGATTCCCCAGGTGGGTATGTTTGATCCTCTAAGAAGCATTTGATGTCATAGAACCAAGGCTTATCATCTTTAGCAGCGTCAATTGAGAATACGTATGCTGGTCTTTCAAGTCTGGATACCGAAATCCGAGGCACAAAGTTGGCAGCTTGAACTTTGATCATGGATGAAATGGTATCCAGAGCATCTGCAAATTGATTTTCATCTCGAGGGATATACTCAAGCTTGACTGTTGTGAAGAATGTGAGTAACCTCCTTGTATAATCCCGGTAAGGTATCAGATGCTCCTGGTGAGTGTACCATTTGCCGTTGGTTTGATTGATTACCAGAGCTGAATCTCCGAATACAGTCAAAGTCTTGATCCTGAGGTCGATGGCTTCCTCAAGACCCATAATACAAGCTTCGTATTCAGCTTCGTTGTTAGTGCAGTTAAAAGTGAGTTTTGCCGAGAAAGGCATGTGAACTCCCTTAGGCGTAATGAGAACTGCACCAACACCACGACCATTCATATTAACAGCCCCATCAAACATCATAATCCATTCTTTTTCTGGGTCAGGCCCTTCAGTGTGAATAGGCTCTTCATGATCTTTTGCTTTTATGAACATGATGTCTTCATCAGGGAAGTCAAACCTCTTAGGCTGGTAATCATCAAGGGGTTGCTCAGCAAGGTAATCAGACAATACACTACCTTTGATGGCTTTATGAGATGTGTACTGAATGTCATATTCTGTGAGAATCATTTGCCATCTTGCAACCCGTCCGGTAAGTGTTGGCTTCTCGAATATGTACTTGACTGGGTCCATCTTGGAGATTAATAAGGTAGTGTGGGTCAACATATACTGCCTTAGTCGGCGAGCAGCCCACGCTAAAGCACATCAAGTTTTCTCGAGCAGTGAATAACGTTGTTCACAGTCGGTAAACGTTTTGCTTAGGTAGTATATTGCATACTCTTTTCGACCAGACTCGTCATGTTGGCCCAGCACACACCCCATTGACTCTTCTAATACAGTCAAGTACATTATTAGAGGTCTTCCTTCAACTGGTGGCATAAGGATTGGAGGCTCTTGTAGGTATTCCTTGATTTTGTCAAAAGCCCTTTCGCAGTCTTCATTCCACCTGACCGTTTGTTCTTTTCTTAACAACCTGAACAGAGGCTCGCAGGTTGCTGTAAGGTGAGATATGAACCTTGAAATGTAGTTCAATCTACCCAAAAACCCCCGAACCTCTTTTTCAGTCTTCGGTGCAGGCATCTCTTGGATGGCTTTGACTTTGTCAGGGTCAACTTCAATCCCTTTCTCGCTTACAATAAATCCCAGCAGCTTACCGGATCGCACCCCGAATGTGCATTTGTTGGGGTTCAGCTTCAATTGGTACTTCCTCAGATGCTTGAATTGTTTCAAAAGATTAACCAGGTGGTCTTCTTCTGTGAGGGACTTGGCAATAATGTCATCCACATAACATTCGATTTCTTTATGGATCATGTCATGGAATAATGTTACCATAGCCCGTTGATAAGTGGCGCCAACATTCTTCAGTCCGAATGGCATTACCTTATAACAGAATGTGCCCCAGGGTGTGATGAAAGTTGTCTTCTCCATGTCTTCAAGTGACATCTTGATCTGGTTATATCCTGAAAATCCATCCATGAAGGAGAACACCGAGAAGTGAGTCGTATTGTCGACCAATACATCAATGTGAGGTAATGGGAAGTCATCTTTCGGGCTGGCTCTGTTCAGATCCCGGTAATCCACACACATCCTCACTTTTTCATCCTTCTTAGGCACATGTACAATGTTAGCAACCCACGGCGGGTAACTAGTCACAGCAAGGAAACCGGTGTCCCACCCTGGCATATCTTGATAAGACCAAGCAAAAACATCCACATACTCCCGAAGCATATCAATAAGTTGCTCTTTCATTGAATCCTGCAGGCGGGCCCCGATCTTCACTTCTTTCAAGTCTTCTTCCGTACCAAGATTAACCGTCTCAACTTCCTCCTGATGAGGAGTGATGACCTTCTCCTCTTGTCTCAACAACCTGGCTAGTTCTTCAGGTAGCTCATAATCTTCTTTAACCCCTTCATCAGCTTGATTAATTGGATTGTCAAAGTCATATGAATTCATAGTGGTGTTGTTGTCGGTGCAGTCTGGAGGGCACTCTCTGCAAGGGTTTAGACTTGTTCATTTTAGTGATCAGTTTTATCTTGCTTAGAAAAAGTGAAAAATGAAGTTATTATTTTGAAAAACATTGCCATTTTATTTTTGTACAAAAAATGAAAAATGAAAAACAGTGAGCGGAAAAGAAAAGACTCATTTGCAAAAGATGTCCTGATATTCATTAATTGATCGTTTGCACAAAATACAAGATGGACCGATTACAAAATGAGCCCTGACATCTTGGGCAAGACGCAGGACTTGATGCATGCTTAAAGACAGGAAATAATAATTACTCTGCAGGAGTAACTCTTATAATTTCCTGGGAAGACCAGTTTGAGACTTGGTTCCCCGGGATCCTTGGACGTATCCAGTTTTCCAGGTTGCATCCGTCTTCTGACTCATCTTCCAAACTGTTCACAGCATCCGGGTTGAGCATCCCCCCGCTGACAAACTTGGGCTCCGTTGCAGCCTCTGGTTGATCTTGTCGAGTTGGTCTGTAACCTAACCCGAATCGGTCTTCTTTCGTTTCAACTGGCAGCAGCTTGCCCCAGCCTTGAGTGGTACCTTCCTCAACAACCTTCCGGGCTTGTTGATATGATGTGATGGAAGTCCCAGACACAGCAGATGCTTCATTGATGTTCAGGGCCTCAAACCCCTGACTCATGGTCTCATGGATCTCCCCATCCATTTCTATGTACTTGTATGTAGCCAGCTGGCTAACAAAAATGTCCTCCTCCACACAGATGGTGATGATTTGGCCTTCCCACTCGAATTTTAACTTCTGGTGAAGGGTAGACGTAACAGCGCTAGCGGCGTGGATCCAGGGTCTACCCAGCAGACAATTGTAGGTCGGCTGTATGTCCATCACAAAGAAGGTAGTTTTGAAAGTCTGCGGGCCAATCAACACAGGCAGATCAATCTCCCCAAGCACTGATCTTTTAGAGCCATCAAATGCTCTCACCACCAAATTACTCGGACGCAATGCCAAGCCATCATACTCCAGCTTCACTAAGGCCTTATTTGGTAGAACATTGAGTGATGACACAGTGTCCACCAGTACATGAGACAGAACAGCACCCTTGCATTCCAAGGATATATGCAAAGCCTTGTTATGGTTGCGTCCCTCCGTTGTTAAGTGAGCATTGGTAAAGCCCAGTCCATGACTGGTGTTGACATTTGCAACCACAGTTTCTAGCCGATTAACAGTAATCTCCTCCGGCACGTATGCTGCGTGCAGGACTTTCAACAATGCGTTCATGTGGGCTTCGGAACACATCAACAGTGATAATATGGAGATTTTGGAGGGTGTTTGGTGAAGCTGGTCCACCACCTTGTAATCACTCCTTTTTATGATTCTCATGAACTCGTTTACATCTTGTTCAAAAGATGTCTTCTGAGTTTCTTTGGCAGATGGCTCTTCAGATACCACATTCTTTCCTTTTGCCTTAGCAGTAGCTTCTGCTTCAGCATTAGGTCTTTGTGTTTGTGAGGCAAAAAGGCGTCCGCTCCTGGTGAAGCCTCCGCCTCCCCCAACATTATCAATTTGTAGTGAAGAGGTTGATGAATCCAAGGTGATTTTTTCCCCATTGCAGTAAAGATCAGAGCCATAATGCCAAGGTATGGCATTACTGCTTTCATAAGGAACAGGCCCATGTACCGTAATGGTAACTGGACTGATTGCTGCAGAAGAAGGAACTGTAATGGTGTGCGGATCATAGTAAATGGTGACCGGAGATCTGGCGGGAGGTGCCACAGTTTGTTGTTGGAAATTGCTGTTGGGAGGAACATCTGATGGGTCATAGTAGATTGTAACTGTTGAGACATCTTCATTAATTTTTGCTGGCGTTGTAGAAGATTCTGTTAATAAAATGGATGTTGATGTTGTAGAAGAAACAATTATTGAATTTTGACTTGTTGACTTGTTGAAATGATGGACGGAGTAATTGCTGGTGATATTGATGAATCGGTAGGGATGATTGTTGATGTTGTTGTAGGACAATTTGTTGCTGAAGGAATAATTGTTGATGTTGTAGGAGATTCCATTATTGTGGAGACAAGAGTTGCTGCAGGAGCTGTTGAAGTAATTTGTAAGATTCCATCTTTGATAAGGCCATCTATGCCAACCCTTAGCTTCTCACAACCATTACTAGTTGTCTTGCACAATTCACAGTAGGCCCCACAGCCTGGGAACACTTGGCATTTTAATAGTTGAAATTTGACTTCAGCCAGTGGTGTTTGAATCTGTGTAACATTATCAATCAATGTAGATGGTTGGTCCTCTTCAATGGCATTAATCCTAGGCCCATCATGATTAGGCATAGGATTTTTGTTGACGTTCAGAGGAGGTGTGAAGTTGAGAGCTTTAGAGTCAACCAAATCCTGAACCTTCATCTGTAAGGCTCTGCATTTCTCATTATTGTGACCAGGTGCGTTGGAGTGAAAGGCACACCTGGCGTTGACGTCATAATTCTTTGGGAGGTTGAGAGGATCTGGTGGTGCCAATGTCCTTAACTCAACCAGGTTGAGCTTCAGGAGTTGTGGTAATAAGGCAGCATAAGGCATAGGGATAGGGTCAATCACCCTATTTGCCTGAGATGGCCTCTGCTGGAAGGGACGCTGCTATTGGTTGCTATTGTTGTTGTTGTAGGTTCGCCGTTGCGGGAAATGAGATGGTTGTTGATAGTGATGTTGTTGTTGTTGAGGATATAAAGGTTGTTGTGGAACTGGAGCTGGGATGGTAACAGCTGCTACTGACCTGTGAGAATATTGGGGCCTGCCCCTGCTTGCATGGATGGCATTAGTTTCACCCGCCCTTCGGGGTCCTGCAAAAGGTTTTTTGGGGTTGCTGGAGGAACTTGCACCACTGTCGGAGATTTTGCCCATCTTCAAAAGACTTTCAATTCTCTCACCAGCTATGACCACATCAGCAAAACTGGTAGAGGAGAAGGCAGCAAGTCTATCAATAAAAGTCCCTTGCAATGTGTTCATGAACATGTCAGCCATTTCTCTTTCTGACATGGGTGGTTGGACAGCAGCAACAAACTGTCTCCATCTCTGAGCATAATCCCGAAAGCTCTCCCTTGAAGACTGAGACATGCCCATTAGAAGAGTTCTATTGGGAGCCATGTCCAGGTTGTACTGATATTGCCGGATGAAAGCCTCGGCCAGGTCCTTCCAACATCTTATGGTAGCTCTAGTCAAATGTGAATACCATTCTCTCGAAGCTCCAGTCAGACTGTCCTCAAAGTAGAACATCCATAATTTTTCATCCATGGTATAAGCCTTGAGCCTTCCCAAGAAAGATTGCAGATGAGTACGCGGACAGGAAGTGCTATTATACTTCTCAAAGCATGGGGGTTTGAATTTGTGGGGAATTCTCACCCCATCTACTAGTCCCATATCCATCACGTCGAAACCCAAAGAATTCTGAGATTCCAAAGATCTTAACTTTTCGGCTATCTCATCCAATCTTCTATCATATACCTCATCTCCAGCCCCTATAACAGTAAATTGTTCCTCTTGGGGATCCTCTTTCAGGATTCTACCTCCAGCAGTATTACCTTGCACATTCCTTGGGATGTTAACCTCTGGATTCAGATGGGGTCCATATTCTGGTGGGTCAATACGAGGCTGCCCTCGTTCATTGTTGCTGGTTCCCCTTGTTCCAAGATGAGGTTCTTCAGGTGTCTGTCTTTCCACCAGTTCTCTCAGTCTTGGCTCTGGGCTAAGCCAGTCATGACAGCCATGAATTGAGATATCTGGTTTCTCATTTCTACTCTCTCATTTGTCATCTGATTTTTGACCTCATTTAGGTCCCGCTGTACTTGCTCCATTTGAATGCCGGGAAGGTTGTTACGAGTCGGGTACCGGTGCGTGCGGTTAACAGGGAACACTCGGCGACGAGCAATGTTTCCTGAGATCACAACAAAGTTAGAAACAAAAATAACAAAAACCTACAAAACAAAGAAAAAGTTAGTATGCAATGCAGTATGCTTATTTGTTTTCCAAGGTATCTGGTTTGGTTCTTGGTTTTGACCTTTCCAGACCTCGAGGAAGATGCTTGATGTTGTTGAGAGAAAGCCCAAATGAAAACAAACCAAGATATATTACAAATGATGGAACATACATAGTCTATTTTAATATACATGCCCATGGAGGGTCAAAAATACAACAAAAGGAAAAGTACATCAAAAGGAAAGAACAACAAGCAAAGAATCAGACATCCAGTCCAAACTTATCTTTCCTGACCTCCTTCAGGAGTGCCTCAGTTACTGGACCAACTGGGTGCTCTGTAATGGTCCTAATGAGGAGGTTCCTAGTAGCAATGGCAGTAGTCAGCTTCTTATGCATGTCTTGGTCGTTTGATCTCTTCAACCCTGCTCTAAGCTTCAATTCTGATATCTCCTTATGAGCTGCCAACAAAGCTTTCTGCTGTTTCATCTCATTGGCCTCCAACTGCTCAATCTTGGCCTGAGTCTTCTGGTCTTCTTGTACACGGGCTTCGGTGATCCTGACCCACCTAGCCTGGCTCTCTTGTAGATAGTGCTCAGCCCTAGCTTTCTGAATCTTGGCCTCCTTGCAGGCATTCTTCAATATCTGTTCCCCAGCCCTTGTTTTCCTTATGTAGTCTTCTGTCTTTTCAATTTTGGCAAGGTGCTCAACCCTAAGCTTTTCCAATCTCTCAATGTCCAGGCGACCATCACTTCTTTCCCAAAGATTCTTCTTCAAGGCTTGAGATAGCTGCTCATTCCTTTCCTTCAACTTTTCAAATTCCTCCAGGCTAACTGTTGCTGCAGGCTGTACTGTAGATGGTCCAGGTATGTCTTCCAAGGTCAAAGGAATTCTAGTAATTTGAGCTCTGGTACGGGACCAGTCTAAGTACTGAGCTGAAGCAACATTGTTACATCTTCCAAGAATAGCTACCCTTTTTGTCTGGATGTTGTCCCAAGCCCAGGATGCTTGTCTGACAACAGCTGAATTAGGTTGCACTTCACAATATAGGGTCTCAGCTAAATCCTGTCCTCTGGGAGGGTGAACTAAGGCATATCCCAATTGTCTCTTAAACAGTAAAGGATTGTAATTGATGCAACCCTTTACTCCTATCAGAGGAACATTTGGGTATTGTCCACAGCTGGTGATGATGTCCTTGCCTTTGGTGCTCTGGGTGCACCATCTGATATCATCTGAAGTCAAGGCAATGAACCTCTTGGCCCAATTCTTCTACTGATGTGGGTTTAAGAAGGCATCTGATTTAGGAAGGTGTCTAAGCAGCCAGGAGTAAAACAAAGGAGCACAACATCTTACCAACTTCCCCTTTGTTTCTCATTCCTCTAATGGATGGAGTAATAAAAGTCTCCTAGCAGTGTAGGTACTGGGTTCTTCAGAAGTAACAAATGGATAGCATTCTTGCTGACAAATTTAGGCTCATCTGCAAACAGTATAGCCCCATATATGCTGAGGGCTAACATACTGCCCTCCACTCTCCCAATGAAGCCTTCAGGATGGCCTGAGAAATCAAGAAATCCAAATGTAGACCAGGGATTCCAGCTTTTGTTGTCATACTTTGCTCAATCAGGGCAGGCTCCAAGCACAATGCCCTTGCTATCTCTTCATTCCTAGGAGCAGTCATCTCTGGGTTGAAAGGGATCCCACCCCTGATAGGTACTCCAATTAATAAAGAGAACTCTTCCAGCAGAGGCCCTAACTGAAAGTCTGGAAAGGTGAAACATCTCAATGGAGGGTCATAAAACTGCAAGCATGTGTGGATCATGCTCCTCTGAGAAGGATCAAGGTCCATAACCATATCCAAGATACCTCCATAGTGCTCTTTAAATAGTGGGATGTGGTCAGGTGTGATAAGTGACTGGACCTGCCTGATACCAGTCAATACAGGCTCAAAAAAGTGGTAGGATATGTTGCTCTTCCTGGGAATACGTGGAAATGGATGGAGAAATCTTTGAGACTCCTTGCCAAGCGTTTGAGCCCATCAAATCTGAGAATGCATCATCATCAGATGTTGTGTCAGAAAACTCGAAGAGAGGAGCTTCCATAACCTCCTATAAGCAAGCCTTAGAGGTGGTAGAATCAGGTGCAAAGGAAGGCTGAGGCAGGATGATCGAGGTCCCAAAAAAGAAAGACATGTTCGGAATTGGCTACCAGCCTTGTCAGTCAACATCAGAACAAAGTGGTAGAGGTTAGAAAGGCCCGATTATCTTCAACAGCGCAGGATGGTTTTACCCCAGCAATGTCTGTGTCGTGCATGAAGAAACAGTCGATAGTGACTACGAATTAGAGAAATGGATAAGGCCTCATGTTCCAGGGACGCATCTTAACAACTGGTCGGCCGAAACAGTCATCTCCGTCACTCATCCTGAAGAGTAATGGTATTATGTTTTTACTCTCCTGTATATAATCTCCATGCCCTGCCCGGGGCATAGCGGCTCATTGTAAGGGCTCATTATTCATATTACAATATCATAATCATCAATAAAGTGGAAGTTTTTGCATTCAATCATGTTGTTCCCTGTCTTTCATTTTTGTTTTAAAAAATAAATGGCAATGTTTTCTGTGTCTCGCACCGTTTCTAAAATCTAGCATGAATCAACATTCATGCAGATGCTCTTCATCGGGTCTCATCAGTGACGACCTTGCTATGGCTCAGTATGACTTCGAAAATCCAATTTACTTGGCCGATGAGGAAGGTGAAGAAGATTGTGAACTGGCCGAAGAGCTAGCCAGATTGCTTAAGCAAGAAGAGAAGATGATTCAACTGCATGAGGAAACCATTGAGGTGGTAAACCTAGGTACCGAGGAAGCCCAAAAGAAGGTCAAGATCGGGGCCGCATTATAAGAGACTGTCAATAGGCGCTTGATCTCCATCCTCCAAGAGTACGTCAATGTCTTTTCCTGGTCCTACCAAGACATGCCTGGGTTGGATACCAACATTGTACTGCACAAGCTGCCTCTCAGGGAAGACTGCCCACTGATCAAGCATAAATTGAGACGGACGCATCCTGACATGGCCATCAAAACTAAAGAAGAGGTTCAAAAGCATTTTGATACCGGATTCTTGGCCGTGACCAGTTATCCACCATGGGTTGCAAATATTGTGCCGGTCCCCAAAAAGGGCGGTAAAGTCAGAATGTGTGTAGACTACAGGGATTTGAATAGGGCAAGCCCCAAAGATGACTTCCCATTGCCGCACATTGATGTGCTAGTAGACAACACTGCCTAGTTTTCCGTATTCTCCTTCATGGATGGCTTCTTAGGCTACAACTAGATCAAAATGTCACCAGAGGATATGGAGAAGACTACATTCATTACCCCATGTGGCACCTTCTGTTACAAGGTCATGCCGTTTGGTTTGAAAAATGATGGAGCTACATACCAACGTGCAATGGTGACGTTATTCCATGACATGATTCATCACGAGATTGAGGTCTACGTTGATGACATGATATCAAAGTCACAAACAGAAGAAGAACACCTAGTCAACTTAGCCAATCTTTTTGACAGGCTTCGGAAATTCAGACTGAGGTTGAATCCGAACAAGTGCATATTCGGGGTGCGTTTCGGTAAGCTGCTGGGCTTTATCGTCAGTGAAAGGGGAATCGAGGTTGGCCCTGCAAAGGTAAAGGCAATACAGGAGATGCCTGAGCCGAAAACTGAGAAAGAGGTATGTGGCTTCTTAGGGAGGTTGAACTATATTTCAAGGTTCATCTTACACCTAACAGCCACATGTGAGCCTATTTTCAAGCTTCTGAGGAAGAATCAGGCCATCAAATGGAATGATGACTGCCAACAAGCCTTCGATAAAATCAAGGAGTACTTGCAAGAACCTCTGATTCTCATGCCTCCAGTGCCAGGGAGACCTCTAATCATGTACCTCATTGTTCTCAAAGGATCAATGGGCTATGTGCAGGGTTAGCAGGACGAGTCTGGTCGAAAAGAGCATGTAATTTATTACCTTAGAAAAAGTTTTACCAACTGTGAGACCCGTTACTCACTGCTCGAGAAAACTTGCTGCACTTTGGCATGGGCTGCTCGTCGATTAAGACAGTACATGCTGACTCACACTACGTTATTGATTTCCAAGATGGATCATGTAAAGTACATCTTCGAAAAGCCAGCCCTAACCGGAAGGGTAGCCCGATGGTAAATGATTCTGACGGAATATGATATCCAATACATTTTGCAAAAAGCAATCAAAGGGGGTGTATTGTTGGATTATCTAGCCCAACAGCCAATTGATGATTACCAGCCGATGAAGTTTGAGTTTCCGGATGAGGACATCATGTTCCTCAAGTCGAAAGACTATGAAGAACCGCTCCCGGAGGAGGGGCCAGACCCCGAATACAAATGGAGATTGATGTTTGAAGGAGTTGTGAACATGAACGGTAGCGGAGTTGCTGTCGTTATTATCTCTCCGGATGGGATCCATATGCCCATCACTGCCCGACTGACATTTGAATGCACTAACAATGAAGCTGAGTATGAAGCCTGTATAATGGAGGTCGAGGAAGCCATCAACTTGAGAATCAAGAACCTCGAGATCTTCAGAGATTCCGCTCTGGTTATAAACCAAGTCAACAACAAATGGCTGGTCCGTCAACCTCATTTGACTCCATACAGGGACTATACCAGGAGGTTGCTAACTTTCTTCACCAAAGTCAAGTTGCACTATATACCTCGAGATGAGAATCAGTTTACTGATGCTCTGGCAACCTTATCCTCCATGATCAAGGTTCATCAAGAGAATTATTTGCCTCGAATCGATGCCTCTCGACTCGAAAGACCGGAATATGTCTTCGCAATTGACAACATTGATGATAGCAAACCTTGGTATCATAATATCAAGCAATTCCTGAAATCTCAGGGATACCTGACAGGGGCATCGAGCAAAGACAAGAAGACCCTCAAGAGGATGGCAGATGGGTTCTTCTTAAATTAAGATGATGTGCTCTACAAAAAGAACTTCGACATGGTCCTGCTCAGATGAGTTGATACATAAGAAGCAGATATGTTGATGCAAGAAGTTCATGAAGGCTCCTTTGGTACCGATGCTGAAGGGCATGCAATGGCACAGAAAATTCTTAGATCGGGGTATTATTGGATCACCATGGAATCCGATTGCTGTAAATATTCCCGCAAGTGCCACAAGTGCCAAATCTATGCTGACAAGGTCCATGAACCTCCAAATCCACTGAATATCATGTCTTCACCTTGGACCTTCGCCATATGGGGCATTGACATGATTGGCAAGATTGATCCAACAGCTTCCAACGGTCACCGCTTCATCCTGGTTGCTATAGACTACTTCACAAAGTGGGTTGAAGCGGCGTCATATGCCAATGTCACAAAACAAGTGGTAGCCCGATTCATCAAAAGGGATATCATCTCCCGGTACCCCGAGAGAATCATTACTAACAATGGTTCCAACCTCAACAACAAGATGATGGCAGACTCGTGCCGAGATTTCAAGATCGAACACCATAACTCATCGCCATATCGCCCGAAGATGAATAGCGCCGTTGAGGCGGCCAACAAGAACATAAAGAAGATTGTTCAGAAGATGGTGGTGACATACAAATTTTGGCATGTGATGCTACCATTTTCATTGCATGGGTACCGGACGTCGGTGCGTACTTCGACTGGGGAAACCCCATTCTCACTTATATATTGTATTGAGGCAGTCCTACCAATTGAAGTTGAGATCCCCTCGCTGAGAATAATGATGGACGTCAAGCTTGATGAAGCTGAATGGCTTCAAGCCAGGTACAACTAGTTGAGCCTCATTGAAGAGAAACGCCTTGCAGCTGTATGGCATGGACAGTTGTATCAGCGGCGAATGAAGCAGGCTTTCGACAAGTAAGTACGATCTCAACGGTACATACCAGGTCACCTGGTGCTGAAAAGGATTCTTCCTCCTAACAATGATCATAGGGGCAAGTGGACCCCCAACTATGAAGGACCATTTGTGGTTAAAAAGGTCTTCTCGGGCGGAGCCTTGATGTTAACGACCATGGATGGCGAATACTTCCAATCCTCTGTCAACGCAGACGCGGTGAGAAAATACTTCGTGTAAAAGACCCGCTGGACAAAAACAGAATAAGAGTCCAGGAAAAAATGGGCATCCCGCCGAGCCAAAAAACAGAATAAAAGGCTCGGGCAAAAATTAGGGAAATATCCGAAAAATGTACAACCGCTGAGTTGAAAAGCCACATTGGACAACTCAGGCAAGAAAGGGTATCCCGGTGGATTGAAAACCCGAAAGGGAGATTCACGCAAAAGAGGGACTAAATCGAACCACTGCGATCTGCTAGATATGTGATCTGTCATTTGCAATCAAAGGCAATCCAAGGGTTGAAGATCAATTCAATCATCTTCCTCTATGCAAAGCTAGTGGAAAGTTTTGAGGATATACAGGTCATATCCAGGTCGGAGCTTCATGAGACTTTGTTTTTCACATTGCCATTAGGATAGTTTAAATTTCCTTTTGTGTAATTTCCTCTTTGCAGGGATTGTTCCTGTGTAATGCCTATTCACAACCATCCTTCCAATCAATAAAAAGCATAAATCCAGTCAAATTAGTTTCCACAAGTTTTTGTTTTTCAACTAATGTTGTTTGATTGCAAAAACGTCCAACAAATTATGGTATGCTTTGTTAATGCACGAATGCCTTATAAATCATGTAGGAGATTAAAAACATTTGACATTTATCCAATGTGTTGAGTGACCGGGATGGATTCAGACCATGATCCTGGGGCATGCAGGCCAAACTAACTCTTTATTTTGCAGGTACTATCAGTTGTGTTCATTAACATGTAGGTACAGGCCGCCAACAACGACCATCGTCAGCGCAGAGCCTTAATAAGCCTCTCCCTCGGAAAATCTTGAAGCATGTCTCCTCGGCAAATTTCATCAGATCACTACCTCTCCAACAAAGTGACAACAAAGAGAGTGGTATCTTCCAGACAGAAAGGTATCACTGTCTCTTATCCCCAGCGAAGGACGCCGTTCACTTCCCATCTCCAGCAGGAGACATAGCCTATCTCTCACTCCCAGCAAGAGGTGATCAAACTCTTATTTCCAACAGGAAATATCCACAGTTGAGTCTTTTCCTCCCTAGCAGGATTGGAATTGAAAGGTCTTCCCCAGCTCGAGACACCTTATATCCCCATCTGAGTTGTCCTCCTATCTAGCAGGATTAGAAAGAGAGGTTATCCCTAACACGAGAAGCCTTATCCCCATCCAGAGACGATTCCGGGTTCTCAATTTCAGCAGGAAATGTTCCCCAGCGAAATTCTCTATTATCCCCAGAAGAGTCGGAGTTAGAAAGAGGCTAACATTCTCCTCAAGCAGAGAGCCCTCCTTCAACAAAGGAATATTCCCCATCATATTTTTCTTATCTCCAGCAGAACGGGATAATTCATCATTCCCCAACAGAGGCAAGACATGGAAGAACTCAGTTCTCTTCTCTACCCGGCAGAGGCTGCCACTTCCCCAGCGGGTCTGCCAAACGGAATCCAATCATCGCTATGCATCAGGAAGATCTCTCAGCAGATCTCTTCCCCAAGTAGAAGGGTATACCGAAAGGATTTCCTCAGCATGTCTCATCCTCAGCAGAGTACGGACACATTTGTCTCCCTAGCCAAGTCAGAAGAACGTAATTCCCCCAGCGGAGTTCAACGAGTAGCGTACCTCTCAGCAGATCAAGTTCATCCTCAAGAGGGTCTTGGTTCTCCAATCTCAAAGTCCAATTTATTTTTGGCAAGGACGGAAGTTCAGAGCTGGTGGATCATTAACACCATCTCCCCTCATAGTCGCTCGTTCTCCCCATGGAGTTGCTTATTCCCCGCAGAGTTGCTCCTCCTCATAGTGATTCGCTACAATTAATACAGAAATTGGTTCTTCCCCAGCGAAGCAGTCGGGAGATCCCTTTTTCATTTGCATTTAGTAATCATCATTACATTTGCATCCTCGAAATGCGTAGCATTTCCATCATTATGGAGCATTACGCCATGAAATTCAAACATATGCATACGGAGCATAAGCCAGTTTTGGTATCTTGCAAAAGCCTGAAACATCAGTTCTTCAATCGGACCGAAGTATCCCCACAGAATGCCGAGTTCATTTCCCAGTGAGGTTGTTTCTATCAAGTCTTGTTTGACATCCCTAATCGAGTCTCCATTTAAGTACAATGGTCTCGCCCTCGAGTCTCGTTTAAGTACAACGGTCTCTGTTTCTTTTGTCGGGTATTCCATTTAAGTACAATGGTCTCCCCAGTTGTTGCACCCCAAAATTTTCCCTCCACAAGACAAAACATTGTGTACTAAGAGGTTAACAAGGTTCAAAAAGTTCAAAAGACATCTCATGAGGTTCACAAGGTTCACAAGATTCACAATTGGTTGACAAGTTTGGCAATTCTCTCAGACAATGCATCCTCCTAAGCAATGCATCTTAAACTAGGGTTTTGACTTTCATCAGGCTAAATGGACTTGGAAGACTTCAAGTGAGCTTCATAGCATCCTATATGTGTTCAAGAATCCCCATGTCAAGTTTCAAGACTTTCCCAAAAGATTTGCTCAGTCAGATGACCAGATAGGTTAAAATCAGTCAAAGCAGTTAAAAAGTCAAACTGAGGTCAACTATGGTCAAACCAAAGTCAAACTTCATGATTTTTTTCCAACATCAAGTACATGAAGTAAAATTCATCATTTGATCAAGGGTTGATCATGATTCATCAAGGAAGTTTCAGATCATCAAGAATCAGGAGTTTCTAAATTAGGGTTTTCACAGGAAAAGTCAACTGAACTTTGACCAGCCATAACTTTCACATGCTTCATCAAAAAATTTCCATCCAAATCTCATTTTGAAGGAAATTGAATTCTATACAACTTTGTGTCTCACAAGCCAAGCCCAAAAATGCTTCATTTGGAAGGTATGAGCCAAGACATTATAGGTCCTTTTGAAAGTCAACAAAAAGTCAACAACTTCAAAAGAGAATAACTTGAGAATGGTAAAAGATATGGACATGAGACCAAAGAGGTTGGTTAGAGTACTCTTTAAGCTTTCCAAAATGTCCAAGAACACCTTCATAGCATTAAAATTGAAGGATTTGTGCCCTTTCAAAGTTGGGAAATTTTTGGGAATTTTATGAAGCAAATAAGGCCTTAAAGTCAATTTTTGCTAAATGAGCCCACCTAATTGCCATTCAAACTTTACAAACTCATCAAGCACGACCCAACCCACATCTTTTCTGATTTTTTACATTTTATTTAATATTTATTTGAATTTTATTCATTAAAATATATATTAAATCAAAATAAAATCAAAAAATCAATATTTAAACATGATTCTTCTTCTAGAAAATCATCAAAGCTATTTAACATGATTAGATGCTGTCCAAATTCGTGTAAAGCAAAAATAGCAAGAGAATATTTGATTTTTAGACAATTATGGTGATGAGATTTCTTCCACATCAAGTAACTCCAAATCCATGAAGAAAGCCCATTCTATTTGACCTAATTCAATCCATATATATACACAAACACATTGCCAGCACAAGGGGATGAATTCAGAGCCTCACAAACCATCTTCAAACTTCACAAAATCACTTGAAAAACTCTAATTCGGATTCCAAGGTAGAGGGGATTTCAATGAGTTTTAAGCATTGCAATGCGTTCTATGATGTTCATATAACCTGTTTGGATCATAAAAAGCACATGAAACACTCTCATTCACATAAACCGAATTTGTATTCATTCAACATTTGAATTTTTCGATTCCATGGTTTCAATAGTTTTTAATTGATTTTGATTGTCTAAATGTGTTTGTTTCTTTGCATTGAAGCTTTCTGGGCAGTTAAATTAGAGTTTCATGGACTGAATCGAAACATGCCATAGTTAGGGTTTACTGACCTCAATTAGGGTTTTATGATTTAGCTCATATAAATGAGTTTGAAGGACGTGGTTGTGTTGTATGGACCTCAAGGAACGTATTGCACTCATCAATTTAAGGAAATTTTGTTGTTTTCTTGGTGTTTGGTAATTCGCAGGTTTTGATGCGCAGGAAAAATCGTAGGAAGATTCGCATGAGAATTCGCAGGAAAACCTGCGAATTCCAGAGGAAGAAGATGACTCTTAGCGCCATCTAAAATTTGAATTTTAAAAAGTTAATATTTTTAGAATTTTTGTTTATCTTATATCAACTAATGATGTCTGGTTCAGTTGGTTAGCGCGCATGTGTGAGATGTGAATGGTCCTGGGATCAAAACCTCCCCAGGTCATTTTGTTTTGTTTATTTTCATTGATTTTCGTAGGTTAAAAATAAAATGAATGATACCCAGTCACTATCACCAGCACGCAGCTGGTCCAGTGGAAGGCAGGCTGGTCTAAGGGTGTTAATGCCTAGGGCATGGGTTCAAACCCTGCCTAGGTAAGTTTCAGTTTTTTTTATTTGTTTTGTTTTATTTATTTGTTTTGTTAATTATTTTATTATTAATAATCATGTTTAATATATATATATATATATATATATATATATATATATATATATATAAATATATAAATAATTCTAGGAAAATAATATGTAAATATTTTATATTTTCTAAAAAAAAACCTCTAAAACTATTTTCTAAATTCTAAACCTAGTTTTTATTTATTTATTATATTTAAATCAAAATATGTATATATTTATTTAGTTAATAAATTAATATTGTAAATTAAATTAGAAACCCTAATATTTTTTATATATAATTCTAACCCTAATTTCTAAAAAACCTAATTTCTTTTTAAACTTTAATTTATTACTTTAATTATTTTTGTTTAAATATTATACTTGATAAATATTTCTAATGTCTATAATTAAATCATTAATCATGTTTATTTTGTAAATAAATTATTATATCCTTATTATTTTATTTTCATTTTAAAAATTCTTTAAAAAAATTACTTATTTAAAATTTACAAAAATATTTAATTGAGTTATATATATATATTGTATATTATTACTAACCTTTTCTTCTTATTATTATCACTAACCTTTTATTTTAATTGTTTATTTTATTTTATAATTATTATTTAATTTACTTTTATTATAATATAACTGTACAAGCCATGTAATAGTCGTAGTATTTTATTGTTTATTTATTTATAAATATATTGCCATGGTTAGTAAAATAGGAAGTGATAACATGTTTGCTTTAAAATTAACTTAGATCACTAATTATAAGATAAATATTTGAATTTGTACACGCACACACGTAAGTCGATCTTGGATCGCCATCTCACTTTCTTAAGGATATCCCTCATGTTTCCTAAATAAAAGGTCAAGTAAGGTGTCTAAAAAGAAAAAGTCCCTTCTCATGAACAAATCATCTAGTCCCTTTACGATTATAAGATCAAGTCCCTTCGAATGTTGCCTTCGTAAATGATCTTGTCCCTTTCGAATAAAAGATGATAAGTCCCTTCGAATTGCTAAGACACCTTACAGTTGCCTAAACACAGATGACCCTTCACATGTCCCATACAACATCCAAGGTAATGACTACCTATTCCTTAATAATAGGGATAGTCTTACCATTGAAAGAACATACAAGAACAGTAAAGATTTAATCATAGGGTAGGTTCCTCTTAAGTACTTGCTCACTCTTTCAAAAACATTTCATAACACTTCACATTTTAAAACAATTTTCAAAACAAAGTCTTTATATATATCCGTACAAGGATCATTATAAAGTACTTAAGAAAATTTTTAATCACACACTACACTTCTCAAAACTGTTTAAAGTGAGCTAAGTAACTAAGAGCCCGTGGATAACCATGGATGTAAAGGGTGCTAACACCTTCCCTTTACATAACCTACCCCCCGAACCCAAAAATCTTTGTAAGGTCTTTCCTATTCTTTTATGCCCTTTCCTTTTGGATAAAATAAAAGTCGGTGGCGACTCTTGCTATCCGCAACATTTAACTAATGTCAGTTCTCCCACCGTGTTACAGAACTGGCGACTCTGCTGGGGATTTAATAAAAGAGGGGTACCCTTAGGAATTAGATCACTTTAAACTTGTTTGCTTTGTTTGCTTTACTTTACTTGTTGGGTGCTCTTATGTGTGAAAGATCCTAACCCGGATCTAGTGTACCTTAGGTAAATGGCAATAGACCAAGGAAACTGTACGGCGTATACCGATATGGTTGATCTGGTGGCCATAGTTAGTGTGACTTCTTGGTTGGTGCTTATGTTCCTTAAGTCAATTTGAGGATAATATGAGGCTTCCATATGTTGTCAATGCACTAACTAACTTTTAGAACCCTAGTTATCCCATCTTGGCCTTTAGAAAGTAGTGAGATAACCGTCTTTGGTGAAGACTGAAGTTGGTTGATACTCGATACTTCGCTCATTGAGATTCTAAACTTGGAGGGTTTTGGTTGGCAAGTAAGTTGCCTACTGAACAACCACCCTTGTGAAGGATCAATGATATTGAGATCCCTTAGAACCTGGTTACTTTTGTAGGACAGGATGAACCAACCAAACTTCAGGGGAGGGTACTTACCTTTAAACCTAATGCAAGCCTTCAAACCTAGGGCTATTGTGTGACTTGTTTGTGTGTGCCACATGTTTGTGATTGAGCATAACATCATAGCATCATAAGCATAGCATTTTCACTAACCATTTCAAGGACCAAAGGATTTATCTTTGTTCTTTGTTGCAGGTCACGGCTTCTGCTCGTAGGAATACTATCCGGATCAATTTTGTAGGAATACCTCCTAAGCTTAAGGAATTGGTCTCTCAAGTTTCTGAAAACTCCCAGTTCATCAAGAGGCATGGTCACCTACTGG
The DNA here is from genome assembly GCA_963966055.1 of Lathyrus aphaca. Lineage (NCBI taxonomy): Eukaryota > Viridiplantae > Streptophyta > Magnoliopsida > Fabales > Fabaceae > Lathyrus > Lathyrus aphaca. The sequence continues at coordinate 184,997,836 of OZ014522.1, forward strand.
ATCTAGTCACTTCAGGGTTCAATGAAGACATGATGAGTGTTCTGTTTCAGTTCTTTGATCCTAAACATCATTGTTTCACATTTCCCGACTATCAGCTGGTTCCTACAATGGAAGAGTTCTCCAAGCTTCTGGGTATACCTATCCTTGATCAGAGACCCTTCACAGGCTTAGAAAAAGAGCCTAAACCTGAAGTCATTGCTGCAGCTCTATATTTGAAGAAATCAGACATTGTCCTAGAAACGAGGAGTGGAGTTAAGGGTATTCTTGCTAAGGTGTTGATAGAGAAGGCTCAAGTGTTCTTGAAGGCTATGAGATATGATGCTTTTGAGGAGATCTTAGCCTTGTTGATTTATGATTTAGTGTTGTTCCCCAATCCAGACCAGTTCATAGACGTACACGCCATCAACATATTTCTGACTCACAACCCAGTGCCTACATTACTTGGTGACATCTTACACTCTCTCCATACCCGTACTACAAAGGCACGAGGAACTCTGATGTGCTGCATACCTTTATTGTCTAGGTGGTTTATTTATCACCTTCCTCGATCAGTGATGAAGAATGAACAAGGGTCCAGGTGGTCCAAGAGAATTATGTCACTCTCTCATTCAGATATTCATTGGTGCTCTAGATCTATGGAGAATGTTACTATCATTGACCGTTGTGGGGAGTTTCCTAATGTGCCACTCCTTGGCATAAGAGGGGGCATTACCTACAACCCTTCCTTAGCTTTACGTCAGTTTGGTTATGCTCGGAGTGATGGTCCTCATGACATGCTTATTCAGGGTATTGTGTTTGACTACGACAACGATCTTCAAGGTTACCGTCAAAGGTTTATACGAGCATGGGGTAAAGTGAACAAGGTTGACAGCAAAACTCTGGAGCCCAAGTACACAATTCTTATGGAAGCTTATCTCAGATGGGTACGATCTCGTGCTCAGACTCTTATGATGCCATATCCTTCCATCCCGCCAGTTACTATGGAGCCAGTTGCTGAAGGAGATACTTCTTATACCATCCTTCACCCAGACATGCCCACTGACATGGAAGACTTACAGAGGTCCTGGATCCAATTGAAGGAGCAAAAGGATACTTTTGAGACTCATTACAAAGCAAGTCAAGAAATAATCATGGAGCTAACAAAACAACTTCACGAGGAGCGGAATCTCAACTCATACCTCAACACAAAGAGGAAACGTCCATGGGAGACTTAAAACCCCATCTTTTGTATTCATTTCATTTTATTGTAAGCCCAAGGGGCAAACAAATTTGTTACTAATAAATGTTTACTTTTTGGTTGTTTAAATAAATTTGAATCCTGCGGTCCTTGAAAACATTGCATACGCATTTATACACCATATCACTGCATCACAGGTTTCTTATGTACAGGTATCTTATCTTCTCGTTGTTTATTTCAGCAAAAATGGCTATTGAACAAACAGTTAAAGATCTCCAGGCACAGAATGCACAATTCCAGGAGCTGATCCTGAACTTGTCCAAGGGACAAGATGAATTGAAGACACTACTAGCTAAGAAGACTAAGAAAACTAGAAGATCAGGAGGTCTTATTAATCTGGGAAGAAGTTTCAAAGGTCCTGTCAAGACCAAGGAACAGGTTGAAGATTATGAGTCTGAAGAGTCTGAGAAAGAGGGAGGCAGTCTCCATAATACTATGGGGGATTCTGATTCTGAAGCAAATTACTATCATGATCCTAATGAAGATAAGTTCAAAATGCTGGTGGATAGAATGGATGCTATGGAATTGCAAAAGTCTTCTGGGCTGGATTTTGAAGATCTGAGTTTGATATCTGGAGTGGTTATACCCATTGGTTTCAAGGTTCCTGCTTTTGTAGTATATGTTGGTGTCTCGTGTCCCAAGCTGCATCTAAGGTCCTATGTCCGGAGGATTCAGCCTCATACTACTGATAAGAAGTTGTGGATCCATTTCTTCCAAGAGAGCTTGTCTGGAGCTCAATTGGAATGGTACTATCAATTGGAGAGTGTCAACATCCATGATTGGAATGATCTTGTTGAGGCCTTCTATAGGCAATATCAATACAATGTTGATCTAGCCCCTACTCGCATGCAATTACAAAGCATGTCTATGGGTGCTAAAGAAAATTTCAAGGAGTATGCCCAGAAGTGGAGAGACCTGGCTGGTAGAGTTCAACCCCCTTTGACTGACAGGGAGTTAGTGGATATGTTTATGAGTACGTTGAATGGTCCTTTTTATAGTCATCTCATTGGAAGCTCATCATCTGGCTTCACTGAGCTGATAATGACTGGAGAGCGTGTAGAAAGTGGCATAAAAAGTGGCAAAATACAGGTGGGTGCCTCCTCATCAAGTACTGCAAAGAAGCCCCCTAGTGGGAAGAAGGAGTCAAATGCTGTTTATGGTCAACCTGGTCATAATAGGGGTCACCAATCTGTGAGTGCAGTTCACATCTCCTATCCTACTCCTACAGCACCAGAGCCACCACAGGGCAATCAGCAGAGGCCTAGAAGATAGTTCACCAAGATCAACATGTCACTGGCCCAAGCCTTGCAACACTTGTTGAAGGGTGAACTCATTACTTTGAAGGACCCTCCTCAGAATCCTAATGTTACCTCTCCCAGGTACAATCCTAATGCACGATGTGCATATCATTCTAATTGTCAGGGACATGATACCAACAACTATTGGATATTGAAGAACAAGATTCAAGATATGATTGATGCTGGAGAGATTGAGTTTGACCCTCCCGGTACTCCAAATGTGATTACTGCTCCCATGCCAAATCATGAGAATACTGTTAATGCCATTGATGAAGTTTCACATATTTCCTCAGTCGCAGATGTGACTACACCATTGTCTGTTATTAAGAAGAAGTTAGTACAAGTTGGGTTCTTTCCAGGTTGTAATGAAGACTGTTTCAATTGTGCTTATAAACCTGATAGCTGCTGGAAGTTGAAGGACAGTATTCAACGCCTCATGGACAATTATACCATATTGTTTGAGAGGACACCTTCTGTGGAGAGCATGGTTGAACATATAACTCAATGTGCGAAGGTTGAAGAGGTGGATGTGGTTGATAAAGTGCCAGTGAGGATTACTGCCAAGGGCCCTATCAAGATTACTCATAAGGGTCCAATTAAGATTACTGCTGAAGGCCATGTGAGGACTGTTGCTGAAGCTAGAGTGGCCCCTATGATTATTACCACTCCTGGTCCTATTCCATCTACTTCTGATAAAGCTATACCTTGGCATTACGGTTCCGATGTTTATATCCATGGTGTTAAACAGGAACACTTAGCTGATACACTTGTTGATGATGAAAACCTTGATGTCGATAATATTGCTGGATCTAGTAAGATCACAAGAAGTGGAAGAATTTTCTCTCCTCCGGCTACCTCCAAGAATACAGTTACTCCAACTACTACCTCCACTGCTGCAACAAACACTGATGCCCGGGGCAAAGGTCCTGTTATAGAACCTGTGCCAATTGAGACCCCAACTGCTGATGATCTTTCTAAGCAGATGGAAGAAGTACTGAAGATCATTCGCAAGAGTGATTATGATATTGTTGATCAATTGGGGCATACTCCCTCCAAGATTTCCATGTTGTCTTTATTGTTGTGTTCTGAGGCTCATGCTAAAGCCTTGATTAAATTCCTGAAGACTGCTCATGTACCAAATGAAATTTCTGTAGATCAATTTGAGAATTGTGTTTCACACCTGACCTATGATAATGGGTTAGGCTTTTCTGATGATGATTTGACACCTGCCAAGAGGAATCATAACAGGGCTTTACATATCTCTATTGAATGTAAGGGAACTACCCTGTCACATGTGTTAATAGACAATGGTTCTTCACTGAATGTGCTGCCCAAAGAGGTTCTGAACAAGCTTAGTCCTGAAGATGCCGTGTTGAGACTAAGTAATATAGTGGTGAAGGCCTTTGATGGCTCAAGAAGAGTGGTGCACGGAGAAATAGATCTCCCAATAAAAGTAGGTTCTCAAGTCTTCAATGCTACCTTTTATGTAATGGATATTCGTCCTTCGTACTCTTGTTTGCTTGGGCGCCCCGGGATCCATGGGGCAGGTGTTGTGACCTCCACCTTACATCAGAAGCTGAGATTACCAGTAAAGGGAAAGGTTGTCACTGTTTACGGAGAGGAAGGATATATGATTAGCCATGTGAACACATTTAAATATCTTGAAGTGGAATGGGAATATGTTGAGACTCCGTGCCAGACATATGAAATAGTTCCTTGGGTTGTTCCTACCGCTGAAGCTCCTCCTGCTGTCAAAAGAGTTCCTGTAGTTACCAGAGTACCTCCTACAATGGCCTCCCTCAAAGATGCTAGAGCTGTGGTGGAAGAAGGTGGTTGTACTATTTGGGGTCAACTTCCTGACATTCCTTACAAGTCTGACAAGTTTGGTTTGGGTTTCACTGCAGAGTCCCAGAAGGCTGTTCGTCGTGCTCGTGCTGTTCGTATCACCAATCAAGGGATTATGAAAGATCAGATCAATGTTGTGGGTGACTATGATGAAGACTACAACCTGGATGCTTGGATTTTTCCTACTGTGGGTGATGGGCTCAATAATTGGAAGGCTAAAGATGTTATTCCTGTCTCCTTTAGTCAGGAGTAAATACTATTACTGTGTTGTTACTTTTAAGTTTGTAATTTTTGAACAATTAAACTTTTAAACCTTGTGCCTTACCCGGGGCACAATGGTATGCTTGTTTCGGGATGTCATTTCATTTGCATACTTCATTCAATAAAAAAATCAGTGGACGTATCGTTTTCGTAAATATTGTGTTCCTTGTCTTTCTTTTATTTTATTTTTTTGTTTTATCAGCTATGTGTTCTTACACACACCCACATCACTAAAATGCAGATCCTCATCCACTCTGGATCCTGTTGATAACAGTTCTACTATTGCCAATTATAATTTCGAGAATTCGATCTATCAAGCTGAAGATGGAAAGGAGGACGATTGTGAAGTACCTGTAGAGCTTGCTAGGTTGTTACAACAAGAAGAGAAAGTTATACAGCCACATGAAGAGCCAATCGAAGTTGTGAATATGGGAACTGAAGAGAACAGGAAAGAAGTCAAGATAGGGGCTGAATTAGAGGATGGTGTTAAGAGCAGATTGATTCAGATGTTACATGATTATGTGGAGATCTTTGCTTGGTCCTATGAAGATATGTCAGGGTTGGATACAAACATTGTAGTTCACTGTTTACCAGTAAAAGAAGACTGTCGTCCAAAGTAGTAGAAGGTTCGTCGCATGCGTCCTGAAATGTCAGAGAAGATTAAGGCAGAGGTGATGAAACAGTTTGATGCAGGGTTCTTAGCCGTGACTTCTTATCCTCAATGGGTTGCAAATGTGGTACCGGTACCAAAGAAAGATGGTAAAGTACGTATGTGTGTAGACTACAGGGATTTGAACAAAGCCAGCCCTAAAGATGACTTTCCACTGCCTCATATTGATGTTCTGGTAGACAACACTGCTCAGCATAAGGTATTCTCTTTCATGGATGGTTTCTCTGGTTACAATCAAATCAAGATGGCACCTGAAGATATGGAGAAGACTACATTTGTTACACAGTGGGGCACCTTTTTCTATAAGGTGATGCCATTTGTTTTGAAGAATGTCGGGGCAACATATCAGCGTGTTATGGTGGCTTTGTTTCACGATATGATTCATCATGAGATAGAGGTATATGTGGATGATATGATAGCTAGGTCCCAAAATGAAGAGCAACACCTTGATCATCTGCATAAGCTGTTTGAAAGATTGAAGAAATACAAGTTGAGATTAAATCCAAATAAGTGTACTTTTGGAGCAAGGTCTGGTAAACTCATGGGTTTCATTGTCAATGGAAAAGGTATTGAAGTGGACCCCGCGAAAGTGAAAGTTATACGAGAGATGCCAGCTCCTCGTACTGAGAAAGAAGTTAGAGGTTTCTTGGGACGATTGAATTACATTGCAAGATTTATTTCCCAATTAACTGCTACCTGTGAGCCAATCTTCAAGTTGTTGAAGAAAGATCAGGTAATGGAATGGAATGATGAGTGCCAGACAACATTTGATGAAATCAAGAGATATCTTCTAGAACCTACAATTTTGATGCCACCAGTTGATGGAAGACCCTTGATCATGTACTTAACAGTGTTAGACAACTCAATGGGGTGTGTGTTGGGGCAACATGACGAGTCTGGTCGAAAAGAGCAGGCAATATACTACCTTAGCAAAAAGTTTACCGACTGTGAAATAAGATACTCACTGCTCGAGAAAACTTGCTGCGCTTTGGCATGGGCTGCTCGCCGACTAAGATAGTATATGTTGACTCATACTACCTTATTGATTTCAAAGATGGATCCAATCAAGTACATATTCGAGAAACCTGCTCTCTCCTGACGAATAGCAAGATGGCAAATGATCTTGACAAAATATGATATACAGTATATTACTCAGAAGGCCATTAAAGGAAGTGTTGTAGCTGATCATTTGGCTCATCAAGCAGTGGATGATTATCAGTCAATGAGTTTTGAGTTCCCTGATGAAGACATTATGATTATTACTAAAGAACCTGGACAATATGACGGACCTGAACAAGGATCCCGATGGACTATGGTTTTTGATGGAGCTTCTAATGCGCTCGGTAATGGTGTTGGTGTTGTGATCAGTTCCCCTGAAGGTTGTCATACCCCGATTATTGCAAGGCTTTGTTTCTATTGTACCAATAACATGGCTGAGTATGAGGCATGTATCCTGGGTATCAAAGCTGCCATTGATATGAAGATTCAGTTCCTGGACGTGTATGGAGATTCGGCCCTGGTAGTAAGTCAGATCAAAGGAGATTGGGATACCAAGCATGATAATCTCATTCCTTACAGAGAGTATGTTTTGTCTTTGATCCCATATTTTGAAGAGATTACCTTTGGACATATTCCACGAAGAGAAAATCAGTTGGAAGATGCACTAGCCACCATGGCATCTATGTTTGAGATCAGCTGGGATGATGAAGCTCCCAAGATTACTATTGACAGATTTGAGAAGCATGCATACTGCAATGAGATTGACACTGAAGAAGCAGAGGGGAAGCCTTGGTTCTATGAAGTGAAAAGATATCTTGAAGCTCAGAGTTCCCTGAAGGGGCATCTGTCAAAGATAAGAAGTTTCTGAGGAGGTTTTATGCTAAGTTCTTCTTGAGTAATGGAATTTTGTACAAGCGCAATCATGATTCAACTTTGCTTCGCTGTATGGATAAGAAGGAAGCAACAGAGATTATGGAAGACATGCATGATGGGATCTTTGGCACTCATTCTAGTGGTCATACTATGGCAAAGAAGATATTGAGAGCAGGTTATTATTGGTCTACCATAGAAGCTGATTGCTATCAACATTCCAGAACATGTCACAAGTGTCAAATCTATGCTGATAAAGTACATATACCTCCATCACCATTGAATGTGTTGACTGCTCCTTGGCCTTTTGCCATGTGGGGCATTGATATGATTGGTGAGATCAAACCTACTGCTTCTAATGGGCATCGTTTCATCTTGGTTGCTATTGATTACTTTACTAAGTGGGTGGAGGCAGCTTCATTTGCATCTGTTACTAAGAATGTGGTGGCTCGATTCATTAAGAATAATCTCATCTGCAGGTATGGCATCCCTGAAAGGATTATCACAGACAATGGCTCTAATCTGAACAACACTATGATTACTGATCTCTGCACGTAGTTCAAGATTAAGCATCACAACTCTTCTCCGTATCGTCCGAAGATGAATGGGGTAGTAGAGGCTGCTAATAAGAACATTAAGAAGATTCTACAAAAGATGACTGTTACTTACAAGGATTGGCATGAGATGTTACCATTTGCTCTTCATGGTTATCGTACTACAATACGTACTTCAACAGGGGCAACCCCATTCTCCTTAGTCTATGGTATGGAAGCAGTTCTGCCCATTGAAGTTCAGATACCCTCCTTAAGAATCATGAAGGATGTAGGCTTGGATGAAGATGAGTGGATTCAGACTCGACTTGACCAGATAAATTTGATTGATGAGAAGAGGTTAGCAGCTGTTTGTCATGGTCAGATGTACCAGAAACGGATGATCAAGGCTTTCAATAAGAAGGTTAAGCCAAATGTATATCAGGTTGGTGACTTAGTAATCAAACGTATCATATTACCACAGGGTGATCCTAGGGGCAAATGGACTCCTACATATGAAGGGCCATTTGTGGTCAAAACAGTATTCTTAGGAGGTGCCATGATGCTTACTACTATGGATGGTGAAGACTTCCCATAGCCTGTAAACGCAGAAATAGTTAAAAAATACTACGCATAAAAAGAGACCCGCTAGGTTGACTGACCTAGGATAAAATAAGGGCATCCCGGCGAACCAAAAGGGTTCAGGAAAAAATTAGGGATATATATATAAAAATAATGTACACCCGGCAAGTCGAAAACCTGAAAAGGCGACTTGGGCAAAAAAGGGTATCCCGGTGGATTGAAAACCTGAAAGGGCAATCCAGGCAAAAGTTAGGGATTAAAGCGTATGACTATGTCTCGTTTGGATCACCCATGTAAACTCCAACCAGTTGTGCTACTTAATTCAAGCTCGAACAGATAAAGCTCAATCCAATTGTTTCCGTCTCAACAGTGGAAGATGAGATACTTGAAGATAATGGCAATAGTAGAATTGAAACTCAATAGGATTATTTCCCACATAGCTGGTTTCTTTGTTTTGTAAAAAATTTATGACAAATTCCTCTTACTAGGATTTCTGTCTCCTTGTACAAACTTGCCTATGTATAGGTCACTTGGTGATATAAATAAAATTTCACTTTTGAATCCAGATTTACTTTTACCCTATTTACATAAGCGAAACGTCCATTGGTTGTGTTTGAATGTATGTATGCTTTTGAATATGATTGATGTTTACCAGAAATGCATAAAATGCTTGAATATGATTGATGTTTACCAGAAATGCATAAAATGCAGTAATAGTATTTACTAAGGACGAACGGAGGTAGGAATTCTACGAAGCTTCGCCAGTTCATCCCCACAAGACAACTACAAATCCCCAGCAGGGCAAATCTATCTTTTATAGATACGTCGAGTTACATCTCCCCTTGAATTTATGTCCATCTCTTTTATACTCAGTCGGGATACTCAGGAACTTATTCCTTCAATAAAGGTACGACGAACGAAGAAGGGAGGTTATAAATACTATACTATCAAGACGGGAACAGGTTCCTCATATTTTTCAGCAACGAATCGGGATTTATTTTCCCTAGCCAGCAGTTGTTATACAAGGATATCCGGACACTTCAGGCTGCATGGCTCATACATACATCATTTACATCATACATATCCATACATACATAATACATTTATTTAGGTGCATCATACTATGCATGCATACATATTGCATAAACTAACATTCTCCTTGCAGGATAGTTATATGCAGATAAAACAGCATCAACAACTTACAACAGGTCAGAAATGATCAATACATTACTCAAGATGTCCTCGGAGAATAGGCAAACGATCTGTATGAAGATCCATTCCCTAATCCAGGATATTTCCAGAAGATTTCATCTATCTGGTCTTGAATAGCAGGCAAACGGTCTATATAAAGATCCATTCCCTGGTTCAAGATATTTTTCAGAAGAACTAATCTTGACGTTCTTTTGGCCCTTGAATAGCAGGCAAACGGTCTTTACAAAGATCCATTCCCTGGTTCAAGATATTTTTCAGAAGAACTAATCCTGACGTACTTTTGACCTTGAATAGCAGGCAAACGATATGTACAAAGATCCATTCCCTGGTTCAAGATATTTTTCAGAAGAACTAATCCTGACGTTCTTTTGACCTTGAATAGCAGGCAAACGATCTGTACAAAGATCCATTCCCTGGTTCAAGATATTTTTCAGAAGAACTAATCCTGACGTTCTTTTGACCTTGAATAGCAGGAAAACGATATGTACAAAGATCCATTCCCTGGTTCAAGATATTTTTCAGAAGAACTAATCCTGACGTTCTTTTGACCTTGGAGAGTAGGCAAACGGTCTGTACGAAGATCCATTCCCTAATCCAAGATATTTACAGAAGAGATAATCATCATGAAGATTTATTTTTGCTGGTCCATTCAACAATTCAAACTATGTTGCATAAACGATTCAGAGACGGCCTATACGAAGACCTAGTACTGATATCCAGTATCAACATAAAGACATCATCACATCCTGATATTTTAGATGGCATCTCTAAGCCCATCTCCAGTTCTTCCATGGCATCTATAAGCCCATCTCCAGTTCTTCCAAGTGGCATCTTCAAGCCCACTCAAGCATATACAATTAATCATCAGTGTTACTTTACGCACCGGCGAGTGCAAATTTTTGGGCTTTTGTGTTCAATCCCCTTCAACCTTCCAGGTCACGACTGGCACATATACCAATCTAACCCCTCAGGTTTCAGAAAATTGAACAGGGGCAGCTGTTGCACCCCAAAATTTGCCCTCCACAAGACAAAAAATTGTGTAATAAGAGGTTCACAAGGTTCACAAAGTTCACAATACATCTCATGAGGTTCACAAGGTTCACAAGATTCACAATTGGTTGACAAGTTTGACAATTCCCTCAGACAATGCATCCTCCTAAGCAATGCATCTTAAACTAGGGTTTTGACTTTCATCAGGCTAAATGGACTTCCAAGACTTCAAGTGAGCTTCATAGCATCCTATATGTGTTCAAGAATCCCCATGTCAAGTTTCAAGACTTTCCCAAAAGATTTGCTCAGTCAGATGACCAGATAGGTTAAAATCAATCAAAGTAGTTAAAAAGTCAAACTGAGGTCAACTGTGGTCAAACCAAAGTCAAACTTCATGATTTTTTTCCAACATCAAGTATATGAATTAAAATTCATCATTTTATCAAGGGTTGATCATGATTCATCAAGGAAGTTTCAGATCATCAAGAATCAGGAGTTTCTAAATTAGGGTTTTCACAGGAAAAGTCAACTGAACTTTGACCAGCCATAACTTTCACATGCTTCATCAAAAAATTTCCATCCAAATCTAATTTTGAAGGAAATTGAATTCTTTACAACTTTTTGTCTCACAAGCCAAGCCCAAAAATGCTTCATTTGGAAGGTATGAGCCAAGACATTATAGGTCCTTTTGAAAGTCAACAAAAAGTCAACAACTTCAAAAGAGCATAACTTGAGTATGGTAAAAGATATGGACATGAGACCAAAGAGTTTGGTTAGAGGACTCTTTAAGCTTTCCAAAATGTCCAAGAACACCTTCATAGCATTAAAATTGAAGGATTTGTGCCCTTGCAAAGTTGGGAAATTTTTGGGAATTTTATGAAGCAAATAAGGCCTTAAAGTCAATTTTTGCTAAATGAGCCCACCTAATTGCCATTCAAACTTTACAAACTCATAAAGCACGACCCAACCCACATCTTTTCTGATTTTTTACATTTTATTTAATATTTATTTGAATTTTATTCATTAAAATATATATTAAATCAAAATAAAATCAAAAAATCAATATTTAAACATGATTCTTCTTCTAGAAAATCATCAAAGCTATTTAACATGATTAGATGCTGTCCAAATTCGTGTAAAGCAAAAATGGCAAGAGAATATTTGATTTTTGGACAATTATGGTGATGAGATTTCTTCCACATCAAGTAACTCCAAATCCATGAAGAAAGCCCATTCTATTTGACCTAATTCAATCCATATATATACACACATTGCCAGCACAAGGGGACGAATTCAGAGCCTCACAAACCATCTTCAAACTTCACAAAATCACTTGAAAAACTCTAATTCAGATTCCAAGGTAGAGGGGATTTCAATGAGTTTTAAGCATTGCAATGTGTTCTATGATGTTCATATAACCTGTTTAGATCATAAAAAGCACATGAAACACTCTCATTCACATAAACCGAATCTGTATTCATTCAACATTTGAATTTTTTCGATTCCATGGTTTCAATAGTTTTTAATTGATTTTGATTGTCTAACTGTGATTGTTTCTTTGCATTGAAGCTTTCTGGGCAGTTAAATTAGAGTTTCATGGACTGAATCGAAACATGCCATAGTTAGGGTTTACTGACCTCAATTAGGGTTTTATGATTTAGCTCATATAAATGAGTTTGAAGGACGTGGTTGTGTTGTATGGACCTCAAGGAACGTATTGCACTCATCAATTTAAGGAAATTTTGTTGTTTGCTTGGTGTTTGGTAATTCGCAGGTTTTGATGCGCAGGAAAAATCGTAGGAAGATTCGCATGAGAATTCGCAGGAAAACCTGCGAATTCCAGAGGAAGAAGATGACTCTTGGCGCCATCTGAAATTTGAATATTAAAAAGTTAATATTTTTAGAATTTTTGTTTATCTTATATCAACTAATGATGTCTGGTTCAGTTGGTTAGCGCGCATGTGTGAGATGTGAATGGTCCTGGGATCAAAACCTCCCCAGGCCATTTTGTTTTGTTTATTTTCATTGAATTTCGTAGGTTAAAAATAAAATGAATGATACCCAGTCACTATCACCAGCACGCAGCTGGTCCAGTGGAAGGTAGGCTGGTCTAAGGGTGTTAATGCCTAGGGCGTGGGTTCAAACCTTGCCCAGGTAAGTTTCAGTTTTTTTTTTGTTTGTTTTGTTTTATTTATTTATTTGTTAATTATTTTATTATTAATAATCATGTTTAATATATATATATATATATATATATATATATATATATATATATATATATATATATATATATATATATAATTCTAGGAAAATAATATGTAAATATTTTATATTTTCTATAAAAAAAAACTCTAAAATTATTTTCTAAATTCTAAACCTAGTTTTTATTTATTTATTATATTTAAATCAAAATATGTATATATTTATTTAGTTAATAAATTAATATTATAAATTAAATTAGAAACCCTAATATATTTTATATATAATTCTAACCCTAATTTTAAAAAACCTAATTTCTTTTTAAACTTTTATTACTTTAATTATTTTTGTTTAAATATTATACTTGATAAATATTTATAATGTATATAATTAAATCATTAATCATGTTTATTTTGTAAATAAATTATTATATCCTTATTATTTTATTTTCATTTTAAAAATTCTTTAAAAAAATTACTTGTTTAAAATTTAAAAAAATATTTAATTGAGTTATATATATATTGTATATTATTACTAACCTTTTCTTCTTATTATTATCACTAACCTTTTATTTTAATTGTTTATTTTATTTTATAATTATTATTTAATTTACTTTTATTATAATGTAACTGTACAAGCCATGTAATAGTCGTAGTATTTTATTGTTTATTTATTTATAAATATATTGCCATGGTTAGTAAAATAGGGAGTGATAACATGTTTGCTTTAAAATTAACATAGATCACTAATTATAAGATAAATATTTGAATTTGTACACACACACACGTAAGTCGATCTTGGATCGCCATCTCACTTTCTTAAGGATATCCCTCATGTTGCCAAAATAAAAGGTCAAGTAAGGTGTCTAAAAAGCAAAAGTCCCTTCTCATGAACAAATCATCTAGTCCCTTTACGATTATAAGATCAAGTCCCTTCGAATGTTGCCTTCGTAAATGATCTTGTCCCTTTCGAATAAAAGATGATAAGTCCCTTCGAATTGCTAAGACACCTTACAGTTGCCTAAACACAGATGACCCTTCACATGTCCCATACAACATCCAAGGTAATGACTACCTATTCCTTAATAATAGGGATAGTCTTACCATTGAAAGAACATTCAAGAACAGTAAAGATTTAATCATAGGGTAGGTTCCTCTTAAGTACTTGCTCACTCTTTCAAAAACATTTCATAACACTTCACATTTTTAAACAATTTTCAAAACAAAGTCTTTATATATATCCGTACAAGGATCATTATAAAGTACTTAAGAAAATTTTTAATCACACACTACACTTCTCAAAACAGTTTAAAGTGAGCTAAGTAACTAAGAGCCCATGGATAACCATGGATGTAAAGGGTGCTAACACCTTCCCTTTACATAACCTACCCCCCGAACCCAAAAATCTTGTTAAGGTCTTTCCTGTTCTTTTATGCCATTTCCTTTTGGATAAAATAAAAGTTGGTGGCGACTCTTGCTATCCGCAACATTTAACTAAAGTCAGTTCTCCCACCGTGTTACACCAGTGCGTCTCCGTTTAAGTACAACGGTCACATTTTTGGGCTCTCATTTAAGTAAAACGATCCCATTTCTCGATTACATTTAAGTACAATGGTTTCGTCTTTGAGTCTTGTTTAAGTACAACATTCTCACTTTTTTCGTCTCTGTTTAAGTACAACAGTCGCATCTCGGGCTCTCGTTTAAGTACAACGATATCTCTCCTTTCGGGTGTTCCGTTTAAGTACAATGGTTCCCTAGATGAGTCTTGTTTAAGTACAATAGTCTTATTTTTTTCGCATCTCCGTTTAAGTACAACGGTCGCGTCTCGGGTTATCGTTTAAGTATAATAACCCCGTTCCTTTGATCTTATCTAAGTACGATGATTTCAATTCCTCGATTCCATTTAAGTATAATGGTCTCGTCGCCTTGTTTAAGTACAACAGTCTCATTGTTTTTGCGTCTCTGTTTAAGTACAACGATCGCGTCTTGGGGTCTCGTTTAAGTACAACGATCTCATTTCATCGATTCCATTTAAGTATAATTGTCTCGTCTTTGAGTCTCCATTTAAGTACAACGGTCTCTCCTTTTTCGAGTCTCGTTTAAGTACAATGGTCACGTTGTGGGTAATCATTTAAGTACAATGATCCCATTTTCCTTGACTTCATCTAAGTACAGTGATTTCAGGTCTATGACTCCATTTAAGTACAATGGTTTCGTGTTGTCGAGCTCCCATTTATGTACGATGGCCTCATTCTACCGTCTCCGTTGAAGTACAATGGTCTCTTTCTTGTCGAGTCCGTCTAAGTACGATGGTCTCGTTTCCTTTGAGTTATCATCTAAGTACGATGAGCCCACTCCTTTTGTCCTGCCAAAGGTCAATCCCATGTGTTGAGTCTTGTCATCCAAGAATGACATTTCTTCTCAATCACTTTTCATTCCCATAGAGACTAAATTTTCGGTTTATTCGGGTATTCAATCACTCTATACCTTGAAGGGATGAAAGTCGTTGCTATCATCTATTCAGGTCTACAGATGATTGAATAGGGGCCGCTGAATACCCTAAAATTTGCCCTCTTAATTTATGGCTAACCTCAAGTGGTTTATGCTTCATCATTCCGAAAACATAGCATCACATCCAAAAATAATAAAAATAATAATAAATCATGAGCATTGGTATGTGCATGAGGCATGTGATGAGGCAAGGTTTGTCAATATTGGAGCTCAAAGAAGGGAAAATCACCACAAAAATATATTCAAAGCAATTCCATGAGAAACAACCAAAAGAAAAGAAATTTGGCATTTTGAGGTCGTTAATCGGTTAACACATTTGGTTAACTGGTTAACGGAGGCGGATTTTGAAAAAATGTTTGAAAATTAGTGGGATTTCTTCACTTCCCTCCACATTTTCCTTTCCATTCTTCCACTTTCATTTTACTCCATTTACCTTGGATTGTTCAACCATCTTCTACCACCATCTAAATTATTCCAAGGAATATTCCAAGAATGAATATCTAGAATTCCAACCCTAATTTTAACTAACTCCTAATCAAACTCCAAACCAAATCCTAGTTCCATTCCTAAACCTAACTCCATGCCTACTCTTTATATAAATCCTAATCCACCAAAGCAAAGGGTTAGCAATTCATTTTCACCATTTTCATCTTCAATCTTCTCATTTTTCTCTCAATTCTCTCATTTCCTCACAAACTCACCAAAGCTTCTTCAAAGAAAAGCTCTTCAAGTTTCACATTGAAACTTGAAGATCTTGAAGCTTAACCTTTTCATCCTCCATTCATTTCTGGATTATGGAAGAAGTAGCTACTGGTTTTTGAATTGGTTTGGAGCATTGTAAGTGATTAATCGGGAAGCGTCAAGAACGAATCACATTTATTTTGCATTCGTGGATCTTCAGTTTTCTTCTTCGCTTGCACTCTGATTCATCACAACACTCACCAAATCAATTCTCCGCTTCGTAGGTTGGTGATCCAAAACCACTTACGCTTTAACTTATTCTCTTCATCTCGCTATAACGACATTCTTTATATGTTTATCGTTATGTTTGCGTTTTACCATTCGATTTCGTTTTGTTTGCAATGTGTGTATTTTGATTGTTAGAAGCTAGATCCGTACCATAATCTAGGTCCTAATAGGTGTTAGAATGTTCCCTCTAGATAGAAAATTCGTGTTAACATGTTCATGTGTGTGTTAGGGATTATTAGAAGTGAGTTTGTGGCCAAAAGCACTTATTTCTAAACAATTTTTCACATTTTGTTCAGTGTTAACCGGTTAACGCATTTGGTTAACCGGTTAACACGTGTGTTTTGCCACAAATCACTTTTGTTTTAGGTCCGTTAACTGTTTAACCTATAGCGATAACCGGTTAACGTTGTTTGAATTTGCAATTTCAGCTTAGTTGATTGCTTAATCTTGCTTTCTTGTGCCTTTAGTGTTCATACATGTTTAGGTACTGATTTTAGGGAATTTTTTAGGTTAGTTTCAGTAGCTCATTCCGTCATTTCGAGTCGTTTCGACACGTTTCCGTTCACTTTTGCATTTTGTGTTCTTATTTGTTCATTAGTGCATGAGTTGATCTAGTGCATATTGTTGCTATGTTCAATGCATCATTTAGCATGTAAATGACTATGTTCCATTCTGTTTTGGCATCTCTTGCATGTTCAGTTAACTCATACGCATTATTGCATCACATATCATATGTTGCATTTCATATAATCAAAACTATGTATGTGTATTTTGTTGCATTTTGATCATGTTTGCATATCATGATAAATTATGTTTTTTGCATCAAGGTACATGTCACTCTTGTTGATCCATGTTGATGCATGTTCATGTTCACCATGCTTATGTGCTTTACGTTGCATACTTGTTGCAAAATTGATAATTTGGTGCATTCTTTCATAATCCCTCATTGAAAACAATCATGTTCATTCAATTACGTATGTTGATCCATGTTCATGTTAAATTTATTTGTATTAATTGTGCATTTTCCATTGATTTTATGCATGAAAAAATGAAAATAATCAAATCTGAATTTTGCATTCGTAGCTATTTTTGATACAATAGCTGTAAAATGTATGCTAATTGTTGCATTTCCACACTTTTTACACATGTGTTGCATGTTGATTGTGAGCTGTAAAAAGCTGTGGACATTGTGCATTGCATTTTATTGCTGATTGTGCATTTATTAGTTGTAGTAGGTTGCTGGATTTTGCATTGCATCATTTTTAGTACCCTTTAGACTTAAGATTGAGTCTAGTTTAGGTCCTAGGAGCATTAGGATTTAATTGGTACTTTGTTTGCTTTATTATTTTAAATAATATGCAACACTAACCTTTGTTTTGTAGGGAGGTTAACGTGAGTTCCATACAACTTATTCCTTTACTTATTTGTGCATTTAATTTTCATTTTTCATTACCTTCTATACTTTTGTTTGTTAGGTTTGTCTCATAATTTTATGTTAATCCCTTTGTAGGATCAACTTAACTTCATCAATAAGTAAGTTGTATTCTATTTGCTTTGTTTCTCCTTTCCTTCTCATTAAGATAGAAACCACACTAACCTAGGTTCATCCATGTATGATAAACACTAGGATATTAGTCTTCCCCTTAGATCTTTTGCCTTTGTTCCCTTTTGCTTTCTCTTTCTCATCTCATAAAGAAAAGTAAAAAACACTTAACAGAGGTCGCTCTTTCTTGTACGATACAAGACTTTGCCGTTGGTTACTTATGCACGTCCTGTCTCAGGGCGAGGTGTAAGTCATCTACCACGTTGAACAAGTCTTAGTATGGTAAGGTTAACAAACAATAAACAAAAATACTTCTCTAAAAGACAAAATAACAAAGAAGAATCGTCTTTTCCTTCGGGAACTTCTTTTCTCACCTCACTCACTCTTAACGCGAACTTGCGACGACTTGTCTCACATGCAAGACGATAATCGTACTTGTTCAAGGTGAGCCTGAAACATCTGAGCATAGACATACGCAGTTCCAGCGCATAAAAAAATACAAACAAAGTTTTCTCCTTTAGTTAGGCAAACTACGTCGACTCTGATCCTTATTTTCCTGATGAGGTACGTAGGCAGCGGGGTAGGGCCCGTTCGAGCACATTCTTTATTTTCCCTACATTCCCCCTTTCTTTTCGTTCTCATTCTAGTTCCTTTCTCACTTCCATTCCAGTTAGCAGTTCATTTGTTCAGCATCTTATTTTCTCACCCATTGAAACAAAACATACAAGCATGGATCCCGTCGGGTGCGACAGACGATCTGGGGTGCTAATACCTTCCCAGGTCGTAACCGACTCCCAACCCAAATCTTTGGTTCGCAGGACCTTGTCCTTTCCTTCTTCCTCAGGTTTGTGCAATATTACCTTTCCCGTTCCTTCGGGATAAAAATGCTTGGCTGGCGACTCTACCTTTTTCGCGCCACTTTTGTGTTTGTACTAGGATGAAAATCCCGGGAGCGACACCTGGAATCTTAGGATCAAAATTTTGGGTATTCTAAGGTATTTAATCGTCTTGTACCTCAAATCTCCCAACTCTTTCATCATTCCTATCTCCGGTTCCAAGAATATTAAATAGGGGCATCTATCATACCCTAAATTTTGACCCTAAGATATATGCCTCATCAGCGGAAATCCCCTGACCAAAAGATTGTGCCAGACTGGTTTGAACAGTATCCCCGCAATGAATCAGGATTCTTGAATCCCTCAGAGGATTCAGGAAAAGGACCAATCATAAATACATAATATTTCCAACCTTTCAATCACCAATTAAAGGGTTAAGGAATCTCAAATGATGGAAAATCTTTTAAGGATTGTACAAAAGTTTCAATGATCTAGGCCCCAAGCCATCACAATCACCAATTAGGGTTTCAGTCATCAGAGTCTTCCAGATAAAATATTTCATAGAAAAAGGAGCCAAGACCTCCATACATCATCAAGAATGTTTACATGACTTTGACAAGCCATTTACAAGTACAATAGGTACAGAGATTAAAGACTGCAAGATTAGGGTTTCACAATGCCCGAATTAGAGTTTCTGACTAATCGAGGATCCAAAGACCACGATTTTCATTTAGACAAGATATTTTACCATAGGGAATGGTTTAAATAGTTAATATACATCATGTAAGTCCATTCATAAGGTCAAAATACCTCAGAGGATGTCTAGTAAAAAAAATCAGAAAACCATGGGTATCTAGTGTAATTTCCATTTGGTCCAAAAAGTCAAAGTTTGACTTTTTCACCTAAAATGATCCTCATGATCTATATTACAAGAATATATGGTCCATGAATGCATTTGATCAAAAAATCAGATTTGAAGATAACTTGTAAAAGGGGCAACCTTTGAAACTTAGAAATTGTTTTAAGTTATGGAAAAAAGTGTTCAAGTGGCCTACTTCCAAGCATCATAACTTGTGATCCAAGCATCAGATTTTGGTGAACCAAAGCTCAAATAAAAGATATCATCACAAACTACAAATGATTCAACTACAAGAAACTCCAATTCTTCATGGATTTTAAATTTTGATTGGATCAAAATCAAGAAAAATACTGATTTTCAACACTTAGACAAAATTTGAATAAGTACAAAATCAGAAAAACACCAAAACTTGGAGGGATTTTTCACCAAGATACAAGCTGATTCAGATCCTTCTCAAAACACCAATGTTGTTGCAAATGTTTCCAACAATTCAAAGAACCAATTGGCATGAAAAGGTCTTGCTTGTACATGAAGAAATCATGGATTGAAGTGGCCATCCCAAACTGTTTTGCAAAAAACAGATTTTCACAAACTTTTGAAGTTTGATTTTTTGAAACAAAGCACAATGTTAAGTGGGTTTAAGCATCTAAACAATCATTACAAACCTGGTCAAACCTGCAAATTCAAGAATACACCAAGGAATTCACCAAAATGACATTCATGAATTTCAACATTATGCATTTTGATCCAAGGGTCACCAAGCTCCAAAATGGCATATTCTTGGATCTCTTGTTCAACAAGAAATAAGTGGACACAATCTAAGCATAAAACTTCTGAGGAGTGTGAAATTTGTTGCTGCATAGCTGAGCTATTTGAGAAATTCATCATTGCATGTGTAAGACATATTTTTATAAAAAATGACTCACAATTGTGACCTCATCTCTTCAAGACGTAAGAGCTAAGTAATCTCAACATCTTTTCCTATAAATAGAGACTTGATTTGATCATAAAAATTACACCAAAGCCTCTGATCTCCAAGCTTTCTCTCCTTTGCTTATACTCAAAACTTTATATTTTGAGAAATCACTACTAGTTATTAAGTTGTGGCCACTATCAACTCAAACCAATTGCTCAAACATATCACATATGATGTTTATGAGGTGTTTAAACACTTAGATCACCTCTGGAACACTTCTAAGCCTGAATCACTCTTCAAAATCTTAAAGAAGCTTTGTTTCTGCAACTTGAAGATCAGAAGTTGATCCAACCATTTACAATCAAGTCCAAGTGTTCAAACACAATCCATATGGTGTAGGGAAGTTGTCTAGATCATCATGTAACACCTCCAGCTTGAAATCACGTCTCCAGCTGCAAGCTCAAGTTCAGGTAAGCCTCAAACTTAGCTAAATCATAATTCATGCATATTTTCTTGCATTATCTTTTTGCCATATGTGCGTAATCATATTCTAAGTAATTCCCCTCAATCAATTCCACAAAATCATTATCATGTAGAATTTCATGAGGCTCAGGACAAATTAGGTTTCTTCAGTGTCTGTCATTAATTCTTCACTCTACACACAAAATTTTCACTAAAGCTCTTCTTTCCTTCTTTTGAAGTTATCAAGAATTCACATTGAATTCTTGATCAATTTGAGCTAAACCTTCATTCTATTCTTTTCTTATTCATCAATTTCAGTATATCTAGCTTGATTTGTTTCAATTTGAAGAAGTGCTTTTGGTAATTCACTATTTCCATAAATCCATCTTCATCATCAAAATTCAAGATGTAGATCATTGGTGCCTTTGATTCTAGATCCTTTGGATCTTAAATTATTGTTTGATTGCAGGGATTTCACTGTATTTTGGTTTTAAAATTCATGCAAATTCAGATCATGGTCATCAAGTGTTTGAAAAAAGGTTTTGCAAATGGATCATGCTGAATTTTAGCATTTTTTCTGCTACTGGTTCAGTGTTAACCGGTTAACCATTTTTAGTATAATTTGGTTAACCGGTTAACCAGTATTGTGTTGTGCAGGATTTGAAACTTGTTGCGTTAACCGGTTAACACAAGTCAGAAGCTGTTTTGGCTTATTTTAAGCTTCTTTTTGGTTACTCTTTCCTCTTCTTCTTCCTCCTTTTTATTTTTACCTTCAGAATCACTTTTGGGAGTGATTTCTCTTTAATTTCAATGAACTTTGGGGGTGTAGATTAGAGTAGTTAATGTTCATTAATTCAAAACTACCTTTAAGTGAATTATTCAATTAATTTAAGGTACTTTGCATTAGTGATACATTTTCATGCTTGAATCCACCAAGATGAGTGATTGAACTTAAAGATGGAAGAATACCATAAGTGTAACTCAATTTGGTATTCATCTTTATTTTTGTGCGGTATTGCGTTCGGATAGCGATTTACATATCTTTTATCTCGTATGCATTAGCACTAATATTGTTCACCTTAATTGGTGGTGGCCGACCTCATTTGTAGGGTAATTACTTCGTAAATTACTCGGATATTGCTTAACATAGACCTAAATGTGTCCCGAATTCGGAATAAAAAATCCAATTGGATACTTGCACTTTCGTGGACCGGACCTCTTGTTGGTCGCGTAATCCCAAAACGTTTGATCATTTTGCACTAAGAACCAAGAATTATGAATGTTTGATGCGTAGGTGCTTTGGGTCTCCCAATCGCCTTTCAAATTTCATTGAATTTGGTTTGATTTGCCTTGATTAATCGCTATAGTCTAAGATACTAAGCGGGTCCGGTTGCCCTTCGTTTTTTGTTACTCTTTTGGTTGTGGTTGATTAAGTTCATCATACCACTATTATGTAAATATTATTATAATATTACTACTATTAATATTTTAGATTCTAGCACTTTAATTGCTTTTGCCACTAACATTTAATTTTTGCACCTTTATTGCATTTATTTTATCATGCTTTATTTATCATTATCATATTTATTATTTTTGCTCTTATTATTGTTTTATTGATTTCCTTTTGTCCATTTGGACACAAAAATATTAATAAAGGATTAAATCTCTAAAAAACTTGTGACTTTAATCTTTGGACTATTGGTTACTATCTTTGGCATTGGAATGGAGTTTTGGACTTGGATTTTAGGACACCTCTCATTTGCTTTGATCTTCATGAAGTTGGTATACTTGTCTTTATTTGGCCATTTGCTAACTTATAAGGATGAAACTCTTATGCTCGTAATTCGAAGTATCATCAAGTTTGGTTAGATCTTTCCTCCTTTATCTCCTTATTCTCTTTTCTAGGATAGTCTCTTCATCTTCACCCCTTCTTTAATTTCCAAAACTTCCCTCTTTTTCAAAGGATTCTTGTTTTTTTTCAAAATCATCACCTCTTTAATAAACAAAACCTTGACTTTTGTCAAGTGGATTTTACAATTTTTCTTTTCTCTTAAAAAAATCAAAGAATCTAATCATCTTGACTTTAACTCAAAATAAAAAGAACCAAACTCATTCAAGTTGTCCTGTGCCTTTGTGCACTTTTGTTTGTTTTCCTTAAAAAAAGTGTCGACTATGAGTCATTTTTCTTTAGTCGGGTGCAAGTCTCTCAATCTCCATGGTTGTAGTTTGATGTAATTGAGTCTCTTGTCATTCGTGGGGGTTTAGTGGCATACTCGTTGATTTTATCTGAGTTGGCGTCCTTCCCATAATGATGTATGAGTCCATGCATTCATTCTCAGGGTAGATTTGTTTGGCTATCCACTTGAAAATGACAAATTATCTTCACTTAATAAAATCAATCATAACCAACCCTTTTCATTATTTGTACCACGAACTACGGGGTTTTAATCTCACATTGCACTTTGTGGGTACATAAGCATGAGGTGGTAAACCTCTCCAAACACCAAAATATTAAAAATTAATTATTCTTTCATTCCTCCACTCTCTTTTAACAAACCTTTTCAAACCAAAAGCAATAATTTTTCAAAGGGCTCCCGTGGAGTACCACAGACATTTTGGGTGCGTAAAACCTTCCCATTGTGTAACCTATCCCCTTACCCGATTCTTTGTTGTGTATCTTTAGTTTTTTTGCTTTTAGATTCATTAGAATTTATTCGCTCTTTTTTCCTTTTCCTCTTGGAATAAAATAAAAGCGCGGTGGCAACTCTGTTTACTTTGAGTTAAGTTAACTAATAGCTTACACTCATGACTTTTACCGCTACAGAAAAGTGGCGACTCTGCTGGGGAGTAATCTCTAAGTGGGTTCGGCCTACTTTGATTTATTTATTTCTTTGGTTTGATTTGTTTGTTATTTGTTTGTTTCATTTCCGTTTTGGTGATCCTCTATGAGTGAGATAGATTCTAACCCGGATCTGAGTTGAACTTATGGTAGGACGACGATATTTGAAGTGATACAAGACGAAGTAGTCCATAGAGATATCAATTCGATAATCTCCACTCGGTTAGGCTGTCTTGGATTATTAATGTCATAATGAGTAATCGTAACATGGCATTATTTTCTGACCTTGAGCTGATCATAGTGAGGACTGTAGAACCCTTAACCCATCCAAGCCAATTTAGGAACGTAGTGCAGAAACTATCCAGGTGTAAACCTGAGGTGGTTGTCACGCGATTCTACACTTGGACGAGGTCTATATTAAGAATGTTATTGGTTGGGGAGTAGTCCAACATACCGATAATATTCTAAAATGGTTGTTAACTCCGGGCACCTCTATTAGCACCCTTTTGGTTTTCTACTGGTACAATGAAGATAAAACCTTAGTACTTACCTGTGTGGGAGGTGTTCTGCTACCTTGACTTCATGCTCGTGACTCGAAACCTAAACCCGTGTGCTTTGTGTGATCTTGTTTGTGGTTGTTGCATACATGCACTCATGCATTTATGAGCATTGTTCTCAAGATTTCAAGGGACTTATAGATACTTTTGCAATATTTTAGATGTCTATGGTTATGAATGTTGAAAGGAGGAATACAAGGAAGTACAGTTTCAAGAGTCCTAATCTTGTAGAGTTGAGAAAGCTAGGAGCTTTAGTGGTTGACACCCAGGAGTTCCGGAAATGTTATGGAAAGCTTTTGAATATCTTGGATACCGATGTACTAGAGGGGATTCTCCCTACCTTGGCTCAGTTTTATGATCCTTTGCATCATTGTTTTACCTTTCCTGATTATCAACTTGTGCCGACTTTGGAGGAGTACTCTCATTGGATGGGTTTACCTATTTTGGACAAGGAATTTCTTTTTAGTGGTTTAGAGAAGAAGCTTACAACCAAAGTCATCGCAAAAGCCCTTTTTCTCAAAGAGTCCGATTTTAGTGGGAAGTTTCTTCCAAAAGGAGGTGTTCGTGGTATTAATGCTAAGTTATTAATAGGGAAAGCTTCTACTTATCTTACTTTGGGTCATAAGGATGCATTTGAGCCTATTCTTGCTTTGCTCATCTATGGGATTATCTTGTTCCCTAACTTAGATGGTATTGTTGACGAGAGTGCTATTCATATTTTCTTGAAGAGATATCTGGTACCTAATTTATTTGGAGACAAGTATCATGCCTTTCATCATAGGATCTCCAAAGGTGATGGAGAGATTGTATGTTGTGCGCCTCTTCTCTATAGGTGGTTTATTTCGCACCTACCAAAGTCCGATGTCTTCAAGGATAATAGAGAGAAGAAAAGATGGTCTCAAAGGATTATGTCTCTTTATCATAAGGATATGACTTGGTATTGTTCCTATTATGATACTGGAGTGCTTATTGATGGTTTTGGAGAGTTTCCTAATGTACCTCTTCTTGGTACACGTGGAGGAATTAGTTACAACCCTATTCTGGCTAGGCGACAGTTGGGATATTGCTTGAAGGACATACCAAGCAACCTTTCATTATCCAGTTTCTTCTTTCTTAACGGTGCAGATCATGTAGAAATGAAGAAAAGGATTATTAATTCATGGCATGCGGTTCATCGGAAAGAGAATGGTCAATTGGGAAGACAACACCTTTCTCCCTTCGAGTGTTACATCCAGTGGGTTTAATCTAGGGCTTCCAAGCTCAAGATGCCTTATCCACCTGAGGAGCCTTTATTTCCTATACTACCATTGTCCGTCTTTCTTCCTTCCGTTGATGAGAAGGTTACTCTTCAAGAAGAGTTGGACATGATGAAGAAAGAGAAAGAAGAATGGCTACTTGAGAAGACAACGATGCAAGAGAAACTGAAGGAGACAGATGATCTCATTGAGTTACTTGAGCGGCGTATTACAAAGAGACCAAGAGAGGATTTATTTTCCTTTAGTACTTCATCTACCATTCCTTTTACATCCGGTGCTTGGAAGGGAATTGTTGATCAGTTGGTGAAGGATGAGGAAGACATGGAGAATCGGTACAAGAAAGAGATTAAGAGGATTCACATGAAGTACCATCCGGGATTTGTATCTTCTTCAGATAAGATCCCATAGGCCTAGTTTACTTTTCTCTCATGTATTAGGATTGTTGAGACTTGTACTTCACTTGTAATCCTTACTTTGATTTTAATGAGAATGAGTTTTTAGTACTTCAAAAAGCATTTCTTTATAAATATTGCAATTTATCTTATAGTCCTTTGAAATCTTTGCATTTGCATATAATACTCTTCAGCCAATGATGACTACTGCACCGCCTGTGATGCACACTACTCCGTACCTTGATGAAATTATTTACCATGCTGAGCCCAGTGAAGGCGCTGGTGTGATTGAAAGACTTGATGACTTTCAAGGCCGTTTTGTTGAAATACATAAGGAGATGAAGGCTTTGAGGCCTAAAGATTTGTTTGGTAAAGATGCTTATGATCTCTGTTTGGTTCCTAATGTAAAGGTTCCACATAAGTTCAAGTTGCCTGAGTTCGAGAAGTATAAGGGCAATACTTATCCTCTGAGTCACCTGACTATGTATGCTAGAAAGATGTCTACTCAAACAGACAATGACCAGCTTCTGATTCATTATTTCCAGGATAATCTGACTAGTGCAGCCATGAGATGTTACATGAGTTTGGATAGCAGTAAAATCAAAAATTTCAATGATTTGGGAGAGGATTTTGTTGTGCAATACAAGTACAATGTTGATATGGAACCATACAGAGATCAGCTTCGCGCTATGTCCTAGAAGGACAAAGAAACTTTCAAAGAGTATGCGCAGAGATAGCGCGAATTAGCAGCTCAGATTGTTCTTCCTCTGGAAGAGACAGAGATGACGAAGATCTTTTTGAAGACTTTAAGTTCTTTCTACTATGAGAAGATGATTGCAAGTGCTCCATCTGATTTCACTGAAATGGTGAGTATGGGGATGAGATTAGAAGAAGGTGTCCCTGAAGGACCATTGAGCAAAGATAGTAGTACTGGCTCAAGTTCTAAGAGGTTTTACTTTGGAAAGAAGAAAGAAGGTGAGACTAATGTTGTGTCTCATGAAAGTTACAGAAGACCTCGTGGTCGTGAGAATCGTCATCAGCAACATGTAGCTTATGTAATCTAATGATTAATGTGACTCCAAGTGTGCCGGTAGCTCCAAAGTATCAGTCTCATTATCAACAGACTTATGTGAAACAGAGTGGTAATCAACAGGTTCGTAATAAGCCGAATTTTGATCCCATTCCAATGTTGTATGTGGATTTGCTTCCATCTCTGATTAAGAAGAATCTTGTACAAACACATTCTACACCTTCAGTTCCAGAGTCTATCCCATGGTGATATAAGCCAGAGGCTCACTGTGCTTTTCATCAAGGTGCCCCGGGGCACAATATTTAGAATTGTTATCCATTGACGTCTGAAGTACATAAATTGATAAGGAGCAATGCTCTGTCTTTCAATAATGTTAATCTAAATGTGAAGACGAATCCACTTCCACAGCATGGTAACACGTCTGTGAACATGGTTGATGGTTGTCCTAGTTTGTTCAAGATTTATGATGTCCGCCATATTCGAAGGTATTTGGTTGATATGAATGCTTTCTTAAGTGAATATCACGATATTGATCACGATTATGATGGATGTTGCATTTGCTCGGTGAACCATTGTGGTTGCGTGATTGTTAAGAGATACATTCAAAAGATGATGGACGATAAGTTGATTGAAGTGATAGCGAAAAGAGACAAATATGACAATGAAGTGAATGTTATTATGCCTCAGTTCAATTTCCCTGAGAAGGTTGTTCCTAAGATTATGGTTATTTATTTTGACAACCGCAAATATGTTGTTACTCCATTGGTAATAAATTTGCCTGGTTCAATGTCGTATGAGTCTGATAAAGCTGTTTCATACTGGTATAATGCTACGATGATAGAAAATGGTAAGGAAGTTCCTATTCCTTCTCCAAAGTGTGTGGTTAGCATTGTTGATGTGACAAAGGTTACTCGAAGTGGTAGAGTTTATGCTTCGGATCCTTCGAAGAGAGCTGAAGATACAAGTGCGAGTAAACAGATTGAGGATGTTGTTTCCCGATCAGGTCAATTTGGTGATTCCAATTTGAAATATAGTGAAGATGAGGTGTTGAAATTGATAAAGAAGAGCGAGTACAATGTTACTGAGCAGTTGTTGTATACTCTGTCGAAGATATCAGTTTTATCACTCTTAATGTTCTCTAATGCTCATAGGTAGTCTTTGCAGAAGATTATTGATCAAGCTTATGTTGATCATGATGTAACTGTTGATTAGTTTGATAGTATTGTGGCTAATATCACATCGTGAAATAATCTGAGTTTCTGTGATGATGACTTTCCTGAAGAAGGAAGGAACCATAATTTGGCTCTACATATTTCAGTGAACTGTCAGGAAGATGCTATCTCTAAAGTGCTGGTTGATACTGGGTCTTCTCTGAATGTGATGCTGAATTCGACTTTCTCCAAGCTTGCGTGCCAAGGTGCTCCCATGAGGCATAGTGGGATTATTATGAAAGCTTTTGACGAATCGAAGAAGACACTGATTGGTGAAGTTGATCTTCCTATTTTGATTGGAGCGTTTATATTCAAAATTACTTTTCAAGTAATGGATATACATCCCGCCTACAGTTGTCTCCTTGGAAGACCATGGATTCATGAGGCAGGAGCTGGGACATCTACTCTCCATCAGAAGTTGAAGTTTGTGAAATATGGGAAATTAGTGACTATTGGCGGTGAGCAGGCGATGTTGGTGAGAAATTTGTCATCTTTCTCCTATATTGATGCTGAAGAAGAGGTGGGAACTTCATTCCAGGCTCTTTCTATTGTTGATGATGTTGCTAAGAAGAATGTTATGCCTATGTCTTCTCTCAAGGATGCTCTGCGCGTACTTGAAACTTGTCAATCTTAAGGTTGGGGATGAGTTATTGGTGTTGTTGACAACAAAGAAGGATTTGGTATTGGTTTTGCACCAGGAGTGGCTCTCAATGACCCAAAGACTATTCAGGAAGGATTCTGAAGTGTTGGGTTTATCAATGATCATTCTGCTACTGCCATCATTGAAGATGATGAAGATGAAGAAATGCCTAGTTTTGTTATGCACAGAAAGATTTGCAAGAACTGGGTTGTTGTTGATGTTCCTTCTATTGTTCATGCTTCAAAGTAATTTGTTTTATTTTCTTTCAAAAAAATCCTTTCACTCTACCCAAGGTGAAAGTGATGTTTGTCGGGCTTTGTTGCAAATTTTTATCATCATCAATAAAATGTTATTTTGTTTTTTCTATGTGTTTTTCCTTTTTGCTTTATTCTGAAAAATGGTAACATAAAAAACCAAAAATAATAATCATTTTTTATCCGCATAATGTTTGCACTTTTGTTCATACTCTAAAATAAAAATAAAATCATTATGCAGATTGATTGTTAAACCCATTGAAAACAATGATCCTATGCCCACTCCCAACTTTGAATTCCTTGTGTTTTAAGCTAAGGAAGAGGATGTTGAAAAGATTCCTGATGAGATTTCTCGGTTGCTTGAGCACGAGGAGAAAGTTATTCAGCCTCATGGAGAGTCTACAGAAATGGTCAACTTGGGTTCTGAAGATGATAAGAAAGAAGTCAAGATTGGAGCATTGCTTGGTTATGAAGTTAAGAAGAGGATGGTAGAGCTTCTTAGAGAATATGTTGATGTGTTTGCTTGGTCTTATCAAGACATGACGGGTCTTGATACTAATATTGTGGAGCATAGATTGCCGCTGAAGCCTGAATGTCCACCTGTGAAGAAAAAGTTGAGAAGAACTCATACTGATATGGCAGTAAAGATCAAAGAGGAGGTTCAAATGCAGATTGATGCAGGTTTTCTTGTGACGTCTAATTATCCTCAATGGGTGGCCAACATTGTGCCCATTCCAAAGAAAGACGGAAAATTTCGAATGTGTGTTGATTACAAAGATTTGAATAAAGCCAGTCCAAAAGATGATTTTCCATTATCACACATTGATGTGTTGGTAGATAATACGACTAAGTTTAATGTGTTCTCTTTTATGGATGGATTTTACGGTTATAATCAAATAAAGATGGCACCCTAGGACATGGAAAAAACCACATTTATTACACCATGGGGGACATTTTGTTACAGAGTGATGCCCTTTGGATTGAAGAATGCTGGTGCGACATACCAAAGAGCTATGACCACGCTTTTCCATGATATGATGCACAATGAAATTGAGGTATATGTTGATGATATGATCTCTAAGTCGAGGACTGAAGAGGATCGTGTTGAACATTTGCTGAAGTTGTTTCAGAGGTTAAGAAAGTTTAAGCTTCGTTTGAATCCGAACAAGTGCACATTTGGTGTACGTTCTGGAAAGTTATTAGGTTTCATTGTCAGCCAAAGAGGCATTGAAGTTGATCCTGATAAAGTGAAAGCTATTCGGGAAATGCCTACTCCAAGAACTGAAAAACAAGTAAGAGAATTCTTGGGTCGTTTGAATTATATTTCGAGGTTCATCTCTCACATGACTGCCACATGTGCTCCGATCTTCAAGTTGCTTCGGAAAGAACAAGGTTGTGTCTGGACAGATGATTGTCAGAAGGCGTTTGAAAGTATCAAAGAATATCTGCTCGAACCTTCAATCTTGTCTCCTTTAGTGGAAGCTAGATCGTTGATTATGTACTTGACTGTCTTGGAAGATTCCATGGGTTGTGTGCTTGGTCAACAAGATGAATCTGGAAGAAAAGAATATGCAATTTATTACTTGAGTAAGAAATTCATTGATTGTGAGTCTCGGTACTCCATGCTTGAAAAAACTTGTTGTGCCTTAGCTTGTGCTGCAAAGTGTCTTCTCTAGTATATGTTGAATCATACAACTTGGTTGATCTCCAAATGGATCCGATCAAGTATATCTTTGAAAAACCTTCTTTGACTGGGAGGATTGATCATTGGCAAATGTTATTATCATAATATAATATTGAGTACCGAGCTCAAAAAGCTATAAAAGGCAGTATCTTGGCTGACCATTTGGAACATCAACCGATTGATGATAACCAGCTTATCAAGTTTGATTTCCCAAATGAGGATGTGATGTATTTAAAAATGAAATATTGTGATGAACCTTTGATTGAGGAAGGGCTGGAGCCTGAATCTCGATGGGGTTTAGTTTTTGATGATGTTGTAAATGCATGCAGAAGAGGAATTGGGGCAATGATCATTACTCCCCATGGTTCACATATTCCTTTTGCTGCAAGGTCGACTTTCCCTTGTACCAATAATGAAGCTAAGTATGAAGCCTGTATTATGGGCCTTGAGGAAGCTATTGATTTGAGGATTAAACATCTTGATGTGTATGGAGATTCTGCCTTGGTAATCAATCAGATCAAGGGTAAGTGGGTAACTCATCAACCCCACTTGATCCCTTATAGAGATTTTTCCAGGAGGATATCAACTTTCTTCACTAAAGTTGACTTTCATTATGTACCCCATGATGAAAATCATGTGGAAGATGGTTTGGCAACCATAGCTTCTATGATAAAGGTGCACTAGTGGAATGACATTCCCATGATAAGAGTGATGCGACTTGAAGGATCGGCTCATGTGTTCGCAGTTTAAGAGGTCCATGATGACAAGTCTTGGTATCATGATATTAAATGTTTTCTCCAGAGTCAGGAATACCCACTTGGGGCGTCAAATAAAGATAAAAGGACTTTGAGGAGATTAGTAGGCAATTTCTTCCTGAATGGAAAAAGCTTTATAAGAGAAATTTTGACATGGTCTTGCTCATATGCGTGGATAGACGCGAAGCAGACATGTTAATGAAATAAATTCATGAACGGTCTTTTGGTACTCATGCCAATGGGCATGCAATGGCTAAAAAGATGTTGAGAGCAGGTTACTATTGGCTGACAATGGAATCTTATTGTTGCAAGTATGTGAAAAAGTGCCATAAGTGCCAAGTGTATGTTGATAAGATTCATGTGCCACCAACTCACCTCAATGTGATTTCTTCCCCGTGGCCTTTCTCTATGTGGGGAATTGATATGATTGGTATGATTGAACCCAAAGCTTCAAATGGACATAGTTTTATTCTTGTGGCAATCGACTACTTCACCAAGTGGGTGGAAGAGGCGTCATATGCTAATGTGACCAAGCAAGTCATGGTTTGGTTTATCAAGAATAACATTATCTGCAGATATGGTGTTCTAAATAAAATCATTACTGATAATGGTTCGAACTTGAATAATAAGATAATGAAAGAACTTTGTGAAGAATTCAAGATTCAACACCATAATTATTCTCCTTATAGACCGAAGATGAATGGGGTTGTTGAAGCTATGAATAAGAATATTAAGAAGATCATTCAGAAGATGGTTGTGACATATAAGGACTGGCATGAGATGCTCCCTTTTGCTTTGCATGTGTATCATACATCTGTCTGCACTTCAACAGGGGAAACCCCTTTCTCCCTTGTTTATGGTACAGAAGCAGTGCTCCCCGTCGAGGTTGAGATCCCATCAATGAGAGTTCTTATGGAAGCCAAGTTGACTGAGGCTGAATGGTGTCAGATTAGATTTGATCAGTTGAATTTGATTGAGGAAAACAGAATAACAACTTTATGTCATGGTCGGTTGTACCATCAAAGAATAAAGAAAACTTTTGACAAGAAGGTCAAACCTCGTGTATTCAGAGAAGGCGAACTCGTGCTTAAAAAGATCCAGTCTTTCATTACAAATTATCGGGGCAAGTGGACTCCGAACTATGATGGCCCATATGTTGTTAAGAAAGCCTTCTCTGGCGGTTCATTAATTCTTGCAACTATGGATGGTGAGGAGATCACTCGCCCTATGAATGCAGATGTAGTCAAGAAATAATTCGCCTAAAAAAAAGAACAACTCGCTAAGTTGAAAACCTGAAAGGGAGGATTAGGAAAAATTGAGCGTCTCGGTGGATTGAAAAACCGAAAGGGCGATCCAAGCAAAAATTAAAGACATAAGCAGGAATAATTATCCCAGTAGATTGAAAACCCGAAAGGGCAATCTAGGCAAAAGTTAGGGATCATGGCAATTAATTGCATCGATAGACTGGATCACTTGAAACAACCGAGGATTTTAAATTCTATCCCTCAGTAGAATTACCCATCAAAGACTCTTATTCACTCATCCTTGACTAAAGTTTCGGACACAGTGGAGTTCAAAGTTTATATAGAGAATAGTGATCATTGTATTTTAATGTAGCCCTTTTCCATGTATTTACCATTTTTCAAAACTGTAATGATCCATGGAGTCATGCCTTTTGTTGACTACCATTCTATCAATGAATTTGATCTTTTATCCAATTGTTTGCAATTCTTTATTTTTGTTTCTGTTTACAAAATTTCAATTTATTTTTTATGATGATTTTTAAACAAATTTAATGAATTTAATTTTGAAGATTTTAAAAACACTTTTCTTTTAATATATGAAGAAAGAAAGGATATCAACAATGATTCCAGGGATGGTAAAGTTTTGATGTGTGTGTTGCACTCCAAAATTTGCCCTCACAATACAAGACTTTGTGTGCTAAGAAGGTTCACAAGGTTCACAAGACCTTTCATGAGGTTCATGAAGTTTACAAGACACTTTATGAGGTTCACAAGGTTCACAAGACCTCCCATGAGGTTCACAAGGTTCACAAGACCTCCCATGAGGTTCACAAGGTTCACAAGACATCTTATTAGGTTCACAAGGTTCACAAAGTTCACAAATAGTCAGAAAGTTTGACAATTCCCTCAGACAATGCATCCTCCTAAGCAGTGCATCCAAAACTAGGGTTTTGACTTTAATCAGGCTAAATGGACTTCCAAGACTTCAAGTGAGCTTCATAACATCTTATATGTGTTTAAGAACCCCCATGACAAGTTTCAAGACTTTTCTCAAAGGTTTGCTCAGTCAGATGATCAGATAAGTCAAAATCAATCAGAGCAGTTAAAAAGTCAAACTGAGGTCAACTGTGGTCAAACCAAAGTCAAACTTCATGATTTTTTGCCAACATCAAGTATATGAAGTAAAATTCATCATTTGATCAAGGTTTGATCATGATTCATCAAGGAGATTTCAGATCATCAAGAATCAGAGGTTTCTAAATTAGGGTTTTCTCAGGAAAAGTCAACTGAACTTTGACCAGCCATAACTTTCACATGCTTCATCATCAATTTTCCATCCAAAGCTCATTTTGAAGGAAATTGAATTATCTACAACTTTGTGTCTCACAAGCCAAGCCCAAAAATGCTTCATTTGGAAGGTATGAGCTAAGACATTATAGGTCCTTTTGAAAGTCAACAAAAAGTCAACAACTTCAAAAGGGCATAACTTGAGAATGGTAAATGATATGGACATGAAACCAGTGGGGTTAGTTATAGGATTCTTCAAGCTTTCCAAAATGTCCAAGAACACCCTCATATCATTAAAATTGAAGGATGTGTGCCCTTGCAAAGTTGGGAAATTTTTGGTTGGTTTATGAAGAAAATGGAGGTTTAAAACCAAATTTTTCTAAATGGGCTTGCCATATGATGATCCAATCCATACCAATACTTCATGCACGACCCAAATCTCAATTATTCAGATTTTTTTATCATTTTATTTTATTTATTTTGATTTTATTCATTTAAAATCATTTTAAATTAAAATAAAATAGAAGAATCAAATATTTAAATGAGATTGTGCTTCTAGAAAGTCATAAAGATTGTTTGGATCAAATTGATATAAGAATTATGGTGATTGGCTTGAAATAGAAAGGTTGAATTCACAAATATTTGAAGTTTAAGACTTAATCTTTTTCAATCTTTTTCAATCAAATAATCCACACAATGATCCATTCTTTTGACCTAAATCCATTGTACTATAAGTATACAACACAAACCTAATGCAAAGGGACGAAAATTCTGCCTCAAAGAGTAAGTTGCAACTTTCAAAATTCACCCAAAATTTCAAATTCGGATTCTTCAATAGAGGCTATTTCAGAGAGATTTGAAGGTTGAGACAGGTTTATTGGACATCTTTGAAGCATTCTCAATACTCATATGCATCCATAACCTCATGAATGACCTAAACCGAATCTGTTTTGTGCTTGACTTTGAATTTTTCGATTCTTATTATTTATGCATTGTCAACTAATTTTGTTTGTTGATTTGTGATTGTTTGAAGCTTGTGATGAATTTTGGATAATTTAATTCGAGTTTCATGAACTGGAGTGAATTCCACCATTGTTAGGGTTTTCGGCCCCCTTTAGGGTTTTGTTCTTAAGCTAACATAAATTAATTCTAAGAACATGGATCAATGTCAATTCACCTCTGGATCACATTTGTATAATTGATTTGATGAAATTTTGCAGTTTTGATGATAGTTAGGATTCGTAGGTTTTGCTACAACCTGGAATTCGCAGGAAATTTCCTAGGAATATTCGCAGCAATATTCCCAGGTCTGGAGGAAGAAGAAGATGATCAGTGGCGCCAAACTTTGATTTGAAATTTAATTTTAATATTTTATTGATTCTGTTTGATATTATTTCACAACAGCATTGTTGGCCCAGTGGTAGGGAACGCTTGTGTTATACCTGAAGGTCTCTGGTTCGAATCCTGGATTCACCAATCTTTTTCTTATTTTTCTAGTTAATTAGTAAACTTAATATATTATGAATTATAGCCATTATACTATCAGAAGCGCCCTCCCGGCTGGATGGAAAGTATGCCTGCGTATTGTTTAAAGGTCCTGGGTTCGATCCCCCCCAGGCCTTTTGTTTTGTTTTCTTTTTTTTTTCCAGGATTAAGCAACAAAACCAAATGAACTCCCTTCCTTAGCACCTGTGCGCGCGCTGGCCCAGTGGTTGATCTTGTTGGCTGGAGGTTGTGAAAGCAAAGGGGCTGGGTTCAACTCCCAGCCTAGGTAAGTTCTTTTTTTTTTTTTCTCCATTATTTGTTTTGTTTTGTTTATTATTATTATTATTAATATTAATTAAACTATAACCCTAATTTAATCCTAAAATATTTTCATAAACCAAGATTAACCCTAAAAATATTTTTCTAAAACCCTAATTGTAAATATTATTTATTTGTTTATTTTAATTCTTGCTTATATTTTTAATTAATAAATAAATCTTAATGTTTTCTAATAAACCCTAATTTTCTTCTATTTAAAACTTAATCCTATTTTATTTAATCATGTACATATTTTATAATTTGATAATTTAAATCTTGTTTAAAATAATTAAAATGTTGTAAATATAATTATAATTAATCTTATTTTCATAATATGCATATATTCTATAACTTGTTTATAATTTAAATTTTGTATATAAGTAATTTTTGATATATGTTTAAAAATAGTTAAAAATTGCTAATTTAATTTTGTAATTATAATTTTATTTTCATAATATGTTTATAATTAACTTACTTTTATAATTTAAATATAACTTAAAACTTTATAATAATTAGTATAATTGCTCATATTTTCTTAAATAATAATTGTTGATTTTTTTTAATTATTATGTTAATATTATTAATTATGTTTATATGATATTTTGTTATTACTAACCCCATTTAACTTTGTATTATTTTTATTATTATTTTTTACTAACCCAATTATTATTATTATTTATTATTTTGCTTATTTATTTAATTTGCTTTAATTATTATTATCATGTAATTGTTCCTTTGATGTAATATTTAGTAGTAATGTTTAAATATTTATTTTATGCTATGGTTAATAAAATAGGGAGTGCAACATGTTTGTATGTTTAAAATTGACTTAGCTCATTAAATTTAAAGATAAATATTTAAATTGTACACTCACACACGTAAGTCGATCTTTGATCGCCATCTCACTTCCTTAGGGATACCTCTCATGTTGCCTAATCAAAAGGTCAAGTAGGGTGTATAAAGCAAAGTCCCTAATCTCACATCATCTAATCCCTTAACAGATAAAAAGATCAAGTCCCTTCGAATGTTGCCTTCGTAATGATCTTGTCCCTTTCGAATAAAGATGATAAGTCCCTTCGAATTGCTTATACACCCCACAGTTGCCTAAATAAACAGATGTCCCCTTACTTGTCCCTCACATCCAAGGTAATGACTACCTATTCCTTAATAATAGGGATAGTCTTACCATTTAAAGGATTCAAGAACAGAAAAGACTTAAACTTAGGGTAGGTTCTTCTTAGATACTTGCTCACTTTTCAAAAACATTTCAAACACTTCACACATTTTAAACAATTTTCAAAACAAAGGTTTTTTACGCATCCGTACATGGATCATTATAAAACTCTTAAGAAAATTTCTATTCACACACTTCACATTTCAAAAACATTTTAAAGTGAGCTAAGTAACTAAGAGCCCATGGATAACCATGGATGTAAAGGGTGCTAACACCTTCCCTTTACATAACCTACCCCCCGGACCCAAAAATCTTTTAAAAGGTCTTTCCTGTTCTTTTATGCCTTTCTTTTGGATA
Source organism: Lathyrus aphaca (assembly GCA_963966055.1). Classification (NCBI taxonomy): domain Eukaryota; kingdom Viridiplantae; phylum Streptophyta; class Magnoliopsida; order Fabales; family Fabaceae; genus Lathyrus; species Lathyrus aphaca. Next base: position 185,035,107 of record OZ014522.1, read on the forward strand.
AAATAAAAGTCGGTGGCGACTCTTGCTATCCGCAACATAACTAAATTCAGTTTTCCCACCGTGTTACAGAACTGGCGACTCTGCTGGGGATTTAATAAAAGAGGGGTACCCTTAGGAATTAGATCACTTTAAATTGTTTGCCTTATTTGCTTTATACTTATCTTGTTGGGTGCTCTTATGTGCGAAAGATCCTAACCCGGATCTAGTGTACCTTAGGTAAATGGCAATAGACCAAGGAAACTGTACGGCCTATACCGATATGGTTGATCTGGTGGCCATAGTTAGTGTGACCTCTTGGTTGGTGCTTATGTTCCTTAAGTCAAGTTGAGGATAATATGAGGCTGCTATATGTTGTCAATACACTAACTAACTTTTAGAACCCTAGTTATCCCATCTTGGCCTTTAGAAAAGTAGTGAGATAACCGGCTTTGGTGAAGACTGAAGTTGGTTGATACTTGATGCTACGCTCATTGAGATTCTAAACTTGGAGGGTTTTGGTTGGCAAGTAAGTTGCCTACTGAACAACCACCCTTGTGAAGGATCAATGATATTGAGATCCCTTAGAACCTGGTTACTTTTATAGGACAGGATGAACCATCTAACTTCAGGGGAGGGTACTTACCTTTGAACCTCATGCAAACCTTTAAACCTAGGGCTATTGTGTGACTTGCTTGTGTGTGCACATGTTTGTGATTGAGCATAACATCATGACATCATCATGCATCATAAGCATAGCATTTTCACTAATCATTTCAAGGACCAAAGGATTTATCTTTGTTCTTTGTTGCAGGTCATGGCTTCTGCTCGTAGAAACACTATCAGGATCAACTTTGTGGGCATACCTGCTAAGCTTAAAGAGTTGGTTTCTCAAGTGTCTGATCACTCCCAGTTCATCAAGAGACATGGTCACCTACTGGATCTGGTCACTTCAGGGTTCAATGAAGACATGATGAGTGTCCTGTTTCAGTTCTTTGATCCTAAGCACCATTGCTTCACATTCCCCGACTATCAGCTGGTTCCTACAATGGAAGAGTTCTCTAAACTTCTGGGTATACCTGTTCTTGATCAGAAACCATTCACGGGCTTGGAAAAGGAGCCTAAACCTGAGGTTATTGCTGCAGCTCTACATCTGAAGAAGTCAGACATTGTTCTGGAAACGAGAAGCGGAGTTAAGGGTATTCTTGCTAAGGTATTAATGGATAAAGCTCAAATGTTCTTGAAGGCTATGAGCTATGATGCTTTTGAGGATATCTTAGCCTTGCTGATTTATGGCTTAGTGTGGTTCCCCAATCCAGATCAGTTCATAGACGTTCATGCCATCAATATATTCCTGAGTCACAATCCAGTGCCTACATTGCTTGGAGACATCCTACATTCTCTCCATACCCGTACTATAAGGGCAAGAGGAACTTTGATGTGTTGCATACATTTGCTATCTAGGTGGTTTATTTCTCACCTTCCTCGCTCAGTAATGAAGAATGAACAAGGGTTCAGGTGGTCCAAAAGGATTATGTCACTCTCTCATTCAGATATCCATTGGTGCTCCAGATCTATGGAGAATGTCACTATCATTGACCGTTGTGGGGAGTTTCCTAATGTGCCACTTCTAGGCATAAGAGGAGGCATCACCTACAACCCCTCTCTAGCTTTACGATAGTTTGGTTACGCTCGGAGTGATGGTCCACATGACATGCTAATTCAGGGCATTGTATTTGACTACGACAACGATCTGCAAGGTTACCGTCAGAGATTCATACGAGCATGGGAAAAGTGAACAAAGTTGACAGCAAGACTCTGGAACCTAAGTATACTATTCCTATGGAAGCTTATCTCAGATGGGTGCGATCTCGTGCTCAAACTCTCATGATGCCATATCCTGCTATCCTACCAGTTACCATGGAACCTGTTGCTGAAGGAGATACTGCTTATACCATCCTTCACCCAGACATGCCTACTGACATGGAAGACTTACAGAGATCCTGGATCCAGTTGAAGGAGCAAAGGGATACTTTCGAGGCTCATTACAAAGCAAGCCAAGAAAGGATCCTGGAACTAACAAAGCAACTTCACGAGGAACGGAATCTCAACTCATACCTCAACACAAAGAGGAAACGTCCATGGGAGACTTAAAACCCCATCTCTTGTATTTACTTCATTTCATTTTCTGTAAGCCCAAGAGGAAAAACAAATTTATTACTAATAAAAGTTTACCTTCTTGTTTGTTTAAGCAAATTTAAATCCTGCGGTCCTTGAAAACATTGCATACGCATTTACATATCATATCATTGCATCACAGGTTTCTTGTGTACAGGTTTCTTATCTTCTCGCTGTTTATTTCAGCAATGGCTCTTGAACAAACAGTTAAGGATCTCCAGGCACAAAATGCACAGTTCCAAGAGCTGATCCTGAACTTGTCCAAGGGGCAGGATGAATTGAAGACACTGCTGGCCAAGAAGACTAAAAAGACTAGAAGATCAGGTGGCCTGATCAACATGGGAAGAAGGTTCAGAGGTCCTGTCAAGACCAAAGAACAGGTTGAAGACTATGAGTCTGAAGAGTCTGAGAAAGAGGGAGGCAGTCTCCACAACACTATGGGGGACTCTGATTCTGAAGCTAACTACTATCATGAGCCTAATGAAGACAAGTTCAAGATGCTGGTGGATAGAATGGATGCTATGGAATTACAGAAATCTTCTGGGCTGGATTTTGAAGACCTGAGTTTGATATCTGGGGTGGTTATACCCATTGGTTTCAAGGTTCCTACTTTTGTTGTTTATGATGGTGTCTCTTGCCCCAAGCTGCATCTGAGGTCTTATGTCCGGAGAATCCAACCCCATACTGCTGATAAGAAATTGTGGATCCATTTCTTCCAAGAGAGCTTATCTGAAGCTCAATTGGAATGGTACTATCAGTTGGAGAGTGTCAACATCCGTGATTGGAATGACCTTGCTGAAGCCTTCTATAAGCGGTATCAATATAATGCTGATTTAGCCCCTACTCGCATGCAGCTTCAAAGCATGTCCATAGGTGCTAAAGAAAGTTTCAAGGAGTATGCCCAGAAGTGGAAAGACTTGGCTGGAAGAGTGCAACCCCCTCTAACTGACAGGGAGTTAGTTGATATGTTCATGTGTACGTTGAATGGTCCTTTTTACAGTCATCTCATTGGAAGCTCATCATCTGGCTTCACTGAGTTGATAATGACACGAGAGCGCGTAGAAAGTGGTATCAGGAGTGGCAAGATTCAAGTGGGTAATTCTTCATCAGGTGCTGCAAAGAAGCCTCCCAGTGGGAAGAAAGAGTCAAATGTTGTTTATAGTCAACCTGATCGTAATAGAAGGCATCAGTCTATGAGTGCAGTTCATATTTCAAATCCAACTCCTACAACACTAGAGCAGCCACAGGGAAATCAACAGAGGGCTAGAAGACAGTTCACTAAGATCAACATGTCAATGGCCCAAGCATTGCAACACTTGTTGAAGGCTGAACTTATCACTCTGAAAGATGCTCCTCAGAATCCTAATGTTACCTCTCCCAGGTACAATCCTAATGCACGATGTGCATATCATTCAAACTGCCAGGGACATGATACCAATAGCTGTTGGGTGTTGAACAACAAAATTCAAGATATGATTGAGGCTGGAGAGATTGAGTTTGACCCTCCGGGTACTCCAAATGTGATCACTGCTCCCATGCCAAATCATGAGAAGACTGTCAATGCCATTGATGAAGATTTACATATTTATTCAGTTGCAGAGTTAACCACACCATTGTCTGTCATTAAGAAGAAGCTAGTACAAGCTGGGTTCTTTCCAGGTTGTCGTGAAGATTGTTTGTATTGTACCTATAAGCCGGATAGTTGTTGGAGATTGAGAGATGGAATTCAACGTCTCATGGATAAATATACCATAGTGTTTGAGAGGACTCCACCTTCTGTGGAAAGTATGGTTGATCATATAACTAAGCGTGTGAAGGTTGAAGAGGTGGATATGGTTGATAAAGTGCCGGTAAGGATTACTTCTAAGGGTCCTGTCAAAATCACTCATAAGGGTCCAATTAAGATTACTGCTGAAGGCCCTGTGAGGATTGTTGCTGAAGCTAGAGTGGCTCCTATGGTCATTACCACTCCTGGTCCCATTCCGTATACTTCTGATAAAGCTGTACCTTGGCATTATGGGTCTGATGTTTATATCCATGGTGTTAAGCAGGAACCTTTAGCTGATATGCCTGTTGATGTTGACAATATTGCTGGATCTAGTAAGATCACACGAAGCGGAAGAGTTTTCTCTCCTCCAATTACTTCCAAGAATGCAGTTACTCCAGCTGCTACCTCCACCACTGATGCTCGGGGCAAAGGTCCTGCTATTGAACCTATACCAAATGATGTGCCAGCTGCTGATGATCTTGCTAAGCAGATGGAAGAAGTATTGAAGATCATTCGTAAGAGTGATTATGACATTGTTGATCAGTTGGGGCATACTCCCTCCAAGATTTCTATGCTGTCTTTATTATTGTGTTTTGAGGCTCATGCCAAGGCCTTGATTAAATTTCTGAAGACTGCTCATGTACCCAATGAAATTTTTGTTGACCAGTTTGAGAATTGTGTTGCACACTTGACCTATGATAATGGGTTAGGTTTCTCTGATGCTGATTTGACTCCTGCCAAGAAGGATCATAACAGGGCTCTGCATATCTCAATTGAATGCAGGGGCACTACCCTGTCACATGTATTGATAGACAATGGTTCCTCTCTGAATGTGTTGCCCAAAGAAGTCCTAAATAAGCTTAATCCAGAAGATGCTGTGTTGAAACCCAGTAATATAGTGGTGAAGGCTTTTGATGGTTCGAGAAGAGTGGTGCATGGAGAAATTGATCTTCCAATCAAAGTTGGTTCTCAGGTTTTCAATGCTACCTTTTATGTCATGGATATTCGTCCGTCATATTCTTGTTTGCTGGGACGTCCCTGGATCCATGGGGCAGGTGCTGTAACCTCCACTTTACACCAGAAGCTGAGATATCCGATAGAAGGGAAAGTTGTCACTGTTTATGGAGAGGAAGGATATGTTGTTAGCCATGTAAACACTTTTAAATATCTGGAAGTGGAAGGTGAATATGTTGAAACTTTGTGCCAGACATTTGAAGTGGTTCCTTGGATTGTTAATGATTATGAAGCTCCTCCTATTGTCAAGAAAGTTCTTGTGGTCACCAGAGTACCTCCTACAATGGCCTCCCTTAAAGATGCTAGAGCTGTGGTGGATGAAGGTGGTTGTACTATTTGGGGTCAGCTTCCTGATATTCCGTACAAGTTTGACAAATTTGGTTTGGGTTTCACTGCAGAGTCCCAGAAGGCTGTTCGTCGTGCTCGTGCTGTTCGTATCACCAATCAGGGGATTATGAAGAACCAGATCAATGTTGTGGATGAATATGATGAAGACTACAACTTGGATGCTTGGATTTTTCCTACTATGGGTGCTGGACTCAATAACTAGAAGGCTGAAGATGTTATTCCTATCTCCTTTAGTCAGGAGTAAATACTATTACTGTGTTGTTACTTTTAAGTTTGTAATTTCTTGAACAATTGAACTCTTTAAGCCTTGTGCCTTACCCGGGGCACAATGGTGTGCTTGTTACGGACTGTCATTTCATTTGCATACTTCATTCAATAAAAATCAGTGGACGTTTCGTTTTCGTAAATATTGTGTTCCTTGTCTTTCTTTTTCTTTTATTTTTGTTTTATCAGCTATGTGTTCTTACACACACCCACATCACTAAAATGAAGATCCTCATCCACTCTGGATCCTGTTGATAACAGTTCTACTATTGCCAATTATAATTTCGAGAATCCGATCTATCAAGCTGAAGACGGAAATGAGGATGATTGCGAAGTACCTGTAGAGCTTGCTAGGTTGTTACAACAAGAAGAGAAAGCTATACAGCCACATGAAGAGCCAGTCGAAGTTGTGAATCTAGGAACTGAAGAAAACAGGAAAGAAGTCAAGATAGGGGCTGAACTAGAGGATAGTGTCAAGAGCAGACTGATTCAGATGTTACGTGACTATGTGGAGATCTTTGCTTGGTCCTATGAAGATATGACAGGGTTGGATACAGACATTGTGGTTCACCGTTTACCAGTAAAAGAAGATTGTCGTCCAAAGAAGCAGAAGGTTCGTCGTATGCGTCCTGAAATGTCAGAGAAGATCAAAGCAGAGGTAATGAAACAGTTCAATGCAGGGTTCTTAGTTGTGACCTCTTATCCTCAGTGGGTTGCAAATGTGGTGCCGGTACCTAAGAAAGATGGTAAGGTACGTATGCGTGTGGACTACATAGATTTGAACAAGGCTAGCCCCAAAGATGACTTTCCACTTCCTCATATTGATGTTCTGGTAGACAACACTGCTCAGCATAAAGTATTCTCGTTCATGGATGGTTTCTCTGGTTACAATCAGATCAAGATGGCACCTAAAGATATGGAGAAGACAACATTTGTTACACAGTGGGGCACTTTTTGTTATAAGGTGATGCCATTTGGATTGAAGAACGCAGGGGCAACATATCAGCGTGCTATGGTGGCTTTGTTTCATGATATGATTCATCATGAGATAGAGGTATATGTAGATGATATGATAGCCAGGTCCCAGAATGAAGAGCAACATCTTGATCATCTGCATAAGTTGTTTGAGAGGTTGAAGAAATACAAGTTGAGATTGAACCCAAACAAGTGTACTTTCGGAGTTAGATCTGGTAAACTCCTGGGTTTCATTGTTAGTGGAAAAGGTATTGAAATGGATCCTGCAAAAGTGAAAGCTATACGAGAGATGCCAGCTCCCCGTACTAAGAAGGAAGTTAGAGATTTCTTGGGACGATTGAATTACATTGCAAGATTTATTTCCCAATTAACAGCTACCTGTGAGCCAATCTTCAAGCTATTGAAGAAAGATCAGGTAATGGAGTGGAATGATGAGTGCCAGACTGCCTTTGATGAAATCAAGAAATATTTGCTAGAACCTCCAATTTTGATGCCACCAGTTGATGGAAGACCCTTGATTATGTACTTAACAGTATTAGACAATTCAATGGGGTGTGTGTTGGGGCAACATGACGAGTCTGGTCAAAAAGAGCAGGCAATATACTACCTTAGCAAAAAGTTTACCGACTGTGAAACAAGATACTCACTGCTCGAGAAAACTTGCTGCGCTTTGGCATGGGCTGCTCGCCGACTAAGACAGTATATGTTGACCCATACTACCTTATTGATTTCGAAGATGGATCCAATCAAGTACATATTCGAGAAACCTGCTCTCTCCGGAAGAATTGCAAGATGGCAAATGATCTTAACAGAATATGACATACAGTATACTACTCAGAAGGCCATTAAGGGAAGTGTTGTGGCTGATCATTTGGCTCATCAAGCAGTGGATGATTACCAGTCAATGAGTTTTGAGTTCCCCGATGAAGACATTATGATTATTACCAAAGAACCTGGACAATATGACGGACCTGAACAAGGATCCCGATGGACTATGGTTTTTGATGGTGCTTCCAATGCACTTGGTAATGGTGTTGGTGTTGTGATTAGTTCCCCTGAAGGTTGTCATACCCCGATTACTGCCAGACTTTGTTTCTATTGTACTAATAACATGGCTGAGTATGAGGCATGTATATTGGGTATTAAAGCTGCTATTGATATGAAGATTCAGTTCCTTGATGTGTATGGAGATTCAGCCCTGGTAGTAAGTCAGATTAAAGGAGATTGGGATACCAAACATGATAATCTCATTCCTTACAGAGAGCATATTTTGTCTTTGATCCCACATTTTAAAGAAATTACCTTTGGACATATTCCACGAAGAGAGAATCAGTTGGCAGATGCTTTAGCCACCATGGCATCCATGTTTGAGATCAGCTGGGATGATGAAGCTCCCAAGATTACTATTGATAGATTTAAAAAACCTGCATACTGCAATGAGATTGGCACTGAAGGGGCAGAGGAGAAGCCTTGGTTCTATGAAGTGAAAAGATATCTTGAAGCTCAGGAGTTCCCTGAAGGGGCATCTGTCAAAGATAGGAAGTTTCTGAGGAGGTTCTCTGCTAAGTTCTTTTTGAGTAATGGCATCTTGTACAAGCGCAACCATGATTCAACTATGTTCGTTGTGTGGATAAGAAGGAAGCAATTGAGATTATGGAAGATATGCATGATGGGATCTTTGGCACTCATTCTAGTGGTCATGCTATGGAAAAGAAGATATTGAGAGCAGGGTACTATTGGTCTACCATGGAAGCTGACTGCTATCAACATTCCAGAACGTGTCACAAGTGTCAAATCTATGCTGATAAAGTCCATATACCTCCATCACCATTGAATGTGTTGACTGCTCCTTGGCCCTTTGCCATGTGGGGCATTGATATGATTGGTGAGATCAAACCTACTGCTTCTAATGGTCATCGTTTCATCCTGGTTGTTATTGATTACTTCACTAAGTGGGTGGAGGCAGCTTCATTTGCATCTGTTACCAAGAATGTTGTGGCTCGATTCATTAAGAATAATCTTATATGTAGGTATGGCATCCCTGAAAGGATTATTACTGACAATGGCTCTAATCTGAACAACACTATGATTACTGATCTCTGCACAAAGTTCAAGATTAAGCATCACAACTCTTCTCCGTACCGTCCGAAGATGAATGGGGCAGTTGAAGCTGCTAATAAGAACATTAAGAAGATTATACAGAAAATGACTGTGACTTACAAGGATTGGCATGAGATGTTACCATTTGCTCTTCATGGGTATCGTACCACAATACGTACTTCAACAGGGGCAACCCCATTCTCCTTAGTCTATGGTATGGAAGCAGTTCTGCCCATTAAAGTTCAGATCCCCTCCTTAAGAATTATGAAGGATGCAGGCTTGGATGAAGATGAGTGGATTCAGACCCGACTTGACCAGATAAATTTGATTGATGAGAAGAGGCTAGCAGTAGTTTGTCATGGTCAGATGTACCAGAAACGAATGATCAAAGATTTTAACAAGAAGGTTAAGCCAAAGGTATATCAGGCTGGTGACTTGGTAATCAAGCGTATCATATTACCACAGGGTGATCCTAGGGGCAAATGGACTCCAACATATGAAGGACCATTTGTAGTCAAGACAGTATTTTCAGGAGGTGCCATGATACTTACTACTATGGATGGTGAAGACTTCCCACAGCCTGTAAACGCAGACATAGTTAAAAAATACTACGCATAAAAAGAGACCCGCTAGGTTGACTGGCCTAGGTAAAAATAAGGGCATCCCGGCAAACCAAAAGGGTTTGGGCAAAAATTAGGGATATATATATATATATAAAAAGATGTACACCCGGCAAGTCGAAAACCTGAAAAGGCGGCTTGGGCAAAAAAGGGTATCCCGATGGATTGAAAACCTGAAAGGGCAATCCAGGCAAAAGTTAGGGATTAAAGCGTATGACTATGTCTCGTTTGGATCACCCCTGAAACTGCAACCAGATGTATTACTTACTCAAGCTTGAACAGATAAAACTCAATCCAATCGTTTTCGTCTCGACAGCAGAAGATGAGATACTTGAAGATAATGGCAATAGTAGAATTGGAACTCAATAGGATTATTTCCCACATAACTGATTTTCTTTGTTTTGTAAAACTTTATGACAATTCCTCTTACTAGGATTTCTGTCTCCTTGTACAAACCTACCTATGTATAGGTCACTTTTTGATATAAATAAAATTCCATCTTTGAGTCCTGATTTACTTTTACCCTATTTACATAAGCGAAACGTCCATTGGTTGTGTTTGAATGTGTGTATGCTTTTGAATATGATTGATGTTTACCAGAAATGCATGTATGCTTAATATGATTGATGTTTACCAGAAATGCATGAAATTGTAGTAATAGTATTTACTAAGGACGAACGAGGGAAGGATTTCAACGAAGCTTCGCCGGTTCATCCTCACAAGACAACTACAAGTTCCCCAGTAGGGAAAATCCATCTTCATAAGTACTTCAAGTCACATATCCCCTGGAATTTATATCCATCTCTTTTATCCTCATACGGATATTCGGGAATTTATTTTCCAATAGGAGTACGACGAACGAAGACGGGAGGTTATGTATACCCTACTATCAAACAAAGACGGGAGGTTATATATACTATATTATCAAATAAGATGGGAACGAGTTCCTCATATTTTCCAGCAACAAATTGGGATTTATTTTCCCTGACCAGCAGTTGTTATACGAATATATCCAAGACGCTTCAGGCTGCATGATGCATACATACATCATTTACATCATAACATACAAATGCATAATACATTACCTAGGTGCATCATATCATACATGTATACATAATGCATAGGCTAATATTATCACACAGAACGTTTTAATCTTGTTTTTCAGGTTAATTCTCCAGCAGACAAACTTCATCAACAACTTGTGACTATTGGGCCGTTGTTTATCTTCCCAAAAGTCATCATTATACCTCAGGACGTTGTTTATCCTCCTGAAAGCATATCATGACTATTGGGCCGTTGTTTATCCTCCCAAAAGTTATACTTATACCTCAGGACGTTGTTTATCCTCCTGAAAGCATATCATTTCCTCGGGACGTTGTTTATCTTCCTGAAAGCTATCTTGACCTTGGGCCGTTGTTTATCTTCCCAAAGGTTACATCATTATACCTCAGGACGTTGTTTATCCTCCTGAAAGCATATCATGACTATTGGGCCGTTGTTTATCCTCCCAAAAGTTATACTATCACCTCAGGACGTTGTTTATCCTCCTGAAAGCATAACATTTCCTCAGAATGTTGTTTATCCTTCTGAAAGCATACTACTACCTCGGGACGTTGTTTATCTTCCTGAAAGCTATCACCACTACCTCGGGACGTTGTTTATCCTCCTGAAAGCTATCATTATATCTTCATATTTTGGACTGCTTTATCCTCCAAGAAATTTATATCTGAAGAATGTTTCTCCAAGTGGCATCTTTAAGCCCACTCAAGCATATTCAACTAGTCATCAGTATCACTCTACGCACCGGTGAGTGCAAATTTTTGGGCTTTTGTGTTCAATCCCCTTCAACCTTCCAAGTTACGACTGGCACATATACCAATCTAACCCCTCAGGTTTTAGAAAATTGAACAGGGGCAGCTGTTGCACCCCAAAATTTGCCCTCACAATACAAGACTTTGTGTGCTAAGAAGGTTCACAAGGTTCACAAGACCTTTCATGAGGTTCATGAAGTTTACAAGACACTTTATGAGGTTCACAAGGTTCACAAGACCTCCCATGAGGTTCACAAGGTTCACAAGACCTCCCATGAGGTTCACAAGGTTCACAAGACATCTTATTAGGTTCACAAGGTTCACAAAGTTCACAAATAGTCAGAAAGTTTGACAATTCCCTCAGACAATGCATCCTCCTAAGCAGTGCATCCAAAACTAGGGTTTTGACTTTAATCAGGCTAAATGGACTTCCAAGACTTCAAGTGAGCTTCATAACATCTTATATGTGTTTAAGAACCCCCATGACAAGTTTCAAGACTTTTCTCAAAGGTTTGCTCAGTCAGATGATCAGATAAGTCAAAATCAATCAGAGCAGTTAAAAAGTCAAACTGAGGTCAACTGTGGTCAAACCAAAGTCAAACTTCATGATTTTTTGCCAACATCAAGTATATGAAGTAAAATTCATCATTTGATCAAGGGTTGATCATGATTCATCAAGGATATTTCAGATCATCAAGAATCAGAGGTTTCTAAATTAGGGTTTTCTCAGGAAAAGTCAACTGAACTTTGACCAGCCATAACTTTCACATGCTTCATCATCAATTTTCCATCCAAAGCTCATTTTGAAGGAAATTGAATTCTCTACAACTTTGTGTCTCACAAGCCAAGCCCAAAAATGCTTCATTTGGAAGGTATGAGCTAAGACATTATAGGTCCTTTTGAAAGTCAACAAAAAGTCAACAACTTCAAAAGGGCATAACTTGAGAATGGTAAATGATATGGACATGAAACCAGTGGGGTTAGTTATAGGATTCTTCAAGCTTTCCAAAATGTCCAAGAACACCCTCATATCATTAAAATTGAAGGATGTGTGCCCTTGCAAAGTTGGGAAATTTTTGGTTGGTTTATGAAGAAAATGGAGGTTTAAAACCAAATTTTTCTAAATGGGCTTGCCATATGATGATCCAATCCATACCAATACTTCATGCACGACCCAAATCTCAATTATTCAGATTTTTTTATCATTTTATTTTATTTATTTTGATTTTATTCATTTAAAATCATTTTAAATTAAAATAAAATAGAAGAATCAAATATTTAAATGAGATTGTGCTTCTAGAAAGTCATAAAGATTGTTTGGATCAAATTGATATAAGAATTATGGTGATTGGCTTGAAATAGAAAGGTTGAATTCACAAATATTTGAAGTTTAAGACTTAATCTTTTTCAATCTTTTTCAATCAAATAATCCACACAATGATCCATTCTTTTGACCTAAATCCATTGTACTATAAGTATACAACACAAACCTAATGCAAAGGGACGAAAATTCTGCCTCAAAGAGTAAGTTGCAACTTTCAAAATTCACTCAAAATTTCAAATTCGGATTCTTCAATAGAGGCTATTTCAGAGAGATTTGAATGTTGAGACAGGTTTATTGGACATCTTTGAAGCATTCTCAATACTCATATGCATCCATAACCTCATGAATGACCTAAACCGAATATGTTTTGTGCTTGACTTTGAATTTTTCGATTCTTATTATTTATGCATTGCCAACTAATTTTGTTTGTTGATTTGTGATTGTTTGAAGCTTGTGATGAATTATGGATAATTTAATTCGAGTTTCATGAACTGGAGTGAATTCCACCATTGTTAGGGTTTTCGGCCCCCTTTAGGGTTTTGTTCTTAAGCTAACATAAATTAATTCTAAGAACATGGATCAATGCCAATTCACCTCTGGATCACATTTGTATAATTGATTTGATGAAATTTTGCAGTTTTGATGATAGTTAGGATTCGTAGGTTTTGCTACAACCTGGAATTCGCAGGAAATTTCCTAGGAATATTCGCAGCAATATTCCCAGGTCTGGAGGAAGAAGAAGATGATCAGTGGCGCCAAACTTTGATTTGAAATTTAATTTTAATATTTTATTGATTCTGTTTGATATTATTTCACAACAGCATTGTTGGCCCAGTGGTAGGGAACGCTTGTGTTATACCTGAAGGTCTCTGGTTCGAATCCTGGATTCACCAATCTTTTTCTTATTTTTCTAGTTAATTAGTAAACTTAATATATTATGAATTATAGCCATTATACTATCAGAAGCGCCCTCCCGGCTGGATGGAAAGTATGCCTGCGTATTGTTTAAAGGTCCTGGGTTCGATCCCCCCCATGCCTTTTGTTTTGTTTTCTTTTTTTTTCCAGGATTAAGCAACAAAACCAAATGAACTCCCTTCCTTAGCACCTGTGCGCGCGCTGGCCCAGTGGTTGATCTTGTTGGCTGGAGGTTGTGAAAGCAAAGGGGCTGGGTTCAACTCCCAGCCTAGGTAAGTTCTTTTTTTTTTCTTTTCTCCATTATTTGTTTTGTTTTGTTTATTATTATTATTAATGTTAATTAAACTATAACCCTAATTTAATCCTAAAATATTTTCATAAACCAAGATTAACCCTAAAAATATTTTTCTAAAACCCTAATTGTAAATATTATTTATTTGTTTATTTTAATTCTTGCTTATATTTTTAATTAATAAATAAATCTTAATGTTTTCTAATAAACCCTAATTTTCTTCTATTTAAAACTTAATCCTATTTTATTTAATCATGTACATATTTTATAATTTGATAATTTAAATCTTGTTTAAAATAATTAAAATGTTGTAAATATAATTATAATTAATCTTATTTTCATAATATGCATATATTCTATAACTTGTTTATAATTTAAATTTTGTATATAAGTAATTTTTGATATATGTTTAAAAATAGTTAAAAATTGCTAATTTAATTTTGTAATTATAATTTTATTTTCATAATATGTTTATAATTAACTTACTTTTATAATTTAAATATAACTTAAAACTTTATAATAATTAGTATAATTGCTCATATTTTCTTAAATAATAATTGTTGATTTTTTTTAATTATTATGTTAATATTATTAATTATGTTTATATGATATTTTGTTATTACTAACCCCATTTAACTTTGTATTATTTTTATTATTATTTTTTACTAACCCAATTATTATTATTATTTATTATTTTGCTTATTTATTTAATTTGCTTTAATTATTATTATCATGTAATTGTTCCTTTGATGTAATATTTAGTAGTAATGTTTAAATATTTATTTTATGCTATGGTTAGTAAAATAGGGAGTGTAACATGTTTGTATGTTTAAAATTGACTTAGCTCATTAAATTTAAAGATAAATATTTAAATTGTACACTCACACACGTAAGTCGATCTTTGATCGCCATCTCACTTCCTTAGGGATACCTCTCATGTTGCCTAATCAAAAGGTCAAGTAGGGTGTATAAAGCAAAGTCCCTAATCTCACATCATCTAATCCCTTAACAGATAAAAAGATCAAGTCCCTTCGAATGTTGCCTTCGTAATGATCTTGTCCCTTTCGAATAAAGATGATAAGTCCCTTCGAATTGCTTATACACCCCACAGTTGCCTAAATAACAGATGTCCCTTCACTTGTCCCACACATCCAAGGTAATGACTACCTATTCCTTAATAATAGGGATAGTCTTACCATTTAAAGGATTCAAGAACAGAAAAGACTTAATTTAGGGTAGGTTCCTCTTATGTACTTGCTCACTCTTCAAAAACATTTCAAACACTTCATATTTTCAAACAAATTTTCAAAAACAAAGGTTTTATATACATCCGTACATGGATCATTATAAAATACTTAAGAAAATTTCTAAACACACACTTCACATTTCAAAAACATTTTAAAGTGAGCTAAGTAACTAAGAGCCCATGGATAACCATGGATGTAAAGGGTGCTAACACCTTCCCTTTACATAACCTACCCCCCGGACCCAAAAATCTTTTAAAAGGTCTTTCCTGTTCTTTTATGCCTTTCCTTTGGATAAAATAAAAGTCGGTGGCGACTCTTGCTATCCGCAACATAACTAAAGTCAGTTCTCCCACCGTGTTACAGTGTGTAACTCACCTCTCCCGAAGCAAGGTTTGTTTATTTGTTTCTTTATAGAATGCTCGATTAGTCTTGGATTGTTGATAAGGTTTTGTTCCCCAACAACAAGCATGAACGGAGATTGGATGAAAGTTCCTAGTTTGAGTTCCAATGTCTTCCCTAGAAGAATTATTGTAAGGGATGTTCTTGAGAATCCCCAGTTGAGTTTTGATCTCTTCCTCATTAGTTTATTTTTGAAGCATTGGGAATCCTCGGTCGAGTTCTTGTTCCTCAGCTTGAGTTGGTTGTATACCCTAGCAGAAGTTTTGATATAGTAGTCAGTTTAGAGGTTTTCTTTCACCTGGTGGTGGGTATCGATTTAAAATCCCTCATAATTGTGTTTTTGCATTGATGTTCACTTCTGGTATTCCCAGGTGGGTTGGAAAGTCCGAAATTTTCAGTGATGAATGATCTCCAACAATCTTTCTCTCGTATCCCCAATAGGTTTGCGTGTGATGGTTTCCAACAGATTTCTATGTGATCCTCAGCAAGTCTTGCACCCTTTCCCCAAGTGGAGCAAGAATGGTATGATGGTTATTCCTAGCAGAGTTTGAATACTTATGTCCCTAGAAAGGATTGTGAAAGCTTTTCCCCAGCCCCGACAGATTATTATCTTTCCTCGGTAGGTGGTATCCCTATGCAGAGTTGATGCTTGATGTTTGATACTCCAGTAGGTAATGCTTTATTTGCATCACTGGTAGATCTTTATCTTGTTTCCCCAAACAGAGTTATGAAGATAATTACCCCCACCAGAGTTTAACAGGGACGCTTCCCTATTTCCCCGAAGAGTGGAGGATTTTTGTTGTTGCATCTCTGATATATTATCTTCTCAGAGTATAATTTCTGATGATATCCTTAATGGATAATTGAAGTTTGCTTTGCGAATTGATTTCTTAGGAATTGTTTCCTCAGTAGGAGTTTAGCCTTGTAATAGGATTTTATTCCTTTTATGGCTTTTATTTTTCTCTGCAGGATTTCAAATTGAATCTCCAACATGATTCCAAACATTGTTGCTTTGGGGTTAGCAGAGTATCCGGTTGTTGTAGTGTTTCTGTCACCTGTTGCTTATCTTTATGTCTATTTTTTCAGCATACTCATATGCATATGCATGGCATCATATGTTTGCATTCTTGTATTTATCATCATTCACTGCTCTTTGGTGTGTATTTTCCCCACAGAGTGTATGTTGTGTCTTCCTCTCAAGTTAGGGTGTCAACCATTAAAGAGAAAGTGTTTATCCCTTATAAATTCCCTACTGAGTTTGTTCCTCGTGGATGATTTTGATTCGGTTTCCTCCCCAGCTTGTTATATGGATGGAACTTACACCAGTTGAGATATTTCCTCCTCGGGATAAGTCTTGATTGACCGTTTCTCTCTGACTTGTTCTTGGATTGAACTTTGGTCCTCTTCGTGAGTAATATTGCTTTGGAATTAAGTTATCATTGTTCGATAGTGGGTAATATATTCTCCACTTTGAGTATATTACTTTGGAATTAAGCTATCATTGTTTGATAGTGGGTAATCTCCTCATTTTGATTGATTACTTTGGAATTAAGCTATCATTGTTTGATAGTGGGTGATCTTTCCTTTTGAGTTTTATTGCTTTGGAATTAAGCTATCATTGTTTGATAGTGGGCAATATTTTCTCCAGCTTGAGTATATTACTTTGGAATTAAGCTATAAATTATTTGATAGTGGGTAATATTACCAAAGTTAATCAAGCTTATTGCTTTTGCTCCTACCAAGTAAACCAGTAGTTGACGATTCTTTTCCAACTCGGTATTCCTCCATTTTTGGACTCGAATACTTTGTTTGGTTGATATTCCCTAGAAGAGTATTTACTCTTCCTTGTTGAACTTTTTACCTTGATTATATCATATTTTCCCCAATTTAAGTCAGTTATCCAGTGATTTATTTTCTTGGTAAACTTTTCTGGCATTTGTTGTCTTCCCCAGCGGGATTTTTATTCTGGGTTCTCAAGGTTTTGTTTTCCTCTGGTGGTCATATTTTTCCCAACGAGATCTTGGGTTTGCATGTCATATTCATATCATGTTCCCTTAGGACAAAAATTGGGTTTTTTGTATTTAAGTCTCTCCCATCTTGTAGAGACGAAGATGTCAATCTTCATATCTCCAGATTGAAGAAACTTAAACAGGGGCAGTTGTAATACCCTAATTTTTGCCCTTAGTTTTTCTTCGCATTTCATCTGCATCTTGCATACAAACAAGATCACATTGGTTGCTCGGTTCTTCTTGGGTGTAGGTTTATGTCTCACAAGGGATCACCATTACTTTTAATTGCTTTATTTGTTTATGTTTACTAACCATTTATTAAAATCCAAAAAATATTTTGTTTTTCTTTCACTAACATTTTCAGGAAGAGGAACAATTGAAAATGCCAAAAATAGCAGTCCTGCAGCTCGAATAAAATTTCACAGACAAAAGTCGAAGTTGATCCGCAAGTAATTCAAATTTATCTGATCAAGGATATCTCAATTTAATTAATTTATTCAAAGAATTCCAAGGTTCATGTGTTTATTTCCATGCTTTCTTTGACGTGCAAAAGAATCAGGATACAACAACCATGCAATCACATTTGAATAAAATATTCAAATTTTAGCTTAGTTAACCGGTTAACCCTATGTGTTAAACGGTTAACCAATGTAAAATTTGAATATTTTATTCAAATTCAGCACCCTTTGATCATTGATCTCATTTGGAATATTCTAGATCCATTTCTCTTTGATTTCTCTACATCACTTTGATCATTTCCTACCATTACCCTCACTAATCACCACTCTTTTCCATTTCCCACCAAATTTTCAATTACCAAACCTAATTTGAATTACCAAAGTAAGCTCCATTCCACCAAATTCTCATACCTAAAGTCTTTGAATAGCACCCTAATTTCATTCATTCAACAAGCTTTTGAGAGCCAACAAATCTCTTGCAAAATACTCCCCCAAAACCAAAAATTTCACTAAAGCTCTTCTTTCCTTCTTTTGAAGTTATCAAGAATTCACATTGAATTCTTGATCAACTTGAGCTAAACCTTCATCCTATTCTTTTCTTGTTCATCAATTTCAGTTGATCTAGCTTGATTTGGTCAAATTTGAAGAAGTGTTTTTGGTAATTCACTCTTTCCATAAATCTATCTTCATCATCAACATTTAAGATGTAGATCTTTGGTGCCTTTGATTCTAGATCCTTTGGATCTTAAATTGTTGTTTGATTGCAGGGATTTCACTGTATTTTGGTTTTAAAATTCGTGCAAATTCAGATAATGGTCATCAAGTGTTTGAAAATAGGTTTTGCAAATGGATCATGCTGAATTTTAGCATTTTTTCTGCTACTGGTTTAGTGTTAACCGGTTAACCATTCTCAGTGTAACTAGTGGGATACCTGTGCTATCGCACGGGTCTTGTCTGTATTCACACGCTATGTTGCGAAACATTTGTCAATTCTACCAACTTTTTTTAGGGTCTAAATTTTTTCCAGAGTAACCAATTTAATAGGTTAATAAATCCAACAACAATAATATGGATAATTACAAATACAAAATTAAGACTTCTTACATATGGTATTAAAAAATATATAATGATATCATTCAATACACAATATGCGATTCTGATAGAATTTTTCATTCCTACAATAGCATATGATTAAATATATCAAACTTAATTCAATGTATGAAAAATAAAATTCAAATGACCAGTCTACAACTGGTATCTTATAGATTTAATATATTAACATTAAAATGGTCAGTCTACAACTGATATGTAATAGATACTTTCACGTCTACCCATGGATCATGTTTGTATCATGTTTGCAATTTTAGTAATTAACAAAACTCAATTGAATTCAGATGAGTAAATCTAAAACTACAACCATGAATAAAATCATGTTTCCAATTCAAATAACATTATCTTTTAAATATTAGTCAATTTTTTCAAACCTAAAATCTATAAAAGTTTCCCGTCAAATATCAGTTTTAAATCATTCTTATTATATCATATTTACAATTTTTACAAACCTACAATATATGACAATTTCCCGTCAAATTTCAATTCTAAATGAATATCTACAATACATGTTATCTTAAAATTTCAATTCTAAATGAATATTTTATGTATCTTTTGTGTAGGGAAATTTCATAATAGAAGTTTAACTCTACAAAATTCTGTAAATTTAAAAATTGTAAATTATTTGATATTTCACTGAATAATGTTAAATCGAAATCCATAAAATTTTAAAAAAAAATTACAAACCTACAATTTATAACAGCTTCTCGTCAAATATCAGTTTTAAATTCTTCTTATTATATCATATTTATAATTTTTACAAACTTACCGCTGGTATCTTATAGATTTAATATATGAACATTAAAATGATCAGTCTACGGTTGATATGTAATAGACACGTCCATGTCTACTTGTGGATCATGTCTTGATCATGCTTGCAATTCCAGTAATTAACAAAACTCTGTTGAATTCAGATGAGTAAATCTAAAATTACAAACATGAATAAAATTATGTTTCCAATTCAAATAACATTATCTTTTAGAATTAGTCAATTTGATCAAACCTAAAATTTATAACAGTTTCCCGTCAAATATCAGTTTTTAATCCTTCTTATTATATCATATTTACAATTTTTTCATGATATAACCTAAAATTTACAATTTTAAAATTTAACCCTTTATTTTTTCATGACTACCAATCATCTTTTCTTTTTCATGATTACTATTTAATAAAACTGGCAGTACACCCATTCAAAGTTGTTATTATTTTTAATTCAAAGTTGATTACTATTTCATAATACTACTCAATACAATTAATTTCTTATAAAAATGAGTTGTGACTCTAAATAATAATTAAATATACCAATTATCAATTTTCTTTAGATTACCATTTAATAAAATTTTATTTTTTATTAATTATAATGATAGAAATAAAATTTTATTTTTCATTAAAATAAAGTGTTATGATAATCATAGGTGAATTTATTAATTATTTAAAAAATTTATATATAAGATAATAAATTTATTTAATGAGTTCTAAAACACTATTATTTATTTTATTCTGCACCATAATCTATTTGATTTTGTGTTAATATTCAACACTTTTCTATAGCAGCAATTTGAAATTATAAGAAAATAAAATAAAATAATTTATTTCAAATATTAAATTATAAAATAAAATAAAATATATTAATAAATCTACTATAATAAAAAATAAAATAATATTATGTGAATTTCAAAAGTTTAGTAATTTCAAACATCATTTACATTAGATAATAAAATCATCCTATATAATAATTTAAAATAAAAAATGAATAATATTGTTGGGACATGTGGCGTTGATTAACTCGATTCTCAATGTTATCCCAAATTATTCTTTGACTTTTTAGAAAGAGATACCAAATTATTCTGTCTTTTTACAAAGAGCCTACGAAAGTTCTTAATGAAATCAGTAGTATCTAAATCAAAATCAATTTTCTTTGAAATGGGAGCAAGCAAAAAAGACAACGTTTGTTCAATTTTCTTTGAAATGGAAGCAAACAAAAAAGACAACATTTACTCATACAGGAAAAACTACTGTTTAGTAACAAATCATAAAACCATTATCTTCATAAATTATTAATATCTTAAAAATATCTTTAAAAATATCATTAATAGTATAAAATAATAATTGATTGTAAAAATATCATTAATAATATAAAAATGTATTACATGTTACGCCATCAAAATGACAACAACGATATAGATTCTAATTCTTCCATCGGATTACCATTGCAAAACAAAAATATGCTACTTTTTTTTAATTCCCTATTATGTCCTTGCAATTAGTTTCAACAAATTAAATACTTTACTATAAATATAAGTAGTCATCTATAGGTTAATATAACAACTTACAAACTTTTTTCATTTATTCATTAAAAGGAATGAACATAAAATCTTAATTAGTCAAATAATTACATTGAATTAAAAAAAATCAAAATATCTCAATTAACCTTTTTTAAGGAGGAAAACACAACGCATAATGTAAAGAATTAATCCAACATTATTCCATATATCAAGTATAGAGCCACAATTTATCTTCAATAAATCAAGAGCCATGTAATATTTACTTCTAACTATCTCACAAACTTCAAATAACACTAACAATCCAAAATGTATAAGTTGATGTTTTCTTCTTAGGATTTAGATCTCTATGCATCACATCAGGTATATGTCATATTAAAAAAAAATCAACTGATTCATCATCATTACCAAAAACTCTAAAGTAAATCGATGTAAATCAAGAAACAAAGAATCTACGAAGCATTAACAACTTGAAAAAGCAAATTACACCGCCAAAGCAATGTATTCTCTAAGTCACTAAATATAAGACAACTCACAAATATATTGAAAATATTGGTACACATAATTGTTGTAATAGATTGTAGAACCAACAAATATTTTGGGACTGAAGAAATTAACCAATTGTATATCAGTTATAGTTACTAAAAATTATTGTAAAATTGTAGTATTCTATATGATAAATTCTCAATTCAAAGTTGTTTGTGTTCCGAGATTTTAGATGACAGTGCTATGAACTTAGTCAAACAATTAGGTATAAAATTCATGTAAGGCTAATCAAAATTTCATCAATAACAATATGAATCAAGTAATAGAACGATTTTGTTTAAAAAAACAACAATAATATATATTGGAAGAGAAGTGGGAAAAAATGAATGGGAAGGAGATTCGAAAGGTTCACCTGAACTCATGAAATCTCTGTTGAAGCATAACAAAGGTCTTATCGGCAAAGGTCTGGATCATCTTCCAACGACACGCAAATACAGTAAGTTGATCCCCATCGACAGCAAGAGAGAAAAGGGAAGTTTCTGAGTGCAAGGAAGCATATGCATATGATTCATATTTATATTGGTATATGAATTTAAAATCTGCATTGGTGAAGCAAATGACCTTGCATGTTCCGATGTTTGGTCATTATTATTTCAAAGAAACAATGTAGCGTACATTGGAATATGGAAAGGTTTTTTTTATCGATGTAACAATGTGTTTTCAAGAAGTTGTCGTGTTCTTTAAATAAAAATTGGAAAGTAATGATTAGAGTATCATCTCAATAAATGTCTCTCCATTATATAAAATAGAATAAATTAAATATAACCAAAAAATAAGAGATAAAATACCCAGGATGAAAAATTATGGCAATGACACATCAGATGTCATTAATGCGAAATCTCTATTAATTCAGTATTATGTAATAAGACTTGTTTACCCTTTCAATTAGGTTAGAAATAAATTTAATTAGAAGGGTTTAATGGAGAAAGATTAGTTAATCATTTTTATAGATAGATATTAGATTTGGTTAACCGGTTAACTAGTGTTGTGTTGCGCAAGATTTGAAACTTGTTGTGTTAACCGGTTAACCATTTCCAGTGTGTCGCTCCCACCAAATGACACCTGGTCAAGAGGGGTACAGACGCGAATGGTCGGCGAAAGGAGAACATGAGGATGAACTGAAAAGAGTCGCCAGCTAGGCATTTTTATCCCGAAGGAAAGGTAATGCTGCATAAACCTAAGAAAAGATGGATAAGACGGTCGCGAACCAGAGAAACTGAGAAAGGGGGTTGGTTACAACCTGGGAAGGTAGTAGCACCCAGATTGTCCGCCGTACTCGACGGGATCCACGCTTGAAAGATTTGTGTTTAAAGGGGTAGTGTCAGTGCTATTCTGTGTGCAAAAGCTGGAAAAGAATACAAGTCTCAGTGCTAGAAAGAAGAGTGAAGTGAATAAAAGGAGTGTCAGTACAAGGAAAGAATGAAGTGCTCAAGACAATGAGGCTTGAAAGAATATGGCAAGAAGAGGGGGGAATATACAGAGACTTTTGTTCGATAACTGTTAAGTTATGCCTACGTATCCTCTCGTGCAATGAGGAAGTCAGAACACCGTAGTTCGACTCAAAGAGACTGAAAGATAAATTGACTGATGAACTGCTTACTTGTCTATGCTCAAGTGTATGACCTGTCTGGCTCAGGTGCAAACTGTCTTGCATTAGACGGGAGAAGCAAGTTCTCGTTTGTGAGTGAATGAGATGAGAAAAGAATCCCGGAGGAGACGATTATTGTTTGTTTTTATGTTTTCAGTCTTTTATTGCTTTTTGTGTTTGTCATAAGAAAATGAGCTTAAGCCTAAACCAAGGGTTAGTAAACTCATCACATCCTCCCTCTGATCAGGGGTAATGAGAATACCTTAAGTATGAAGTAAGCACCTCACACTCAATCACCATGATGTAGGATTAAGATCATTAACCTACTTGCATTTATTTAGATGTTTTTGGAGTTTTTGTTTAGTGTTAAGTAATGAGTTTAAGCCATAATCAAGGATTTAATGGACTCATTACACCATCCTAATAAAAGGATAGTAGATGAGAACATTTAAGCTGAGGAAGGCTCCTCAACTTAATCCATGATTAGGGATTAACCTCATGACAAAACAAAACCTTTATTAGTGTGGATTTTAGTTAATGGTAGGGTTAAGAAATGGATTTTATGGTTTGTAAGACAACTTGAGGGGGACTTGTCCATTAACACTAGGGTTAGTCCTTCTTAACCAATTAAGGAAGAATTAGAACCCTAATGCAAGGCCCAAGTTACAAGCTTGATGTCTTGATGATTATTAGGTGAATTGATTAAAGGGTTTAAACACATTAAGAGTTTAACACTTAGGATTAAAGTTATACACTCCATCCTAATAGAAGGATGCAGGCATAAGCTTAATCACAAAGCCTTAAAACCTTGAAGGTTTAGTCCTTGATTAAGAGATGAGAAGAGAAGACACAAAGATGACACAAAGGTAAAACTAATGGGGGGACTAATCAAACCCTAATTGTGATCATGCTTGGTTGTTCCTAGGGTTTATGAGGCTTGCAAGAAGATCTTCAAGGAAAAGCCACCATGGAAGAAGCAGGATGGAAGGAAAGAGAAGCAAAAAGAAGCAAGATAACTTGCTTCACTTAAGAAGACAAGTTTCTTGAAGGAAGAAAGAAGAGAAGGAGCATGAATGAGCAAGCTCATTCTAATTCACAAGTAAAATGCAGCAATGGATGCATAAAAGAGATGAGAAGATATTATGAGAAGTGAAGGCAAATTCACTTCTCAAAAACTTACCACCTGAAAAGTTAGCAACAAGAAATGAAATGAAATGGAAGTGAGATGAAATGCCAAGATGAAAACCAAAGTCAGAAGAAAATTCATGATGCTAATGATGCTATGAGATGGTATGAAAGCATGTCAAGAGATGAGGATGATCATACAAGTAATGAAGATGCAAATGAGACATGAAAAGAAGCATGAAAGTTCATGAAAACTTATGAAATGTAATGGATGCATAACATGGCAAATGGATGATGCAATGATCAAACATGATTTCAATATGTCCTAAGATGTCTTATATGTCATGTGGATGCACAAAGTGTCATGGCAAGTTCATGTATGCAAGCATATGAAGAATGAATGCAAATGAAGGCAAAAATCAGGGTTTGTGTACAAGATGCAATACAAAATTCAAAATCAGAAGCAAAACATGATATAAAAAATTGAAAATGCATTCATAGTAACCCTAACCCCATATGATATCACAACCCAAAGGAGGAGACCTAACTCTCAACCCTAAAGGACTTATGATTTTTCTAAGTTTGCTAGGGTTTTAAGGTACCTCACAAGGAAAAATACAAAAAAAATTGAAAATGAAAGATAAATTCAAGCCAATTGTATCCTAGAAACTACATGATATTTGGGATGCAATGCAAAAAGAACCATTATCAAACTCTTCATGGTTAGGCAGAAAAGATTTTTCTAAGTTAGGGTCAAAATATTGATTTTTAAGAACCCTAAATCCAAAGAAAAATGTCAAAATGGATCAAGAACCTAAAAGAAATTTGTATGAATGGTTTGATAATGTCTCTAAATGTGTCAAGATGCAATGTGATTTTTTTGGTGATTTTTAGAAACTTAAATGGTATTTTAATTAATTAATTTCCATTAATTAATTAAAATAAACATTTAAATATTTTAAAAATACAAATTTTATGCAAAAAATAAAATAAAAATTATTTTCAGGATGAGAAAAATATTTAGGACCTTGATGCAAAAAATAAAAGTTTTTAGATGAGTTTTGCTATTTTTAATAAATTATGCAAGATAAATGATAAAAAAGGAATTAAAAATGAAATAAATCAAAAGTAAACACATCTAATGGTCTGGATTCAAGGCTGAGGATTTTAGGTTGACCACGCGCCAGATCCTAGGGTCAATATTCAAATTCATTTAATCCTAATTAATTAAATAACTAATCCTGATTAAATGTTAATGAGTTAATCTCCACCCTCCATCTCACGCGGGAAACTGAAATCCAAGGGCCTTCATTCAAACACTGCCCTAACCCTAATTAGAACATTAATGACTTTCAGGCCACCGGAGAAGAGCTCTGGTCATCTTCTCCGGCAGCCTTCTCCCCTGAAAATCCCCAACTCTCACCCTAGGTTATTTCTGGAGCTCTAAAGCTCCAGATCAAACCCTCTCACCTCCCTAAACACGAATATGATCTCAAAACAAATTTATAATGGCCCAAACTCAAGATTCGAATCAAACATCAAAAACTGCAAAAATTTCGGAAGCACGATACAAGCTCATTTCTTAATCATTTTTCATCATTCAAGGCTCTTTGTGATCAGTGGAACACACTCTACCATTCTATAACTAAAGAAACAAGTTCTGGAAAAATGTTTCAGGGAGGTACCTGAGCTTGAGCTTTCTCAGTTTTGGACTTTCAGGCCTTCTCTCTTTGTGCAAACCACTCCCCTTGAACTCCTGATGAAGTTTTGATGCTTGGAAGGAATTTCTTTTGGCTGGTTTGTGAGTTTGCAACCCAACTGGTCAAAAATTGTATTTGGTTTGTGATGTGTTTTTGGCTGTTTCAATGGTTGGTTTGTGATCAGTGAGTGATTTAGAGATGAATGGTGGAATTTGTTTTAAGATTGAGTGAGTGAGCTGAGAGATTCGAAGGGTTTTGCAAGTTGGAGAGTTTTGTGGAATGCTCTGCTATGGGAGGATTCAGGTTCCAAACTTATGTGAAATGGCTTGCTTCCTGGCCACATAACATGCTGGGATAGGTTAGGGTAGTTGTTGTGGGCTATGCTGATTGGTATGGGGCAAAATGCATAAAGTCAAGAGTTGGTGTACTTGAGGTATGGGCAAGTGGCCGGCTGGGATTTGGGTATGGCCGTGCGCAGCAAAGATCAAGGAATGCTATGGAATTGGTTTTGAGGCAATTCAGCAAGTTGAATGAAGTTTGTGGGTGATTTTGCAATTTGTGAAGGTTTTGGCCCCTTTGTGATTTCTTGATGTGTAAGGCATGAAAAGTTGTGATTCTTGGGCCAATTATGATCCTTAGGCAATGAATCATGATGTTAAGACATGTAGAAGTGTGTTTGAGGTTACAAAAATGCTTGGCATGAGAATATGCAAACTTCCCTCTTTGGTGTAAAAGTGAAAGTTTGTGATTTTTCCCAACTTTGCAAGGCCATAACTTGAGTTCTATGATGAATTAGATCAAGTTCTTGTACTTTTTGAAAAGGGAATGATCCAATCTACAACTTTCATGACCAAGAAATTTTCATTTGAAGCATTTTTGAATCAAAAAGAGGAGGTTGAAAAACTTTCCCAAAATGGCAAGTTTTCATTACAAGTTACTTTCCCAAAATGGCAACTTTGCAAATGGCTTGAAATTACTCAATTTTGTGAACTTCTAACTTCTTCTAAGATCAAATAAAGATCATATACACCCAAAATGATGGAGAAGACCCTTTGGTTGGATGACTGGGGGCCTCAGATGCCCTGATTTTGCACTAACTTGCTCAAGAAGTCATTTATTGATCAGATGCCTTCCCCATTGAATTTATTCATGAAAATTGGTATGTATGATCCTTATAACATATAGAGACCAATAGAAACAAGAATGACCAAAAAATTTGGAGTTATGGCCTCTGAAACCAAAACCCTAATTTTAGGTCATCTGTGCAGTTAAGCTTGGCTCTGCTTCCATGCCTTTCTCAGTTCTTGTGATTTTCTGACTTTCTTGATCTTGGGAGGATATAATATGATGCTTGAACATACATGGACCCTCTTGATATGATTGAAGACTTTTGGAGTGGCTCAGATGGCTCAGGGATGGCTCAGATCACAAACCCTAGATGCAGATGACTTTGAACCAATGCAGTGAAGCAAAAATGCAATATGAGATGATATGATTGAACTTATGCAAATGCAAAGATCATAAGCCATGGTGTGAATATAGTGAGGGCAAATTTGGGGTGTTTACAGCTGCCCCTATTCAAACATGAGTTAGTTGTGCAGGATGTAAGCGCCTGGCTTAACAGATAAACATGATAACTTGTGGTTGAATACCAAAGACAGTTCAAAATTTGCGCTCACTGGGGAAAAAAGAAAAGGGATATAAATTGTAAAAGGAAGTAAAGTATGATTATAAAGTGCGGGCAACAGAGGACTACCGTCGAGCAGGGGACGACTGTTGGGGATGAAGCAATGGCGGGGACGGCCGACATGCTGGGAAAATGAAGAGATTATGATGGGGACGATCATCAGGTAAAATAACAAGACTCTCTGGGTATTAAAGGTAAATGATGGGGACGACCATCGGGTTGAAGAAATAAATGATGAGGGACGGTCATCAAGAGGTGAACGACGATCACCTAGCAGGGGAAGGTTGCTCTGTTGGGGATAAGATGAGGGACGATCATCTAAGGTGATGGACGATCACCTGGCAGGGTACGGCTGCCGAAAGTATCACGACATAGGACGAATGTCGGATAGAAAAGGTCGACGATGGGGACGGCCATCGGATAAGCATGATGAGGGACGATCATCAAGAGGTGAATGACGATCACCTAGCAGGGTACGGCTGCTTTCGGGGTTTATCGTGACATAGGACGAATGTCAGATAACAAGATCAACGATGGGGACGGCCATCGGATAAAACGATGAAGGACGATCATCGAGGGGTGAAGGACGATCACCTAGCAGGGTACGGCTGCTAAAAATATCACGACATAGGACGAATGTTGGATAGGGAAGGGTCCCAATAATGGAGACTCCGCTGGGGATGATGAAGGACGATCATTAAAAGGTGAAGGACGATCACCTGGTAGGGTATGACTGCCGGAAGTATCATGACATAGGACGAATGTCAGATAGAAAGGAAATAATTTATCAGGATTTGCTGGGAACTCTTCTGGGGAATGGTGGACACAGACGAGTATTCAACCTGCTGGGGAGAGTATTATATAGATGTGTATCATAAGAGGAAGTGTGTAAGTTATGAATGTAAGAGATATTCTGACGCTCTGTGGGGATAAGATGACACGGATATGTGTTGGAAGAGAGTGTATTATAAACAAGTGTTTGGTTCGCAACAAGTGTTTAGGCAACCATGTTGGGGAATGGTGACACAAACGAGTATCCAAAGAGTGTATAGATATCTGTTTGCGGAGAATGTCCTGGCGACTTTACTGGGGAATGATGACACGGACGAGTGCCAAAAGGAGCATGTATCTGTTTTTGAGAGTGCAAAGGGGATGCCTTGGCTTTCCGCTGGGGAATTTTGAGAGATATTTGTATATCACTGATGTGGTATTGTCGGTATTTACAGGTGACTGGTTCGAACCATGACTTATGATTATGCAATATGTTTGATTTTTGCCGTAATGCTCCGTGTTAAACGGAATGCTACGCTCTGAGGGAAAATATGATGTGAATGCTATGATTATGCAAAAGATACCGATCCGGGATTCGGATCCCGTCGCTATGGAGATATTTGAAAGAAATATCCCAGCTGGGGGAAAAGATCATTGGTAGATCTGATAAGATGACTCTGTTTGGGGGAATAAGTCACTGATAGACCTATTCTTGGTGATGAGGAGCCCAGCTGGGGTCTGTGGGAGCTTTCGTCACTTTGTTGTGAGATCGTCAGACATTGCTCTTCTGGATAGAGGTTGAAACTCCGCGGGGAGATAGTTCCCTGTCTGACACTTGGCTGGGGAGGAATGATCACTGAACGATCTTCCTAAGAGATTTATGTGGGGATCCTGCTGAGGATGATGCACTTAGCTGGGGGAAATGAGCCCCTTCTGATGTTGCTCTGATGGGGATGAGTTTTCATGCCCCCATGCTGCGCTTTGAATACCTGCAATCCTGTTATGACAAAGAAACATACAAGTACCCCGAGGTATCCCTTGCTGGATTCCATCATAGGAGTTTAAACACTCCTGGGAGTAATATATTTCCTATAAGCATGTGATTAAAAAAAAGCGCATTTGTATTTATGCAACTAGTATATCAAGGATATCGAACATTTTTGCAAATGAAATAGAATGTACAAGACGAAAGGTGACTGAAAATCTGATTTTATTAATTTGTGTGCCCCGAATTGGCAAGATACAGTCAAAGAAACAGATCCCCTGAAATGAGGAGATTGTTACAAAATTAAGAAACAAAAAGGTGTTGGCAATGTTGATGACGCTTCAGTGAGCTTCCCTTGCTATGACTTGTATGACATTGACGTTCTTCTCATCTTGCTTTATGAAGAAGGCTGACTCTGACCGATGCTTGAACCTTTCGAAGCTTTCCATGTTGTAAGTGATACAGACGAATTCAGAATGCAGTTGTTCGCTTATTCCCTTATTTTACGTGGATCGCCCTTTCGGGTTTTCAATCCACCGGGATACCCATTTTTGCCTGAGCTGTCCATTGTGGCTTTTCAACTCAGCGGGTGTACACATTTTTTTTACTTATTTTCCCTTATTTTTGCCCGAGTTCTTTATTCTGTTTTTGACTCGCCGGGATGCCCTATTTTTTCCTGGACTTACATTCTGTTTTCGTGTCCAGCGGGTCATTTTATGCGAAGTATTTTTTAACTGCATCTGAATTCACAGGGGACAGGAAGTCTTCACCATCCATAGTATTAAGCATCAGTGCTCCACCAGAGAAGACTTTCTGTACTATGAATGGACCATCATAATTCGGAGTCCACTTGCCCCTGTGGTCTATATGAGGAGGAAGCAGTCTCTTCAGCACAAGATCTCCTACTTGGTATTCCCGAAGCCTGACTTTCTGATCGAAGGCTTTCTTCATTCTTTTCTAGTATAGCTGCCCATGACAGATTGCAGCTAATCTCTTTCAATCAGATTCAGTTGTTCGTATCGGGATCGGACCCATTCTGCTTCATTCAGTTTAACATCCATCAGTACCCGTAAGGAGGGTAATTCAACTTTAACAGGTAGGACTGCCTCCATACCATACACAAGATGATACGGTGTTGCCCCAGTGGATGTTCTGATTGACGTACGGTACCCATGCAAGGCAAATGGTAGCATTTCATGCCAGTCTTTATAGGTGACCACCATCTTCTGCACAATCTTCTTAATATTCTTGTTAGCTGCCTCTACAACGTCGTTCATCTTTGGCCTGTAAGGAGAAGAATTGTGGTGTTGGATCTTGAAGTCCCGACATAACTCTGCCATCATTTTGTTGTTCAAGTTGGAACCATTATCAGTAATGATCCGCTCGGGCACTCCATACCGACAAATGATGTCTCTCTTCGGGAATCGGGCTACCACTTGTCTGGTGACGTTTGCATATGATGCTGCTTCCACCCACTTGGTGAAATAATCAATGGCTACCAGGATGAATCTGTGGCCATTTGAAGCAGTCGGTTCAATTTTTCCAATCATATCAATGACCCACATGGAAAAGGGCCAAGGTGAAGACATCACATTCAAAGGATTCGGAGGCACATGCACTTTATCTGCATAAATCTGGCATTTATGGCATTTCCTGGCATAAGCACAACAATCTGCATCCATCGTGATCCAGTAGTAGCCTGATCTTAACAACTTTTTAGCCATTGCATGCCCTCCAGCATGGGTACCAAAAGATCCTTCGTGCACCTCATGCATCAGCAAGTCTGCTTCTGTCTTATCAACACATCTGAGAAGTACCATATCAAAGTTTCTCTTGTACAAGGAACCATCAACATTCAGGAAGAAACTACCAGCCAGCCTTCTTAATGTCTTCTTGTCATTAGATGATGCCCCAGGTGGGTATGTTTGATCCTCCAAGAAGCACTTGATGTCATGGAACCAAGGCTTATCATCTTTATCAAGGTCTGCAGAGAATACATATGCTGGTCTATCAAGTCTGGATACTGAAATCCGAGGCACGAAGTTGGCAGCTTGAACTTTGATCATGGATGAAATGGTAGCCAGAGCATCTGCAAACTGATTTTCATCTCGAGGGATATACTCAAGCTTGATTGTGGTGAAGAAAGTCAATAATCTTCTTGTATAATCCCGGTAAGGTATCAGATGCTCCTGGTGAGTATACCATTTGCTGTTGGTTTGATTAATTACCAGAGCTGAATCTCCGAATACAGTTAAAGTCTTGATCCTGAGGTCAATGGCTTCCTCAAGACCCATAATACAGGCTTCGTATTCAGCTTCGTTGTTAGTGCAGTAAAAGGTGAGTTTTGCCGAGAAAGGCATGTGAACTCCCTTAGGTGTAATGAGTACTGCACCAACACCACGACCATTCATATTAACAACCCCATCAAACATCATAGTCCATTCTTCCTCTGGGTCAGGCCCTTCAGTATGAATAGGCTCTTCATGATCTTTTGCTTTTATGAACATGATGTCTTCATCGGGGAAGTCAAATCTCATAGGCTGGTAATCATCAATGGGTTGCTCAGCAAGATAATCAGACAATACACTGCCTTTGATAGCTTTTTGGGAGGTGTACTGAATGTCATATTCTATGAGAATCATTTGCCATCTTGCAACCCGTCCGGTAAGTGCTGGCTTCTCAAGTATGTACTTAACTGGGTCCATCTTGGATATCAAAAAGGTAGTGTGGGTCAACATATACTGCCTTAGTCGGCGAGCAGCCCACGCTAAAGCACAACAAGTTTTCTCGAGCAGTGAATAACGTTGTTCACAGTCGGTAAACTTTTTGCTCAGGTAGTAAATTGCATACTCTTTTCGACCAGACTCGTCATGCTAGCCCAGCACACACCCCATTGACTCTTCTAATACTGTCAAGTACATTATTAGAGGTCTTCCTTCAACTGGAGGCATAAGGATCGGAGGCTCTTGTAAGTATTCCTTGATTTTGTCAAAAGCCCTTTGGCAGTCTTCATTCCACCTGACCGTTTCTTATTTTCTTAACAACTTGAACAGAGGTTCACAGGTTGCTGTAAGGTGAGATATGAACCGTGAGATGTAGTTCAATCTACCTAGGAACCCTCGAACTTCTTTTTCAGTCCTCGGTGCAAGCATTTCTTGAATGGCTTTAACTTTATCAGGGTCACCTTCAATCCCTTTCTCACTTACAATAAATCCCAGCAGCTTACCGGATCGCACCCCGAATGTGCATTTGTTGGGGTTTAACTTCAATTGGTACTTCCTCAGACGCTTGAATAGCTTCAACAGATTCACCAGGTGGTCTTCTTCTGTGAGGGACTTGGCAATCATGTCATCCACATAACATTCAATTTCTTTGTGGATCATGTCATGGAATAATGTTACCATAGCCCGTTGATAAGTGGCACCAACATTCTTCATTCCGAATGGCATTACCTTATAACAAAATGTGCCCCAGGGTGTGATGAAAGTTATCTTCTCCATATCTTCAGGTGACATCTTGATCTGATTATATCCTGAAAATCCATCCATGAAGGAGAACACTGAGAACTGAGCCGTATTGTCGACCAATACATCAATGTGAGGTAAAGGGAAGTCATCTTTCGGGCTGGCTCTGTTCAGATCCCGGTAATCCACACACATCCTCACCTTGCCATCCTTTTTAGGCACAGGTACAATATTAGCCACCCACGGCCGGTAACTGGTTACATCAAGGAAACCGGCATCCCACTGTTTTTGTACCTCTTCTTTTATCTTCATGGCCATATCCGGACGAGTACGGCGAAACTTCTGTTTTACTGGCGGACAGTCTTCTTTCAGAGGCAGCTTGTGCATAACAATGTCGGTGTCCAACCCTGGCATATCTTGATAAGATCAAGCAAGAACATCCACATATTCCCGAAGCATGTCAATAAGTTGCTCTTTTACTGAATCTTGCAGACATGCCCCGATTTTAACTTCTTTCAAATCTTCTTCTGTACCAAGATTAACCGTCTCAACCTCCTCCTGATGAGGAGTGATAACCTTATCCTCTTGTCTCAACAATCTGGCTAATTCTTCAGGTAGCTCATAATCTTCTTCAACCCCTTCATTGGCTTGATTAATCAGATTGTCAAAGTCATACGAAGTCATAGCAGTGTTGTTGTCGGTGCAGTTTGGAGGGCACTCTCTGCAAGGGTTTAGATTGGTTCATTTTAGTGATCAGTTTTATCTTGTTTAGAAAAAGTGAAAATGAAGTTATTTATTTTGAAAAACATTGCCATTTTATTTTTGTACAAAAAATAAAAAAATGAAAAACAGTGAGCGGAAATGAAAAGACTCATTTGCAAAAGATGTCATGATATTCATTAATTGATCGTTTGCACAAAATACAAGATGGCCCGATTATAAAATGAGTCCTGACATCTTGGGCAAGATGCAGGACTTGATGCATGCTTTAAAGATAGGAAATAATAATTACTCTGCAGGAGTAACTCTTATAATTTCCTGGGAAGACCAGTTTGAGACATGGTTCCCCGGGATCTTTGGACGTATCCAGCTTTCCAGGTTGCGCTCGTCTTCTGACTCATCTTCCAAGCTATTCACAGAATCCGAGGTGAGTATCCCCCACTGACAAACTTGGGCTCCATTGCAGCCTCTGGTTGATCTTGTCGAGTTGGTCTGTAACCCAACCCGAATCGGTCCTCTTTCTTCTCAACTGGCAGCAGCTTGCCCCAGCCTTAAGCGGTACCTTCCTCAACAACCTTCCGGGCTTGTTGGTATGATGTGATGGAGGTCCCAGACACAGCAGATGTTTCATTGATATTAAGGGCCTCAAACCCTTGACTCATGGTCTCATGGATCTCCCCATCCATTTCAATATATTTGAAAGTAGCTAGCTGGCTAACGAAGATATCCTCTTCCCCACAAATGGTGATGACTTGGCCCTCCCACTCGAATTTTAACTTCTGGTGAAGGGTTGACGTCACGACGCCAGCGGCGTGTATCCATGGTCTACCCAATAGACAGCTGTAGGCAGGCTCTATATCCATCACAAAGAAGGTCGTTTTGAAAACCTGTGGGCCAATCATTATTGGTAACTCTATCTCTCCCAGAACTGATCTTTTAGAACCGTCAAAGGCTCTCACTACCAAGTTGCTTGGGCGTAGTGCCAATCCATCATGCTCCAGCTTCATAAGGGCTTTCTTGGGTAGGACATTGAGTGATGACCCTGTGTCCACCAATACGTGAGAAAGATTAGCGTTGGTGAATCAGCGTTGGTGAATCCTAGTCCATGACTAGCGTTGACATTTCCAACCACAGCCTCTAACTGATTGACAGTAATCTCCTCCGGCACATAAGCTGCGTGCAGGACTTTTAATAGTGCGTTCCGATGAGCCTCAGAGCACATTAGCAATGATAGTATGGAGATTTTGGAAGGTGTTTGGTGAAGCTGGTCCACCACCTTATAATCACTCTTTTTGATAATCCGCATGAATTCATCAACCTCTTGATCGAAAGGAGTCTTCAAAGTTTCTTTAGCAACTGATTCTTCTTGCACCACGCTCTTCCCTTTTGCCTTAGCAGCTGCTTCTGCTTCAGCAACGAGTCTTAGTATTTGCGAGGCAAAGAGACGTCCGCTTCTAGTGAAGCCTCCGCCTCCCCCCACATTGTTTATCTGTGGTAAAGAAGTTGATGATTCTAAAGTGATTTTCTGCCCCTCGCAGTATAGATTTGAGCCATAATGCCAAGGGATGGCATTATTGCTTTCGTAAGGAACTGGCCCAGGCACTGTGATAGTGACCGGACTGATAGCACCTGCAGAGGGGACCACAATGGTGTGTGGATCATAATATATTGTAACCGGGGCTCTGACAGGAGTAGCAACTTGTTGTGAGTTGACGGAAGGAACATTTATGGGATCGTAGTATATCGTAACCGCTGAGACGCTTTCATTAACTGTTGCTGATGTTGTAGTCGTTACTGTTGACTGTTGTTGGAGTTGTAGCAGAATTTGTTGGAACAATGGTTGCTGACGTCGTAGGAGTATTTGTGATTGTTGATGAAGGAATTGGTGGAGTTGTAGTTGTTGTTGTCGTAATCTAAAGAATGCCATCTCTAATGAGGCCATCTATGCCGTTTCTCAGTCTCTCACATCCATTAACAGCAATGTTGCAATATTCACAGCCGACTTCACATCCGGGGAACACTTGGCATTCTAACAACTGAGCTTTGATTTCAACCAAAGGTGTTCGGATTTGTGCAACACTGTTGATTAATGTGGATGGTTTGCCCTCCTCAATAGCACTAATCCTAGGCCCGTTGTGACTAGGCATTGGATTTCTTGTAACGTTCGGAGGAGGCGCAAAATTGAGAGCTTTTGAGTCCACCAGATCCTCGACTTTCATCTGTAGGGCCCTGCATTTTTCAGTATTATGCCCCGGTGCGTTTGAGTGGAATGCACACCTGGCATTTACATCATAGTTCTTTGGCATATTAAGAGGATCTGGAGGTGCCAACGTCCTTAACTCAACTAGGTTGAGCTTTAGGAGTTGTGGCAAGAGTGCAGCATACGACATTGGGATTGGGTCAATTACCCTGTTTGCTTGTGATGGCCTTTGTTGGAAGGGACGCTGCTGTTGGTTGTTATTGTTGTTGTTGTACGACCTTTGTTGCGGATAATGAGCTTGTTGTTGATATTGTGGTTGTTGTTGTTGAGGATATGAAGATTGTTGTGGAATTGGAGCTGGGATGGTAACAACTGCTACTGACCTGTGAGCATATTGAGGCCTGCCCCTGCTTGCATGAATGGAATTTGTCTCACCTGCCCTCCGGGGTCCCGCAAAAGGTTTTCTGGGATTGCTGGAGGAACTTGCACCACTGTCGGAGATTTTTCCCATTTTCAAGAGACTTTCGATCCTCTCACCGGCTATGACCACATCAGTAAAACTCGTAGAGGAGAAAGCAGCCAGTCTATCAATATAAGTCCCTTGCAATGTGTTCATGAACATGTCAGCCATTTCCCTTTCTGACATGGGTGGTTGGACAGCAGCAACAAGCTGTCTCCACCTCTGAGCATAATCCTGGAAGCTCTCTCTGGAAGACTGAGACATGCCCATTAGAAGAGTTCTATTGGTAGCCATGTCCAGGTTGTACTGATATTGACGGATGAAAGCCTCGGTCAAATCCTTCCAGCATCTTATGGTGGCCCTAGACAAATGCGAATACCATTCTCTCGAAGCTCCAGTCAGACTGTCCTCAAAGTAGAACATCCATAGCTTTTCATCCATGGTATACGCTTTGAGCCTTCCCAAGAAAGACTGCAGATGAGTGCGAGGACAGGAGGTACCATTGTACTTTTCAAAGCATGGGGGTTTGAATTTGTGGGGAATTCTCACCCCATCCACTAATCACATATCCATCACATCGAAGCCCAAAGAATTCTGGGAATCCAATGATCTTAACTTTTCAGCAATTTCGTCTAATCTTCTGTCATATATCTCATCTCCAGCCCCAATAATAGTAAACTGTTCTCCCTGGGGATCTTCCTGCAGGATTTGGCCCCCAGTAGCATTACCTTGACCATTTCTTGGGATGTTAACTTCTAGATCCAGATGGGGTCCATATACTGGTGGGTTAATACGAGGCTGGCCTCCTTCATTGTTGCTAGTTCCTCCTGTTCCAAGATGAGGCTCCTCAGGAGTCTGTCTTTCCACCAACTCTCTTAACCTTTCTTGACTCTGGGCTAAGCCAGTCATCACTGCCATGAATTGAGACATATGATTTCTCATCTCCACTCTCTCATTGGCCATTTGATTTCTGACCTCAGTCAGATCCTGCTGTACTTGTTCCATTTGAATGTTGGGAAGGTTGTTACGAGTCGGGTACCAGTGCGCGCGGTTCACAGGGAACACTCGGCGACGAGCAATGCTTCCTGAGATCACAACAAAGTTAGAAACAATAATAATAACAAAACCTACAAAACAAAAACAAAGTTAGTATGCAATGCAGTATGCTTATTTGTTTTCCAAGGTAGCCGGTTTGGTTCTTGGTTTTGACCTTTCCAGACCTCGAGGAAGATGCTTGATGTTGTTGAGAAAATAAGCCCAATGAAAACAAACTAAAATATATTACAAATGGTGAACAATGCATAGTTTGTTTTACAATTCACGCCCATGGAGGGTCAAAATACAAAAAAAAGAAAAAATTACATCAAATGGAAACAAAAAACAAGCAAAGAATCAGACATCCAGTCCAAACTCATCCTCTTTGACCTCCTTCAGGAGTGCCTCAGTCACTGGACCAGCTGGGTGCTTTGTAATGGTCCTAATGAGGAGGTTCCTGGTAGCAATGGCAGTAGTCAGTTTCTTATGCCTGTCCTGGTCTTTGGATCTCTCCAATCCTACTCTGAGCTTCAACTCTGATATCTCTTTCGGTGCAGCCAACAAGGCTTCCTGTTGTTTCTTCTCATTGGCCTCCAACTGTTCAATCTTGGCCTGAGTCTTCTGGTCTTCTTGTGTACGGGTGTTGCACCCCAAAATTTGCCCTCACCTAGACAAGACATTTTGTACTAAGGTGTCCCAAGAGGTTCACAAGGTTCACAAGACATCTCATGTCGTATTTGATTTTTTTGGTTTCACGAGTTTATTGTTTTTTAATTGATTTTGATTGTTTAATCTTGTTTGTTTCATTGTACTGAAGCTTTCTGGGCAATCGAATTGGAGTTTCATGGACTGAATCAACTTATGCCATAGTTAGGGTTTTCGGACCTCGTTTAGGGTTTCACTATTGAGCCAAAATAAATGAATTCTAAAGACATGGAAGGATCGTAGATGTCATTAGGAACTCAATGGCATTGTTAATTTCATGAAATTTTACTGTTTGTATGGAGTTTGTGATTCGCATGTTGTATTGGCAAGGAAAATCGCAGGAAAATCCCCATCAAATTTCGCAGGTAAACCTACGAAATTCTGAGGAAGAAGACGATGCAGTTGGCGCGAATCAGGATTTCAAATATTTAACTTATTTTATTAAGATTTTGTTTGAAATTGTTATCACAAACGCGCGTTTGTCCTAGTGGTTGAGACTCTGTGTTGGTAAGCTTGGGGGGGGGGGGGGCGAGTTCGAT
Organism: Lathyrus aphaca; assembly: GCA_963966055.1. Taxonomy (NCBI): domain Eukaryota; kingdom Viridiplantae; phylum Streptophyta; class Magnoliopsida; order Fabales; family Fabaceae; genus Lathyrus; species Lathyrus aphaca. The sequence goes on from OZ014522.1 coordinate 185,073,722, forward strand.
CCCCAGGTTTTTCTTTTTTGCTTGGAAATTCTTTTATTTTGCAGGTTAGTTACAAAACGATTACTACCCGAATGTTATCACCAGCACGCATCTGGCCTGGTGGCAGCCTTGCTGGTCCAAGGGTGGAAAGGCCTAGGGCGTGGGTTCAATCCCTGCCCCAGGTAAGTTTTTGATTTCATTTTTTTTAATTATTCTGTTTTATTATCATTGTTTTATAATTAATTTTAATTACATGTCTTATAATAAAAATATATTTAAATAATCATATGTAAATATATTTATATATATTAACTTCATATTTTCTAAAAGATCTCTAATTTATTTTCTAAAATTTTAATCCTAGTTTTTTTATTTAAATTAAAATATGTATATATTATTATTATATATTTATTTTTTGTAAATAGTCAAATTGATATTGTAATTTAAATTATAAACCCTAATTCTATTTTCTAAAATTTCTAAAACCCTAATTTTATTTTTAGATTTCTAACCCTAGTTCTTATTCAATTTTAAATATTAAAATTAATTAAATTTTTCTAATATCCAATTAAATAATTAATAATGTTTTCTTTGTAAATATTTATTCTATGATTTATTATTATTATTTTTATTATATTATTTTCTTTCAAAAATTCTTTAAAAATGTTTATTTAATTTAAAAATATTTAATTAACTTGTATATATTTTTATATTCATGCTAACCTCTTTTTCTTATAATTGTTTTATTACTAACCCTTTTTATTATTTATTTATATACTTATTATTTAATCGTTTCTATATTTATGTAAATGTGAAAGCCTTGTAATAGTCGTAGGTTTTTATTTTCGTCTTTATTTTATTATCTATAAATATTTATATCGCCTTGGTTAGTAATTATAGGGAGTGATAACGTATTTGCAAATTAAAAATAATTTAGAATCACTAATTTAATAAGATAAATATATGAATATGGACACTCACACACGTAAGTCGATCTTTGATCGCCATCTCACTTCCTAAGGTTATCCCTCATGTTGCCTAACTATAAGGTCAAGTAAGGTGTCTAAAAGCAAGGCCCCTTCTCATAAACAAATCATCTAGTCCCTCCAATATTATAAGATCAAGTCCCTTCGATGTTTCCTACGTAAATGATCTTGTCCCTTTCGAATAAAATATGATAAGTCCCTTCATACTGCTAAGACACCTTACAGTTGCCTAACACACAGATGACCCTTCACATGTCCCTTATAACATCCAAGGTAATGACTACCTATTCTTTAATAATAGGGATAGTCTTACCATTGAAAGAACATACAAGAACAGTAAAGATTCAAATTAGGGTAGGTTCCTCTTAGGTACTTGCTCACTTTTGTTCCAAAATACTTCATTACACTTCACATTTTCAAACAAATTTTCAAAACAAAGTTTTTATATATATCCATACAAGGATCATTATAAAGTACTTAAGAAAATTTTTAATCACACACTACACTTCTCAAAACAGTTTAAAGTGAGCTAAGTAACTAAGAGCCCATGGATAACCATGGATGTAAAGGGTGCTAACACCTTCCCTTTACATAACCTACTCCCCGAACTCAAAAATCTTTTAAGGTCTTTCCTGTTCTCTTATGCCCTTTCCTTTGGATAAAATAAAAGTCGGTGGCGACTCTTGCTATCCGCAACATTTAACTAAAGTCAGTTCTCCCACCGTGTTACAGAACTGGCGACTCTGCTGGGGATTTAGTAAAAGAGGGGTACCCTTAGGAATTAGATCACTTTAAACTTGTTTGCTTTGTTTGCTTTATACTTACTTGTTGGGTGCTCTTATGTGTGAAAGATCCTAACCCGGATCTAGTGTACCTCAGGTAAATGGCAATAGACCAAGGAAATTATACAGCGTATACCGATATGGTTGATCTGGTGGCCATAGTTAGTGTGACTTCTTGGTTGGTGCTTATGTTCCTTAAGTAAAGTTGAGGATAATATGAGGCTGCCATATGTTGTCAATACACTAACTAACTTTTAGAACCCTAGTTATCCCATCTTGGCCTTTAGAAAGTAGTGAGATGGCCGGCTTTGGTGAAGACTGAAGTTGGTTGATACTCGATGCTACACTCATTGAGATTCTAAACTTGGAGGGTTTTGGTTGGCAAGTAAGTTGCCTACTGAACAACCACCCTTGTGAAGGATCAGTGATATTGAGATCCCTTAGAACCTGGTTACTTTATAGGACAGGATGAACCAACTAAACTTCAGGGGAGGGTATTTACCTTTAAACCTCATGCAAGCCTTCAAACCTAGGGCTATTGTGTGACTTGTTTGTGTGTGCCACATGTTTGTGATTGAGCATAACATCATAGCATCATCATGCATCATAAGCATAGCATTTTCACTAACCATTTCAAGGACCAAAGGATTTATCTTTGTTCTTTGTTGCAGGTCATGGCTTTTGCTCGTAGGAATACTATCCGGATCAACTTTGTAGGAATACCTCCTAAGCTTAAAGAATTGGTCTCTCAAGTTTCTGAAAACTCCCAGTTCATCAAAAAGCATGGTTACCTATTGGATCTAGTCACTTCAGGGTTCAATGAAGACATGATGAGTGTTCTGTTTCAGTTCTTTGATCCTAAACATCATTGCTTTACATTCCCTGACTATCAGCTGGTTCCTACAATGGAAGAGTTCTCTAAACTTCTGGGCATACCTATCCTTGATCAGAACCCTTTCACAGGCTTAGAAAAAGAGCCTAAACCTGAAGTCATTGTTGCAGCCTTACATTTAAAGAAATCAGACATTGTCATAGAAACAAGGAGTGGAGTTAAGGGTATTCTTGCTAAGGTATTGATGGAGAAAGCTCAAGTGTTCCTGAAGGCTATGAGTTATGATGCTTTTGAGGAGATCTTAGCCCTATTGATTTATGGCTTAGTGTTGTTCCCCAATCTAGACCAGTTCATAGACATACACGCCATCAACATATTTCTGACTCGCAATCCAGTGCGTACATTGCTTGGAGACATCTTACACTCTCTTCATACCCGTACTACGAAGGCACGAGGAACTCTGATGTGTTGTATACCTCTATTGTCTAGGTGGTTTATTTCTCACCTTCCTCGATCAGTGATGAAGAATGAACAAGGGTTCAGGTGGTCCAAGAGGATTATGACACTCTCTCATTCAGATATTCATTGGTGCTCTCGATCTATGGAGAATGTTACTATCATTGATCGTTGTGGGGAGTTTCCTAATGTGCCACTCCTTGGTATAAGAGGGGGCATTACCTATAACCCTTCCTTAGCTTTATGTCAGTTTGGTTACGCTCGGAGTGATGGTCCTCATGACATTTTGATTCAGGGTATTGTGTTTGACTACGACAACGATCTGCAAGGTTATCGTCAAAGGTTCATAGGAGCATGGGGTAAAGTGAACAAGGTTGACAGCAAGACTTTGGAACCAAAGTACACTATTCCTATGGAAGCTTATCTCAAATGGGTGCGATCTCGTGCTCAGACTCTTATGATGCCATATCCTGCCATCCTGCCAGTTACTATGGAGCCTGTTCCTGAAGGAGATACTTCTTATATCATTCTTCATCCAGACATGCCCACTAACATGGAAGATTTACAAAGGTCCTGGATCCAGTTGAAGGAGCAAAGAGATACTTTTGAGACTCATTACAAAGCAAGTCAAGAAAGAATTTTGGAGCTAACAAAACAACTTCACGAGGAGCGGAACCTCAACTCATACCTCAACACAAAGAGGAAACGTCCATGGGAGACATAAAACCCCATCTTTTGTATTCATTTCATTTTTATTGTAAGCCCAAGGGGCAAACAAATTTATTACTAATAAAAGTTTACTTTTTGGTTGTTTAAACAAATTTAAATCCTGCGGTCCTTGAAAACATTGCATACGCATTTACACACCATATCATTGCATCACAGGTTTCTTATGTACATGTATCTTATCTTCTCGCTGTTTATTTCAGCAGAAATGGCATTTGAACAGACTGTCAAAGATCTCCAGGCACAGAATGCACAATTCCAAGAGCTGATCCTGAACTTGTCCAAGGGACAGGATGAATTGAAGACACTGCTGGCTAAGAAGACTAAGAAGACTAAGAAGGCTAGAAGATCAGGAGGCCTTATCAATCTGGGAAGAAGATTCAAAGGTCCTATCAAGACAAAGGAACAGGTTGAAGATTATGAGTCTGAAGAGTATGAGAAAGAGGGAGGCAGTCTCCATAATACTATGGGAGATTCTGATTCTGAAGCAAATTATTAGCATGATCCTAATGAAGATAAGTTCAAGATGTTGGTGGATAGAATGAATGCTATGGAGTTACAAAAATCTTCTGGGCTAGATTTTGAAGATCTGAGCTTAATATCTGGAGTGGTTATACCCATTGGTTTCAAAGTTCCTGCTTTTGTGGTATATGATGGTGTCTTGTGTCCCAAGCTGCATCTAAGGTCCTATGTCCGGAGGATTCAACCCCATACTGCTGATAAGAAGTTATGGATTCATTTCTTCCAAGAGAGCTTGTCTGGAGCTCAATTGGAATGGTACTATCAATTGGAGAGTGTCAATATCCGTGATTGGAATGATCTTGCTGAGGCCTTATACAGGCAATACCAATACAATGCTGATTTAGCACCTACTCGCATGCAACTCCAAAGCATGTCAATGGGTGCTAAGGAGAATTTCAAGGAGTATGACCAGAAATGGAGAGACCTGGCTGGCAGAGTTCAACCTCCTCTGACTGACAGGGAGCTAGTGGATATGTTTATGAGTACGCTGAATGGTCCTTTCTATAGTCATCACATTGGAAGCTCATCATCTGGCTTCACTGAGTTGATAATGACTGGAGAACGTGTGGAAAGTGGTATAAGAAGTGGTAAGATACAGGTGGGTGCCTCTTCATCAAGCACTGCAAAGAAGCCCCCTAGTGGGAAGAAGGAGTCTAATGTTGTTTATGGTCAACCTGGTCGTAATAGAAGTCACCAATCTGTGGGAGCAGTTCACATTTCCAATCCTACTCCTGCAACACTAGAGCCACCACAGAGTAATCAGTAGAAGCCTAGAAGACAGTTCACCAAGATCAACATGTCACTGGCCCAAGCCTTGCAACACCTGTTGAAAGGGGAACTCATTACTTTGAAGGACCCTCCTCAGAATCCTAATACTTCCTCTCCTCGGTACAATCCTAATTCACGATGTGCCTATCATTCTAATTGTCCGGGACATGACACCAACAACTGCTGGATATTTAAAAACAAGATTCAAGATATGATTGATGCTGGAGAGATTGAATTTGAACCTCCTGGGATTCCAAATGTGATCACTGCTCCCATGCCCAATCATGAGAAGACTGTTAATGCCATTGATGAAGTTTCATATATTTCCTCAGTTGCAGATGTGACTACTCCATTATTCGTTATCAAGAAGAAGTTGGTACAAGCTGGGTTCTTTCCAGGTTGTAATGAAGATTGTTTTTATTGTGCTTATAAACCTGATAGCTGCTGGAAGTTGAAGGATGGTATTGAACGCCTCATGGACAATTACACCATATTGTTTGAGAGGACACCTTCTGTGGAAAGTATGGTTGAACATCTAACTCAAGGTACGAAGGTTGAAGATATGGATATGGTTGATAAAGTGCCAGTGAGGATTACCTCCAAGGGCCCTGTCAAGATCACTCATAAGGGTCCTATCAAGATTACTGCTGAAGGCCCTATGAAGACTGTTGCTGAAGCTAGAGTGGCTCCCATGATTATTACCACTACTGGCCCTATTCCGTATACTTCTGATAAAGCTATACCCTGGAATTATGGTTCCGATGTTTATATCCATGGTGTTAAACAAGAACCTTTGACTGACACTCCTGCTACTGATGATAACCTTGATGTTGATAATATTGCTGGATCTAGTAAGATCACAAGAAGTGGAAGAATTTTCTCTCCTCCGGTTACCTCAAAAAATACAGCTACCCCAACTACTACCTCCACTTCTGAGCCAAATGCTGATGCTCGGGGCAAAGGTCATGTGGTTGAACCTGTGCAGACTGAAGCACCAACTGCTGAGAATCTTTCTAAATAGATGGAAGAAGTGTTGAAGATCATTCGCAAGAGTGATTATGATATTGTTGATCAATAGGGGCATACTCCCTCCAAAATTTCCATGTTGTCTTTGTTGCTGTGTTCTGAGGCTCATGCTAAAGCCTTGATTAAGTTCTTGAGGACTGCTCATGTACCAAATGAAATTTCAGTGGATCAATTCGAAAATTGTGTTGCACACCTGACCTATGATAATGGGTTAGGCTTTTCTGATGCTGATTTGACTCATGCCAAGAGAAATCATAACAGAGCTTTATATATCTCTATTGAATGTAGGGGCACTACCCTGTCTCATGTGTTGATAGACAATGGTTCTTCACTGAATGTACTTCCCAAAGAGGTTCTAAACAAGTTCAGTCCTGAAGATGTTGTGTTAAGACCAAGTAATATAGTGGTGAGGGCTTTTGATGGTTCAAGAAGAGTGGTGCATGGAGAAATAGATCTCCCGATCAAAGTAGGCTCTCAAGTCTTCAATTCTACATTCTATGTAATGGATATTCGTCCTGCGTACTCTTGTTTGCTTGGGAGCCCCTGGATCCACGGGGCAGGTGCTGTGACCTCCACTCTACATCAGAAGTTGAGATACCTAGTGAAGGGAAAGGCCGTCACTGTTTATGGAGAAGAAGAATATATGATCAGTCATGTGAATACATTTAAGTATGTTGAAGTGGAAGGTGAATATGTTGAGACTCCTTGTCAGACATTTGAAGTAGTTCCTTGGGTCGTTCCTGCTACTGAAGCTCCTCCTGTTGTCAAAAGAGTTCCTGTGGTTACCAGAGTACCTCCTACAATGGCCTCCCTCAAGGATGCCAGAGCTGTGGTTGAAGAAGGTGGTTGTACTATTTGGGGTCAGCTTCCCAACATTCCTTACAAGTCTGACAAGTTTGGTTTGGGTTTCACTGCAGAGTCCCAGAAGGCTGTTCGTCGTGCTCGTGCTGTTCGTATCACCAATCAAGGGGTCATGAGAGATCAGATCAATGTTGTGGGTGACTATAGTGAAGACTACAACCTGGATGACTGGATCTTTCTTACTGTGGGTGATGGGCTCAATAATTGGAAGGCTGAAGACGTTATTCCTATCTCCTTTAGTCAGGAGTAAATACTATTACTGTGTTGTTATTTTTAAGTTTGTAATTTTTGAACAATTAAACTTTTAAGCCTTGTGCCTTACCCGGGGCACAATGGTATGCTTGTTTCGGGATGTCATTTCATTTGCATACTTCATTCAATAAAAATCAGTGGACGTTTCGTTTTCGTAAATATTGTGTTCATTGTCTTTATTTTATTTTATTTTTGTTTTACCAGCTATGTGTTCTTACACACACCCACATCACTAAAATGCAGATCCTCATCCACTCTGTACCTGTTGATAACAGCTCTACTATTGCCAATTATAATTTCGAGAATCCGATCTATCAAGCTGAAGATGGAAAGGAGGAAGATGGTGAGGTACCTGTAGAGCTTGCTAGGTTGTTACAACAAGAAGAGAAAGCTATACAGCCACATGAAGAACCAATAGAAGTTGTGAATCTGGGAACTGAAGAAAACAAAAAAGAGGTCAAGATAGGGGCTGAATTAGAGGATGGTGTTAAGAGCAAATTAATTCAGATGTTACATGATTATGTGGAGATATTTGCTTGGTCTTATGAAGATATGCCAGGGTTGGATACAGATATTGTGGTTCACCATTTACCGGTAAAAGAAGATTGTCGTCCAAAGAAGCAGAAGGTTCATCGCATGCATCCTGAAATGTCAGAGAAGATTAAAGCAAAAGTGATGAAGCAGTTTGATGCAAGGTTCTTAGCTGTGAACTCTTATCCTCAGTGGGTTGCAAATGTGGTACCAGTGCCTAAGAAAGATGGTAAGGTACGCATGTGTGTAGATTACAGGGATTTGAACAAGGCCAGCCCCAAAGATGACTTTCTACTTCCTCATATTGATGTTCTGGTAGACAACACTGCTCAGCATAAAGTATTCTCTTTCATGGATGGTTTCTCTAGTTACAATCAAATCAAGATGGCACAGTGGGGCACTTTTTGTTATAAAGTAATGCCATTTGGTTTGAAGAACGCCGGGGCAACATATCAGCGTGCTATGGTGGCTTTGTTTCACGATATGATTCATCATGAGATAGAGGTATATGTGGATGATATGATAGCCAGGTCCCAGAATGAAGAGCAACACCTTGATCATCTGCATAAGTTGTTTGAAAGGTTGAAGAAATACAAGTTGAGATTGAACCCAAACAAATGTACTTTTGGAGTAGGATCTGGTAAACTCCTGGGTTTCATTGTCAGTGGAAAAGGTATTGAAGTAGACCCTGCAAAAGTGAAAGCTATACAAGAGATGCCAGCTCCCCGTACTGAGAAGGAAGTTAGAGGTTTCTTGGGACGATTGAATTACATTGCAAGATTTATTTCCCAATTAACTGCTACCTGTGAGCCAATCTTCAAGTTGTTGAAGAAAGATCAGGTAATGGAGTGGAATGATGAGTGTCAGACAGCCTTTGACGAAATTAAGAGATACCTTTTAGAACCTCCAATCTTGATGCCACCAGTTGATGGAAGACCCTTGATTATGTACTTAACAGTGTTAGATAACTCAATGGGGTGTGTATTGGGGCAACATGACGAGTCTGGTCGAAAAGAGCAGGCAATATACTACCTTAGCAAAAAGTTTACCGACTGTGAAACAAGATACTCACTGCTCGAGAAAACTTGTTGCGCTTTGGCATGGGCTGCTCGCCGACTAAGACAGTATATGTTGACTCATACTACCTTATTGATTTCGAAGATGGATCCAATCAAGTACATATTCGAGAAATCTGCTCTCTCCGGACGAATAGCAAGATGGCAAATGATATTAACAGAATATGACATACAGTATACTACTCAAAAGGCCATTAAAGGAAGTGTTGTAGCTGATCATTTGGCTCATCAAGCAGTGGATGATTATCAGTCAATGAGTTTTGAATTCCTTGATGAAGATATTATGATTATTACCAAAGAACCTGGAAAATATGACGGACCTGAACAAGGATCCCGATGGACTATGGTTTTTGATGGAGCTTCTAATGCACTTGGTAATGGTGTTGGTGTTGTGATCAGTTCCCCTGAAGGTTGTCATACCCCGATTACTACAAGACTTTGTTTCTATTGTACCAATAACATGGCTGAGTATGAGGCATGTATCATGGGTATCAAAGCTGCCATTGATATGAAGATTCAGTTCCTGGACGTGTATGGGGATTCAGCCCTAGTAGTAAGTCAGATTAAAGGAGATTGGGATACCAAACATGATAATCTCATTCCTTACAGATAGCATGTGTTGTCTTTGATCCCATATTTTGAAGATATTACCTTTGGACATATTCCACGAAGAGAAAATCAATTGGTAGATGCACTAGCCACCATGGCATCTATGTTTGAGATTAGTTGGGATGATGAAGCTCCCAAGATTACTATTGATAGATTTGAGAAGCCTGCATACTGCAATGAGATTGACACAGAAGAAGCAGAAGGGAAGCCTTGGTTCCATGAAGTGAACAGATATCTTGAAGCTCAGGAGTTCCCTGAAGGGGCATCTGTCAAAGATAAGAAGTTTCTGAGGAGGTTTTCTGCTAAGTTCTTCTTAAGTAATGGAATTTTGTACAAGCGCAATCATGATTCAACTTTGCTTCGTTGTGTGGATAAGAAGGAAGCAACTGAGATTATGGAAGACATGCATGATGGAATCTTTGGCACTCATTCTAGTGGTCATACCATGGCAAAGAAGATATTGAGAGCAGGTTACTATTGGTCTACCATGGAAGCTGACTGCTATCAACATTCCAGAACATGTCACAAGTGTCAAATCTATGCTGATAAAGTACATATACCTCCATCACCATTGAATGTGTTAACTGCTCCTTGGCCTTTTGCCATGTGGGGCATTGATATGATTGGTGAGATCAAGCCTACTGCTTCTAATGGGCATCGTTTCATCCTTGTTGCTATTGATTACTTTACTAAGTGGGTGAAGGCAACTTCATTTGCATCTGTTACTAAGAATGTGGTGGCTCGATTCATCAAGAATAATCTCATCTGCAGGTATGGCATCCTTGAAAGGATTATCACAGACAATGGCTCTAATCTGAATAACACTATGATTATTGATCTCTGCACACAGTTCAAGATTAAGCATCACAATTCTTCTCTGTATCGTCCGAAGATGAATGGGGCAGTAGAAGCTGCTAATAAGAACATCAAGAAGATTCTACAGAAGATGACTTTTACTTACAAGGATTGGCACGAGATGTTACCATTTGCTCTTCATGGCAATCATACTACAATACGCACTTCAACAGGGGCAACCCCATTCTCCTTAGTCTATGGTATGGAAGCAGTTTTGCCCATTGAAGTTTAGATCCCCTCCTTAATAATCATGAAGGATGCAGGCTTGGATGAAGATGAGTGGATTCAGACTCGACTTGACCAGATAAATCTGATTGATGAGAAAAGGTTGGAAGTTGTTTGTCATGGCCAGATGTACCAGAAACGGATGATCAAAGCTTTTAATAAGAAGGTTAAGCCAAAGGTATATCAGGCTGGTGACTTAGTAATCAAGCGTATCATATTACCACAGGGTGATCCTAGGGGCAAGTGGACTCCTACATACGAAGGGCCATTTGTGGTCAAAACAGTATTCTCAAGAGGTGCCATGATGCTTACTACTATAGACAGTGAAGACTTTCCACAGCCTGTAAACGCAGACATAGTTAAAAAATACTACGCATAAAAAGAGACCTGCTAGGTCGACTGGCCTAGGCAAAAATAAGGGCATCCCGGCGAACCAAAAGGGTTCGGGCAAAAATTAGGGATATATATATATAAAGAATGTACACCCGGCAAGTCGAAAACCTGAAAGGGCGGCTTGGGCAAAAAAGGGTATCCCGGTGGATTGAAAACCTGAAAGGACAATCCAGGCAAAAGTTAGGGATTAAAGCGTATGACTATGTCTCGTTTGGATCACTCAGGTAACTTCAAATGATGGTGCTACCTAACTCAAACTCGAACAGGTAAAGATCAATCCAATCGTTTCCGTCTCAACAGCAGAAGATGAGATACTTGAAGATAATGGCAATAGTAGAATTGAAACTCAATAGGATCATTTTTCACATAGCTGTTTTCTTTGTTTTGTAAAAACATTTTATGACAAATTCCTCTTACTAGGATTTATGTCTCCTTGTACAAACTTGCCTATGTATAGGTCACTTTGTAATATAAATAAAATTTCATCTTTGAATCCAGATTTACTTTTTTACATAAGCGAAAACGTCCATTGGTTGTGTTTGAATGTATGTATGCTTTTGAATATGATTGATGTTTACCAGAAACGCATAAAATGCAGTAATAGTATTTACTAAGGACGAATGAGGGTAGGAGTTCAACGAAGCTTCGCTGGTTCATCCCCACAAGACAACTACAAATCCCCAGCAGTGCGAATCTATCTTTATAGATACTTCAAGTTATATCTTCCCTTGAATTTATGTCCATCTCTTTTATCCTCAGTTAGGATACTCAGAAATTTACTCCTTCAATAGAAATACTATCAAACAAGACGGGAACGAGGTCCTCATATTCTTCAGCAACGAATCGGGATTTATTTTCCCTAGCCAGCAGTTGTTATATAAAGATATCTAGACGCTTCAGGCTGCATGATTCATACATACATCATTTACATCATACCATAACATATCCATAAATGCATAATACATTTACATAGATGCACCATGCCATGCATGCATACATATTGTATAAACTAACCTTTTCCTTGCAGGATGGTTATATGCAGATAAAACAATATCAACAATTCATAACAGGTCAGAAATGATCTATACATTACTCAAGATGTCCTCGGAGAGTAGGCAAACAGTCTGTACAAAGATCCATTCCCTAATCCAGGATATTTTCAGGAGATTTAATCCTGACACTCTTTTATCCTCGGAGAATAGGCAAACAGTCTGTACAAAGATCCATTCCCTAGTCCAGGATACTTCCAGAAGATTTCATCTATCTGGTCTTGAATAATAGGCAAACGGTCTGTACAAAGATCCATTCCCTAGTCCAGGATACTTCCAGAAGATTTCATCTATCTGGTCTTGAATAATAGGCAAACGGTCTGTACAAAGATCCATTCCCTAGTTCAAGATATTTTCAGAAGATTTAATCTATTTTCTCTTGAATAGTAGGCAAACGGTCTGTACAAAGATCCATTCCCTAGTTCAAGATATTTTTCAGAAGAATTAATCCTGATATTCTTTTGTCCTTGGAGAGTAGGCAAACGGTCTGTACAAAGATCCATTCCCTAATCCAGGATATTTTCAGGAGATTTAATCCTGACACTCTTTTATCCTCGGAGAATAGGCAAACGGTCTGTACAAAGATCCATTCCCTAGTCCAGGATACTTCCAGAAGATTTCATCTATTTGGTCTTGAATAATAGGCAAACGGTCTGTACAAAGATCCATTCCCTAGTTCAAGATATTTTCAGAAGATTTAATCTATTTTCTCTTGAATAGTAGGCAAACGGTCTGTACAAAGATCCATTCCCTAGTTCAAGATATTTTTCAGAAGAATTAATCCTGATATTCTTTTGTCCTTGGAGAGTAGGCAAACGGTCTGTACAAAGATCCATTCCCTAATCCAAGATATTTCCAGAAGAGATAATTGTCACGAAGATTTATTTCTACTGGTTTATTCAACAATTCAAACCATGTTGCATAAACAATTCAGAGACGGCCTATACGAAGACCTAGTACTGAAATCCAGTATCAACATCAAAATATTATCACCTCCTGATATTATGGATGGCATCTATAAGCCCATCTCCAGTTCTTCCAAGTGGCATCTTCAAGCCCACTTAAGCATATACAATTAATCATCAGTGTTACTTTATGCACCAGAGAGTGCAAATTTTTGGGCTTTTGTGTTCAATCCCCTTCAACCTTCCAGGTCACGAATGGCACATATACCAATCTAACCCCTCAGGTTTCAGAAAATTGAACAGGGGCAGCTGTTGCACCCGAAAATTTGCCCTCACCTAGACAAGACATTGTGTAATAAGGTGTCCCAAGAGGTTCACAAGTTTCACAAGGTTCACAAGACATCTCATTAGGTCCACAAAGTTCACAAAGTTCACAATTAGTCAGAAAGTTTGACAATTCCCTCAGACAATGCATCCTCCTAAGCAATGCATCTTAAACTAGGGTTTTGATTTTCATCAGGATAAATGGACTTCCAAGGATTCAAGTGAGCTTCATAGCATCATATATGAATTCAAGAATCCCCATGTTATGTTTCAAGACTTTCCCAAAAGATTTGCTCAGTCAGATGATCAGATAGGTTAAAATCAGTCAAGGCAGTCAAAAAGTCAAACTAAGGCCAACTGTGGTCAAACCAAAGTCAAACTTCATGATTTTTTTCCAACATCAAGTATATGAGGTAAAATTCATCATTTGATCAAAGGTTGATCATGATTCATCAAGGAGATTTCAGATCATCAAGAATCAGAAGTTTCTAAATTAGGGTTTTTCATAGGAAAAGTCAACTGAACTTTGACCAGCCATAACTCTCACATGCTTCATCAAATATTTTCCATCCAAAGCTCATTTTGAAGGAAATTTAATTCTATACAACTTTGTGTCTCACAAGACAAGCCCAAAAATGCTTCATTTGGAAGGTATGAGCTAAGACATTACAGGTCCTTTTAAAAGTCAACAAAAAGTCAACAACTTCCAAAGAGCATAACTTGAGAATGGTAAAAGATATGGACATGAGACCAAAGATTTTGGTTATAGGACTCTTTAAGCTTTCCAAAATGTCCAAGAACACCTTCATAGCATTAAAATTGAAGGATTTGTGCCCTTGCAAAGTTGGGAAATTTTTGGGAAGTTTATGAAGCAAATAAGGCCTTAAAACCAAATTTTGCTAAATGAGCCCACCAAATTGCCATCCAATCTTTACAATATCCCAAAGAACGACCCAACCCACACCATTTTTTATTTTTTATATTTTATTTAATATTTATTTGAATTTTATTCATTTAAATACAAATTAAATTAAAATAAAATATGAAAGTCATATATTTGGGAAAGATTTGGATTCTAGAAGGTCTTAATATCCATTTAAATTTGATTGATACCAATATATTTCAGATCATACCAAAATAGCAATGTTAGATCAAAGAAAATTCAAGTTTTAATGTCACATCTTTTTCAATCTCACAAGGTCCAAAAATCCACAAGTTTGGTGAATGTCTTGACCTAATTTCATTGTATAGTATATAAACAACATTAAGCAATGCTAAACACACGGATTCAGAGCCTCCAAGTGCACATTCGAACTTCAAAATTTCATTCAAAAACTCATATTCGGATTTCAAGTTAGAGGTGATTTCAAGGTGTTCTAAGGATTGCAATGCATTCTATGATGTTTATTGAACATGTCTGGATCATAAACAACATCTAAAACACCCCCATTCGCATAAACCGAATGGATATTCATGTCGTATTTGATTTTTTTGGTTTCACGAGTTTATTGTTTTTTAATTGATTTTGATTGTTTAATCTTGTTTGTTTCATTGTACTGAAGCTTTCTGGGCAATCGAATTGGAGTTTCATGGACTGAATCAACTTATGCCATAGTTAGGGTTTTCGGACCTCGTTTAGGGTTTCACTATTGAGCCAAAATAAATGAATTCTAAAGACATGGAAGGATCGTAGATGTCATTAGGAACTCAATGGAATTGTTAATTTCATGAAATTTTACTGTTTGTATGGAGTTTGTGATTCGCAGGTTGTATTGGAAAGGAAAATCACAGGAAAATCCCCATCAAATTTCGCAGGTAAACCTGCGAAATTCTGAGGAAGAAGACGATGCAGTTGGCGCGAATCAGGATTTCAAATATTTAACTTATTTTATTAAGATTTTGTTTGGTATTGTTATCACAAACGCGCGTTTGTCCTAGTGGTTGAGACTCTGTGTTGGTAAGCTTGGGGGGGCAAGTTCGATCCCCAGGTTTTTCTTTTTTGCTTGGAAATTCTTTTATTTTGCAAGTTAGTTACAAAACGATTACTACCTGAATGTTATCACCAGCACGCATCTGGCCTGTTGCAGCCTTGCTGGTCCAAGGGTGGAAAGGCCTAGGGCGTGGGTTCAATCCCTGCCCCAGGTAAGTTTTTGATTTCATTTTTTTTAATTATTCTGTTTTATTATCATTGTTTTATAATTAATTTTAATTACATGTCTTATAATAAAAATATATTTAAATAATCATATGTAAATATATTTATATATATTAACTTCATATTTTCTAAAAGATCTCTAATTTATTTTCTAAAATTTTAATCCTAGTTTTTTTTATTTAAATTAAAATATGTATATATTATTATATATATTTATTTTTTGTAAATAGTCAAATAGATATTGTAATTTAAATTATAAACCCTAATTCTATTTTCTAAAATTTCTAAAACCCTAATTTTATTTTTAGATTTCTAACCCTAGTTCTTATTCAATTTTAAATATTAAAATTAATTAAATTTTTCTAATATCCAATTAAATAATTAATAATGTTTTCTTTGTAAATATTTATTCTATGATTTATTATTATTATTTTTATTATATTATTTTCTTTCAAAAATTCTTTAAAAATGTTTATTTAATTTAAAAATATTTAATTAACTTGTATATATTTTTATATTCATGCTAACCTCTTTTTCTTATAATTGTTTTATTACTAACCCTTTTTATTATTTATTTATATACTTATTATTTAATCGTTTCTATATTTATGTAAATGCGAAAGCCTTGTAATAGTCGTATGTTTTTATTTTTGTCTTTATTTTATTATCTATAAATATTTATATCGCCTTGGTTAGTAATTATAGGGAGTGATAACGTATTTGCAAATTAAAAATAATTTAGAATCACTAATTTAATAAGATAAATAAATGAATATGGACACTCACACACGTAAGTTGATCTTTGATCGCCATCTCACTTCCTAAGGTTATCCCTCATGTTGCCTAACTATAAGGTCAAGTAAGGTGTCTAAAAGCAAGGTCCCTTCTCATAAACAAATCATCTAGTCCCTCCAATATTATAAGATCAAGTCCCTTCGATGTTGCCTACGTAAATGATCTTGTCCCTTTCGAATAAAAGATGATAAGTCCCTTCGTACTGCTAAGACACCTTACAGTTGCCTAAACACAGATGACCCTTCACATGTCCCTTATAACATCAAAGGTAATGACTACCTATTCCTTAATAATAGGGATAGTCTTACCATTGAAAGAACATACAAGAACAGTAAAGATTCAAATTAGGGTAGGTTCCTCTTAGGTACTTGCTCACTTTTGTTCCAAAATACTTCATTACACTTCACATTTTCAAACAAATTTTCAAAACAAAGTTTTTATATATATCCATACAAGGATTATTATAAAGTACTTAAGAAAATTTGTAATCACACACTACACTTCTCAAAACAGTTTAAAGTGAGCTAAGTAACTAAGAGCCCATGGATAACCATGGATGTAAATGGTGCTAACACCTTCCCTTTACATAACCTACCCCCGAACTCAAAAATCTTTTAAGGTCTTTCCTGTTCTTTTATGCCCTTTCCTTTGGATAAAATAAAAGTCGGTGGCGACTCTTGCTATCCGCAACATTTAACTAAAGTCAGTTCTCCTACTGTGTTACAACGGGCTTCGGTGATCCTGACCCACCTAGCCTGACTCTCTTGTAGATAGTGCTCAACCCTAGCTTTCTAAATCTTGGCCTCTTTACAGGAATTCTTCAATATCTGTTCCCCAACCCTTGCTTTCCATATGTAGTCTTCTGTCCTCTCAATTTTGGCAAGGTGCTCAACCCTGAGCTTTTCCAATCTCTCAATGTCCAGACGACCATCACTCCTTTCCCAAAGAGTCTTCTTCAAGGCTTGAGATAGCTGCTCATTCCTTTCCTTCAACTTTTCAAACTCCTCTAGGCTAGCTGTTGTTGCAGGCTGTACTGTGGATGGTCCATGTATGTCTTCCATGATGAAAGGAATTCTGGTAATTTGAGCTCTAGTACGGGACCAGTCATAGTACTGAGCTGAAGCAACATTGTTACATCTTCCAAGAATAGCTACCCCTTTTGTCTGGATGTTGTCCCAAGCCCAGGATGCTTGTCTGACAACAGCTGAATTAGGTTGCACTTCACAATATAGGGTCTCAGCTAAATCCTGTCCTCTGGGAGGGTGAACCAAGGCATAACCCAGTTGTCTCTTAAACAGTAAAGGATTGTAGTTGATGCAACCCTTTACTCCTATCAGAGGCACATTTGGGTATTGTCCATAGCTGGTGATAATGTCCTTGCCTTTGGTGCTCTGGGTGCACCATCTAATATCATCTGAAGTCAAGGCAATGAGCCTCTTAGCCTAATTCTTCTGTTGGTGGGGATTCAAGAAAGCATCTGACTTAGGCAGGTGTCTGAGCAGCCAGGTGTAAAACAAAGGAGCATAACATCTTACCAACTTCACCCTCTTTTTCTCATTCCTTTGATGAATGGAGTAGTAAAAATCTCCTAGCAGTGTGGGTACTGGGTTCTTCAGGAAAAACAAATGGATGGCATTCTTGCTGACAAACTTAGGCTCATCTGCAAACAGTATAGACCCATATATGTTGAGGGCTAACAGTGCACAGACTGCCCTCCACTCTCCCAATGAAGCCTTCAGGATGGCCTGAGAAATCAAGAAGTCCAAATGCAAACCAGGAATCCCAGCTTTTGTTGTCATACTTTGCTCAATCAGGGCAGGCTCCAAGTACAGTGCCCTTGCTACCTCTTCATTTCTGGGAGCAGTCATCTCTGGGTTGAAGGGGATTCCACCTCTGATAGGTACTCCAATCAATGAAGAAAACTCTTCCAACAGAGGCCCTAGATGAAAGTATGGAAATGTGAAGCATCTCAATGGAGGGTCATAAAATTGCAAGCATGTGTGGATCATGCTCCTCTGAGAAGGATCAAGGTCCATAACCATATCCAAGATACCTCCATAATGCTCTCTAAACAATGGGATGTGGTCAGGTGTGATAAGTGACTGGACCTGCCTGATACCAGTCAACACAGGCTCAAAGAAGTGGTAGGATATGTTGCTTTTCCTGGGAGTAGCCATAAATGCTTGTTGAAGAAGCTGAAGATAAGTGCTGATGAAGATTCACAGACTGATATGTTGAAGGTGAACCACTGACAGACTGGTGTTGGAGATAACTGAAGCAGATAACTGATGAAGATAGCTGAAGCAAAGGTCATGCAGAAGAAAGGGTCAAAACCAAAACCAAGATACAATGAGGTGGATACCCTGAAAAGCAAATAAACAAATGTTAAATGATGCAATGATGATATATGAAAATGATATGCAAGGGTTTGTGATCAAGCTGGATCTGATTATTTGTCTTGATATAAGGCCCATGTATGTTCAAAAGTCCAGATGAAGGCTCAGAAATCCAGTAACCAGGGTGGGGGACTCAAATAAAGAGTCACATGTCCAGGGTTAATCACAAGAACTGTCCAAAGTGAAGTATTCTTAATCAATACAGTAACAGGGTATGATGTGGCCAAGGGTTCCTGCAAACCTGTAAACAGCCCAACCCCCTCACAGGTAATGTTCTAGAACAAGGATCCTCAGACTTGGATCAGTTATGAGAAGTGTAAACACTTCTAACCCGGAGGTACAGTGTTTACAATAAACATAAAAGATCCTCCTCTAATTCACCTCAGCTTCTAAAGGTCATAATAAAGGTCATCCAGACTTAACAGGCTTCCCAGATAGCCCTAGTACTACAGGAAATCTGTAGCACAGAGTTCTCAAGAAGAAACCCACATATGAACCGTGTTTCATATTCCCGCACCAGACCGAAATAGAATGGGAAAAAACATGAACCACTCTAGCCTAGGTGTCACTCAGGTCCCAGGTATAGGACCTTAAACTCTCAATGGAACCCCACCCACCAAAACAGAAACCAGATCCATCAATGATAATGACAGTATGATGTATAAAAAAAACTATAAAGAAAGCAGTAAATAAAGCTGTACATAAAGCAATAAATAAAGAAAAATAAATAAACACAATTAGCACATAACACCGCTGTAAACACAAATCAAATAAGCGCTAGGAGGAACCCACAAAAAGAACCAGAAGCCCTGGTTGCAATATAAGGATCCCCAGCAGAGTCGTCAAGCTGTCGCTCCCACCAAATGACACCTGGTCAAGAGGGGTACAGACGCGAACGGTCGGCGAAAGGAGAACATGAGGATGAACTGAAAAGAGTCGCCAGCTAGGCATTTTTATCCCGAAGGAAAGGTAATGCTGCATAAACCTAAGAAAAGATGGATAAGACGGTCGCGAACCAGAGAAACTGAGAAAGAGGGTTGGTTACAACCTGGGAAGGTATTAGCACCCAGATTGTCCGCCGTACTCGAAGGGATCCACGCTTGAAAGATTTGTGTTTAAAGGGGTAGTTTCAGTGCTATTCTGTGTACAAAAGCTGGAAAAGAATACAAGTGTCAGTGCTAGAAAGAAGTGTGAAGTGAATAAAAGGAGTGTCAGTGCAAGGAAAGAATGAAGTGCTCAAGACAATGAGGCTTGAAAGAATATGGCAAGAAGAGGGGGGAATATTGTAAACACCCCAAATTTTCCCTCACTAATTTCACCATGGCTTATGATCTTTTCATTCGCATAAGTTCAATCATAGCATCTCATATTGCATTTTTGTTTCACTGCATTGATTCAAAGCCATCTGCATCTAGGGTTTGTGATTTGAGTCATCCCTGAGCCATCTGAGCCACTCCAAAGGTCATCAATCACTTCAAAGGGGTCCATGTATGTTCAAGCATCAAATTATATCCTCACAAGGCCAAGAAAGCCAAAGAATCACAAGAACTGAGAAAGGCATGGAAGCAGAGCCAGGTTTAACTGCACAGATGACCTAAAATTAGGGTTTTGGTTTCAGAGGCCATAACTCCAAATTTTTTGGTCATTCTTGTTTCTATTGGTCTCTATATGTTATGAGGATCATGCATACCAATTTTCATGAAGAAATTCAATGAGGAAGGCATCTGATCACAAGATGACTTCTTGAGCAAGTCAGTGCAAAATCAGGGAATCTGAGGCCCCCAATCATCCAACCAAAGGGTTTTCTCCACCATTTTGGATGTGTATGATCTTTATTTGATCTTAGAAGATGTTAGAAGTTCACAAAATTGAAGAATTTCAAGCCATTTGCAAAGTTGCCTTTTTGGGAAAGTAACTTATAATGTAAACTTGCCATTTTGGGAAAGTTTTTCAACCTCTTCTTTTTGATTCAAAAATGCTTCAAATGGAAAATCTTTGGTCATGAAAGTTGTAGATTGGATCATTCCCTTTTCAAAAAGTACAAGAACTCATTCTAATTCATTTTGGATCAAAAGTTATGGCTTGTCAAAGTTGGACAAAATCACTTATTTTTCACTTTGGCACCAAAGAGGGAAACTTGCAATTTCACATGTCAAGCATTCTCATGACTTCAAAATGACTTCTAACCATCATATAAACATAACACATTGCCTAAAAGTCAGATTTGTGCCAAGAATTCTCAAGTTTCATGACTTGTGCATGAAGAAATCAAGAAAGGGCCAAAATTCATGAAAATTGCAAAAACCCCCATAAGCTTCAATCCACTTACTGGTTTGCCTCAATCTCACTTCCATGGTTCTCCTTGATCACAGCTGCACAAGACATGCCCTTGTCCTTGGTCTGAACTTGCCCATACCTCAAAGGACACCTAACCTTGACTTTTGGCAAAATGGACCATACCAATCAGCATAGCCCACACCAACTCCACAGACCTATCACAGCTTGATAAGTGGACAAAATGAGACTCAAAACACACAAGAGGCAAGCCTGAAACCACAACATCACCATAGTTCACAAAAACTCTCCCTCTTGCATTTCCAATCGAATCTCATCACACAAGCCTAAAACCTCAAAACAAGCTTCACAAAACCACTCACCATGATCCTCTGATCATTTCCCAATCCTCATTTGGCCCTGAAACTACCCCAAACAGAAATACGATTTTCCGCTCCCTTCGGACAGAACTTCATCAATCTCACAAACTAGCCACAGTACACTCCAACTAAGCCTCAAAGCTTCTTCAGGAAGATCATTGGAGGGGTTTTGAAGCCAAAAAGCTGCCTGAAAGCTCCAGAGTGGAAAGTTCCATCTCAGGTAGCTCTCTCAAACTTTTTTCCATAAATCTTTTTTTAAGTAATAGAATTGTTCCTCATGGTCTCCTGATTACTATGAGCTTTGTAGTTTTGAAAATGGTGAAGAAATGAGCATGAACCGAATCTCTGAAATTTTTGACCTAAAAAGAGATTGATTCGATTCATGCTTGTTTCTGAAAATAAATTGATTTCGTGCCTGGATTCTTGTTCCTTGATGTTTGTTGAGTGATTCTGGAGCTTTAGGGGGCTTTGGGTGAGGTTTTGAGGGAGATAGCATTTTTCAGGGGAGAGTGTGGCCGGAGAAGATGACCGGAGGTCATTTCCGACCACCTGAAAGTCATTAGGGCTTTTAATTGTGATTAGGGTTTCGTTTAAACGTGGGCCGTTGGATGAGCTTTCCCGCGCGTGT
This sequence comes from Lathyrus aphaca, assembly GCA_963966055.1. NCBI lineage: Eukaryota > Viridiplantae > Streptophyta > Magnoliopsida > Fabales > Fabaceae > Lathyrus > Lathyrus aphaca. Next base: position 185,095,507 of record OZ014522.1, read on the forward strand.
GTGAGTGGTTAGGATTGTATCATTAAAATTAATTATGTGATTAATATTTAATTAAGTCAGATTAAGGAAGTTTGAACCTGGGCCGTCCAGATGCGCGCCCAGTCAAACGTTCCAAGCCCAGATCAAATCTTGTCCTTCCCTTTGGCATACTTTCATTATTTTTAATTTAATTTTTATTTTTATTGTATTTATTTCCACGAGTTTTTAAAAATAGAAAAATGCATTAAAAAATTCTGAAATTTTTTGTCAAACCTTTTATTAATTTTCAGAACCCAAAAATATTTTAAATTTTATTTTTTGCATTAAAAATTATTTTTAAATCATTTAAATGTTTATTTTTAATTAGTTAATGGAAATTAATTAATTAAAAATGCATTTAGGTATTTAAAAATCACAAAAAAATTCACATTGCATTTTAAAACATTTAGGAACATTATCAAACTCTCAAAACAAATTTCCTTTTGGTCCTTGATGTATTTTGACATTTTTCATTGGAATAAAAGTTATTTAAAGGCAATATTTTGGTCCTAACTTGAAAAAATTCATTCTGCCTAACCATGAAGAGTTTGATGATGGTTCTTTTTGCATTGCATTCTTTATAGTATGTAGTTCCTAGGGTGAAATTGGTTTGAATTTATCTTTCATTTTCAATTTGATGTGCATTTTTCCTTTTGAGGTACCTTGAAACCCTAGCAAACTAGAGAAAATCATAACCCCCGTTAGGCTAAGAGTTAGGTCCTCCCCTTTTGGGCAGTGAACTTGTGTAGGGTTAGGGTTCCTTTAATCTCATTTTCAATTTTTTATCATGTCATTTGCTTCTGGTTTTGAATTTGTTGTTGCATGTTGTGTATAAACCCTAATTCTTGCCTTCATTTGCATCCATCTCTCATATACTTGCATTCAAGAATTTGCCATGACATTTTATGCATCAACATGACATATAAGACATCTTAGGACATATTAGAATCATGTTTGACCATTGCATCTTTCATTTGCCATGTTTTGCATTCATTCCACTTCATAAACTTTTCTTGAACTTTTATGGTTCAAAGCATGCTTCATTTGCCTCCCCATCCTTGTATGATCATCCACAACTCTTGACATGTGTTTGCATCATCTCTTAGAATCATTAACATCATGTTCATGCTTCTGACTTTGTCTTGCATCATGGCATTTCATCTCATTCTCATTGCATTTCATTTCCTTTGCTAACTTTTCAGGTGGTAAGTTGTTTTGAGAAGTGAATTTGCCTTCACTTCTCACAATATCTTCTCATCTCTCTTATGCATCATTGCTGAATTTTATCTTTGTATTAGAGTGAGCTTTCTCATTCATGTTCATCTCTTATTTTCTTTCTCCAAGCAACTTATCTTTTTAAGTGAAGTAAGTTGTCTTGTTTCCTTCTGCTTCTTTCTCCTTTCATCTGCTTCTCCCTTGGTGGCTTTTCTCTTGAAGATCTTTTGCAAGCCTCATAAATCCTAGGAATAACCAAGCATGATCACAATTAGGGTTTGATTAGTCCCCCCATTAGTTTTACCTTTGTTTCATCTTTGAGTCTTCTCTTCTCATCTCTTAATCAAGGACAAAAACCCTAAAGGTTTTAACGCTTTGTGATTAAGCTTATGCCTGCATCCTTCTATTAGGATGGAGTGTATAACTTTAATCCTAAGTGTTAAACCATTAATGTGTTTAACTCCTTTAATCAATCCACCTAATAATCACTAAGACATCAAGCTTGTAACTTGGGCCTTGCATTAGGGTTCTAATTCTTCCTTAATTGGTTAAGAAGGACTAACCCTAGTGTTAATGGACAAGTCCCCCTCAAGTTGTATTACAAACCCTAAAATCCATTTCTTAATCTTATCATTAACTAAAATCCACTTAATAAAGGCTTTGTTTTGTCATGAGGTTAATCCCTAATCATGGATTAAGTTGAGGAGCCTTTCTCAGCTTAAATGTTCTCATCTATTATCCTTCTATTAGGATGGTGTAATGAGTCCATTAAATCTTTGGTTATGGCTTAAACTCATTACTTAACACTAAAACAAAAACTCCAAAAACATCTAAATAATCACAAGTAGGTTAATGATCTTAATCCTACATCATGGTGATTAAGTGTGAGGTGTTTACTTCATACTTAAGGTATTCTCATTACCCCTAATCAGAGGGAGGATGTGATGAGTTTATTAACCTTAGATTTAGGCTTAAGCTCATTAACTTATGACAAACTTCAAAAAATCAATAAAAGACTGAAAACACAAAAAACAAACAATAATCGTCTCCTCCGGGATTCTTTCCTCACCTCATTCACTCACAAACGAGAACTTGCTTCTTCCGTCTAATGCAAGACAGTTTGCACCTGAGCCAGAAAGGTCATACACTTGAGCATAGACAAGCAAGCAGTTCACAAGTTAATTTATCTTTCAGTCTTTTTGAGTCGAACTACGGTGTTCTGACTTCCTCATTGCACGAGAGGATACGTAGGCATAACTTAACAGTTATCGAACAAAAGTCTTTGTATATTCCCCCTCCTTCCAGCATTATCCTTTAAGCCTCATAATCCTGAGCATTTCACTCTTGTTCTTACACTGACACTTCTCTTATACACCTCACATTTCTTTTATACTGACACTTGCATTCTTTCCAGCTTTGAAACACAATTCTTTTAAGCGTGGATCCCGTCGAGTACGACGGACAATCTGGGTGCTAATACCTTCCCAGGTTGTAACCAACCCCCTTTCTCAGTTTCTCTGGTTCGCGATTGTCTTATCCATATCTTTTCTTAGCTTTATGCAGCATTACCTTTCCTTCGGGATAAAAATGCCTAGCTGGCGACTCTATTCATTCCCTCTCTTTCGCCGACCGTTCGCGTCTGTACCCCTCTTGGCCCTGTGTGTCATCAGGTGGGAGCGACAGCTTGGCGACTCTGCTGGGGACCCTTATATTGTAACCAGGGCTTCTGGTTCTTTTTGTGGGTTCCTCCTAGCGCTTGTTTGATTTGTGTTTACTGGGGTGTTATGTGCTAATTGTTTTTATTTGTTTGCTTTATTTATTTCTTTATGTACAGTCTTGCCTATTGCTTTATTTACAGTTTTATATATCATACTGTCATACTGTCATTTTGCTGGATCTGGCATCTGTTTTGATGGGTGGGGTTCCATTGAGAGTTTGAGGTCCTATACCTGGGACCTGAGTGATACCTAGGCTAGAGTGGTTCATGTTCTTTCCCATTCCATTTCAGTATGGTGCGGGAATATGTAACACGGTTCAGATATGGGTTTCTTTTTGAGAACTCTATGCTACAGATTTCCTGTAGTGCTAGGGATATCTGGGAAGCCTGCTAAGTCTGGATGACCTTTATTATGACCTTCAGAAACTGAGGTGAATTAGAGGAGGATCTTTTATGGTTATTGTAAACACTGTACCTCTGGGTTAGAAGTGTTTACACTTCTCATAACTGATTCAAGTCTGAGGATCCTTGTTCTAGAACATCACCTGTGAGGGGGTTGGGCTGTTTACAGGTTTGCAGGTACCATTGGCCACATCATACCCTGTTACTTGTTTTGTTTAAGAGTACCTCATTTTGGACAGTTCTTGTGATTTAACCCTGGACATGTGACTCTTTATTTGAGTCCCCCATCTTGGTTACTAGATTTCTAAACCTCCATCTGGATTTCTTGAACATACATGGACTTATATCAAGACAGATAATCAGATCCAGCTTGATCACAAACCCTTGCATATCATTTGCATACTCATCATTTGCATCATTTAACATTTTCTTATTTATTTTTCAGGGTATCCACATTATATCTGGTTTGGTTTTGACCCCTTCTTCTGCATAGACCTCTGCTTCATCAGTTATCTGCTTCAGCTATTCTCATCATCACCAGCATCAGCCTGTCAGTGGCTCACTTCCAGCATCAGTCTGTGATCTTCATTAGCACCTATCTTCATCCTCAGCAGCATTCATGACTACTCCCAGGAAGAGCAACATATCCTACCATTTCTTTGAGCCTGTGCTGACTGGCATCAGGCAGGTTCAGTCACTTATCACACCTGACCACATCCCATTGTTTAGAGAACACTATGGAGGTATCCTGGATATGGTTATGGACCTTGACCCTTCTCAGAGGAGCATGCTCCACACATGCTTGCAGTTTTATGATCCTCCCTTGAGATGTTTCACCTTTTCAGACTTCCAGCTAGGACCTCTACTGGAAGAGTTTTCCTCATTGATTGGAGTACCTATCAGGGGTGGACTCCCTTTCAACCCAGAGATGACTTTTCCCAGCAATGGAGAAGTAGCAAAAGCACTACACCTAGAGCCTGCTTTAATTGAGCAAAGCATGACAACAAAAGCTGGGATCCCTGGTTTGCACTTGGACTTCTTGATTTCTCAGGCCATCCTGAAGGCCTCCTTGGGAGAGTGGAGGGCAGTCTGTGCACTGTTAGCCCTCAGCATATATGGGGTTATACTGTTTGCAGATGAGCCCAAATTTATTGCAAGAATGCCATCCATCTTTTCTTTTTGAGGAACCCAGTACCCACATTGCTGGGTGATTTCTATTACTCCATCCATCAGAGGAATGAGAAACAAAGGGGGAAGTTGGTGAGATGTTGTGCTCCTTTGTTTCACACCTGGCTGCTTAGACACCTGCCTAAATCAGATGCCTTCTTGAACCCTCACCAACAGAAGAATTGGGCTAAGAGGCTCATTGCTTTGACTTCAGATGATATTAGATGGTGCACCCAGAGCACCAAAGGTAAGGACATTATCACCAGTTGTGGGCAATACCCAAATGTACCTCTGATAGGAGTAAAGGGTTGCATCAACTATAATCCTTTGTTGTTTAGAAGACAACTGGGCTATGCTTTGGTTCACCCTCCTAGAGTGCAAGATTTAGCTGAGACCCTGTATTGTGAAGTAAAACCTAATTCAGCTGTTGTCAGACAAGCATCTTGGGCCTGGGACAACATCCAGACAAAAGGGATGGCTATTCTTGGAAGGTGTAATAATGTTGCTTCAGCTCAGTACTATGACTGGTCCCGTACTAGAGCTCAAATTACTGGAATGCCTTTCACCATTGAGGATATACCTGGACCATCTACAACACAGCCAGCAGCAACTGTCAGCCTGGAAGAATTTGAGAAGCTGAAGGAGAGGAATGAGAATTTGTCTCAAGCTCTGAAGAAGACCCTTTGGGAAAGGAGTGATGGTCGTTTGGACATTGAGAGGCTGGAGAAGCTTAGGGTTGAGCATCTTGCCAAAATTTAGAAAACAGAGGACTACATCAGGAAAGCAAGAGCAGGGGAGCAAATATTGAAGAATGCTTGCAAAGAGGCCAAGATTCAGAAGGCTAACACTGAGCTCTATCTGCAAGAAAGTCAGGCTAGGTGGGTCAGGATCACTGAAGCCCGGATACAAGAAGATCAGAGAATTCAAGCCAAGATTGAACAGTTAGAGGCCAATGAAAAGAAGTAGCAGAAAGCTTTGTTGGCAGCACAGAAGGAGATTTCAGAGTTGAAGCTCAGAGCTGGATTGAAGAGATCAAAGGACCAGGACAGGCACAAGAAGCTGACCACTGCCATTGCCACCAGGAACCTCCTCATTAGGACCATTACAGAGCACCCAGCTGGTCCAGTGACTGAGGCACTCCTGAAGGAAGTCAAAGAGGATGAGTTTGGATTGGATGTTTGACTTCTTTGCTTGTTGTTCATTTCCATTTGATGTACTTTTCTCTTTTTGTATTTTGACCCTCCAGGGGCATGTGTTGTAAAACAAACTATGTATTGTTCATCATTTGTAATATATTAGTTTGCTTTCATTGGGTTTCTTTTCTCAAGCAACATCAAGCATCTTCCTCGAGGTCTGGAAAGGTCAAAACCAAGAACCAAGCCGGATACCTTGGAAAACAAATAAGCATACTGCATTGCATACTAACTTTTGTTTGTTTTGTAGGTTTTGTTATTATTCTTTGTTTCTAACCTTGTTGTGATCTCAGGAAATATTGCTCGTCGCCGAGTGTTCCCTGTCAACCGCATGCACCGGTACCTTACTCGCAACAACCTTCATGGTATCCAAATGGAGCAAGTACAGCAGGACCTGACTGAGGTCAGAACTCAGATGGTTAATGAAAGAGTGGAGATAAGGAACCAAATGACTCAATTCATGGCTGTAATGACTGGCTTGGCCCAGAGCCAAGAAAGGTTAGGGGAACTAGTGGAGAGACAAACTCCCGAGGAACCTCATCTTGGAACTGGAGGAACAAGTAACAATGAAAGGGGTCAGCCTCATGTTAATCCACCAGTATTTGGACCTCATCTAGATCCGGAAGTCAACATCCCGAGAAATGTGCAGGGTAATACTGCTGGGGGGAGAATCTTGCAAGAGGATCCCCAAGAAGAGCAGTTTACTGTCATGGGAGCAGGAGACGAAGTCTATGATAGGAGGTTAGATGAAATTGCCACCAGGAACCTCCTCATTAGGACCATTACAGAGCTACCATTAGATGCTGGAAGGACTTAGCTGAAGCTTTCATCAGGCAATATCAATACAATCTGGACATGGCTCCTAACAGGACCCTCCTGATGGGAATGTCTCAGTCTTCCAGAGAAAGCTTCAGGGAATATGTCCAAAGGTGGAGACAACTTGCTGCTGCTGTCCAACCACCCCTGTCGGAAAGAGAAATGGCCGATATGTTCATGAATACTTTGCAAGGAACATATATTGATAGACTGGCTGCCTTTTCTTCTACCAGTTTTGCTGACGTAGTTATAGCTGGGGGAAAGGATTGAAAGCCTTTTAAAAATGGGCAAGATTTCTGATAATGGTGCAAGTTCATCCAGTAATCCCAGGAAGCCTTTTGTGGGACCCCGAAGAGCCGGTGAGACCAACTCCATTCATGCAAGCAGGGGCAGACCTCAGTATATCCACAGATCAGTAGCAGCTGTCACCATTCCAGCTCCGATTCCTCAGCAATCAGCATATCAACAACAACAACAACCACAATATCAACAACAAGTTCAGTATCCGCAACAGAGAACCTACAACAACAACAACAACAATCAACAACAGCGACCCTTTCAGCAAAGACCATCACAGGCAAACAGGGTGATTGACCCTATCCCTATGCCTTATGCCGCCTTATTGCCACAACTCCTGAAGCTTAACTTAGTTGAGTTAAGGACGTTGGCACCACCAGATCCTCTCAACCTCCCAAGGAATTATGATGTCAACGCCAGGTGTGCTTTCCACTCCAATGCACCTGGTCACAATACTGAAAAATGCAGGGCCTTACAAATGAAAGTCCAAGATCTGGTGGATTCTAAAGCCCTCAACTTTGCACCTCCTCCAAATGTCAACAAAAATCCTATGCCTAATCATGGCGGGCCGAGGATTAATGCCATTGAGGAAGACAAACCATCTACCTTGATCACCAGTGTTGCACAAATTCGAACACCTTTGGTCGAAATTAAAGCTCAGCTTCTAGAGTGCCAAGTGTTCCCCGGGTGTGAGCTCGGTTGTGGGTATTGCAACATTGCAGTCAACGGGTGTGAAAAGTTGAGAAGCGGCATAGATGATCTTATTAAGGATGGTATCCTTCAGATTTCAACAACGGCGCCTGCAAATCCAGCAATTCCTTTAACAACAATTCTCGATTCTTCTACAACAACAGCAACAATCATTCCTACCGATTCATCAATATCATCAGCAATGGCTCCGTCCATCACTTCAACAAATCAAATGTCAACAACCCTTTCTTCTACAACATCAGCATCCATGTTATTAGCAGAATCTTCTACAACGCCAGCAAAAATTAATGAAGATGTCTCAGCAGTTACGATCTACTATGATCCATCAAATGTTCCTCCCAACAGCAATTTCCAACAACAAACCATGGCACCTCCTGCCAGATCACCAGTCACAATTTACTACGATCCACACACTATTACATCACCTTCCTCTGCAGCAATCAGTCCAGTCACCATTACGGTGCATGGACCCGTTCCTTATGAAAGCAGTAATGCCATACCTTGGCATTATGGCTCTGATCTCTACTGCAACGGGGAGAAAATCACTCTGGATTCATCGACCTCTTCTCCAAAAATTGATAATATTGGGGGAGGCGGAGGCTTCACCAGAAGCGGACGCCTTTTTGCCTCACAAACACAAAGGCCTAATGTTGAAGCAGAAGCTGCTGCCAAAGCAAAAGGAAAGAGTGTGGTATCTGAAGAGCCAACTGCCAAGGAAACTCAGAAGACATCTTTTGAATAAGATGTAGACGAGTTCATGAGAATCATAAAAAGGAGTGATTACAAGGTGGTGGACCAGCTTCACCAAACGCCCTCTAAAATCTCCATATTATCATTGTTAATGTGTTCCGAAGCTCACAGGAACGCATTGTTGAAGGTCCTGCACGCAGCATACGTGCCGGAGGAGATTACCGTCAATCAGCTAGAAACTGTGGTTGCAAATGTCAACACCAGTCATGGACTGGGCTTTACCAATGCTGACTTAACAACGGAGGGACGCAACCATAATAAGGCTTTGCACATCACCTTAGAATGCAAGGGTGCTGTTCTATCTCATGTACTGGTGGACACTGGGTCATCACTCAATGTTCTACCAAAGAAAGCCTTAGTGAAGCTGGAGTATGATGGCTTGGCATTACGTCCGAGTAATTTGGTGGTGAGAGCATTTGATGGCTCTAAAAGATCAGTGCTTGGGGAGATTGATCTGCCTGTGATGATTGGCCCGCAGACCTTCAAAACTACCTTCTTTGTGATGGACATTCAGCCGGCCTACAGCTGTTTGTTGGGTAGACCCTGGATCCACGCCGCTGGCGCTGTTACGTCTACCCTTCACCAGAAGTTGAAATTCGAGTAGGAAGGCCAAATCATCACCATCTGTGGGGAGGAGGACATTTTTGTTAGCCACCTGGCTACGTACAAGTATATAGAAATGGACGGGGGAGATCCATGGAACCATGAGCCAAGGGTTCGAGGCCTTGAACATTAATGAAGCATCTGCTGTACTGGGAACTTCCATAACATCGTACCAGCAAGCCCAGAAGGTTGTTGAAGAAGGTACCACCCAAGGCTGGGGCAAGCTGCTGCCCGTGGAAAAGAAAGAAGACCGATTTGGGTTGGGTTACAGACCAACTCAGCAAGATCAACCAGAGGCTGCCAAGGAGCCCAAGTTTGTCAGCGGGGGAATGCTCACCCCGGATGCTGTGAACAATTTGGAAGACGAGGAGGAAAGCGACCGCAACCTGGAGAGCTGGATACGTCCAAGGATCCCGGGGAGCCAAGTCCTTAACTGGTCTTCCCAGGAAATTATAAGGGTTACTCCTGCAGAGTAATTATTATTTCCTGTATTTTAAAGCATGCATCAAGTCTTGCATCTTGCCCAAGATGTCAAGACTCATTTTGTAATCGGGCCATCTTGTATTTTGTGCAAAGATCAAATTAATGAATATCAGGACATCTTTTGCAAATGAGTCTTTTCTTTTCCACTCACTGTTTTTCATTTTTTCACTTTTTGTACAAAAATAAAATGGCAATGTTTTTTCAAAATAAAATAACTTCATAAAGATAAAACTGATCACTAAAATAAACCAATCTAAACCCTTGCAGAAAATGCCCTCCAGACTGCACCGACAGCAACACTGCTATGACTTTGTATGACTTTGACAATCCAATCAATCAAGCTGATGAAGGGGTTGGAGAAGATTATGAGCTACCTGAAGAGCTAGCCAGGTTGTTGAGACAAGAGGAGAAGGTTATCACTCTTCATCAGGAGGAAATTGAAACGGTTAATCTTGGTACGGAAGAAGACGTGAAAGAGGTTACGATCGGGGCCTGCCTGCAAGATTCAGTGAAAGAGCAACTGATTGACATGCTTCGGGAATATGTGGATGTTTTTGCTTGGTCTTATCAAGATATGCCAGGGTTGGACACCGACATTGTCATGCACAAGCTACCTCTGAAAGAAGACTGCCCACCAGTAAAACAGAAGTTGCGCCGTACTCACCCAGATATGGAAATGAAGATAAAAGAAGAGGTACAAAAGCAGTGGGACGCCGGTTTCCTTGCTGTGACTAGCTATCCGTCGTGGGTTGCTAATATTGTACATGTACCTAAGAAAGACGGCAAGGTGAGGGTGTGTGTGGATTACCGGGATCTGAACAGAGCCAGCCCGAAAGACGACTTTCCTTTACCTCACATTGATGTATTGGTCGACAATACGACTCAGTTCTCGGTGTTCTCCGTCATGGACGGATTTTCAGGATACAATCAGATCAAGATGTCACCTGAAGACATGGAGAAGACAACTTTCATCAGTCCCTGGGGTACATTCTGTTACAAGGTGATGCCATTCGGACTGAAGAATGCTGGTGCCACTTATCAACGGGCTATGGTAACATTATTCCATGACATGATCCATAAAGAAATTGAATGTTATGTGGATGACATGATTTCCAAGTCCCTCACGGAAGAAGACCACCTGGTGAATCTGTTGAAGTTATTCAAGCATCTGAGGAAGTACCAATTGAAGCTAAACCCCAACAAGTGCACATTCGGGGTGCGATCCGGTAAGCTGCTGGGATTTATTGTAAGTGAGAAAGGGATTGAAGTTGACCCTGATAAAGTCAAAGCCATTCAAGAAATGCCTGCACCGAAGTCAGAAAAAGAAGTTCGGGGGTTTCTAGGTAGATTGAACTACATTTCAAGGTTCATATCTCACCTTACAGCAACCTGTGAGCCTTTGTTCAAGCTGTTAAGAAAAGAACAAACGGTCAGGTGGAATGAAGACTGCCAGAGAGCTTTTGATAAAATCAAGGAATACTTACAAGAGCCTCCGATCCTTATGCCTCCAGTTGAAGGAAGACCTCTAATCATGTACTTGACAGTATTAGAAGAGTCAATGGGGTGTGTGCTGGGCCAGCATGACGAGTCTGGTCGAAAAGAGTACGCAATATACTACCTAAGCAAAACGTTTACCGACTGTGAACAACGTTATTCACTGCTCGAGAAAACTTGTTGTGCTTTAGCGTGGGCTGCTCGCCGACTGAGACAGTATATGTTGACCCACACCACTTTATTGATCTCTAAGATGGACCCAGTTAAGTACATTTTTGAGAAGCCAGCACTCACCGGACGGGTTGCAAGATGGCAAATGATCCTCACAGAATATAACATTCAGTACACGTCTCAGAAAGCCATCAAAGGCAGTGTATTGTCTGATTATCTTGCTGAGCAACCCATTGATGATTACCAGCCTATGAGATTTGACTTCCCTGATGAAGACATCATGTTCATAAAAGCGAAAGATCATGAAGAGCCTATTCACACTGAATGGCCTGACCCGGAAGAAGAATGGACTATGATGTTTGATGGGACTGTTAATATGAATGGTCGTGGTGTTGGTGCGACACTCATTACACCCAAGGGAGTTCACATGCCTTTCTCGGCAAAACTCACCTTTAACTGCACTAACAACGAAGCTGAATACGAAGCTTGTATTTTGGGTCTTGAGGAAGCCATTGACCTCAGGATCAAGACTTTGACTGTGTTCGGAGATTCAACTCTGGTAATCAATCAAACCAACGACAAATGGTACACGCACCAAGATCATCTGATACCTTATCGGGATTATACGAGGAGGTTATTAACTTTCTTCACAACAGTCAAGCTTGAGTATATCCCTCGAGATGAAAATCAGTTTGCGGATGCTCTGGCTACCATTTCATCCATGATCAAAGTTCAAGCTGCAAACTTTGTGCCTCGAATTGCAGTGTCCAGACTTGACAGACCAGCGTATGTGTTCTCAGCAGATGTTGTTGAAGATGGTAAGCCTTGGTTCCATGACATTAAGTGCTTCTTGGAGGATCAAACATACCCACCTGGGGAATCTTCCAATGATAAGAAGACATTAAGAAGGCTAGCTGGTAGTTTCTTCCTGAATACTGACGGTTCCTTGTACAAGAGAAACTTTGATATGGTACTTCTCAGATGTGTTGATAAGACAGAAGCAGGCTTGCTGATGCACGAGGTGCATGAAGGATCTTTTGGTACCCATGCTGGAGGGCACGCTATGGCTAAAAAGTTGTTGAGATCAGGCTATTATTGGATCACAATGGACGCAGACTGTTGTGCTTATGCCAGGAAATGCCATAAATGCCAGATTTATTCGGATAAAGTGCATGTGCCTCCGAATCCTCTGAATGTGATGTCTTCACCCTGGCCCTTTGCCATGTGGGGCATTGATATGATTGGCAAGACTGAGCTGACTGCTTCAAATGGCCACAGATTCATCCTGGTTGCCATTGACTATTTTACCAAGTGGGTTGAAGCAGCTTCCTATGCAAATGTTACAAGGCAAGTGGTAGCCCGATTTTTGAAAAGAGAAATCATTTGTCGGTATGGAGTGACCGAGCGAATCATTACTGATAATGGTTCCAACTTGAACAACAAAATGATGGCAAAACTATGCTGGGACTTCAAGATCCAACACCACAATTCTTCTCCTTACAGGCCAAAGATGAATGGTGCTGTAGAGGCGGTGGTCACCTACAAAGACTGGCATGAAATGCTACCGTTTTCCTTGCATGGGTACCGAACGTCAATCAGAACATCCACCGGGGCAACACCGTATCAGCTTGTGTATGGTATGGAGGCAGTCCTACCTGTTGAAGTTGAATTACCCTCCTTACGAGTGTTGATGGATGTCAAATTGAACGAAGCAGAATGGGTCCGATCCCGATACGAACAACTAAGTCTGATTAAAGAAAAGAGATTGGCTGCAATTTGTTATGGCCAGCTGTATCAGAAGAGAATGAAGAAAGCCTTCGATCAGAAAGTCCGGATCCGAGAGTACTAAGTAGGAGATCTTGTGCTGAAAAGACTCCTCCCTCCTCATACAGACCACAGGGGCAAGTGGACTCCGAATTATGATGGTCCATTCATAGTAAAGAAAGTTTTCTCTGGTGGAGCCCTGATGCTCAGTACTATGGATGGTGAAGACTTCCTGTCCCCTGTGAATTCAGATGCAGTTAAAAAAATACTTCGCATAAAATGACCCGCTGGACATAAAAACAGAATGTAAGTCCAGGAAAAAATAGGGCATCCCGGCGAGTCAAAAACAGAATAAAAGACTCGGGCAAAAATAAGGGAAAATAAATAAAAGATGTACACCCGCTGAGTTGAAAAGCCGCATTGGACAATTCAGGAAAAAATGGGTATCCCGGTGGATTGAAAACCCGAAAGGGCGATTCACGCAAAATAAGGGAATAAGCGAACAACTGCATTCCGAATTCGTCTGTATCACTTACAACACAGCAAGCTCCGAAAGGTTCAAGCTTCGGTCAGAATCGGCCTCCTTCAGAAAGCGAGATGAGAAGAACGTCAATGCCATACGGGTCATAGCAAAGGGAAGCTCCTTGAAGCGTCATCAACATTGCCAGCATCTTCTTTGTCTCTCAATTTGTAACGATCTCCTCATTTCAGGGGATCTGTTTCTTTGACTGTATCTTGCCAATTCAGGGCACATAAACTAATAAAATCAGATTTTCAGTCATATTCCGTCTCGTATATTTTATTTTCATTTGCAAAATGTCCGATGTCCTTAAGATATTGATTGCATAAATACAGATGCTTCCCTTCTAAAAATACGTGCTTACAGGAAATATACTTACTTTCGGGAGTGTCTAAAACTCCTATGATGGGATCCAGTAAGGGATACCTCGGGATACTTGTACGTTTCTTTGTCATGATAGGATTGCAGGTATTCAAAGCACAGCATGGGACATGAAAGTTCCCCCTCAGCAAGCTGTCAAATCACCATTTCCGCAGCACACATTCCAAGCAAAGCCAGGGCTGCTTTCTCCCCAGCTGAGTTGCCAGTCATCATTCCTCCTCAGCCAAGTGCAAAAACAGGGAACCATCTCCCCGTAGAGTTTCAGTCTCTATCCAGAAGAGCAATGCCTGAAGATCTCACAACAGAGTGACGAAAGCTTCTACGGACCCCAGCTGGGTACCTCATCACCAAGATAGGTTTATCAATGACCTACTTCCCCCTACAGAGTCATAAATGTCAGATCTACCAATGATCTGATCCCCAGCTGGGATATCCACTTTAAGCAGATCAGCCAATGATCTTCGCAGCAACGGGATCCGAATCCCGAATTGGTATCTTTTGCATAATCATAGCATTCGCATCATATTTCCCCCATAGTGTAGCATTCCGTCTAATACGGGGCATTACGGCAAAAATCAAACATATTGCATAATTACAAGTCATGTTTTGAATCAAGCACTTGTAAATACTGACGTTCCATCAACCAAATACAAAATACTTCCCAAACTCCCGGCAGAATGTTAAAGCATTTCCTTTACACTCACAAATACAGTTACATGCTCCTTTTTGGCACTTGTCCGTGTCATCATTCCCCGGTAAAATTGCCCGAGCAAACCGATGCTTATACATTACAGATGCTTCTTGACCCTCGTCTGTGTCATATCCCCCCAGCAGAAAGCCAAAGCGTCCCCTTTGCACTCACAACACGTGGATACGTATATATACAATTCCCTGACACCCGTCCGTGTCGCCTTCCCCAGCACAGTTGCCTAAACACTTTGTAAACCAAATACTTGTTTATAATACTCTTTTTCCGACACCCGTCCGTGTCGTGCTCTCCCCAGCAAGTCGAACACTTGTCTATGTCTCACTCGTCACTTTTACCGATACTCGTCCGTATCTCGTATACACCGCTTAAATCCCCTCAAGATCGACACTCATCCGTGTTCCTTGTTAACTAGTTGATACTCGTCCGTATCATCATCTCTGAACATGCGTCAAGCGTTTGTTTCTATTGATACTCGTCCGTATCATAGTCTTAAGGATGCTCGTCCGCATCTTTAATCTATACACCATGTCAAACACTTATGTCTTCATGAAATTAGACACTCGTCTGTGTCTGCCGTTCCCCAGAAGAATTCGTGGCAAATCTTGATAAATTATTTCCTTTCTATCTGACATTCGTCCTATGTCATGATACCTTTCGGCAGCCGTACCCTGCCAGGTGATCGTCCTTCACCTTTTTGATGATCGTCCTTCATCATCCCCCAGCGGAGTCTCTATTCATTAGAACCCCTTCCTATCCGACATTCGTCCTATGTCATGATATTTTTAGCAGCCGTCCCCTGCTAGGTGATCGTCCTTCACCCTTTTGATGATCGTCCTTCATCACTTTATCCGATGGCCGTCCCCATCGTTGATCTTGTTATCTGACATTCGTCCTATGTCATGATAAACCCTCAGAGCAGTCCTACCCTGCTAGGTGATCGTCCTTCGCCTCTTGATGATTGTCATTCATCATGCTTATCCGATGGCCGTCCCCATCGTCGACCTCTCTATCCGGCATTCGTCCTATGTCGTGATACTTTCGGCAACCGTACCTTGCCAGATGATCGTCCTTCACCTTAGATGACCGTCCCTCATCTTTTCCCCAACAGAGCAGCCGTCCCCTGCTAGGTGATCGTCCTTCACCTTTGATGACCGTTCCTCATCATTTATTTCTTCAACCCGATGGTCGTCCCCATCATTTTCCTTTAATCCCCAGAGAGTCTTATTTCTTTATTTGATGGTCGTCCCCATCATGATCCTCTATTTCCCCAGCATGTCGGTCGTCCCCGTCATTGCATTATCCCCAACAGTCGTCCTCTTCTAGACGGTCGTCCTCCATCGCCCGCACTTTATAATCATACTTTATTTTCTTTTACAATCTATACCCCTTTTCTTCTTCATTCTGTGAGTGCAAATTTTGGACTGTCTTTGATATTCAACCACAAGTTATCTTGTTTACCTGTTAAGCCATTGCTTACATCCTGCACAGCTAACCCGTGTTTGAATAGGGGCAGCTGTAAACACCCCAAATTTGCCCTCACTCATTTCACCATGGCTTATGATCTTTTCATTTGCATAAGTTCAATCATAGCATCTCATATTGTATTTTTGTTTCACTGCATTGATTCAAAGCCATCTGCATCTAGGGTTTGTGATCTGAGTCATCCCTGAGCCATCTGAGCCACTCCAAAGGTCATCAATCACTTCAAAGGGATCCATGTATGTTCAAGCATCACATTATATCCTCACAAGGCCAAGAAAGCCAAAGAATCACAAGAACTGAGAAAGGCATGGAAGCAGAGCCAGGTTTAACTTCACAGATGACCTAAAATTAGGGTTTTGGTTTCAGAGGCCATAACTCCAAATTTTTTGGTCATTCTTGTTTCTATTGGTCTCTATATGTTATGAGGATCATGCATACCAATTTTCATGAAGAAATTCAATGAGGAAGGCATTTGATCACAAGATGACTTCTTGAGCAAGTCAGTGCAAAATCAGAGCATCTGAGGCCCCCAATCATCCAACCAAAGGGTTTTCTCCACCATTTTGGATTTGTATGATCTTTATTTGATCTTAGAAGATGTTAGAAGTTCACAAAATTGAACAATTTCAAGCCATTTACAAAGTTGCCTTTTTGGGAAAGTAACTTATAATGTAAACTTGCCATTTTGGGAAAGTTTTTCAACCTCTTCTTTTTGATTCAAAAATGCTTCAAATGGAAAATCTTTGGTCATGAAAGTTGTATATTGGATCATTCCATTTTCAAAAAGTACAAGAACTCATTCTAATTCATTTTGGATCAAAAGTTATGGCTTGTCAAAGTTGGACAAAATCACTTATTTTTCACTTTGGCACCAAAGAGGGAAACTTGCAATTTCACATACCAAGCATTCTCATGACTTCAAAATGACTTCTAACCATCATATAAACATAACACATTGCCTAAAAGTCATATTTGTGCCAAGAATTCTCAAGTTTCATGACTTGTGCATGAAGAAATCAAGAAAGGGCCAAAATTCATGAAAATTGCAAAAACCCCCATAAGCTTCAATCCACTTGCTGGTTTGCCTCAATCTCACTTCCATGGTTCTCCTTGATCACAGCTGCACAAGACATGCCCTTGTCCTTGGTCTGAACTTGCCCATACCTCAAAGGACACCTAACCTTGACTTTTGGCAAAATGGACCATACCAATCAGCATAGCCCACACCAACTCCACAGACCTATCACAGCTTGATAAGTGGACAAAATGAGACTCAAAACACACAAGAGGCAAGCCTGAAATCACAACATCACCATAGTTCACAAAAACTCTCCCTCTTGCATTTCCAATCGAATCTCATCACACAAGCCTAAAACCTCAAAACAAGGTTCACAAAACCACTCACCATGATCCTCTGATCATTTCCCAATCCTCATTTGGCCCTGAAACCACCCCAAACACAAATACGATTTTCCATTCCCTTCGGACAGAACTTCATCAATCTCACAAACTAGCCACAGTACACTCCAACTAAGCCTCAAAGCTTCTTCAGGAAGATCATTGGAGGGGTTTTGAAGCCAAAAAGCTGCCTGAAAGCTCCAGAGTGGAAAGTTCCATCTCAGGTAGCTCTCTCAAACTTTTTTTCCAGAAATCTTTTTTTAAGTTATAGAATTGTTCCTCATGGTCTCCTGATTACTATGAGCTTTGTAGTTTTGAAAATGGTGAAGAAATGAGCATGAACCGAATCTCTGAAATTTTTGACCTAAAAAGAGATTGATTCGATTCATGCTTGTTTCTGAAAATAAATTGATTTCGTGCCTGGATTCTTGTTCCTTGATGTTTGTTGAGTGATTCTGGAGCTTTAGGGGGCTTTGGGTGAGGTTTTGAGGGAGATAGCATTTTTCAGGGGAGAGTGTGCCCGGAGAAGATGACCGGAGGTCATTTCCGGCCACCTGAAAGTCATTACGGCTTTTAATTGTGATTAGGGTTTCGTTTAAATGTGGGTCGTTGGATGAGCTTTCCCGCGCGTGTGTGAGTGGTTAGGATTGTATCATTAAAATTAATTATGTGATTAATATTTAATTAAGTCAGATTAAGGAAGTTTGAACCTGGGCCGTCCAGATGCGCGCCCAGTCAAACGTTCCAAGCCCAGATCAAATCCTGTCCTTCCCTTTGGCATACTTTCATTATTTTTAATTTAATTTTCATTTTTATTGTATTTATTTCCACGAGTTTTTAAAAATAGAAAAATGCATTAAAAAATTCTGAAATTTTTTGTCAAACCTTTTATTAATTTTCAGAACCCAAAAATATTTTAAAATTTATTTTTTGCATTAAAAATTATTTTTAAATCATTTAAATGTTTATTTTTAATTAGTTAATGGAAATTAATTAATTAAAAATGCATTTAGGTATTTAAAAATCACAAAAAAATTCACATTGCATTTTAAAATATTTAGAAACATTATCAAACTCTCAAAACAAATTTCCTTTTGGTCCTTGATGTATTTTGACATTTTTCATTGGAATAAAAGTTATTTAAAGGCAATATTTTGGTCCTAACTTGAAAAAATTCATTCTGCCTAACCATGAAGAGTTTGATGATGGTTCTTTTTGCATTGCATTCTTTATAGTATGTAGTTCCTAGGGTAAAATTGGTTTGAATTTATCTTTCATTTTCAATTTGATGTGCATTTTTCCTTTTGAGGTACCTTGAAACCCTAGCAAACTAGAGAAAATCATAACCCCCATTAGGCTAAGAGTTAGGTCCCCCCCCCTTTTGGGCAGTGAACTTGTGTAGGGTTAGGGTTCCTTTAATCTCATTTTCAATTTTTTATCATGTCATTTGCTTCTGGTTTTGAATTTGTTGTTGCATGTTGTGTATAAACCCTAATTCTTGCCTTCATTTGCATCCATCTCTCATATGCTTGCATTCAAGAATTTGCCATGACATTTTATGCATCAACATGACATATAAGGCATCTTAGGACATATTAGAATCATGTTTGACCATTGCATCTTTCATTTGCCATGTTTTGCATTCATTCCACTTCATAAACTTTTCTTGAACTTTTATGGTTCAAAGCATGCTTCATTTGCCTCCCCATCCTTGTATGATCATCCACAACTCTTGACATGTGTTTGCATCATCTCTTAGAATCATTAACATCATGTTCATGCTTCTGACTTTGTCTTGCATCATGGCATTTCATCTCATTCTCATTGCATTTCATTTCCTTGGCTAACTTTTCAGGTGGTAAGTTGTTTTGAGAAGTGAATCATTGCTGCATTTTATCTTTGTATTAGAGTGAGCTTGCTCATTCATGTTCATCTCTTACTTTCTTTCTCCAAGAAACTTATCTTCTTAAGTGAAGTAAGTTGTCTTGTTTCCTTCTGCTTCTTTCTCCTTTCATCTGCTTCTCCCTTGGTGGCTTTTCTCTTGAAGATCTTTTGCAAGCCTCATAAACCCTAGGAATAACCAAGCATGATCACAATTAGGGTTTGATTAGTCCCCCCATTAGTTTTACCTTTGTGTCATCTTTGAGTCTTCACTTCTCATCTCTTAATCAAGGACAAAACCCTAAAGGTTTTAAGGCTTTGTGATTAAGCTTATGCATGCATCCTTTTATTAGGATGGAGTGTATAACTTTAATCATAAGTGTTAAACCCTTAATGTGTTTAACTCCTTTAATCAATCCACCTAATAATCACTAAGACATCAAGCTTGTAACTTGGGCCTTGCATTAGGGTTCTAATTCTTCCTTAATTGGTTAAGAAGGACTAACCCTAGTGTTAATGGACAAGTCCCCCTCAAGTTGTATTACAAACCCTAAAATATATTTCTTAATCTTATCATTAACTAAAATCCACTTAATAAAGGCTTTGTTTTGTCATGAGGTTAATCCCTAATCATGGATTAAGTTGAGGAGCCTTTCTCAGCTTAAATGTCCTCATCTATTATCCTTCTATTAGGATGGTGTAATGAGTCCATTAAATCTTTGGTTATGGCTTAAACTCATTACTTAACACTAAAACAAAAACTCCAAAAACATCTAAATAATCACAAGTAGGTTAATGATCTTAATCCTACATCATGGTGATTAAGTGTGAGGTGTTTACTTCATACTTAAGGTATTCTCATTACCCCTAATCAGAGGGAGGATGTGATGAGTTTATTAACCTTTGATTTAGGCTTAAGCTCATTAACTTATGACAAACTTCAAAAAAGCAATAAAAGACTGAAAACACAAAAAACAAACAATAATCGTCTCCTCCGGGATTCTTTCCTCACCTCATTCACTCACAAACGAGAACTTGCTTCTTCCGTCTAATGCAAGACAGTTTGCACCTGAGCCAGACAGGTCATACACTTGAGCATAGACAAGCAAGCAGTTCACAAGTTAATTTATCTTTTAGTCTTTTTGAGTCGAACTACGGTGTTCTGACTTCCTCATTGCACGAGAGGATACGTAGGCATAACTTAACAGTTATCGAACAAAAGTATCTGTATATTCCCCCTCCTTCCAGTATTATCCTTTAAGCCTCATAATCCTGAGCATTTCACTCTTGTTCTTACACTGACACTTCTCTTATACACCTCACATTTCTTTTATACTGACACTTGCATTCTTTCCAGCTTTGATACATAGATTGCACTGACACTATCCCTTTGAAACACAAATCTTTTAAGCGTGGATCCCGTCAAGTACGACGGACAATCTGGGTGCTAATACCTTCCCAGGTTGTAACCAACCCCCTTTCTCAGTTTCTCTGGTTCGCGACCATCTTATCCATATCTTTTCTTAGGTTTATGCAACATTACCTTTCCTTCAGGATAAAAATGCCTAGCTGGCGACTCTATTCATTCCCTCTCTTTCACCGACCGTTCGCGTCTGTACCCCTCTTGGCCCTGTGTGTCATCAGGTGGGAGCGACAAATATACAGAGACTTTTGTTCGATAACTGTTAAGTTATGCCTATGTATCCTCTTGTGCAATGAGGAAGTCAGAACACCGTAGTTCGACTCAAAGAGACTGAAAGATAAATTGACTGATGAACTGCTTACTTGTCTATGCTCAAGTGTATGACCTGTCTGGCTCAGGTGCAAACTGTCTTGCATTAGACGGGAGAAGCAAGTTCTCGTTTGTGAGTGAATGAGATGAGAAAAGAATCCCAGAGGAGACGATTATTGTTTGTTTTTATGTTTTCAGTCTTTTATTGCTTTTTGTGTTTGTCATAAGAAAATGAGCTTAAGCCTAAACCAAGGGTTAGTAAACTCATCACATCCTCCCTCTGATCAGGGGTAATGAGAATACCTTAAGTATGAAGTAAGCACCTCACACTCAATCACCATGATGTAGGATTAATATCATTAACCTACTTGCATGTATTTAGATGTTTTTGGAGTTTTTGTTTAGTGTTAAGTAATGAGTTTAAGCCATAATCAAGGATTTAATGGACTCATTACACCATCCTAATAGAAGGATAGTAGATGAGAACATTTAAGCTGAGGAAGGCTCCTCAAATTAATCCATGATTAGGGATTAACCTTACGACAAAACAAAACCTTTATTAGAGTGGATTTTAGTTAATGGTAGGGTTAAGAAATGGATTTTATGGTTTGTAAGACAACTTGAGGGGGACTTGTCCATTAACACCAGGGTTAGTCCTTCTTAACCAATTAAGGAAGAATTAGAACCCTAATGCAAGGCCCAAGTTAC
Organism: Lathyrus aphaca; assembly: GCA_963966055.1. Taxonomy (NCBI): domain Eukaryota; kingdom Viridiplantae; phylum Streptophyta; class Magnoliopsida; order Fabales; family Fabaceae; genus Lathyrus; species Lathyrus aphaca. The sequence continues at coordinate 185,117,119 of OZ014522.1, forward strand.
AAGCTTGATGTCTTGATGATTATTAGGTGAATTGATTAAAGGGTTTAAACACATTAAGGGTTTAACACTTAGGATTAAAGTTATACACTCCATCCTAATAGAAGGATGCAGGCATAAGCTTAATCACAAAGCCTTAAAACCTTGAAGGTTTAGTCCTTGATTAAGAGATGAGAAGAGAAGACACAAAGATGACTCAAAGGTAAAACTAATGGGGGAACTAATCAAACCCTAATTTTGATCATGCTTGGTTGTTCCTAGGGTTTATGAGTCTTGCAAGAAGATCTTCAAGGAAAAGCCACCATGGAAGAAGCAGGATGGAAGGAAAGAGAAGCAAAAAGAAGCAAGACAACTTGCTTCACTTAAGAAGACAAGTTGCTTGAAGGAAGAAAGAAGATAAGGAGCATGAATGATCAAGCTCATTCTAATTCACAAGTAAAATGCAACAATGGATGCATAAAAGAGATGAGAAGAGATTATGAGAAGTGAAGGCAAATTCACTTCTCAAACACTTACCACCTGAAAAGTTAGCAACAAAAAATGAAATGAAATGGAAGTGAGATGAAATTCCAAGATGAAAACCAAAGTCAGAAGCAAATTCATGATGCTAATGATGCTATGAGATGGTATGAAAGCATGTCAAGAGATGAGGATAATCATACAAGTAATGAAGATGCAAATGAGACATGAAAAGAAGCATGAAAGTTCATGAAAACTTATGAAATGTAATGGATGCATAACATGGCAAATGGATGATGCAATGATCAAACATGATTTCAATATGTCCTAAGATGTCTTATATGTCATGTGGATGCACAAAGTGTCATGGCAAGTTCATGTATGCAAGCATATGAAGAAAGAATGCAAATGAAGGCAAAAATCAGGGTTTGTGTACAAGATGCAATGCAAAATTCAAAATCAGAAGCAAAACATGAGATAAAAAATTGAAAATTCATTCAAAGGAACCCTAACCCCATATGATATCACACCCCAAAGGAGGAGACCTGACTCTCAACCCTAAAGGACTTATGATTTTTCTAAGTTTGCTAGGGTTTTAATGTACCTCACAAGGGAAAATGCAAAACAAATTGAAAATAAAAGATAAATTCAAGCCAATTTTATCCTAGAAACTACATGATATGTGGGATGCAATGCAAAAAGAACCATTATCAAACTCTTCATGGTTAGGCAGAAAAGATTTTTCTAAGTTAGGGTCAAAATATTGATTTTTAAGAACCTTAAATCCAAAGAAAAATGTCAAAATGGATCAAGAACCAAAAAGAAATTTGTATGAATGGTTTGATAATGTCTCTAAATGTGTCAAGATGCAATGTGATTTGTTTGGTGATTTTTAGAAACTTAAATGGTATTTTAATTAATTATTTTCCATTAATTAATTAAAATAAACATTTAAATATTTTAAAAATAAAAATTTTATGCAAAAAATAAAATAAAAATTATTTTCAGGATGAGAAAAATATTTAGGACCATGATGCAAAAAATAAAATTTTTTAGATGAGTTTTGCTATTTTTAATAAATTGTGCAAGATAAATGATATAAATGGAATTAAAAATGAAATATATCAAAAGTAAACACATCTAATGGTCTGGATTCAAGGCTGAGGATTTTAGGTTGACCACGCGCCAGATCCTAGGGTCAATATTCAAATTCATTTAATCCTAATTAATTAAATAACTAATCCTGATTAAATGTTAATGAGCTAATCTCCACCCTCCATCTCACGCGGGAAACTGAAATCCAAGGGCCCTCATTCAAACACTGCCCTAACCCTAATTAGAACATTAATGACTTTCAGGCCACCGGAGAAGAGCTCCGGTCATCTTCTCCGGCAGCCTTCTCCCCTGAAAATCCCCAACTCTCACCCTAGGTTATTTCTGGAGCTCTAAAGCTCCAGATCAAACCCTCTCACCTCCCTGAACACGAATATGATCTCAAAACAAATTTATAATGGCCCAAACTCAAGATTTGAATCAAACATCAAAAACTGCAAAAATTTCAGAAGCACGATACAAGCTCATTTCTTAATCATTTTTCATCATTCAAGGCTCTTTGTGATCAGTGGAACACACTCCACCATTCTATAACTAAAGAAACAAGTTCTGGAAAAATGTTTCAGGGAGGTACCTGAGCTTGAGCTTTCTCAGTTTTGGACTTTCAGGCCTTCTCTCTTTGTGCAAACCACTCCCCTTGAACTCCTGATGAAGTTTTGATGCTTGGAAGGAATTTCTTTTGGCTGGTTTGTGAGTTTGCAACCCAACTGGTCAGAAATCGTATTTGGTTTGTGAGGTGTTTTTGGCTGTTTCAATGGTTGATTTGTGATCGGTGAGTGATTTAGAGATGAATGGTGGAATTTGTTTTAAGATTGAGTGAGTGAGCTGAGAGATTCGAAGGGTTTTGCAAGTTGGAGATTTTTGTGGAATGCTCTGCTATGGGAGGATTTAGGTTCTAAACTTATGTGAAATGGCTTGCTTCTTGGCCACATAACATGCTGGGATAGGTCAGGGTAGTTGTTGTGGGCTATGCTGATTGGTATGAGGCAAAATGCATAAATTCAAGAGTTGGTGTACTTGAGGTATGGGCAAGTGGCAGGATGGGATTTGGGTATGGTTGTGCGCAGCAAAGATCAAGGAATGCTATGGAATTGGTTTTGAGGCAATTCAGCAAGTTGAATGAAGTTTGTGGGTGATTTTGCAATTTGTGAAGGTTTTGGCCCCTTTGTGATTTCTTGATGTGTAAAGCATGAAAAGTTGTGATTCTTGGGCCAATTATGATCCTTAGGCAATGAATCATGATGTTAAGACATGTAGAAGTGTGTTTGAGGTCACAAAAATGCTTGGCATGAGAATTTGCAAACTTCCCTCTTTGGTGTAAAAGTGAAATTTTGTGATTTTTCCCAACTTTGCAAGGCCATAACTTGAGTTCTATGATGAATTAGATCAAGTTCTTGTACTTTTTGAAAAGGGAATGATCCAATTTACAACTTTCATGACCAATAATTTTTCATTTGAAGCATTTTTGAATCAAAAAGAGGAGGTTGAAAAACTTTCCCAAAATGGCAAGTTTTCATTACAAGTTACTTTCCCAAAATGGCAACTTTGCAAATGGCTTGAAATTCCTCAATTTTGTGAACTTATAACTTCTTCTAAGATCAAATAAAGATCATATACACCCAAAATGATGGAGAAGGCCCTTTGGTTGGATGACTGGGGGCCTCAGATGCCTTGATTTTGCACTGACTTGCTCAAGAAGTCATCTATTGATCAGATGTCTTCCCCATTGAATTTCTTCATGAAAATTGGTATGTATGATCTTTATAACATATAGAGACCAATAGAAACAAGAATGACCAAAAAATTTGGAGGTATGGCCTCTGAAACCAAAACCCAAATTTTAGGTCATCTGTGCAGTTAAGCTTGGCTCTGCTTCCATGCCTTTCTCAGTTCTTGTGATTTTCTGAGTTTCTTGATCTTGGGAGGATATAATATGATGCTTGAACATAAATGGACCCTCTTCAGATGATTGAAGACTTTTGGAGTGGCTCAGATGGCTCAGGGATGGCTCAGATCACAAACCCTAGATGCAGATGACTTTGAACCAATGCAGTGAAGCAAAAATGCAATATGAGATGATATGATTGAACTTATGCAAATGCAAAGATCATAAGCCTTGGTGTGAATTTAGTGAGGAAAAATTTGGGGTGTTTACACAGTGCATTTTGGTTAACCGGTTAACACAAGTCAGAAGCTACTTTTTGGCTTATTTTAAGCTTCATTTTGGTTAATCTTTCCTCTTCTTCTTCCTCCTTTTTATTTTTACCTTGGGAAGAACTTTTGGAGTGATTTATCTTTAATTTCAATGAACTTTGAGTGTAGATTAGAGTAATTAATGTTCATTAATTCAAAACTACATTTAAGTGAATTAATTCATTTAAGGTACTTTGCATTAGTAATACATTTTCATGCTTGAATCCACCAAGATGAGTGGTTGAACTTAATGCTTGGTATTCATCTTTAGTTTTGTGTGGTATTGCGTTCGGATAGCGATTTACATATCATTTATCTTGCATGCATTAGCACTAACATTGTTCACCTTAATTGGTGGTGGCCGACCTCATTTGTAGGGTAATTACTTCGTAAATTACTCAGCGATTGCTTAACATAGACCTAAATGTGTCCCGAATTCGGAATAAAAAATCCAATAGGATACTTTCACTTTCGTGGACCGGACCTCTTGTTGGTCACGTAATCCCAAAGTGTTTGATCATTTTGCATTAATAACCAAGACTTATAAATGTTTGATGCGTAGGTGTTTTGGGTCTCCCAATCGCCTTTCAAATTTCATCGAATTTGGTTCAGTTTGCCTTGATTAATTGCTATAATATAAGATACTAAGAAAATCCAGTCGTAAATATTATTATACTATTACTACTATTAATATTTTAGATTCTTGCACTATAATTGCTTTTGCTACTAACATTTAATTTCTTGCACCTTTATTGCATTTATTTTATTATGCTTTATTCATCCATTATCATGTTTATTATTTTTGCTCTTATTATTGTTGTATTGATTTTCCTTTTGTCCATTTGGACACAAAAATATTAATAAAGGATTAAATCTCTACAAAACTTGTGACTTTAATCTTTGGACTATTGGTTACTATCCTTGGCATTGGAATGGAGTTTTGGACTTGGATTTTAGGACAACTCTCATTTGCTTTGATCTTCATGAAGTTGGTATACTTGCCTTTATTTGACCATTTTCTAGCTTATAAGGATGTAATTCTTATGCTCATAATTGGAAGTATCATCAAGTTTGGTTAGATATTTCCTCCTTTATCTCCTTATTTTCTTTTCTAGGATAGTCTCTTCATCTCCACCCCTTGTTTAATTTTCAAAACTTCCCTCTTTTTCAAAGGATTCTTGTTTTTTTTTCAAAAATCATCACCTCTTTAATAAACAAAACCTTGACTTTTGTCAAATGGATTTTACTATTTTTCTTTTCTCTTAAAATATAATCATCTTGAGTTTAACTCAAAAATAAAAAGAACCAAACTCATTCAAGGTTTTTTGTGCCTTTGTGCACTTTTGTTTGTTTTCTTTAAAAATAGTGTCGACTATGAGTCATTATTCTTTAGTCGCGTGCAAGTCTCTCAATCTCCATGGTTGTAGTTTGATGTAATTGAGTCTCTTGTCATTTGTGGGGGTTTAGTGGCATACTCGTTGATTTTATCCGAGTTTGCGCCCTCCCCATAAGGATGTATGAGTTCATGCCTTCATTCTCATGGTAGATTTGTTTGACTATCCACTTGAAAATGACGAATTCTCTTCACTTAATAAAATCAATCATAACCAAACCTTTTCACTATTTGTCCCATGAACTACGGGATTTTGATCTCGCATTGCACTTTGTGGGTACGTAGGCTTGAGGTAGTAAACCTCTCCAAACACAAAAATATTAAAAATTAAATGACTTGAAGGTTATCACGCCAAATGGTCAGTTAGGAGGGCAAAGACTTCTGGACTAGAATTGATGCTTGTGGGCCTTAGCTCTTTTATGTATCTGGTTACCTTCAGGCTTGTTGAGGGAACCCTTGTTGTTGTACTTATTTGTGTTGATTCTCAATACCTTGTGTGACTCTGCTCTTGCGAGCCTTTCCTTGTTATGTGTTTGGATTTCTGAGGCAGTGGTTTCCTTATTCATGCACTGGCACTTGGTCGCAGGGTGATTTTTATACTGGATCTTGCTTGCAGGGTTTCTTCTAAGAGCATTCTCTATCAATGGTTGTGTTTTTGAGAATTTGCATAACATAACATCTTGCATCCCATAACATTCTATCTTTGTTTTATAGGTACCATGGCAGTTTCTCATCTCTATTCCATTTCAGGCAACAATGTTGGCAAAGAAGAACCGGAATGGCAGATCAGGTACAAGCTGAGCTCGTAGAATTGAAGACTCATATGAAGTAGTTTATGACCCTGATGACGGGGATGGCCCAGAGGCAAGAACAATTAAGGTTGATGGTCGAGCGGCCAGAAAATGAGATTCCTGAAGATGGAAATAAGAGAAACCATAATGGAGCTCCAGGCGGAGACAATGACTGTAATGTTGGTTACACGGACGGACAAGAAGATCAGTTTACTTTGATTGATGATGAGATGGATCAACCTAATACTGCTATGAATCGTCGTTTCGAAGATCCTACTGAGAAAATAGAGGCCATTAAATCTCAGAACTCTCTAGGTCTTGATATTGCAGATTTGGGGTTAGTTCCTGGAGTGAAGATTCCTCATAAATTCAAGCCTCCTACTTTTGAAAAGTACAACGGCAACGCTTGTCCGAAAACTCACACCCAGTCTTACTTTGAGAAGATCTCTGCCCATACGGATGATGAGAAGTTATGGATGTTTTACTTCCAGGATAGTCTATCTGAGGCATCTTTAGATTGGTATATGGGTCTGAACATGACTATTGTCAGAAGCCTGAAGTACTTGGCTGAAGCTTTTGTGAAACAATACCAGTTTAATCTTGACATGGCGCTTAACCGCATTCAACTCCAGAGTCTTTCTCAGAAGAGATCTGAAAGTATCAAAGAGTATGCTCAAAGATGGCGAAAAATGGTCGCCCGAGTGCAACCTCCACTACTTGAGAGGGAAATAGCTGACATATTCATGAGTACTTTGCAGGGTGTGTTTCTGGATCGTTTAGCTTCTTGTCCATCTATTGGATTTGCTGATATTGTGATTGTCGGTGAGCGAGTTGAGAGTTTTCTAAAGCTTGGAAAGATTCAAGACTACAGTGCGTCAGGTTCATGCACTAAAAAGCCCTTCGCTAGTGGTCAGAACAAGAATGAATGGGAAGTTGGGGAAATATTTCTTCAATGTGGAAAAGGTAGAGGATATCATCCACGCCATCAGTAGACAACTTTTATTGCTGCGACCCCGAATAATCAGCCTAAGCATCAGACACGACAAAGGAATCCTCAACAGGGTCAATGTCAGCAAAGGAGAGAATTAGTTCTTAATCCTCTACCAATAACTTATACGGATATACTTCAGCATCTGCTTCAGCTGAAGTTGATTGAGCTTCGCAAACTGTCCCCACCTCCTTATCCATTTCCAGAGGGATGGGATGCCAATGCCCATTGTAATTTCCATTCTGGGACACTAGGACACCATATTGATAGGTGTAAATCTTTTCATCGTAAGGTACAAGATTCGATTGATTCGAAAGCTGTCAATTTCGCTCTGCACAGATGAAGAAGAAGGCTTTGTCTTGATCAGAGTTTTTCAGAAAAAAACTAAAACAATAAAGCCAGAAGTATCAGTAATGGAAGTAATTTGTTTCCTTCATTACATTTTCATCCTTTTTGAGGTGAACTACGTTGCTCTAATTCTTCATTGGTCTTGGGTCAATGGAGATACGTAGGCAGAATATCGTCAGGTCTTTGTGAGCAATCTTTTGTGTCAACTTCTTCTCAAAATTACTCTTCTCCTCAGAGGTCTTGTGCCAGTGCAAGGTCAAAATAATTGAGAATAAAGTATGGTTCTGGATATGTAGCCAGTTGATTGAAGACTACAAATTCCATCCGGAAAAACCTGTTGACTATTGAAAGTATCCAAGACTGATAGGTTCAGACAAAGTCAAGTCTCCTCGACGATGGCAATGTTCAGCTTCTGTACTGCATTTTCATTTGTAGTCTTTATGTTTGTTTGAATATTTATATGCTTGCATGGAATCTTTTTGTTTTTGAATGTTAATTAATGAAATGCACATGTTTTCTTGAAGTAATTCATTCGTATTTTACTTATAATTTTGCGTGTGCATTGCAATACCAACTATCATTTCTTAAACTCTGTGATGGAGGATGACGAAATGAAAACACAAAAATCATAAATTGTGTGCTCTTGAATGAGACCATGTTGATGATGTACAAGCTTTGTTTCAAATCCCAAACACCGGAGATATAAAGGAGATAGACCCTCGCTAACCCCTTTGAGCCTTGAAGTAGCAGTTTCTTTTTTAATGAAAAAAAACCCTCACATTTAACCCGGGGCATGGTAGGTGTCAGCTAGTTGGACTGAGTGTTCAGACTTTCACAAAGGAGTGTATTTGAGGATCCATTACTTTTCCTTCCAACACATCAAGAGGGCCAAAGACCACACAATGGTCATACCAAATCAAGAGGTCCAAAGACCGAAAACTACAATGGTTATTCCTCAACAACTGAAAAGGGAAACAATCACAACCCTTACAAAATAATCAAGACAAACAATGTCACACGATTTGTTCATAGAAAAAAATGAGAAAAAAAAGAGAAATAAAAATCCCGCTAAGTCGAAACTTGAAAACAAGCGACTTAGGCAAAAGTTAGGGCATCCCGATGGACTCCAATTGCAAAAGATTCAAAAGAATCAGTCCAGGAAAATTTTTGGGATAAGCGAAAGAATGCAAAAGCGAAAAATGGAAAGGATTATACCAGAAAGATCCTTAAGAAATAACAAAGTCGTGTGATACAGACACAAAAGAAAGGGGTGACTGTTATTCCAACAACAGCCTCAGTGGTGCTTAAATTGTTAGCAGTAATGGTTCCTCAATCGACACGAAACAATTAGGAAAGTTGAGCGTTTGTGAAGGCTAGCTGAATTTAGGAATGGAAGGACATCACGAAGGGGGTGGGCACAAATAAATTTTGAGCCTATATCCTTTGTTTCTATAACCGTGAAACAGGCCACGATACAACCCTCAAAAGTCCTAATTGAAACAGGGTTAATTCGAGAGCCTGCCACCATGAGATATCGTTCTTGACTCCTATAGGTTGTGCTAAAAGACCCTTGTTGGTATTGCATATGCATGTTTATTTCATAAAAATCCGTGTCTCTCTTAAACAGTGGTTCGTTCACAAACGACATATTTTCAATAAAAACTTCAAGATTAGCATGTGTGTTGCATTAGAATTTTCATTCTTAGAATAAAAAATTTTCTGCTTGCATACATTTGTTCAGCAATCACAGAAGTTCACATGAGGAATTTTAGTCTAGAAACTTAAATCTCGCCAGGTGGAGGAGTCTAAAATTTTTGAAGGACAATCAGGTCAAAGTGCACTCTTTCTGAGAGACTCCTATGAGATAAAGATTCTTCTAACCAATTAGGTTGGATGCAACCAATCTGGGGGAACCATGTTGAGAAATCTCTCGTAGTTCAGTAAAGTTGGGGCAATTATCAGAGCATGGTTAATATGAGGAAATCACTTTAAGGCTCATACTGGGGCAGGTCACTCTCAAGAGCAGATGAAGTCAGTCTCTGTATGCCATTATTTAGCTTATCTTTGATGCAGGATACTGGGGCAGAATATCTCACGATGATGTAGGATCTAGCGTGAGTCTTCTTCAATCAAATCCCTTTGTAGACTAGGAGGTATGGGACAATTATTTCAAGATTCAGTGAATCTCTCCAAGAGTTTGAAGATGTCGGGGCATTTCGGATGCCATGTCTTCTGTAAAATCCTCTTGAATTGATATTTGAACGGTCAGCTAGCACAGGAAGAAAGATGTGTAGAATCAGAATGCGCCTAAGAGGGGGGGGTGAATTAGGTGTTATCAAAATTTTCTCGATTCTTTTTCTCAGATGGATGGATTTTGCTTTTATGGTTAAAGAACAAAAATTGTAAGGCAGAAAAGTAAAGAACACACGGAGGTTTATCCTGGTTCCCTTCACAATCCGAAGGTACATCCAGTCCCCTTTCAACACGAAAGAGATTTCCACTAGTTTTCTTTAGAACAGTATAACCTATCACACCTTCAATGGTGAGGCCTACTTTCTAGCAAACTATGCAAACAAGTGTGCAAGAACAATCCTCTTGCCACACTTACCCTTATGTCCAAACAATCCTTGGAACACAAGTCACAAAATAGAAAACACTTTCTATAATTTTTGTTTGAGTGAGAGTACAATGAAATATATCAATAAAGATTGATCTTCTCCTATAATCAAGAATTCACTATTAAATATTCAACACAAGTGTTCAAGACAAAATATGAAATATATGAACTTATGAACACTTTTGAAAGATGAAAAGAATTTTGAATAAAGTGAATTTGATTGTATGAAAATATTTGAAATTGTCTAGGAGGTGTTTATGAATTTGAAATTTTTAGAATTTATAATAGTTGAAACACCTATTCAAAAAGGTATGAAAATTTAAAAAGAATTTCTTTTGAAAAGGTATAAAAACTTATGAAATAAAATCATGAAGAGGTATAACTTTAACAAAATATTTGAATTTGAAGAGAAACAATTTTTCAACATTCCTTCAGTGTTAACTGGTTAACCAAATAGGTTAATCGGTTAACGCCTATGAATGTTACCACAGAACTGAAAAATTGCTACCGTTAACCGGTTAACCCATATGGTTAACCGGTTAACACTGTTAAAATACAGAAAAATATTTCTGTTAAAAGTGTTAAACCAGTTCCAATTTTCTTTTCAAAAGATATGCACATGCATTTAAAAATTATGAAGATTATGTTGAACACTTGCATATTATATTTAAGAGGTAATTATTGATATACCTAAGCCTTGAGACAAGTCTTGAAAGTGTAGCACAAAAGCTTGAATCGATCGGAAGCATTCCATTGAAGATGCATAGCCATGATCTTGATCGTTTGTTGTCATATCGACTTTTTGCAATCTGGAATGAGCTTGGATAATTTTGATGTCATCAAAACAAAGAGCTTGAAGTATGCTTCTACATTCTCCCCCTTTTTGATGATGACAACCGAGCGAATTTGCGTACAAGCTTTGATCGATCAATCATGTTCTAGACTTGCTTCTCCCCCTATGATCAGCAGCTCCCCCTATCTAAAACGGAGGCAAAATTCTGCACAGAGAGATATTAGAAACCTAAGCTCTTCTCCCCATTTGTCATTAGCAAAAAGGAAGAGAGGATCAAGCATAGATATGAAAAATACAACATAAAATTCAGCATGATGCAACTTAGCATGAAAGCATATATGAACACATACACATAACGAAAACATAAAGATAAAGAGATAGTGGGTTTTAAATGAGGGTTTAAGTTGTTGAAAGTTGGAAGTTGGAAGAGGATGATAAATAGTGTTTTGGTAGTCAAAGAGTTTAAAAGTTTAAAACAAGTGGAAGAGAATGAACCAAACATGCAAAACATGTACTAGACTAATATATTAAAACATAGTAAAACAAATAAAACAAAAACAATTCAAACAGACAGAAGCTGAAACCTGCGCTGGAAATCCAAGTTTTGGATGTGTTAACCGGTTAACGTAATAGGTTAACCGGTTAATGGTTAAAAAATTTGAATTTTTTGAAAAATCCAGCAGCATTTTTTGGACAAAAAATAATCTCTTTTTCATAAAAAAAAATTCATAAAGTGTTAGCACTCATCAAAACGCAACTTTCGATCAAAGGGTTTTTGAAACCGATTATTTTCGGGTATACGAAAGTGAGAAAAACGAAAAACGGCGAAATGGGAGTTCTACCCTTTTATGACTAAAAAGTGAACAAACATACATAAAATGCAATATAGACATACAATAAGCAATTTTTAAAGTAAAGGTTAGATATTACCTTCATTGAGAATACCAAGTTCTCGTCGAAACTTGTAAAATTGCTCTTTAGCCAACGGTTTAGTGAATATATCGGCGAGTTGATTGTGTGTATCCACGAATGTAACATCGACATCTCCATTTAGAACATGATCTCGAAGGAAGTGGTGCCGGATATCAATGTGTTTTGTTCTTGAATGCATGACCGGATTCTTCGTGATATTGATGGCACTTGTGTTGTCACACCGGAGAGGGATACAACCGAGATCTATACCGAAATCGAGAAGTTGTTGTTTAAGCCACAAGATTTGAGCACAACAACTTCCTGCTGCAATGTACTCCGCTTCGGCCGTGCTAAGTGCAACGCATGCTTGCTTCTTGCATGCCCATGACACTAGAGCATTCCCGAGAATATGAAAAGTACCACTTGTACTCTTTCTATCGGTCTTACATCCTGCATAATCAGCGTCAGAATAACCAATTAAAGAACAATTACTACCTTTAGGATACCATAGTCCGACGTGCGTCGTTCCTTTGAGATACTTCATGATCCTCTTCACGGCAGTGAGATGTGATTCCTTCAGATTAGCTTGAAAGCGGGCACACAAACAAACACTAAACATAATGTCAGGATGGCTCGCCGTCAAATATAAGAGTGAACCGATCATACCTCGATACTTTGTAATATCTATTGAAGTGCCGGAAAGATCTTGATCAACATACGTTCCGGATCCCATTGGAGTAGACATCTCTTTGCAATTATCCATATCAAATCTTTTCAATAACTCCTTGCAATACTTGGATTGGTTGATGAAGATGCCATCCTTTGTTTGCTTGATTTGTAATCCAAGGAAGTAGTTCATCTTTCCCATCATGGACATCTCGAATTCGCCTTGCATCATAAGAGAGAATTCTTCGCAAAGATCTTTGTTTGTTGAACCGAAGATGATGTCGTCGACATAGACTTGAACAAGTAAGGTGTTACCCTTAAGATTCTTGATGAACAAAGTCTTGTCAACCTTTCCTTTAGTAAAACCTTTCTCACATAGGAAGTTGCTAAGGCGATCATACCAAGCCCTTGGTGCTTGCTTTAAACCATAAAGAGCCTTCTTCAACTTGTAGACATGAGACGGGTTCTTGAAGTCTTCAAAACCGGGAGGTTGTTTGACGTAGACTTCTTCATTGATGTAACCGTTTAGGAAAGCGCTTTTGACATCCATCTGGTACAACTGAAAATTCATAGAACAAGCGTAAGCAAGTAATAATCTAATTGCTTCTAACCTTGCTACCGGAGCGAATGTTTCATCAAATTCGATTCCTTCTTCTTGGTTGTAGCCTTGTGCGACCAATCTTGCTTTGTTACGAACTATGATTCCCTTCTCGTCAAGTTTGTTCTTGAACACCCATCTTGTGCCTATGATATGTTTGTTGTCTGGTCTTGGTACAAGAGTCCAAACTTGGTTCCTTTCGAATTGGTTGAGTTCTTCTTGCATAGCTATTATCCATTGATCGTCGCCTAAGGCTTCATCGATTTTTGTTGGTTCAATTTGAGACACGAACGCCATGTTGAGGCAAGCATCCTTGAGATTGAGTCGAGTTGCAACGCCTTGGCTAATATCACCAATCACTTTATCTATCGAGTGATCTCTATGAGTTCTCCATTATTTTGGAAGATCTTGATGTTCTTCAATGGTTGGTGACTTATCTTCTTGTGATATTGCTTGTTCTTTTGATATCTCCTTTTGTTGTTGTGATAGATCTACTACATCATCATCATCATCCACAATAATATTATCCTCTTTCGAGGGGTTAGTCTCATCAAGCGAAACATGTATGGATTCTTCAATGGTAAGAGTACGTTTATTGAAAATTCTAAAAGCTTTACTTGATAGAGAATATCCAAGAAAAATACCTTCATCGGATTTCTCATCAAACTTACCAAGGTTGTCCTTACCGTTGTTGAGAACGAAGCATTTGCATCCGAATATGTGGAAGAAAGATATGTTGGGTTTCCTTCCCTTGAACAACTCATAAGGGGTCTTCTTGAGAATAGGTCGAATATTGACACGGTTACTTACAAAACAAGTCGTGCTAACCACATCCGCCCAAAAATATTTAGGAAGATTCGAGTCGCTAAGCATTGTCCTTGCAAGTTCCACTAGTGCCCTATTATTCCTTTCTACAACACCGTTTTGTTGAGGAGTCCTAGGTGAGGAAAAGTTGTGATAGATTCCATGCTCTTCAAAAAAATCTTCAAATGATGAATTTTGAAACTCGCTACCATGGTCGCTTCTTATGGAAACAATTGAGAGTGACTTCTCATTTTGAATTTGCTTGGCATACTTCTTGAATGCTTTAAAGGCATCACTTTTCTGCACTAAAAACAAAGTCCAAGTATATCTAGAGAAATCATCAACAATAACTAGTGCAAAAACGTTACCTCCGAAGCTTTTTGTTCTTGATGGACCGAAAAGATCCATATGTAACAATTGTAGTGGTCTTGTAGTAGATATCACTTTCTTGGTCTTGAAGGATGTTTTGGTTTGCTTCCCCTTTTGACATGCGTCACAAAGCTTATCCTTGATAAACTTCATCTTTGGAAGACCAACAACTAGATCATGCTTTAATAGTTTATTTAAATGCTCCATGTGAATGTGAGCAATCCTCTTATGCCAAAGCCATGCATCGTTGTTGTTTGCCGTTAAGCACTTCACCTTCAAGAGAGAGTCATCAAAAGAAATCATACAAATGTTATTAAATCTTTTACCTTTTAGCAAGAGTTCATGAGTGACTTCGTGTTCTATCAAACATTCCTCCTTTGTGAAGTTGATTCGGAACCCTTTGTCACACAATTGACTTATGCTAAGAAGGTTGTGTTTAAGGCCTTCCACATAAAGGACGTCTTCGATGATTGTATGAGGAGATGCACCAATGGTTCCAACTCCAAGAATTCTTCCTTTATTATCATCACCGTAAGTAACGTATCCTTTGGCCTTAAGAGTTAGATTTGAAAATTTGTTGATGTCGCACGTCATATGCTTTGAACAACCGCTATCGAGATACCATTGCGTAGAAGTTTTTTTCAAGCATACCTACAAAACAAAGTCAAGTTTTGTTAGGTACCCAAATTGCTTTGGGTCCTTGATAGTTAGTACCCTTTTCAACCCACACATAATGCCCTTTAGCAACACCAATGTTGCGCACATAGCAAGCATTAGGTGTATGGCCTTTGATTCCAAAATAAAAGCAAATAGGTTGAAATTGACTTTTAAATCTAGGAACATATTTTTGTTTCTTAATGATCCTTTTCGTTTTATGACTTTGATGCATAGTTTTATCATTGTTAGTCTTTTCCTTAACAACTTGTTCACTAGCTTTTATGAAAACAGATTCACTTGTGCTTGGTTTGGAAAACTTAGAATATCCTAGGCCACTTTTATCATTTGGATATCTTTGGGGCCTAAGAATTTCCTCCAAGCCAATTTGACCTTTTTCATATCTTTCTAAAACTCTTTTTAGTTGAACAATTTGAAAGGACAATGACTCACAATTTTTACATGTAAGGCTTTGTTTTTCATCCTTTATCTTTTGTTTTTCATTTTCAATGTATTTTTCAAAAGATGCATTTTGTTCTTCTAAAGATAATATTTTCTTCTTTTGGGATGAAATATTTTTGTACAAAGTCTTACATTCCTTTAGAAGTTAATCTATGACTTCTTGTGCATCATTTTCATAAATTGAAAAGTTACTACTAACCTCGTCATTTTCTTCATAGGAGTGATGAGACGCCATTAACGCCATATTTGCACATTCGTCGCTTTCCGATTCCGATGAGGAACTAACTTCATTGTCTTCCCACGCGACATAAGCCTTTTTATTCTTGAAGTCCTTCTTGCCTTTGAATCCTCCTTTCTTCGCAAGTTTTGGACAATTCGGTTTTATGTGACCTTGCTTTCCACATTCATAGCATGTAACTTCTTGATTCGATATGGATGCATCCTTCTTCCTGAAATGTTTATTCTTTTTAGGAAAAGAAGAATTATTATTTTTGTTAAAAAAACTTACCAAGCTTCTTAACAAGAAGCATGAAGTTCTCATCTTCGGAGATCTCGTCATCTTTGTCATCCTTCGTGTCAATCTTCAAAGAAATTCCTTTGTACTTTTTCTCTTGACTTTCATGCTTCTCGAGCCTTCCAAGTTCCAATTCGTGCTCTTGAAGTTTGCCGAATAGAGATGCGGATGTCATTGTTGAGAGACTCTTCTTCTCCGAAATCGTGGTCACCTTCGGTTGCCATTCCCTTGTCAAAGACCTTAGAGCTTTCAAGTTGAGATCATCGTTGGTGAAGGTCTTTCCGAGTGCAATCAAATGGTTGGTTAGATGAACAAATCTTTTTTGTAAAGCCACAATAGATTCTCCGGGCTGCATGCGGAACATTTCATATTCTTGACTCAACGTGTTAAGCCTTGATCTTTTAACTTCTGTTGTTCCTTCATGTGTTTCTACCAAAGTATCCCAAATCTCCTTCGCCGATTTGCATTGTGATACACAAAAAAATTCGTCCATACTAAGAGCGCTTTGAAGTATGTTGATTGCTTTCTTCTCATTTAGGATCTTCTTTTTATCATCTTCATCATACATATTCTTCAACTTCGCCGTTCCAACATTGTTGATCACATTGACGGGATTATGCGGACCTTCTTCGATTGCTTCCCATATGCCTTCTCCTTGGGCTTCAAGATGTGCCCTCATTCTGATTTTCCAGAAATCGAAGTATTCGCCGGAGAAGAGCGGAGGCTTGTTGCTACTTCCACCATCTTTGAAAACGGGATTCGAGTTTGCGGAAGCCATAGGATCTTGTAGGAACAGGTTACCTAAAACTGCTCTGATGCCAATTGTAGAATCAGAATGCACCTAAGAGGGGGGGTGAATTAGGTGTTATCAAAATTTTCTCGATTCTTTTTCTCAGATGGATGGATTTTGCTTATATGGTTAAATAACAAAAATTGTAAGGCAAAAAAGTAAAGAACACACTGAGGTTTATCCTGGTTCCCTTCACAATCCGAAGGTACATCCAGTCCCCTTTCAACACGAAAGATATTTCCACTAGTTTTCTTTAGAACAGTACAACCTATCACACCTTCAATGGTGAGGCCTACTTTCTAGCAAACTATGCAAACAAGTGTGCAAGAACAATCCTCTTGCCACACTTACCCTTATGTCCAAACAATCCTTGGAACACAAGTCACAAAATAGAAAACACTTTCTATAATTTTTGTTTGAGTGAGAGTACAATAAATATATCAATAAAGATTGATCTTCTTCTATAATCAAGAATTCACTATTAAATATTCAACACAAGTGTTCAAGACAAAATATGAAATATATGAACTTATGAACACTTTTGAAAGATGAAAAGAATTTTGAATAAAGTGAATTTGATTGTATGAAAATAGTTGAAATTGTCTAGGAGGTGTTTATGAATTTGAAATTTTTAGAATTTATAATAGTTGAAACACCTATTCAAAAAGGTATGAAAATTTAAAAAGAATTTCTTTTGAAAAGGTATAAAAACTTATGAAATAAAATCATGAAGAGGTATAACTTTAACAAAATATTTGAATTTGAAGAGAAACAATTTTTCAACATTTCTTCAGTGTTAACCGGTTAACCAAATAGGTTAATCGGTTAACGCCTATGAACGTTACCACAGAACTGAAAAATTGCTACCGTTAACCGGTTAACCCATATGGTTAACCGGTTAACACTGTTAAAATACAGAAAAATATTTCTGTTAAAAGTGTTAAACCAGTTCTAATTTTCTTTTCAAAAGATATGCACATGCATTTAAAAATTATGAAGATTATGTTGAACACTTGCATATTATATTTAAGAGGTAATTATTGATATACCTAAGCCTTGAGACAAGTCTTGAAAGTGTAGCACAAAAGCTTGAATCGATCGGAAGCATTCTATTGAAGATGCATAGCCATGATCTTGATCGTTTGTTGTCATCTCGACTTTTTGCAATCTGGAATGAGCTTGGATAATGTTGTCGTCATCAAAACAAAGAGCTTGAAGTATGCTTCTACAAGATGTTACCAGGCGACATTTCCCAAGCAGAGTGTTCTCCCCAGCAAGAGGAACTTTACATTTTCTACTTCCAGCAGGAAGATGATCCACAACATCCTCAGTAGAGTGCGAGAAAGAACATTCCCTAGCTGAGTCAGAGCAGGCAGTGTTCCCAGCAGAATTTCGAGATCAGTTGAACGATTCCCTTCCCCCAAGCAGAGTCTTCATTCCTAGCAAGCCGTTGAATGCATTGTCTCCCCACAAAGTTAGAATTGTCAGAATTCTATCCCCAATTAGGTATTGACAGTTTGTTTCCCCAGTCGAGTCAGAAGATGGGTATTCCCCATAGAGTTTCACGATCGAAAGTCAACCATCATTGAAGTATTCCCCGAAGAGGTCCCCAATTTATTTTTGGCTAGTGTGACACAATAATGCTGACGGTGTTCTCATTCCTCAGTTAAGATCAAGTATTGCAAGAATATCTTGATGTCTTTTCTTCAGCAAAATGTTAGTCAGAATGTTCTCATCCTTAACAGAGTTACAAACAGTATTCTCCCTTGCAGAGTTATTACTCTCCTCAACAAATCTTGTGTTGATCGCATTGTCCAGTGTCAACGGACTCCTTTTACTCAATTCACGTTGTTCAGTGTCAACAAACTCCTTATTCAATTCGTATTTTCCAGTGTCAACGGACTCCTCTTATTCATCACTTTGTCCTGTGTCAACAGATCTAGGTTTGAAGTCTTGATGGTAGAAATCATCGAAACTTTGCTTTAGAATCGTAAGCGCATGTTAAGATGCAGATTCTAATTAGGGTCATTCCAGTGTAATTAAGACGAGATCCTGACAGTGGGTTTATATTGTCAAAATAGTGCAGAGGATCGTAAGCGCATGTTAAGATGCAGATTCTCCTAGAAGCACGTGTTCACCGTATATCCGACCCGAGGGTATATGAAGAAAATTTTAAGCGCATATTAAGATATGGATTCTAGTCAGTATCGTAAGCGCATGTTAAGATGCGGATCCTGATCACTGCATGTCTACCCCACGAACTCAAATGCACCAATGGGAAGTGTAGGAAGATGTGAGGTTCGTAAGGGATCACCCATTTCAAAGTCCACCATCTTTGTGGCAAGCCAGTAGTTGTCTGGCATCATTCAAAAGACAGTTGCAAAGTCCATCATCAATGTGCCAAGCCAGTAGTCTCTTGGCGTTGTTCAAAAGATAGTTGCAAAGTCCACCGTCGTTGTGGCAAGCCAGTAGTCTCCTGGCGTCGTTTAAAAGACATTTCTTTGGTTACTTGTCACCTTGCCAGGGTTGCAGGAGCTCTCCTTTGGTTGGGTTGATTTCCCAGTTTCTTTCTTCAACATAGTGCAAATTTCAGGGTTATTTTAGTATTCAACCACAGTTTATCTCGAATGGCCGACAGTGGGAGCTATCGTCCTTTTCAGATTAACAGTTGCTTGAATAAAGGCAGTTGTAACACCCCAAATTTTCCCTCTATTTTCATAGCATTTAGCATATCATTATCATATTTCGCACTCAATCATTAGCATAGAAAAATGAAACATAAAATCCATAACATAGCATAAGTTGGCAGTGTTCCAATTCAAGTGTGGTTGTTCAGTTCACAATCCAATTTAGATGGAAGCTTGACATAATATTGGTCAAACTATCAAGAGATTTTTTCAACTACAATTTATATGTGTTTGTGGTTATTTTTAAGGCGACCCGTTTCAAAGTCGAGTTGTGTTGTGTGCAGAGGTCATTCGTTTTCCAGGCAGTGGTTCATATGATGGTTTTGGATTCAAAATTCAGGCTTATCATGATTATGTGTTTAGTTGTGTGCATATGCAGATTTATTTTCTGGAAATTGGGTCATACATATTGGGAAAGATCCAGGAAATCAAGAGTTGATGGTCGCTGATGAGGTTGCCAATTACTCGGTGGTTTGGGTTGCATTCATTTAATCAGGTGCGCAGAAAATCAAGTTTGGTTGCGGGCTTAAATAAAAATCATCACTTCCTCCATTTTTGATTAAAGCATTCCCTTTTTAATATTCATTCCCAATTATCATTTAAATCCGTTTCCATCCTTTTATTATTCAACCTTTGTAAATTCAATTCCCGATTATTTCATTCCACTTTTATTCTCAATATTTCCATCTCCATTATTTTCTATTTCTTTAAAATATTACCCATTTTTATAATTTCATTATTTTCTATTACTATTTATTTTTATATCTTTTTCTTTTGCCACACAAAAATGAACAAAGTACATAAAAATAATAAACCCATTATATTAGAGACCCTTTTATTTTATTTTTTATAAAACCAAGTTAAACAAGTTTAAAAAAAATAGATGATGAAGCAATGTATCAGCCATCACGTGAATCACTCAGCTATATGTTTTATTTCCAAAGTATCCCAAGCCACGTCAGTGTAAAGAAGCCAAGGACGTCAAGAATTGCAATGCCATCAGCACTCCAAAAATGCACCAGTACAACAAGAATTTTGTGAATTCATCATACACACAACACACAAATAGCACATCCCAAAACGCAACTTGATGTCAAACAAAACGCAGGTCATAAGTAAAAATGCAGATGATCTAAAAAATATAATAATAACAAACTCAAAAAAATTCAGAAGAGAGGAGGGAATAAAAAAGTTTGTTACAAAAAAAATCAGATTGATTCTTCATCTAAAAAAAATTTTCTTACAAGGAAACGAATTGATTCTTCAGCGGAGAAACCAATTCACTCTTCATCACATAAATAGAAAAAAAAAATCTGAATTCTTCTTCATCACTTTCGACCCCTCTCTTTCAATCTTCAGTTTTCATTATTCTTCATCACCAAAAAAAGAATTGAGATCCATTCTTCATCACAGAAAAACATAAAAATTTGAATTCATCCTCCCTCATCACAGCACAAATAAGATACAACTGATTTCATGTTCTTCATCACCAAGATCACACCAAAACCAGAGTTGCGATAATATCCATCACTCTTCATCATAGAAATCATTCTCCTCCATCAACAACAACCAAAACTACCTCCGCGTTTCAATCATCATCAACAGAAAATTGATTTCATCTTCCTCTTCATTAATGAAATTGAGCACGTCACTCTTCATCATCATCGCCGTACGTAATCATCATCATCGCGTCAACATTGCCCTTATCAATCGGCAACCACAAACACAGTAGCGGTAGTGAAACGCGAGAAAACAAGGAGGAAGAGTTCGATAGGGGATTGGGTGAAGCTTACCGTGATTTCGATCGTTGCACCTGCGACTTACAGGTATGTAAATCGCAACCCCCTCTAGATAAAGTTGTTTCTGCGTATCCCTATTGTGGATGCTTGATTCGGAATTTTCGATTTGTTCGTTTGTTTTATTTGTTTGAGAGATGGAGTTCGGATTCGTAGAGAGGTTGAGATTTGAGGTTGAGTTTGTGAAGAAGGTTTTAAGTGTGGAAGTGCTCCAGCGAATTGGAGGCGACGGCGGCGGTAGGTCTTGGAGAAAAAGATCATCGCAACGCTGATTTGAGAGATTAGTGTAGTGTGTTTTTTATAACGTGTTCTTGTTGTTGTGCTGTGAAAGAGAATGGGATTTTAATTTGTGTTTAGATTCATGAAGAAATATTAATGGATGTGAAGAATAATATTTTAAGTTGAGAGATAATGTTGCAGATAGAATAAGGTCTGATTGGAGTATTTTTTTTTCGTTTTTTGTCCATACCGGCGGTGACACTTGTCACCGTCCGGTAGGACCCCATCTCACATTTACATGCGCGCATGTACATTGTAATTGTGTGCTCCCTCGCTCCCTTAGCCTTCCGTTGTGATTTCCATGAGGAGACTTCGTATCAACGCTCTAGATGCAGTCAACAATTGTTGACTGAAGCTCCACCGTACTCCCTCCTGGCTCTTGCGTGTTGGGCCTCTTCTTCTTACTATTCACACCTCCTCTTGGCCCAATTTTTTTTTCAACTTCAGTTTACTATAACGCACCCCCTCCTCTTTTTCTTTGTTTTTATTTGTTTTTTTTTCACATAGTTTAGTTTTTATTCATAAAAAATATTAAAACACATTAGAAAATTCTAGGAAAATTATTTTAGCATCTCAATTCCTTTTAGAAATTTTACATGCTTTTATTTTCTTATTTCATTGAATTTTTATTTTTCTTTCGAATTTCCATTTAATTTCTTTCTCATTTAATCTCCACAATAACACATTAACTTGTAGATTTTATTTCTTACATCTCAAGTAACATTTTTACCTCATTCTTTTTGCATCATTTTTAAGACTAAAAATATCTCATAAAAATATTTTTATCATATTTTTAATTTGATTTTATCCATAGTTTTGTAAGTCATGTTTGTGCAGGTCCGTTGCATGTTCTCAAGCGATTTTGTGCGATCATTTGATGGAGTTTTATTGAGAATTATTTAGAGCGATTAGGAAACTATGTTTGCTACTGGTTGTTGACTTTAGAGATTTAATTTCATAATTTTATCATGAGCATTTCTATGTGTTTGGTGCCTTGCTTCTTAGGTAGCTTTTCGTGCCTCTTTCTTCCCTCTTTCTAACATAGTTTGAGGAAAGAATTTGTGCCATCCTATTAGGTTTGCTTGGTAGTTGTTTTAGATCACCTATAGGGTTTAGGTTCTGACTTTGTGATTATGGTATTGGTTTATGACCTTTCTCTTTGGTTTGTGTATTGTTTGAATCTTTCTTATTTTCACCTTATGATTATGCGTTTAACTAACCTTTGTTTTGTAGGGGGTTTTGGTAAGTCATGTGTGTGGGAGGGTATCCCACATATAATTTATTCCTTCACCTTTTTTCTACTTTCAATTTGTGATTGTCTTAGCCTTATGCTATGCTTGTTTAATTTCATCACTTCCCTCTTAGAAACAACTTAGCTTCTTTAGAGAAGTAAGTTGTCTTCTAACTTCTTCTTCTCCTTTCTTCCTCTTCTTCTTTATTTCGTTCCTTCTTCTTCATTAGGATAGAATTCAAACCACACTAACCTAGGAATTCCATGCATGATAACATTTAGGATTTTTAGTCCCCTTAGTTTTTACCTTTGAGATCCTTTTGGTGCTCTCTCTTATCATCTTCAAACTTAACTTTAAGTCACTTTAATAAATGACGAGTCTTCTCATGTGACATGAGACTTTGCTATGAGATACTTGCATGCGTTCCGTTTCGGGACAAGGTGTAGGATATCCCTCATGGTGGATAAGTCTTATCATGAGATTACTTCACAAAGAAAACCTAAAAGTACACTTCTTAATAAAAAAATCACAAAAACACTTAATAAATGCCAGTAGGTCAGTGTGTCTGAGCCTTCACTTGTGGGACAAAATTTGGGGATTTCCCTCATAGATAGGTAGGCTTCTTGCGCATTCCGTTTAGGGGTGATGTAAGAAGTACACATCCCATTGAGTAAGACTTAGGTACACTTACCTATGCGAACCTCAAAGCAGAAAACTCCTACAAAACACTGGACAAACAATAAGCGTCTCTCCTTCGGGAATTCTTTTCTCATCTTACTCACTCTTTACGTACGAACTTTCTCCTAATTGTCTCTTTGTAAGATGGTAACGCACTCGTTCCAGACGAGCCTGCAACACATGAGCATTGACATAGGCAGTTCAAGCTTTTAAAACACAAGCAATCTTTTCCACCCCTAGTTAGAGGAACTACAGTGACTCTAATCTAGATGAGGTACGTAGGCAGCGGGGTAGGGCCCATCCGAGCACAATCTTTATTTTCCCTACATTTTCCCCCTTTCTTTTCTTGTATCCAGTTTCAGTTCCTTTTTTCATTCCAATTTCAGTCTTTCCTTTGAAGCAATTTTCATTCTTTTACACTTTGAAACAGTTTCTTTGCAAGTGTGGATCCTGTCGAGTACGGCGGACGATCTGGGATGCTAATACCTTCCCAGGTCGTAACCGACTCCTGAACCTAGATTCTTTGGTTTGCAGGACCTCTGTCCTTCCTTTTCTTCTTCTGGCTTGTGCATCATTACCATTATCGTTCCTTCGGGATAAAAAGGCCTAGCTGGCGACTCTACCTCTTTTCCGTGCCACTTTCGTGTTTGTACCAGGATGGAAATCCAGGGAGCGACAGAGGTCCACTGGAGAAAACGACTGGAGCTAAGGCTCCGGCGTCTGGACTTTTCAACATGGAAGTAAGCTTGACTTCAATTTATGATCTTGGTTATTCCTCTTTTTTTGATCCAATGAGCCCAATGTTGCCAGCATATTAATGAGGGAGACCCTCCCTCACGTGCATTTTTTTTGAAAATGATTTTGAAGTGTGATCGCGTGCATGTGTTCCCATGATTGTTAC
This sequence comes from Lathyrus aphaca, assembly GCA_963966055.1. Lineage (NCBI taxonomy): Eukaryota > Viridiplantae > Streptophyta > Magnoliopsida > Fabales > Fabaceae > Lathyrus > Lathyrus aphaca. The sequence goes on from OZ014522.1 coordinate 185,141,153, forward strand.
CTTGCACTATGGTGCATCTTGCGTTAGATCATTATACCTTGTTGACTCCTAGAACCTGAGGGTTGGGAATTAATCAATATTTTGACTAGGAATTATGGTATGCACCCTCAGACTGCAGGAGTATTGGGCCTTGTAATATTTGCTTTCTATACGACCTTTTTTGTGAGACCAATGATTTTTCAAGGCGCTTTTGCTTCCTGTGCACCCCCTTTCCTCATTTCATCTTATTTTTTATTTTCTTTTTTATACACTTTAAAAATGGATTATTAAAAATAGGAGAAATCATTTAAAAAAACCAAGAAAAATCATGTGCATCAAACTATATATTTACTTATTTTTAGAATTTTTTCAAAATTATTTTCATGCATTTTTTTAATTTTTGAGGAAATTATTTTTGAGAAGTGTGATATTTGACCTAGTTTGCATTTTCACATTCAAAAATCATCTTCACATAGTTCAAAGCTGATTTTTTGCATGATAGGGTGTATGTGGATATATATGACACTTAGATATGCATTTTGGATTCATGGTATGTTCAATGACTTGTTCTTGAAGGAGTTTTTGTGAAAGCATAAAAATGTACATTGTTTTTGCATAGCATGAAAAAAGTGTCACTTGAGATACTATAAACATTTTCATGAGTCAATTTTTTTTCATGACATTCACCACTGACTGTCGCTCCTGGGATTTTCATTCTAGTACAAACACGAAAGTGGCGCGGAAAAGTCAGAGTCGCCAGCCAGGAATTTTTATCCCGAAGGAACGGGAAAGGTAATGTTGCACAAACCTGAGGAAGAAGGAAAGGACGAGGTCCTACGAACCAAAGATCTGGTTTTGGGAGTCGGTTACGACCTGGGAAGGTATTACCACCCCAGATCGTCTGTCGTACACGACGGGATCCACGCTTGCTTGCTTGTTTCAAAGGGTGAGAAATAAGAATGCTGCTGGAAAAAAAAAGAACTCCTGACTGGAAGTGATAAAGAGAACTGGAAAACGAGATCGAAAAGAAAGAATGGGGAAAATGTAGGGAAAATAAAAAGTGTGCTCGAATGGGCCCTACCCCGCTGCCTACGTACCTCATTAGGAAAATGAGGATTAGAGTCGACGTAGTTCGCCTAACTAAAGGCGAAAACTTTGTTTGTATTTTTTTATGCGCTGGAACTGCGTATGTCTATGCTCAGGTGTTGCAGGCTCACCTTGAACATGTGCGTTTACCGTCTTGCATGTGAGACAAGTCGACGCAAGTTTGCGTTGAGAGTGAGTGAGGTGAGAAAAGAAGTTCCCGAAGGAAAAGACGATTCTTCTTTGTTGTTTTATCTTTTAGAGAAGTGTTTTCTATTTTGTTTGTGAACCTTCTCATACTAAGACTTGTTCATCGTGTTAGATGACTTATACTTTGCCCCGAGACAGGACATGCATAAGTAACCCACGGCAAAGTCTCATGTCGTACGAGAAAGGTTGACCTTTATTAGGTGTTTTTAGCTTTTCTTTATGAGATGAGAAAGAGAAAGCAAGATGAACCAAAGGCAAAAAGTCTAAGGGGAAGACTAAGTTCCTAGTGTTTTCATGCATGGATGAACCTAGGTTAGTGCGATTTTTATCCTAATGAGAAGGAAAGGAGAAACAAAGAGCAAATAGAATACAACTTACTTCTTAATGAAGTTAAGTTGATTCTAACAAGGGATTAACATGGAGTTAGGAAAAAACAAACCTAACAAACACAAGTATGAAAAGTAAGGAAAAATGTACATTAAATGCATAAAGAAGTAAAAGGAATAAGCTGTAAAGAACTTACCTTAACCTCCCTACAAAACAAAGGTTAGTGTTGCATATTATTTAAAATAATAAAGCAAACAAGACACTAATTAAATCCTAATGCTCCTGGGACCTAAACTAGACTCAATCCTAAGCCTAAAGGGTACTAAAAATGATGCCATAGAAAATCCAGCAACCTACTACATTTTACAGCTATTGCACATACAAACAACTATGAATGCAAAATTCAGATTTTGGTTATTTTCGTTTTTTAATGCACAAAATCTATGAGAAATGCATAATCAACATGAATAAATGCAACATGCACATGGATCAACATACATAATTGAATGAACATGAGTGTTTTCAATGAATTATGAAAGAATGCAACAATGATCAATTATGCAACAAATATTTAAAGTATGGCACATAAACATGATGAACATGAACACGCATCAACATGGATCAACAAGAATAACATGCATCTTGATGCAAAAACAGAATTTAACATGATATGCAAACATGATCAAACGTGCAACAAAATGCAACAACATGCACATACATAGTTATGAATATGTGAAATGCAACATACGATATGTGATGCGATGATGCGTATGAGTTAACGAAGCATGCTAAGGATGCAAAAACAGAATGTAACAAGATTATTTACATGCTAAATGATGCATTGAACATAGAAACGATTATGCACTAAATCACTTCATGTACAAAATGACAAATAAGCAGAAAAATGAAAAAGAGGAACGAAGTGTGTCGAAACGACTCAAAACGATAGAATGAGATACTGAAAGTAAACTAAAAAATTCCCTAAAATCAGTACCTAAACATGTATGAATACTAAAGGCACAAGAAAAAAAATATTAAGCAATCAAATAAGTTGAAATTGCAAATTCAAACAATGTTAACCGGTTAACACTATAGGTTAACCGGTTAACGGACCTAAAACAGAGATGACTTGTGGCAAAACGCACGTGTTAACCGGTTAACCAAATGTGTTAACCGGTTAACACTGAAAAGAATGTGAAAAATTGCTTAGAAATAAGTGATTTTGGCCACAAATTCACTTCTAATAATCCCTACACACACATGAACATGTTAACATAATTTTCTACCTAGAGGGAGTATTCTAACACCTATTAGAACCTAAATTATGCTACGAATCTAGCTTCTAACAATCAAAATGCAGACGTTGCAAACAAAACGGAATTGAACGGTAAAACGCAAACATAATCAACAAACATGTGAAGAATGTCGTTACGGCGAGATGAAGAGAATAAGTTAAAGCGAAGGAAAATTTAGATCACCAACCTACGAAGCGGAGGATTGCTTCAGTGAGTGTTGCGATAAATCTGAATGCAAACAAAGAAGAAAACCGAAGATCCGCGAATGCAAAATAAATGCGATTCGTTCTTGATGCTTCTCGATTAATCACTTCCAATGCTCCAAAATCAATCTAAAACAGAATGCACTCCTTCAATTAAGCTCCAATGTTGATGATTGGTGAAGGCTTAGCTTCAAGTTCTTCAAATTCCAATGAAGAATTTGAAGAACTTCTATGAAGAAGCTTTTTGGTGAATTTGTGAGAAAATGGGAGAATTGAGAGAAAAATGAGAAGAGTGAAGATGAAAATGGTGAAAATGAATTGCCAACCCTTTGCTTTGGGATGGTTAGGGTTTATATAATGAGTATGCATGGATCTAGGTTTAGGAATGGAACTATGCTTTGGTTTGGAGTTTGATTAGGAGTTAGTTAGGGTTAGGGTTGGACTTCTAGAATATTCCTTGGAAAAATCTAGAATGTGGTAGAAGATGGTAGAACAATCCAAGGTGAATGAGGTAAAATGAAAGTGAAGGAAAGGGAAGGAAAATATGGAGGGAAGTGAAGAAACCCAACTACTTTCCAAAATCCGCACCCGTTAACCGGTTAACCAAATTCGTTAACCGGTTAACGGCCTCAAAATTTCAATTTTCTTTTCTTTTTTGGGTGTTTCTCATGGAATTGCTTTGACTATATTTTTGTAGTGATTTTCTCCTTGAGCTTCAAATATTGACAAGCCTAACCCAATCACACGCCTTATGCACATGCCAATGTTCATGATTTAACATTTATTTTTATTATTTTTTTAATGCGATGATATGTTTGCGGAATGATGAAGCATAAACCACTTGAGGTCGACGATAAATTAAGAGGTCAAATTTTATGGTATTACAGCTGCCCTTATTTAATCATCTGTAGACCTGAATGAGTGATAGCAATGGATTTCAGACCTTCGAGGCATGGAGTGATTGAATATCTGAATAAACCGAAAAAAATTGGACTCTGTGGGATGAAAAGAGATTGAGAAGAAATGCCATTCTTGGATGAAGACTCAACACATGGGACCGACCTCAGACAGGATAAAAGGATGAGCTCATCATACTTAGATGATAACTGGAAGGAAACGAGACCATTGTACTTAGACGGAATCGGAACTGGAGAGACCATTGTACTGAAATGGAATCAAAAGAGGTGGGATCGTTGTACTTAAATGATAACCCGAAACGTGATCGTTGTACTCAAATGGAGACGAAAGAACGAGGCCATTGTACTTAAATGGGAGCTCGACAACACGAAACCATTGTACTTAAATGGAGTCGTAGAACTGAAATCATCGTACTTAGATGAAGTCAAATAAAATGGGATCATTGTACTTAAATGATTACCCACAACGCGACCGTTGTACTTAAACGAGACGCGAAAAAGGAGAGACCATTGTACTTAAACGGAGACTCGAGGACGAGATCATTATACTTAAATGGAATCGAGGAATTGAAATCATTGTACTTAGATGAGATCAAAGGAACGGGGTCGTTGTACTTAAACGAGAGCTCGAGACGCGAACGTTGTACTTAAACGGAGACGCGGAAAAAATGAGAATGTTGTACTTAAACAAGACTCAACTGGGGAACCATTATACTTAAAAGGAACACCCGAAAGGAGAGGGATCATTGTATTTAAACGAAAACCTGCGACGTGGCCTTTGCACTGAAACGGAGACGCGAAAAAAAATGAGACTATTGTACTTAAACAAGACTCACTAGGGATGTCAAACAAGACTTGAGTAGAAACAACCATAATGGGATATGAACTCCGCGTTCTGTGGGGATGCTTTGGTCTGATTGAAAAACTGAAGTTTCGGGCTTTTGCAAGATACCAAAACTGGCTTATGCTCTGTATGCATATGTTTGAATTTCATGGCGTAATTCTCCATAATGATGGAAATGCTACGCTTTTTGAGGATGAAAAATGTAATGATGATTACTAAATGCAAGGGATCCCCTGATAAGGAGACGACAGGTATCCTTGACTGCTTCACTGGGGAAGAACCAATTTCTGCATTGATTGTTCTGAATCCCTATGAGGAAGAGAAACTTTGTGGGGAATAAGCAACTCCATGGGGAGAACGAGCAACTCTGAAGGGAGACAATGTTAATGATCCACCGGCTCCGAACTGCCGTCATTATAAAAAAAAAATTGGACTTTGAGATTGGAGAGCCAAGACCCTGTTGAGGATGAACCTAACTTGTTCAGAGGTACGCTACTTGCTGAACTCCGCTGGGGGAATGATATCCTTCTGAATCGGTTGGGGAGATCAGATGCATCGGTACTCTGCTGAGGACGAGACCTGCTGAGGAAATCCTTTAGGTATGCCCTTCTTCTTGGGGAAGAGATCTGCTGGGGAATCTGCCCGATGCACAATGATGGTTGAATTCCGTTTAGCGAACCCACTGGGGAAATGGCAGCCACTGTTGGGTAGAGAAGAGAACTGGAGCTCTTCCACGCCTTGCCTTTGTTGGGGAATGATAAATTATCACATATTTCTAGAGATAAGAAGACTTTGATGGGGAATATTCCTTGTTGAAGGAGAGCTTTCTGTTTGAGGAGAATGTTAGCCTCTTTCTAACTCTGACTCTTCTGGGGATAATGGAGAATGTCGTTGGGGGACATTTCCTATTGAAATTGAGAACCTGGAATCGTCTCTAGCTGGGGATAAGGCTTCTCGTGCTGGGGATAACCTCTCTTTTCAATCCTGCTGGAGAGGAGGGAAAACTCAGTTGGGGACATAAGGCCTATCGAGCTGGGGAAGACCTTTAAATTCCAATCCCTCTAGGGAGGAAAAGACTCAACTGAGGATATTTCCTGTTGGAGATTTGATCACCTCTTGCTGGGAGTGAAAGGTAGAAATGTATCATGCTGGCGATGAGAAATGGAAGGCATCCTCCACTGGGGACAAGAGATATTGATACTCCCCTGCTTAGGAATTATCAATATCTTTGTCGTTGATCTGCTGGAGAGGGAATGATCTGATGAGACTTGCTGAGAGTCATGCTTCAAGACCTGCCGAGAAAAAACTTCTCGAAGCTCTACACTGGGGATGACCGTTGTTGGCAGTGCCTGTACCTGCATGTAAATGAGCACAACTGATAGTACCTGCGAAAATAGATAGTTAGTTCTGCCTGCATGCCCCAGGGTCATGGTCTGAATCCATCCCAGTCACTCAATAAATCAGATATGTGTCTGATGTCTTTAATCTCTTGCATGAGTTATAAAGCTTCTCGTGCATTCACAAAGCAATATTTATCATAATTTGTTGGACGTTTTTGCAATCAATGAGCAGTAGATGAAAAAAAAAACTTGTGGACACAAATTTGACTGAAATTACTCTTTATTTATTTGAAGAATAGCCATGAATAGGCATTACACAGGATGCAATCCTTGGAAGGAGGAAATTGCACAAAAGGAAATTAAACTATCCTAATGGCAATGCGAAAAACAAAGTCTCATCAAGCTCCGACCCGGCTATGACTTGTATGTCATCAAAAATCTATGCTCGCTATGCTTTGAGGAGGATGATTGAATTGATCTTCAACCATTGGATCGCCTTTGATTGCAAATGACGGATCGCAGATCTCGTAGATCGCAGTGGTTCAATTTAGTCCCTCTTTTGCATGGACCGTCCTTTCGGGTTTTCGATCCACCGGGATACCCTTTTTTTCCTGAGTTGTCAAATGTGGATTTACAACTCAACGAGTGTACATCTTTTTGGATATTTCCCTGACTTTTACCCGAGCCTTTTATTCTGTTTTTGGCTCGCCGGGATGCCCTTTTTTGCCTGGACTCTTAGTTTTTTTGTCCAATAGGTCTCTTACACGAAGTATTTTCTCATTGCATTTGCGTTGACAGGGGATTGGAAATCTTCGCCATCCATGGTCGTTAACATCAAGGCTCCGCCCAAGAAGACCATTTTGACCATGAATGGACCTTCATAATTGGGTGTCCACTTGCCCCTATGATCATTATTAGGAGGAAGAATCCTTTTCAGCACTAGGTCGCCTGGTATGTACCGTTGAGACCGTACTTTCCTGTCAAAAGTCTATTTTATTCGTTGTTGATACAGTTGTCCATGGAATACAACTGCTAGGTGCTTCTCTTCAATGAGGCTCAACTGGTTGTATCTAGCTTGGAGCCATTCAACTTCATCAAGCTTGACGTCCATCATTATTCTCAGCGAGGGGATCTTAACTTCAACCGGTAGGACTGCCTCCATACCGTATACAAGTGAGAATGGGGTTGCCCCAGTCGAAGTACGCACCGATGTCCGGTACCCATGCAATGAAAATGGTAGCATCTCATGTCAATCTTTATATGTCACCACCATCTTCTGAACAATCTTCTTTATGTTCTTGTTGGCCTCCTCGACGGCACCATTCATCTTCGGGCGATATGGCGATGAGTTGTGATGTTTGATCTTGAAATCCCGAAACAAGTTTGCCATCATCTTGTTATTAAGATTGGAACCATTGTCAGTAATGATCCTCTCGGGAATTCCGTACTGGAAAATGATATCCCTCTTGATGAATCGGGCTACCACTTGTTTCGTGACATTGGCATAAGACGACGTTTCAACCCACATTGTGAAGTAGTCGATAGCCACTAGGATGAAGCGGTGACCGTTGGATGCAGTCGGCTCAATCTTGCTAATCATATTGATGCCCCACATGGCGAAGGGCCAAGGCGAAGACATGATACTCAGTGGATTTGGAGGTACATGGACATTGTCAGCATAGACGGGACGTCGAGAGTGAAAATCATATTGCAATTTAGTGTGGTTTGGATTGTTAAATTCGAGCTGGATTGTTTGCTAGCAAGAAAAACAAGTTTATTTGTGTTTGATCGTTTAACCTTGAATAGTTAATCGGTAGATACATGATCTTGGTGGGAACATTAGAGAATCATACTTTCTGAGCTGTAAGTCCGTTTTGGTTTCCGTACCAAGTGTCAGTGGACAAAGTGTTGGACTTTTCTTTTGAGCATGATTTTTGGTGGACAGTAAATGATCTGAATTTTGAGTGGATAAGAGATGAACAATAGGTCAGTTTTAGTATCGTTAACATCAGTTATAAACTCCATGAGAGTAATACCAGATGTGCACAGTTGAGTCATACTCAAGGATATGGATCCTTAAGTTACCTTCCAGGTAAGAGTGAAAGGTGAATGTTCCAAAGTTAAGCATGTAATTGGATTGTTTAAGAAACAAGACCTTTGAGAGGGGTGGATTTCGATAATAGGTTTTGTGTGATCCTAAAAGGTGAATAAGTAGAATATCGTATGAAAAAGGCAAGTGTTGTGGAAACCCGCAAGTGTACTAAGGATGGTTTGAGTTTGGTATTGGTGACTCACTGGTTATTATAAGTTTTGTGGCGTGGCTGCATTGTTATTGATGGAGCCCTTGTGTTAAAAGAAATCTTGACTGAATGGAATTTTGTAAAGAGAATTGATATGAAGCATTGTAATCATGGTATGATTGGTTAAGTCTAATTGGATGGATGGTTTCGAGTTTCGAATGGAATTGGAATGGTATTGGTTGCGTTTGCAGCAGTACAACCCTGCATCTTTGTTATTGGGGAGTTTTGACCAATGTTGTCATTTGTGTAGTAGACAAGTGAATTATTCTATCGTTACAGGTTTGCAAGTTCTTATTCTATTGGTTGGTGAGAGCTCCAATGGATACGAGAGTTCTGCGTAGACTACCAACTATTTGGTATTACTAGAGAATTCATGGTATTCTCCACTGTTAGGCTTTGGAAGCATAGTGGTGGGAGACAGATAAAAGAGTTCAGTCAGATTATGAGAATTTGAAGAGATTTATTTATAAGTGCCGAAGTAAGAGAATTTTATTCTAAATGGATTGTCTATGGTAAGATACCGAAGGAATGAAACGCCCGATGCGAATGGTTATCATTTAGGCGTAAGACTAGGGGAAATTGGTGAGGGAGTCTTTGACAACTTTTGTTATATCGTTAGTGATTGAAGGATATTAATAGGATGCTTTTGTAGGGAAATTGTACAAGGAAAGGATCTCGCCAAGATACCTTGTGGAACCTTGTCGAGGTAAGTCGTAGTGTTATGTTTTATATTGTGATGCAATGAGAAGAATTTGCATGGTGTGTTTCTCTGAGGGAGAAATGAGACTTAGTGTTTTGCATGAAGCAACGAATAATTTGCAGAAATAATTAATTGAAAGTTAACCTGATATTGGAAACAAGCGTATGAGTAAGGACGCGAGGTTTGCTTTTATTGTGAAACGAGGATCTTTGAGCCACGAAGTCAAATTGGATTTGAGCATGTTCGGATATTTAAGATAATTAAGGATGATAATGGATCTAAGATAATGTTATAACTGTTGTTGTGGATTAGTAAAGGAAATTCGAGGACGAATTTTAATTCAAGGAAGGGAGGATGTAAATCCCCGTATTTATTTAAACGCCATGAATAATATTAATAGGATTAATTAAGTATTATCTGACTCAGAGATATTTTCTGAATATTCCCAAATTGGACCTGTTAGTATACTAACTATCGTGTATTGTTATGTTATACATTGTTTGGTTTTTAAGAGAAAGAGAAACAAGTTATGTATTATAAAAAGAAAAGAAAGGAAAGAAAGTTGTTAAGAAAAAGAAAAGAGAAAGAAGGAAAAAGAAGAGAAAGAAAGGGGTAAGAGAAGAGAAGAAGAGGAAGAAACCCTAAGAGAGGAAAATGCTCGGATCATCGCCATTTCTTCGTCAAATCTTCATCTTCACCAACCTCCTCGTCGATTGCAAGGTGGGTTCTTAGTTAGAAACTTTTCTTTTGAGCTTTGGTAGAGATATTGAGTTTTAGAGTTTTGTAGAAATCTTGGAAATTGAAAGATTAAATGGTTAAAACTCGACTAAAACACCCACACTATGAATATAAACATGTTTGATTATGTTTTGCTGGAATTGTTGATGTTTTGAATGGTTTTGGTATGGAGAAGGGATTTTCCCGTAAGCTGAAATTTCCTGGACTGGTATAGCTCGCTCAGCGAGCTGTCCTTCACTCAGCGAGAGTTCCAGGAAGATTTTCTCTCAGCGAGCTAGGCTTCGCTCAGCAAGACCTGTAGGTTGAGTTCTTGGTGTTTAATTCATAAGTTGTGATCCGTCGGTCCGAATATTGCATTCCGCATATCGTTGTAAAGCTGAAAACATTTGCGAGAGGTAGCTTGAGGTGGGTATTACATTGAGTCCCACGGGAAGCGAGTGTAAGTCTTGAGGTGGGTATTACACTGAGTCCCGCGAGAAGCATCCGATTGGTTTGCATAGAGCGTTATATTGAATCCTCCGTAAGGTCTTGAGTAAGTCTTGAGGTGGGTATTTCATTGAGTCCCACGGGAAGCATCCGTAAAGACTTGAGGTAGATATTTCACTTGTTTAGTGGTGTGAGCATTGTATGAAGTGTGTTCCATCTTGCTTTGGTTCCTGGTTGAGAGGTATAAGGAATATCCTAGCTAGTATTAGTAGGATTTGTAGAACTCTTAGATGTGGTTCCAAGGAGTGTGACACGTATGAACTCAAGTTTGTTTCCTTACCAAAGACTTGAGTTAGGTTTGATAGAACCTTTAGAGCCGAGAGAAATCTAAGATAGGGAACCCACTGAGATGTTGTTATCTCACCCCACTATTATTGTTGTTTTTCAGGTTCCTATGCAGGTTTGATTTACGAGTGGAGCTATGCTCGAGATGTTTCAAGTGAAGCTTAGTTTAGTCTTCCGCTGTGTATTTCTGTATCTTTGTACAATAATGGATATTGTATTGTTCTTAGATTTTATTTTAGTATGATTTCCATGTCTTGTGCCATATTTGTATAGTTTTAGATTTGGACGAGAATGTGAATTATACTAGTAGGTATTTATGATGGTGTCAGTACCACAAATTAACACTGTATGATATTATTCTAGATATATATTATATGGGTGTTACAAGTATGTCCAAGTCAGGTAGGTGATTCATGTTCACATCAATCAATTCAAAAGAACTCTCGATGGAGTATGCATGGTATGAAGTAAAAGTAAAACCCATTATGCAGAAACCAATGAGGAAGTCATGTGGAGACAAGCTCAATTAATAAGAGCCTAAATTAACCACCCCAAGGATGTGTATATGGCAATTAAGGTTAGGATTTTTGAAAAGTGAAGTGTTATGTTTTGGAGAACATACATTTTATTTTCTTTATCTCGGTTTCTGAATAGATTTCTTCTAGGGAGCAAAAGAAGTTTGGCGTGACCCCCTTAAAAAAGGTCGTGGATCTTGAGAGACTAGAGAAATTTGTCACTATTGGGTGAGTGTTATTTTGGTGTTCTATTGGATACACTGGTTTTTTAATTTGCAAATAGACCACTCTAGTCTAAAATAGCATATCCCAGGTAATAGCATCAAGAAGGTTTTAGTGGCTATTATCATCCATTGCTTATGCTACTTATAATTTATTCATGTTATGGAATATATGATTGCATATATTCATTTCTAACATAAACAAATCCTTGAGATTTATTCTTGTTGATCTTTGCCGGATATGGATGATAGACTCTATTAATATATAGGTGTTTCACAAAACTTCACATTTACTATTCTAGTCAAACTTTACACGACTATTCTGGTAGGTTCGAAAAGGAGCTCCCTGCTGAACCCTAGAAGAAATGAAAAATACACAAAAAACATCGGATGATTTAACGAATCCAGAAACAAGCAAAAGATTATGCAATTGAAAGAGTTGTGCAAATGGGGTTTGAAAGATCAAGAGGTTCATAAGTTATTTAGATTTTAGGCACAATCATTTGTATAAGTGAAACATTAGATAGAGAGTTACAAGGGTGTTCAGACTTTGATTTAATGAGTTTGGTGTGTTTACTGAAGGTGCAAGATCTTCACATGTCCTACATCTTTTTTTCTTGCACAATATTAGTCTTTATATATCTCTCATAAATTGACTGAATTTTCTTGTTGTGGGTTAAAAATATTATAAATGAGGCTTGGGCCAAAAGCCTATTTTTAAATTCTCTTAAAATTTAAATGTATTAATGTCAAAAAATATTTCTACATAATAAATTAATATAATTAAAATAAATACTCCCTCGGTCTCGTGATTTTTATTATTTTCTTCCACAAAATTTATTTTAGTGAATGAAACCAATTTTATTATTAAAATCAACACAATTAATCATTTTCTTAAAAAGTGTGAAAATCTCAAAGAGAGAATAATTATTAATTAATTAATTCTTTAAAAACAAATTAAAAATATTAAATTAATTAAAAACATTATGAAATATAAAAAAAAAAATCCTAGTTATTTTTCTATCTGATTAAAAAATATTTGTATCCTAATCATCAAGGCCCCATTTGCAAAAATGAAGTTCAAAATCGCATATGGAAACCAATAATTTAAAAAGTCCAAAGTGGGAGGATCAAAAGTACATTTAAATCTAAAATTTATGACTTTGTTAATAAACTTCAAATTTTTTATATCTACAAATAATAAGTTTATATGAACTAATGGGTGGAAGATTTAAATATATTATTGGCAATGTGTGGGTTTACAATTTAAGAATAATACATCGATATAAATCAAGGAAAATACTTAGAACATATTATTATAAACAATCTATCACAATTTTTTTATTAATTTACAAAATTAAAATAAAATTCTCTTTCCTTCATTATTATTGTCACCCTATAATTTTAATTAAATCATAAATTAAATTTTAAATAAATTTAAAATTTTCTCCTTTTTATAGGATGTTCTAAAAATATGAATTTAAATATGTTTCTATGCAAGTATTTTTAAATAAATTAATAGATAAATTCATTTGGTTGGTTATTCTAGTAAACACAATTGATATAATAATAATAATAATAATAATAATAATAATAATAATAATAATAATAATAATAATAATAATAATAATAATAATAATAATAATAATAATAATAGAGTGGGGATCAACTTAGGGAATGTTTGGATTAGCCATGGAAAAATAATGAATGTACATTTGGACAAGAAATTACACTTTGTAGTTTTTCTTTTTCACGGTGGAACAATTCTCAAATATGTGACAAGGCTTTACAAATGTGTATCCAAACATATACTTATATCAAGAGTAAATTTTTTAACTTACTCCAAATCAAATCGTAGATGGTTAATTAATATTTTGGTTTAGTTAACCATTAAATTAGATTCAATTTAACCCAAGTACGCACATGTTCTCATGATTCGCTTACGTGACCTCATTCTTGTTGTTAACTGTGAAATAAGTTGCCACCTAGATTTATTTGTTTTTTATTTAATTTTTTATTATATATTATATATTTATTAATATTTTTACTCTTTTTATAGATTATATATTTTAAAATTTATTTTTAATTCTATTTATTTTTCTCATATTATATATTTTTTATTTAATTATATTTTTTTAAAATTAATTAATCAAAAATTTAAAGAATATATTGCCTAGCCCAAGTATTTTTTCATTTGAACATCCAACGCACACAATATAAGCACATCCAAATCACAAGACATTATATAAACACTATTTATAAAACATATGCATGTGGTGTTACCTTGATGTGGTGTAACCATAATTCGTCATTAAGATGAACCAGTAAAATGGAGTGAGGCCAGTAGCGAAGAAAGTATTAAGAAAAAACTAAGAAAGTAGCGAAGGATGTACCAATAAAAATGAGAAGAAAATATTAGGATATAACGAAGAAAGTAACGAAGGATGAACCAATAACAATGGCGGTGAAGCCAGTAGCATCGATTCCATGAGTAACTTGTTCAGCAGTTGATGAAGTAGAAAATCCAAAAGGCCATTTCTCGCTGTTGAATGGCCACATGGTGATGATGTGATTTTGCAAACAATATAGTGTTTATATAGTTACTTGTGCATATAATTTGAAAATGAATAAATACATGGGCTATTGTTGGTGGGTTTGTATGTGTTAGATCTGGCCCAATTAAAAATATTTTTAAAATAACAATTAAAAATATTTTTAAATTTAAAAAAAAATTAAAAAAATATAATACGAAAAAAATCGAATTAAAATTAAATTTAAAAATATATAATATATAAAATAAGTAAAAAAATTTAAAAATATATAATATATAATAAAAAATTAAATAAGAAAACAAATTAATCCAGATGGATTATAAATAATAAAATAAAAATTTAATATAAAATTTAATACACAGTCAGCAATTTATTGGGTCCACGTAGGTAGATTCCCTTACACAATTAGCGCAATAGTAACAATAAGGTCTTTGGATATGGAATCTAGAGTTTGTAAGGGGATCACAAAAATATTTCTCAATGGTCAATCAAAACACACTTATTTGACAGAGATACACATTATTTAACCCAAATTTAAAAATAAAAAATAAATTAATAATATAAAATATTAACAAGACAAAGAATGCAACATTAGAATAGTATAGTAGATATCAGATTAAAAAATAAATAAGCAGATTGGAGATAGCTATTACTTTAGATTTAATGATTGTCATTTTAGTAAAATGGAAAATAAATAAATAAATAATAATAATAATAATAATAATAATAATAATAATAATTAAATGTTATTGAGTGATATTTTATGGCTAATGTTATTGAACGTATAAGAAAATTAAATTTTGAGGTCCTAAATTGATAACGATGAGAGAGAAATATCCTCATGTGCTCTCTTCTCTCTTAGTTTTTGAGATATTGTTTAGGTTTCTTGTTCTTTAGTTGGTTTCTTGTTTTTGTTAATTTGCCAAGGATTGGGAAAGATCGAAGAAGGTTTTATGTAACTTTGTTCCTCGTTGGGATGTATGTCTGATTGGCAGAGGTCGGAGCAATGATGGCGTAAATTCACTTTCCTCCATTTTCTTCTATGAATTTCATGAGAGAGTGAAAGTTGCTGATATTTTTTTAACTCTTTGGTTATTTGGGTGATATAGTTGAGGTGGTGATTCCCCCAAGGAGGAATAAGCTTGGAGAAAGGTATGGATTTCCAAGGTTTAAAGATGTGTTAGATGTAGAATCCTTAGCTATCAAACTTGATAACATCATGATTGAGGGCAAGAAGATCCATGTCATTCCTCCTTGGTTTTAGAGGCATGGAGGTTTGGGGAAGAATGTATCCAAGGCTAGAAATATGCGGGTCGTTCATGCTGAACATAAGAAACAGTCTCCTACAGGTTCTTTCGATGCTTTTGCTCCGACTAGTCACACCTCTTATGCTAATGTAGTGGGTAGTAAAAGACCTTTAATCAACCAAAAGTCTAAGGCTAATGTTGTTTTCTCTTCGAAAGAGATCATAAAAGAAAGACTGAGCAAGGCCTATGTCGGTATCACGAAAACTCTGGGCACGACTTGCAATATCCAAGATAACTTTGAAACAAAGGGTTATTTTTCAATCAAAATAACTCCTCTTGGTGCGAATTTATGTCTGTTGAAAGAAGTGGATGATGGAGAAATTACTGATTTAATTAAAGAAGGGGAGACTTGGTGGAAGCAATGGTTCAAAGAGATCAGAAAGTGGAAGGAAAATGATATTGATAATGAAATAGTGGTGTGGCTAAGGATGTATGGGATTCATGTTCAAGCATGGAAAATAATCTTTTTATTCAGTTTGCTAATTTTCTTTGGTCTTATATTTGTGTTGATGATAACACATAAAAGGAAGTTGTTAAAGATGTTGCTAGGATCATGGTTAGAGTTCCCTTTTCATTTGTTTTGTCGGAAGCGGTTGAGGTGGAGGTCGACAAGCTTTGTTTTAATATCATCCTTAGATAAGACATTTATGGTCCTTTAAGAATTTATAAAAATCATATCTCTGAGTTTCTGCAGGAGTTTTCTTCTGGTTCGGAGGATGATAATGATTGTTTTTGTTTCTCTGGTTATGATTCCAGTGACAATTCCTTTGCAGGTGGAGGGACGGTAGGTGGAAGCATGGATGAGGAAAGGGACGGGGGGGAGTTAGTTGGTCTGAAGGGAGAGAGTAGTTGTCCACTAGTTATTTGCGAAGGTGAGAGAAAAATGGAGAAAAGTTACATTGATGGTGACATGAGATTGGTTGCAGGCAAGGGGACAAATAAGGGTGCTTTTAATGATGTTGTATTTAATGCAAAAGGAAATTTGGGTATTGTATTGGGCTGTGGGCAAAAAGTAGGGGTGTCGTTAACTTCTTCAGGAAGTTTTGAAATAGGGGTTGGTTGTTCTTTAGTACAAAGTACTGCGCAGGGCTTGTCTAATGAGGGTAGAGTCAACAAATCTAATCAAGTTGCTTTTCAACCTGCTAGTTCAAAAGGTGGGGCCAGGTAAAGGAAATGTAAAATTATTAAATTTAAGAATTTTGGTGACTTGGGAAGTTTCTATAAAATTGAAAGATGGAAAAAGGAGAATCTTATTTTGCTATAAAATTATGCACGTCTCCCCTCCCACGATCATGGACCTGGATTTTCTCCAAAGTTTTTGGAAGCTCTTAATAATTCAATGGCGGAAATTAAGATGGGCAGTACAAAAGATAAGATTTATGGGGAGCAATCGGGCGAATAAGATATTGTTAGATGTAACACTAGGATGATAGAAAATTCGGACTCTAACTTGGGTTTGAAATTATGGAAGGCCATTTTGGAGTTAGGGGTGGTTGCAGGGGCAATGGAGCATGACTACCATGTTAGTTTGAATGTTATTGAGAAGGAAGATAAATTCAGAATGTTGGGAGGGAAGGTGAACTCAAAAACATTGAAATGATTTTGGTTTCTTTTAACATTAGAGGGGGAAGTAATATAGCAAAGAGGAGCAGAATTTCACAAATTATTTCTAATGTTAACGCAAATATCTTTTTGATTTAGGAAACAAAAATTCAAGCAATGTCTAATTTTATGGCTAGGAGTTTTTGGAAGAAGGAGCTTATTGATTACTCTTATTCGGATTCGGTTGGAGCTTCAGGAGGGTTGTTGGTTCTTTGGAAGGTAGGTGGTTTTGAAGTTATTTGTAGCTTCAAAGGAGTGGGTTTCTTGGGTATCAAGGTGTGTTGGAAGAATTTTTCTATTATATTGTGAACATTTATTCTCCTTGCTCTATAGAGGAGAAACATAATTTGTGGAGAAGGTTGCTGGTTTTGAAGGCTAGTAACTCGAATGGATGGTGGATTATAGGAGGAGATTTTAATGCGGTGAAAAATATTAGCAAACGCAGGGGATTAACGGAGGGAAGTAGGAGATCGGAAATGGGAGAATTCACTGATTTTATTGTTGAGAGTAATTTGGTGGATGTTCCGTGTAAAGGAAGAGGATTAGTTGGTATGAAGGGGACGGTAAGGCTTGTAGTATGATCGATCGGTTTCCTGTGGATAATGGTATTATAAATATATAGGGGTTTGTTGGTCAATTTTTCGGTCTAAGGGATATATCAGATCATTGCCTGATTTGGTTAGTGGTGGTGTCCTACCTCGAAAAATACGATCCTTGCGATGGGACGCGGAAAGAAACAGCAGAGTTGCCACCTAATTCTATTTATTCTAAATAAAGAAAAGGGAGATATAGATACAACCTAAAGGAAGGACAAGAAATGGCCAATGAAACCATATTCTAAGTTCGGGAGTCGGTTATGCAAGGGAAAGGTATTAGCACCCCTCATGTCTGTTGTACTCAATGGAAACCTCTTAGTTAACTATGCGATTAAATGTTGATTTAAGTCTTTGTCTTCTAAATGTTTGTTAATATGTTTGTTCTAAGGAAAATGAATATTCTTAAATTATTATTAATATTACGGGGGAAAGATTAAGTTTTTTATTATTGTGATTTATGACGGAGAAATAGTTAATTTTTATTATTGTGCTCGCGAAGGATTAAAATCCTTGTGCCTACGTATTCCCTTGTGCAATGAGAAATTCAGAGCTTTGTAGTTCGTGCGACTACAGTTTATGGTTTTTAATGAACAAATGTTTGAAACTCTTTCTAACTGCTAAGCGTTGGTTTTTACTCGCGGTGGAGGCTGAAGCGCTAGCTTGTCTGCGAGATAGAAAGATTTAAACACTGTTCGTTTAGAGAAAAATGTTTGACCTTTGTTAAGGTGTTTTAAACGAAAGGGCGAATGAACCATGTCGTGTGGGGCTAGCCCAAGAGTGTTTCATTCAAAAATTATGTGGAGCGCTAGGCTCCAGAATTCAGTTTCGTCGTTGATTAATTATAAAAAATGATTTGAATTGGTTGGTAAGTTTTAAATGTTTTAAGTACGAATGAGCGAATGAACCACGTCGCGTGGGGCTAGCCCATGAGTGATTTCATTCAAGAAATCGTGGAGTGCTAGACTCCAGGGTTTAGTTCTTTCGTGAATTAATTTGTATGATTAGATATTTTAGGAACGAGAGGGCGAATAAACCACGTCGCGTGGGGCTAGCCCAAGAGTGATTTAATTCAAGGACTATGTGGAATGCTAGACTCCAGAATCCAGTTCCTTCATTATTTGATTTGTGAATTAAGTAATTTGAATACAAAAGGGCGAATGAAACACGTCGCGTGGGGCTAGCCTAGGAGTGATTCACTCAAGAACTCGTGGAGTGCTAGACTCTAGGGTTCAGTTCTTTCGCATTTAATTTTATAAATTGGATGTTTTTTTTTATGTTTTAGGGTTTAAATGTTTTATGACAAAGGAGTAAATGAAACACTACGCGTGGGGCTAGCCCAAGTGTGGTTCATTAAAGACCCGCTGAATGCTAGATTCCGAAGTTCAGTTCCTCGTTGATTAATTAAGACGCGTAAAGTCGTGCGGATGGCGATCACATAGGTGACCGACTTACGTGTGTGCGAAGTGTATGCGAGATTCGTTTACTTGGTGTTGGACCAAGAAGTTAAATTTTATTTTTGAAACGATTATTTTGGTGGTTGTGTTCATACTTAAATTTTATGGTTGAAATACGAAAATAATACAAATTTATGCATATAACCAGATAGATGAAAGATTAAATACACATTCACACAAAAAGATAAACCTAAATTTGACTCTTCATACTTGGGAAGATTCAACTTAAATTATCTAAAAAAACTATCTAAGACAAAAAAATAGACTAGATATGCTTTGTAGATTTTTTTTTTTTGAAAAGAAATTAAAATAAAAATCTAAAGTCTAAACAGATTAACAAAAATTAAAAAAAAAACAAAAAGAAATGCTAAGAAAAAGAATAGAGTTTCATAATATATATACCAAATTAGTATTAAAACTCATATATATTTTTAGTCTTTTCTTAAATTAATATAACTATTAAAAGTCAATTAGAGAAAAAAAACTAAGTTTAAATTAATCTAAACAAGGGGGCAAAAATAAACATAGTAAAATAAAGCTGATGAACAACCAAAAACAGGTCCATAAGGGGCGATCACATAGGGAGAAATAGGTCGACCCAAAGGAAAAGGCCCATAGGGCGCTGGGGACGTGAGCGGGTCGGGTCCAACCCACGACCCGGTTCGTACTAAAAGCTGAAAAGGGCAAAAGAGCAACCCTAAATCAAAACGGCACTGTGTTTTCTCCCATTTCAAGAAACAAAAGTTTTCCTCTATATTGCCTAACTCTCTCAAACTCTGCTTTTTTCCCAGTCTCCCTCCCAAATACTCACAATTGGTCTAGACGCTCACCCTCTCGAACTCTCCTCACTCTTCGCTCATCTCTTGAATCGCTCACCCTCTCAAACTCTCCTCACTCTCAATCGTTTCTCAATCACACACAAATTCAAATTAGTGAAACAAACATTAAGTTGCGAAAAAAAGAAAAAAGAGATTTACCGAACCGTGATTGTATGAAGGTGTTGTTTGATGGAGGTATGTTCAGACTGAGCGTTTGAAGGTTTCACATCATATTCACGGTGATGGAGGGTTCGCTGGATGCCAAGGTAGTTTTGTACGGTTTTCGCGGTGAATGGTTTCACACTCGTTTTTCAAGGTCTCTCGCGGTGGTTCTCGATCATTTTGGTTTTTGATGGCTTGAAGATTTGAGAGTTTGGGTTGCGGAATCAAGATAGCGCGAGTTTGGAAATTTGATGTTATTGAGGTTGTTGTGGCGGAGGTGAAGAAGAGGGTTTTGGGAGGAGTTTATGGTTCGACGGCGGCTTTTCAGGTTCGTTTGTGGTTGTCGCTCCTAAAGATTTGCATCCCGGTGCAGACGCAAACGGTCGACGAAAAGAGAAAGTGAAAGTGAACTGAATAGAGTCGCCAGCTAGGCATTTTTATCCCGAAGAAAAGGTAACGCTGCATAAACCTAGAAAGAGATGGATAAGACGGTTGCGAACCAGAGAAACTGAGAAAGGGGGTTGGTTACAACCTAAGAGGGTATTAGCACCCAGATTGTCCGTCGTACTCGACGGGATCCACGCTTACAAGATTATGTTTAAAAGGGGTAGTGTATGTGCTATCTTTGTGCAAAAGCTAAGAATGAATGTACAGGTGTCAGTGCAAAAGGGTGAATGCTCAGGAACTGAGGCTTAGAAAAGAAAGCTGAAAGAGGGGGAATGACAAAGAGACTTTTGTTCGATAACTATTAAGTTATGCCTACGTATCCTCTCGTGCAATGAGGAAGTCAGAACACCGTAGTTTGACTCAAAGATACTGAAAACAAATTGACTGTGAATAGCTTACTTGTTTATGCTCAAGTGTATGACTCGTCTAGCTCGAGTGCTAACTGTCTTGCATTAGACAGAAGAAACAAGTTCTCGTTTATGAATTAGTGTGATGAGAAAAGAATCACGAAGGAGACGATTATTGTTTGTGTTTGTGTTTTCAGTTTTTTTATGTTTTTTATGTTTTGCATAAGTTAATGAGTTTAATCCTAAATCAAGGGTTTGCAAACCCATTATATCCTCCCTGATTAGGGATAATGAGCCTACTTAAGCATGAGATAAGCATCTCAACTTAATTACCATGATGATGTAGGATTAAGATCATTAACCTACTTGCGATTAATTAGACGTTTTTGGGTTTTTGTTTAGTTTTAAATAATGAGTTTAATCTCTAATCACAGATTAGTGAACTCATTACACCATCCTAATAGAAGGATGATAGATGAGAACACTTAAGCTGAGGAAGATACCTCAACTTAATCCATGGTTAGGGATTAAATTCATTATATAACAAACCTTTATTAAATGTATTTTAATTAAGGGATGAGATTAAGAAGTGGATTTTATGATTTGTAAGACAACTTGAGGGGGACTTGTCCATTAAACACTAGGGTTAGTCCCTCTTAACCATAAGGAATAGATAGAACCCTAATGTAAGGCCCAAGTTACAAAATAAAGTCTTAGTGATTATTAATGTGATTTGATTAAGAGGTTTAAACAAATTAAAGGTTTAACACTTAAGATTAAAGTTATACACTCCATCCTGAGAGAAGGATGCAGGCATAACCCTAATTCCAAAGTCCTGAAAATTTAAGAGTTTAGTCTCTGATTATTGAGATGAGAAGAGAGACTCAAGGAAACTCAAAGGTAAAAAGACTAAGGGGGACTATACAAAACCCTAAAAGTTATCATGCTTGGATATCCTATGGTTTTTTAGGCTTAGGAGAAAATATCTTCAAGGCCACCAATGTAAGAAGCAGATGAAAAGAGAAAGAGAAAGAAGAACAAGTTACTTACTTCCTGAAGAAGATAAGTAGCTTGGAAGAAAGAAAGTGAGAGGGATAAAACACAAGTGAAAAAGTTCACTTCAAAGACATGTAACAATGCATATGAATGATGAGAAGAAGAGGTGGGACGTGAAGGCAAATCCACTTCCCAGATAACTCTCCAAAAGTTCCTGAAAATGTTAGTATGAATGCATAAGACATAAAGCATGAAGAAATGAAATGAAATGAGTTGCAAATACCAAAGTAAGAAGTTATTATGCAATGAAAATGACATATAAGATGATGCAAAGTCATACAATATGCATATGAATGATCATGCAAAGATGAGATGCAAAGGAAGCATGTTTAGAAGTTTGAAAACACATGGAGGTTTATGAAATGAAATGAATGCAAGACATAGAAAATGAATGAATAAATGATCAAGTAATGTTCAAGCATGTCCTAAGATGTCTAAGATGTCATATAAATGCTTGAAATGTCATGGCAAGTTCATGTGATGATGATATGCAAAGATGGATGCAAATGAACATGAGAAATTAGGGTTTTATGAACATATGAGATGCAAATGAACAAAACAGAAGTATACAACATGATAAAAAATTGAAATCAAGCTCAATCAAACCCTAATCCCATACAAGATCAAACCCCAAAGGAGAAGGTCAGAAGCTAATCCTATTGAAAGTTATGAATTTTCTATGTTTGCTAGGGTTTTTGGATGATTCTTAAAGGAAAATGCAAATCAAAATGAAAATGCAAGATAAATTCATTAGAAAAATAACCTATAAACTACATGCAATATGTGAAACAATTAAAAAATAATCAAGTTCAAACTCTTCATGGTTAGTTAGAAATGAATTTTTCAAATTGGGGTTAAAAAATGTGATTTTAAAGAACCCTAATTCAAAGAAAATTGTGAAATTATGATCAAACCTAAAACGAAATTTGTATGAAGAATTTGAAAATGTTTCTAAATGCATTGGAATGGTTCATGATTTTTTTGGTGATTTTTAGAAACCTAAATGTATTTTTAATTAATTAAAATCCATTAATTAATTAAAAATAACATTTAAATATTTAAAAAATACTTTTTAAATGCAAAAAATAAAATAAAAATTATTTTTGGGTTGAGAAAAATATTTGGATCAGAAATGCAAAAGGAAATATTTTTGTGATGTTTTTAACTATTTTAAATAAATTATGCAAAAGAACTAAAACAAAATGAAATAAAAATGAATTAAATGGGAAATCAACTGATCCAGTGGCCCAGATTTGAATAAAAAGAGAGGGAATTGACTGACGCACGTTTGTGTGGCTAGGATTCAATCTGCAATTTTTAAAATTAAACCTAATTAATTAAACTAATTAATCTGATTAAGGTTTTAATGAACTAATCCTGGCCCTCCATTCACGCGCTAAACCTAATCCTACGGCCCACATTCGAACTGACCCCCTAAACCCTAATTAGTGCCCTAATGATTTTCAGGTGACCGGAGCTAGCTCCGGTCATCTTCTCCGGCAGCCCATTCACCCTAACTTCTTCCCTAGGTTAAATCAAACCCTCTAAAGCTCCAGAATTGATCCTCTAACATCCCTAAACATGAATCCAGCATCAAATAACATTTATCATCCTAGAAAATCATGATTCGAAGCAAAACGAAAAAATAATCAAAACTTTCAGAAGTTCAATACATGCTTGATTCTTAACCATTTTCAAAAGTAAACATATCAGGATGATCAATGCATCATGTAGAAGCATTTAAGAACTTAAAATAAGAGTTCTGGAAAAATTGTTCTTCATGGTTACCTGAGATGAAGCTTTCATTTTCTGAGCTTTCTGGCCTCTTTCTTGGTTCAAATCACCCCCAATGAGCTCCCTGATGATGATGAGGAGCTTAGATCAAGCTTGTGATGGCTATTTTGAAGTGTATGGTTCTGGTTTTGCAGAAATCGTGTTTTGGTTTAGGGAGCTTTCAGGCCATGGGAGTGGGTGCTTTGTGATCTATGGATGATTTTGAGTTGATTGGTTGAAAAATATTTGAAGTTTGAGGCCTGTGTAGTGAGATTCGAAGAGAGGAAGTTCTATGGTGATTTTTGGGATTCTGGGTTGTATGATGTTCCAGGCTCCAAGATGTTATGAAATGAGGTCCATGAGGCGTATATGTGAAGTCTTGATTGGTCAGAAGAGTGGTTATGGCTCGGCTTGATTGGTATGAGAGGTTTTGCCAAAAAGTCAAATTTGTGTACTTGGAGGTATGGGCCATGGCAGTGTTGGCTTTTTGGGGTGTCTGGCCTCAGCAAGATTCATGGAGAGCCATAGAATTGGTTTGATGCAGCTGGCACAAGTGGATGGAAGGATCCAAGGCATTTTGCAACTTTCTTTCTTTGAACTTTCTTGAGAAATTGGCCATGAAAAATTGTGATGCAAGGCTCAATTCTGGTCTTGGCGAGGTGTATGTACATATTATGTCACATTTGGGCACATTAGAAGTCATTTGAGTTCTTGGAAACCAAAAATGCACACTTGCCTCTTTGACATGAAACTTGAAATTATGTGATTTTTGCTAACTTTGAAAGGCCATATCTTGAGTTCTAGGATG
The DNA here is from genome assembly GCA_963966055.1 of Lathyrus aphaca. Taxonomy (NCBI): domain Eukaryota; kingdom Viridiplantae; phylum Streptophyta; class Magnoliopsida; order Fabales; family Fabaceae; genus Lathyrus; species Lathyrus aphaca. Next base: position 185,165,518 of record OZ014522.1, read on the forward strand.
AATCAAGACATGTTCTTGTACTTTTTGAAAAGGTAAAGACCTAATCTACAACTTTCATGTCCTAGAATTTTTCATTTGAAGCATTTTTGGTCATGAAAGAGGAGGTTGAAAATCTTTCCCAAAATGGAAAGTTTCCATTACAAGTCATTTCCAAAAATGGAAAGTTTGCAATTGGCCCAAAATTATTCAACTTTGTGAACTTCCAACCACTTCTAAGATCAAATAAAGATCATAGAACCTCAATTTGATGAAAATTATCCTTTGGTTCCATTGTCGGGGGCCTCAGATGCCCTGATTTTGACTTAACTTGCTCAAGAAGTTACCCAATGATCAGATGACTTCCACAATGAATATCTTCATCAAACTTGGTACACATGATCCTTATAATATATTAAGAACATTAGAAATAAGACTGGCCAAAAAATTTGGAGTTAAGGCCTATGAAACCAAAACCCTAATTTTGATCATCTGTGCAGGAAAATCCTAGCTCTGCTTCCATGCCTTTGCCAATTTTGTGATCCCTTGAATTTAATGAAATTTGGGGAGCATAATATGATTATAGAACACACATGGACCCCCTTGGAAAGCTTCAAGACCATTGGGATGGCTCAGATTGATTCTTGGATTGCTCAGATCATAAACCCAAGATGCAGATGAAACAAATATGCAATATGAGATGTAATGCTTATGTTAAAACAAAAATGAAAGATCACAAGCCATGGTGTGAGAAAAAGTGAGGGAAAATTTGGGGTGTTTACAGCTGCCCCTATTCAAGCATGAGTTAGCTGTGCAGGGTGTAAGCGCCTGGCTTAACAGACAAACAAGATAACTTGTGGTTGAATACCAAAGACAGTCCGAAATTTGCACTCGCTGGAGAGAAGAAGAAAAGGGATATAAATTGTAAAAGATAATATAGTATTATTATCAAATGAAAGCGATGGAGGACGACCATAGAGCAGAGGACTACTGCTGGGGATAAAATGGTGAGCTAAGTAATGACGGGGACGACCGACAAGCTGGGGAAATAAAGAAACCACGACGGGGACGTCCATCGGGTAATAAAATAGAATTCTCTGGGGATTTAGACAAACATAGATGAGGACGGCCATCAGGCTTGGTAAGTAAGATAAACAACGATGGGGATGGCCATCGGGTTAAAGAATAAATGAAATAATGATGAGGGACGATCATCAAAAGGTGAAGGACGATCACCTAGCAGGGGACGGCTGCTGAAAATATCACGACATAGGACGAATGTCGGATAGATAAGATCAACGATGGGGACGACCATCAGATAAGCGTGATGAAGGATGGTCATCAAGAGGTGAAGTAAGATCACCTAGCAGGGTACGACTGCTCTCGGGGATTATCACGACATAGGACGAATGTCGGATAACAAGATAAACGATGGGGACAACCATCAGATAAATGATGAGGGACGGTCATCAAAAGGTGAAGGACGATCACCTAGCAGGGGACGGCTGCTAAAGATATCATGACATAGGACGAATGTCGGATAGAAGGTTCTAATAATGGGAATTCTACTGGGGAAAGGATGAGGGAGGGTCATCCAAAGGCGAAGGACGATCACCTGGAAGGGGATGGCTGCCGAAAGTATCACGACATAGGACGAATGTCGGATAGAAAAAAGTTATTTTGTTGGCGAATTACTGGGGAATGGTAAACACGGACGAGTGCTTAAGCCTTCAAAATAAAAGATATAAGTGTTTGACGGTGTGTGTATATTAAAGATGCGGACAAGCATCCTTAGGACCATGATACGGACGAGTATCGGTAGAAACAAACGCTGACGCGTGTTTAAGGATGATAATACGGACGAGTATCAATCGGTTAAGCAAGGAACACAGAAGAGTGTTTTAAACTGCCGGGGAGGTAATATATACAAGATATAGACGATTATCAAAGGATTGTATATGTACAAGTGTTAATTTATTGGTGAAGTATGTGCAAGACACGGACGAGTGTCGAAAGATTGGGCAAGGGATACAGACGACTATTTGACTTGCTGGGGAAGTATGACACGGACGAGTGTCAAAAGGAACATGTACAAGTTATGAGCAAATATCTGTATTTTAGGGTGCAAAGAGGTATTCTGGCGACCTGCGGGGGATAGGATGACACGGACGAGTGTCAAAAGGAGCATGCATAAATATAAATAGGAATTTGTGTTTTTCAAAGGGGATGCCTTGGCTTTTATCTGCAGGGGATATGAGTTTTGGTGAAGTGATGATGGTATTTGCAGGTGACTGGCTCGAACCTGGCTTATGATCATGCAAATGTTTGATTTTTGCCTTAATGCTCCGTATTAGACAGAATGCTACGCTTATTTCGGTGAATATGATGCGAATGCTATGATTATGCAAATGAGGGAACTCGATTTGAGATTCGGATCCTGCGGAGATAAAGATCTCTGGCTGATCTGCTTGGAGGGATAACCCGGCTGGGGGAAGAGATCATTGATAGATCTGTCCGGAGGGAGGACTCTACTTGGGGAAATAGATCATTGATGGATCTGTCCGGAGGGAGAACTCTCAACGGGGACGAGGAAGTTTTAGCAACTCCGTTGGGGATATGTTTCAGGTATTGCTCTACTGGGGAGGCAACTCTGTGAGGAATCAATTCCACCAACTCCGCTGAGGATGAGAGAAATCTGGTATCTCTGGTGGGGGAAAGAAAGTTCTTTGACCACTTTGCTATGGAAGAGGTTGTTAGGCACTGCTCGGGAAGTCTCGCTCGGGGAGAAAATAACTTCTGGGAAGTAGTACGCTGGGGATTCAATGCTTGATATGCCCCATGTTGCAAAAGATTGTCTGTCTCGGGTACCTGCAACCTGTTAAGACAAAGGAAAACGCACAAGTGTCCCGAGGTATCCTTAATCGGATTCCGTCATAGGAGTTAGATTTTCTTGAGAGCAACATATTTCCTGCAAGCATTTATTAAAATGGCTCATATGTTTTATGCAAATGTTGTATTATGAACATTGGACATTTTGAAAACGAAACAAAAATGTACAAAACAAAGTGTGACTGAATATTCTGATTTTATTGATTTATGTGCCCTGAATAGGCAAGTACAGTCAAAGAAGCGAATCCCCTGGAAGGAGGAGATTGCTGTAAATTGAGAAAATAAAAGTGTTGGTAATGTTGAAGATGACGCTTCAATGAACTTCCTTTGCTATGACATGTATGACCTTGACGTTCTTCTTATCTTGCTTTCTGAAGAAGGCTGATTCTGACTGACGCTTTGTCCTTTCGGAGCCTGCCATGTTGTGAGTGATACATACGAATTCAGAATACAGTTGTTCGCTTATTCCCTGATTTTGCGTGGATCGTCCTTTTGGGTTTTCAATCCACCGGGATATCCATTTTTGCCTGAGCTGTCGAATGCGGCTTTTCAACTCAGCTGGTGTACATTTTTTACATTTTTTTTATTTTTCCCTTATTTTTGCCCGAGTCTTTTATTATGTTTTTGACTTGCCGGGATGCCCTATTTTTTCCTGGACTTACATTCTATTTTTATGTCCAGCGGGTCATTTTATACGAAGTATTTTTTAACTGCATCTGAATTCACAAGAGACGGGAAGTCTTCACCATCCATGGTTGCGAGCATCAGTGCTCCACCTGAGAAGACTTTGGTTATTATGTAGGGACCTTCATAGTTTGGTGTCCACTTGCCTCTGTGGTCTGTATGAGGAGGAAAGATTCTTTTCAGAACAAGCTCTCCCACTTGGTATTCCTGAGGTCTGACTTTCTGATCTAAGGCTTTCTTCATTCGTTTCTAATATAACTTCCCATGACAAATAACAACTAATTTTTTCTCTTCAATCAGATTTAGTTGATTTTACCGAGACCGGACCTATTCCGCTTCATCCAGTTTCACATCCATCATTACCCATAAGGTGGGTAGCTCAACTTCAACAGGTAGGACATCTTCCATACCGTACACAAGCTGATAAGGCGTTGCCCTAGTAGATGTTCTGATTGAGGTTCGGTACCCATGCAAGGCGAATGGTAGCATTTCGTGCCAGTCTTTGTAGGTGACTACCATCTTCTGCACAATCTTCTTGATATTCTTGTTAGCGGCCTCAACAACGCCATTCATCTTTGGCCTGTAAGGAGAAGAGTTGTGATGTTGAATTTTGAAGTCCCGGCATAACTCAGCCATCATTTTGTTGTTCAAATTGGAACCATTATCAATAATGATTTTCCCGGGAACTCCATATCGACGAATGATATCCCTTTTTAGAAATCGAGCTACCACTTGCCTGGTGACGTTTGCATACGAAGCTGCTTCGACCCATTTGGTGAAGTAATCAATGGCTACCAGGATGAATCGGTGACCATTTGAAGCAGTCGGTTCAATCTTTCCAATCATGTCAATTCCCCACATGGCAAAGGGCCAAGGTGAAGACATCATGTTCAAAGTATTTGGAGGCACATGCACTTTATCTGCATAGATCTGGCACTTGTGGCATTTTCTGGCATAGGCACAACAGTCTGCATCTATTGTGATCCAGTAGTAACCTGATTTTAACAACTTCTTTGCCATTGCATGTCCTCCGCCATGGGTACCAAAAGAACCTTCATGTACTTCGTGCATCAGCAGGTCTGCTTCCTTCTCGTCAACACATCTGAGCAGAACCATGTCGAAGTTTCACTTGTATAATGAACCATCAGCATTGAGGAAGAAACTCCCGGGCAGCCTTCTTAATGTCTTCTTATCATTGGGTGATGCCCCAGGTGGGTATGTCTGATTCTCCAAGAAGCATTTGATGTCATGGGACCAAGGCTTGTCGTCATTAGCAGTGTCCACAGAGAATACATATGTCAGTCGATTCAGTCTGGATACCAAAATCCGAGGCACATAATTGGCAGCTTGTACTTTGATCATGGAGGAAATGGTAGCTAAAACGTCTGCAAACTAATTCTCGTATCGAGGGATGTATTCAAGTTTGACTGTTGTGAAGAAAGTCAATAATCTCCTCGTATAGTCACGGTAAGGAATCAGATGCTCCTGATGAGTGTACCATTTGCCGTTGGTCTGGTTGATTACCAAAGCTGAATCTCTGAATACATTCAAGGTTTTGATCCTGAGGTCAATGGCTTCCTCAAGACCCATGATACATGCTTCGTATTCTGCTTTGTTGTTAGTGCAGGCAAAGGTGAGTTTTTCCGAGAAAGGAATGTGAACTTCTTTAGGTGTAATGAGCACTGCACCAACTCCACGACCATTCATATTGACAGCCCCATCAAACATCATAGTCCATGCTTCTCCTGGGTCAGGCCCTTCAGTGTGAACAGGCTCTTCAAAATCTTTTGCTTTTAAGAACATGATGTCTTCATCCGGGAAGTCAAATCTCATAGGCTTATAATCATCAATGGGTTGCTCAACAAGATAATTAGACAATATACTTCCTTTGATGGCTTTTTGAGAGGTGTACTAAATGTCATACTCTGTTAGAATCATTTGCCATCTTGCAACCCTTCCGGTAAGTGTTGGCTTCTCAAATATGTACTTGACGGGGTCCATTTTTGAGATCAACAAGGTAGTGTGAGTCAACATATATTGTCTTAGTCGGCGAGCAGCCCACGCTAAAGCACATAAAGTTTTATCGAGCAGTGAATAACGTTGTTCACAGTTGGTAAACTTTTTGCTTAGGTAGTATATTGCATACTCTTTTCGACAAGATTCGTCATGCTGGCCCAACACACACCCCATTGACCCTTCTAATACTGTCAAGTACATTATCAGAGGTCTTCCTTCAATTTGAGGCATGAGAATTGGAGGTTCTTGCAGGTACTCCTTGGTCTTGTCAAAAGATTTCTGACAATCATCGTTCCACCTGACTGTTTGTTCTTTTCTTAGCAGCTTGAACAAGGGTTCACAGGTTGCGGTGAGGTGAGATATGAACCTTGAGATGTAGTTCAATCTACCTAAGAACCCTTCTTTCTCAGTCTTAGGTGCAGGCATTTCCTGAATAGCTTTGACTTTGTCGGGATCAACCTCAATCCCCTTTTCACTTACGATAAAACCCAACAGCTTACCGGAACGTACCCCGAAGTGCATTTGTTGGGGTTCAACTTCAGCTGATACTTCCTCAAATGCTTAAACAACTTTAGCAGATTCACCAGATGGTCTTCTTTAGTAAGAGACTTGGCAATCATATCATCTACATAACATTCGATTTCTTTGTGGATCATATCGTGGAATAATGTTACCATAGCCCGTTGATATGTTGCACCGGCGTTCTTTAGTCCAAACGACATTACCTTGTCCATGAAATAAAATATGCCCCAAGGTGTAATGAAAGTTGTTTTATCCATGTCTTCGGGTGACAACTTAATCTGATTGTATCCAGAAAATCTGTCCATGAAATAAAATACCGAGAACTGAGATGTGTTGTCCACCAATACATCAATGTGAGGTAATGGGAAATCATCCTTCGGGCTAGCTCTGTTTAGGTCCCGGTAATCCACACACATACGCACCTTGTCATCCTTCTTAGGCACGGGTACAATGTTAGCTACCCACGGCGGGTAACTAGTTACAGCAAGGAAACCGGCGTCCCATTGCTTTTGTACTTCTTCCTTAATCTTCATGGCCATATCTGGGCGAGTGCGGTGCAACTTCTGTTTAACCAGAGGGAAATATTCTTTTAAGGGTAGCCTGTGCATGACAATATCCGTATCTATACCTGGCATATCTTGATAGGACCAAGCAAAAACGTCGACATATTCCTGCAGCATACTGATGAGCTGTTCCTTTACTGGAGCTTGCAGACTGGCCCCAATCTTCACTTCTTTCAAATCTTCCTCGGTACCAAGATTAACAGTTTCAATTTCCTCCTGATGAGGAGTAATCACTTTTTCTTCTTGCCTCAACAACCTGGCCAACTCTTCAGGCAACTCATAGTCTTCATCAACCCCTTCATCTGCTTGATTAATTGGATTGTAGAAGTCATACAAGGTCATAACAGTGCTGTTGTCGGTGCAATCTGGAGGATTATCTCTGCAAGGGTTGAAATTTGTTCTTTTTAATGATTAATTTTAATCTTGTTTATAAAAAGTGTGAATGGAGTTATTATTTTGAAAACATTTCCATTTATTGTTTTGTGCGAAAAATAACAAAAATGAAAAGACAGTGAGCGAAAAAGAAAATTGTTTGCAAAAGATATCCATTGTTCATTGATATTCCATTTGCACAAAATACAAATATGGCCCTATTACAAAATGAGTCCTAACACCTTGGGCAAGATGCAGGACTTGATGCATGGTTAAGCAGGAAATAATAATTACTCTGCAGGAGTAAATCTTATAATTTCCTGGGAAGACCAGTTAAGGACTTGTTGGCCCGAGATCCTTGGATGAATCCAGCTCTCCAGGTTGGGGTCACTTTCAGCCTCGTCTTCCACGTTATTGAAAGCATCTGGGGTTAGCATTCCCCCACTCACAAACTTTGGCTCCTTAGCAGCCTCTGCTTGATCTTGTCGGAATGGTTTGTAACCCAAACCGAATCTGTCCTCCTTCTTCTCTACAGGTAGCAGTTTGCCCCAGCCTTGGGCATTTCCATCTTCAACAACCTTCCGAGCTTGTTGGTAGGAGACAATTGAAGTACCCATCCTATCCTCCTGGGATGCATCAAATACTTCAGTTGTCGCCTCGTTGACGTTCAATGCTTCGAAACCTTGGGTCATGGTGTCGTGAATCTCACCATCCATCTCAATGTATTTGTAGGTGGCCAGATGGCTAACAAAAATATCCTCTTCACCACAGATTGTGATAATTTTCCCTTCCCTCTCGTATTTTAACTTCTAGTGAAGGGTCGACGTAACTGCGCCAGCGGCGTGAATCCATGGTCGACCCAAAAAACAGCCGTAGGCCGGCTGAATGTCCATCACGTAGAAAGTAGTTTGAAAGACATGCGGACTAATTATCACAGACAACTCTACTTCTCCAAGAACAAATCTCTTGGAACCATCAAAAGCTCGGACCACCAGATTTCTTGGTCGGAGAGCTATACCATCATATTCAAGCTTAACAAGGGCTTTCTTTGGCAAGACATTGAGTGAGGACCCAGTGTTAACTAGAACATGTGAAAGCACATCCCCTTTACACTCCAGAGTGATGTGCAAAGCTTTGTTATGATGACGACCTTCCGCAATCAAATCAGTGTTGGTGAAGCCTAGCCCATGACTAGTATTAACATTAAAAACCACTGTCTCTAGCTGATTTACTGTGATTTCCTCAGGCACGTAGGCTGCGTGCAGGACTTTAAGTAATGCATTACGATGAGCTTCGGAACACAACAACAATGATAAAATGGAGATCTTGGAAAAGTCTGGTGGAGCTGATCCACAACTTTGTAATCGCTTCTCTTGATTATCCTCATAAATTCATCCACATCTTGATCAAAGGACGTCTTATGAGCTTCTCTTGCCATTGGTTCTTCAGGCACCACATTTTTTCCTTTAGCTTTGGTAGCGACCTCCGCCTCAGCATTAACTCTTGGAATTTGTGACACGAAGAGACATCCGCTTCTAGTGAAGTCTCCGCCTCCCCCGACATTATCGATCTATGGGGTGTAAGTTGAAGAATCAAGAGAGACTCTTTCCCCATTGCAGTAAAGGTCTGAACCATAGTGCCATGGTACAACATTATCTTTTTCATACAGAATGGGCCCAGGTATCGTGATGGTGACTGGACTGACTGCAGTGGAAGTAGGAACTGTTATTGTCTGTGGATCATAATATATGGTGACAGGATTTCTGACTGGTGGCGGTGGTGGAAGACTGAAGCTGGGTTGTTGTTGAAATTGTTGCTGAAAATTGTTGGAATCGGGGACCAATGTCGGGTCGTAGTATATGGTGACTGTGGAGATGTCATTATTAATGGTTGTTGTAGTTGTAGAAGAGGATGCGGTCGAACTAATGTTTGTTGAAGTGATGAAAGAGACGTTTGTTGACATTGTAGACGAGTCTGTCGACACAATTGTTTTTGAAGTTGTAGGCGGAGTGCTCGTTGTTGCTGTAAGAGGAATTGCTGATGTTGTAGAAACCGTTGATGTTATCTGCAGGATACCTTCTTTGATAAGGCCATTGATGCCACTTCTTAAGCTTGCACAACCATTGGTGGAAACTTTGAAAAATTCACAGCAGGCCTCACAACCTGGGAACACCTGGCATTTTAAAAGCTGAGCTTTAACCTCTTCCAGAGGTGTTTGAATGCTTGCAGTATCTTCAATTAGGTTCATGGGTTGATCTTCCTCAATTGCATTTATACTGGGCCCACCATGGCTGGGCATATGATTCTTTGTGACGTTAGGAGGTGGTGCAAAATTTAAAGGCTTTGAATCAACTAGATCCTGGACCTTCATGTGCAATGCAAAGCTCTTCACTTTTATGTGGTATAGCCAGGTGCATTAGAATGGAAGGCGCATCTGGCGTTGACGTCGTAATTTCTGGGAAGATTCTGAGGATCCGGTGGAGCCAGAGTCCTTAATTCAACAAGATTGAGCTTCAAAAGTTGTGGTAGCAAAGTGGCATAGGGCATCGGGATAGGATTGATTACCCTGTTGATTTGAGATGGCCTTTGCTGGAAAGGACGCTGTTGTTGGTTGTTGTTGTTGTAGGACCTTTGTTGAGGAAAATGTTGCTGCTGAGGGAAATGTTGTGGTTGCGGAGTAAATTGTTGTTGAGGAGGTGGAGTAGGAATTGTGACAACGACAATTGATCTTGGCATATATTGGGGCCTTCCTCTGCCCATGTGTACTGAATTGGTTTCACCCGACCTTCGAGGCCCTACAAAAGGTTTCCTTGTGCTGCTAGAGCTGGCGCCGTTATCAGAAATCTTACCCATTTTTAACAAACTCTCAATTCTTTCTCCTGCTATGACTACATCAACAAAGCTAGTGGAAGAGAAAGCTGCCAGCCTATCAATATATGTCCCCTGTAGGGTGTTCATAAACATATCTTCCATTTCTCTTTCCGACATTGGAGGTTGAACGGCAACAACTAATTGTCTCCATCTCTGAGCATACTCTCTGAAGCTTTCCCTGGAGGATTGTGACATACCCATTAGAAGAGTTCTGTTAGGAGCCATGTCTAGATTGTATTGGTATTGGCGTATGAAAGCCTCGGCCAATTCTTTCCAATTTTTTATCGTTGCCCTAGTCAGATGAGAGTACCACTCACTGGATGCCCCGATCAAGCTATCCTCAAAATAGAACATCCATAGCTTTTCATCCATGGTGTAAGCCTTCAATCTTCCCAGAAAGGATTGAAGATGGGTGCGAGGGCAAGATGTTCCATTATACCTTTCAAAGCAGGGAGGTTTGAACTTGTGAGGAATTCTAACCCCCTCCACTAGCCCCATATCCATAACATCAAACCCTAAGGAGTTTTGAGACTCCAAAGATCTCAACTTTTTTGCTATCTCGTCCAGGCGACGATCATATACTTCATCTCCTGCACCAACTACAGTAAACTGTTCCTCTTGAGGGTCCTCTTGCAAGGCACGCCCTCCAGTATTACCCTGGGTATTCCTGATAGCATTAATATAAGAGTTAAGATGAGGCCCAAACTCCGGGGGATCAGTACGAGGCTATACATGATCATTGTTGCTGGTACCCCCTGTACCTGGGTGGTTTTCTTCAGGAGTTTGCCAATCGACCAAATCTCTTAATCTTTCTTGGCTTTGGGCCAACCCAGTCATTACTGCCATGAATTGTCTCATCTAAGCCCTCATTTCAGTTCTTTCATTAGCCATCTGGGTTCTTACGTCAGTCAGATCTTTTTGAACCTGGTCCATCTATAAGCTCAGAAGGTTGTTTCTTGTAGGATACCGGTGAACTCTGTTGATGGGGAAGACTCTCCTACGAGCAATGTTTCCTGAAACCACATCAAAGTGAGAAAACAACAACAAAAATACCTACAAAACAAAGAATGAGGTTAATATGCAATGCAATATGCCTATTTGTCTTTCAAGGGTATCCGGTTTGGTTCTTTTGGTTTTGACCTTCCAGACTTCGAGGAATGATGATGTTGAAGAGAAATGAAGCCCACATAATAACACACAAACCATATATTACAAAATGTAAAGATACATAGTTTATAATTACAACAAGTCCCCATGATGTGTCAAAATACAACAAAATCAACAAAAGTACAAGCAAAATGAAGTACAAATACAAGGAAATCAAATATCTAGCCCAAAGTCATCCTCTTTGACTTCCTTCAGGAGGGCATCGGTCACCGGTCCAACTGGATGCTTTGTGATGGTCCTGATAAGGTGGTTCCTGGTGGCAAAAGCATTTGTCAACTTCTTATACTTGTCTTGGTCCTTTGATCTTTTCAACCCTGCTCGGAGTTTCAACTCAGAGATTTCCTTCTGTGCTGCAAACAAGGCTTTCTGATTCTTCTTCTCAATAGCTTCCAGTAGCTCTATCTTAGCCCGTGTCTTCTGATCTTCCTGTGAACGAGCCTCAGTAATTCTGATCCATCTAGCCTGACTCTCTTCCAAGTAGTGCTCAGCTCTGGCCTTCTGAATTTTGGCTTCCTTGCAAGCATTCTTCAATACCAACTCCCCTGCTCGGGCTCTTCTGATGTAATCATCTGTCTTCTCAATTTTGGTCATATGCTTGATCCGGAGCTTCTCTAACCTCTCATTGTCTAGACGACTATCATTCCTCTACCAGAGGGTCTTCTTTAGAGCTTCAGAAAGCTGAGTATTCCTTTCTTTCAACTTCTCAAATTCCTCTAAGCTGACTGTAGCCACATGCTCTACTGCTGATGGTCCAGGCACATCCTCCAGGGTGAATGGCATGCGGGTGATCTGTCCTCTGATGCGAGACCAATCAATGTACTGAGTTGAAGCTATGTTGTTGCATTTTCCAAGAATGGCAGTCCCTTTTGTCTGAATGTTATCCCAAGCCCAGGCTGCTTGTCGGATAATGGCATGATTATTCTAAATGTCACAATAAAGGGTTTCTGATAAGTCATGCTCTCTTGGTAGATGTACTAAGGCATACCCTAGTTGTCTTTTGAACATCAAAGGGTTGTAGTTGATGCAACCCTTCACTCCAATAAGAGGTACATTGGGATCTGCCCACAGCTGGTGATTATGTCTCTACCCTTGGTGCTCTGAGTGCACCACCTGATGTCTTCTGAAGTGAGAGCAATCATTCTCTTAGCCCAATTTCTTGACTGATGAGGATTCAAGAAAGTTTCTGACTTTGGAAAGTGTCTCAATAACCAGCAGTAAAAGAGAGGTGCACAACATCTGACTAATCTTCTCCTCTGCTTCTCATTCCTTTGATGCACTGAGTTATAGAAATCCCCGAGCAAGGTAGGAACTGGATTCTTCAGCAAGAAAAGGTGGATAGCATTCTTGCTTACAAACTTAGGCTCGTCTGCAAACAAGATGATACCATATATGCTAAGGGCCAAGAGAGCACAAACAGTGTCCCATTTCCCTGCTGCAGCATGACTGGTGGCCTGAGTAATCAAGAAGTCCAAATGGAGGCCTATGATTCCAGCCTTGGTGGTCATATTCTGATCAATGACGGTGGTTTCTAAATACAGAGCCTTAGCTATATCCTCATTCCTGGGAGCAGTCATCTCAAGGTTGAAAGGGATCCCTCTCTTGATGGGGACACCCAACAACATGGAAAACTCCTCTAACAAAGGGCCCAACTGAAAATATAGAAAGGTAAAACATTTGAGAGGAGGGTCATAGAACTGAAGGCAAGTGTGGATCATACTCCTTTGTGATGCATCCAAGTCCATGATCATGTCCATGATACCACCATAATGTTCCCTGAATAAAGGGACATGATCAGGAGTGATGGGTGTCTGAATCTGCCTGATGCCTGCTAGGGAGGGCTCAAAGAAATGGTATGTAATGTTGCTCTTCCTGGATAGGTCCATACTAATAATGGATACTGATGAAGATAACTGAGGAGAAACATTGATGAAGACAACTGTAAAGGATGGTGAAGAATATCTCTGATGAAGATAGCTGATGAATATCTGATGGAGATGTATGAGCAGAAGAACAGTCAAAACCAAACCAAAGATAAGATGTGGATAACAGGTAAAAAAAATAGACAAATGTTAAAATGATGCAAAATGATGTATGCAGAATGATATGCAAGGGTTTGTGATCAAGTGTTGGATCTGTTATCTGCGTTGATAAGGTCCATGTGTGTTCATAAGTCCAGATGAAGGCTTAGAGAACCAGTAGCCAGGTGGGGGACTCAAATAAAGAGTCACAAGTCTAGGGTTTCATAAGAACAATCCAAAATAGTGTAACCTTAACAATATCAGTAATAGGGTATGATTAGGCCAAGGGTTCCTGCAAACCTGTAAACATCCCAACCCCCTCACAGGTATTGTTCTAGAACAAAGATCCTCAAACTTGGATCAGTTATGAGAAGTGTAAACACTTCTAACCTGGAGGGACAATGCTTACATTAATCATAAAGGATCCTCCTCTAATTCACTTCAGATGTTGAAGGTCATCTAAAAGGTCATCCAGACTTAGTAGGCTTCCCAAATAGCCCTAGTACTACAGGAAATCCGTAGCACAGAGTTCTCAAGAAGAAACCCATGTCTGAACCGTGTTTCATATTCCCGCACCAGACCGAAATGGAATGGGAAAGAATATGAAGCCACTCTATCCTATATGTCACTCAGGCTCCCGGTATGGAACTTTACTCACTGAATATCCCTCCCACCAAGGCAAACAGGAGATCCAACACATGATATGATGACAGTAATATGGAATGTAATAAAACAGTAAATGAAAGCAATAAATAAAGTTGTACAGCAAGCAATAAACAAAAAGCACATATAACACATAACACCCCCATAAACACAAATCAAACAAGTGCTAGAAGAAACCCACAAAAAGAACCAGAAGCCCTGGTTGCAAGATAACGTCCCCAGCAGAGTCGCCAAGCTGTCACTCCCAAATATTTGCATCCTGGTGCAGACGCGAACCGTCGGCGAAAAGAGAAAGTGAAAATGAACGGTTCACTGGATGCCACAGTATTTTTGTACGGTTTTCGCGGTGAATGGTTTCTCACTCGTTTTTCAAGGTCTCTCGCGGTGGTTCTCGATCGTTTTGGTTTTTGTTGGCTTGAAGATTTGAGAGTTTGGGTTGCGGAATCAAGATAGCGCGAGTTTGGAAATTTGATGTTATTGAGGTTGTTGCGGTGGAGGTGAAGAAGAGGGTTTTGGGAGGATTTTATGGTTCGACGGTGGCTTTTCAGGTTCATTTGTGGTTGTCGCTCCCAAAGATTTGCATCCCGGTGCAGACGTGAACGGTCGGTGAAAAGAGAAAGTGAAAATGAACTGAATAGAGTCACCAGCTAGATATTTTTATCCCGAAGGAAAGGTAATGCTGCATAAACCTAGAAAGTGATGGATAAGACGGTTGCGAACCAGAGAAATTGAGAAAGGGAGTTGGTTACAACCTGGGAAGGTATTAGCACTAGATTGTCCGTCGTACTCGACGGGATCCACGATTACAAGATTGTGTTTAAAAGGGGTAATGTATGTGCTATCTTTGTGCAAAAGCTAAGAATGAATGTACATGTGTTAGTGCAAAAGGGTGAATGCTCAGGAACTGAGGCTTAGAAAAGAAAGCTGAAAGAGGGGGAATGACAGAGACTTTTGTTCGATAATTGTTAAGTTATGCCTACGTATCTTCTCGTGCAATGAGGAAGTCAGAACACCGTAGTTTGACTCAAAGAGACTGAAAACAAATTGACTGTGAATAGCTTACTTGTCTATGCTCAAGTGTATGACTCGTCTGGCTCAAGTGCTATCTGTCTTGCATTAGACGGAAGAAGCAAGTTCTCGTTTATGAATGAGTGTGATGAGAAAAGAATCCCGAAGGAGACGATTATTGTTTGTTTTTGTGTTTTTAGTTTTTTATTGTTTTTTATGTTTTGCATAAGTTAATGAGTTTAATCCTAAATCAAGGGTTTGCAAACCCATTATATCCTCCCTGATTAGGGATAATGAGCCTACTTAAGCATGAGATAAGCATCTCAACTTAATTACCATGATGATGTAGGATTAAGATCATTAACCTACTTGCGATTAATTAGACGTTTTTGGTTTTTGGTTTAGTGTTAAGTAATGAGTTTAATCTCTAATCACATATTAGTGAACTCATTACACCATCCTAATAGAAGGATGATAGATGAGAACACTTAAGCTGAGGAAGATACCTCAACTTAATCCATGGTTAGGGATTAAATTCATTATATAACAAACCTTTATTAAATGGATTTTAATTAAGGGATGAGATTAAGAAGCGGATTTTATGATTTGTAAGACAACTTGAGGGGGACTTGTCCATTAAACACTAGGGTTAGTCCCTCTTAACCATAAGGAAGAGATAGAACCCTAATGTAAGGCCCAAGTTACAAAATAAAGTCTTAGTGATTATTAATGTGATTTGATTAAGAGGTTTAAACAAATTAAAGGTTTAACACTTAGGATTAAAGTTATACACTTCATCCTAAGAGAAGGATGCAAGCATAATCCTAATTCAAAAGTCCTGAAACTTTAAGAGTTTAGTCTCTGATTATTGAGATGAGAAGAGAGACTCAAGGAGACTCAAAGGTAAAAAGACTAAGGGGGACTATACACAACCCTAAAAGTTATCATGCTTGGATATCCTATGGTTTGTTAGGCTTAGGAGAAAAGATCTTCAAGGCCACCAATGGAAGAAGCAGATGAAAAGAGAAAGAGAAAGAAGAACAAGTTACTTACTTCCTGAAGAAGATAAGTAGCTTGGAAGAAAGAAAGTGAGAGGGATAGAACACAAGTGAACAAGTTCACTTCAAAGACTTGTAACAATGCATATGAATGATGAGAAGAAGAGGTGGGAAGTGAAGGCAAATCCACTTCCCAGATAACTTACCAAAAGTTCCAGAAAATGTTAGTATGAATGCATAATACATAAAGCATGAAGAAATGAAATGAAATGAGGTGCAAAGACCAAATTCAGAAGTGATGATGCAATTCAAATGGCATATGAGATGATGCAAAGTCATACAATATGCATATGAATGATCATGCAAAGATGAGATGCAAAGGAAGCATGTTTAGAAGTTTCAAAACACATGGATGTTTATGAAATGAAATGAATGCAAGACATATCAAATGAATGAAGAAATGATCAAGAAATTTTCAAGCATGTACTAAGATGTCTAAGATGGCATATAAATTCTTGAAATGTCATGGCAAGTTCATGTGATGATGATATGCAAAGATGGATGCAAATGAACATGAGAAATTAGGGTTTTATGTACATATGAGATGCAAATGAACAAAACAGAAGCATACAACATGATAAAAAATTGAAATCAAGCTTAATAAAACTCTAATCCCATACAAGATCAAACCCAAAGGAGAAGGTCAGAAGCTAATCCTATTGAAAGTTATGAATTTTCTAAGTTTGCTAAGGTTTTTGGATGATTCTTAAAGGAAAATGAAAATCAAATTGAAAATGCAAGATAAATTCATGCGAAAAATAACCTATAAACTACATGAAATATGTGAAAAAATGCAAAAAGAATCAAGTTCAAACTCTTCATGGTTAGGCAAAAATGAATTTTTCAAATTGGGTTTAAAAAATGTGATTTTAAAGAACCCTAATTCAAAGAAAATTGTGAAATTATGATCAAACCTAAAAAGAAATGTGTATGAAGAGTTTGAAAATGTTTCTAAATGCATTGGAATTGTTCATGATTTTTTTGGTGATTTTTAGAAACTTAAATGTATTTTTAATTAATTAAAATCCATTAATTAATTAAAAATAACATTTAAATATTTTAAAAATACTTTTTAAATGCAAAAAATAAAATAAAAATCATTTTTGGGTTGAGAAAAATATTTGGATCAGAAAGGCAAAAGGAAATATTTTTGTGATGTTTTTAACTATTTTAAATAAATTATGTAAAAGAACTAAAACAAAATGAAATAAAAATGGATTAAATGGGAAGTCAACTGATCCGGTGGCCCAGATTTGAATAAAAATAGAGGGAATTGACTAGCGCGCATTTGTGTGGCTAGGATTCAATCTTGCATTTTTAAAATTAAACATAATTAATTAAACTAATTAATCTGATTAAGGTTTTAATGAACTAATCCTGGCCCTCCATTCACGCGCTAAACCTAATCCTACGGCCCACATTCGAACTGACCCCCTAAACCCTAATTAGTGCCCTAATGATTTTCAGGTGACCGGAGCTAGCTCCAGTCATCTTCTCCGGCAGCCCATTCACCCTAACTTCTTCCCTAGGTTAAATCAAACCCTCTAAAGCTCCAGAATTGATCCTCTAACATCCCTAAACATGAATCCAGCATCAAATAACATTTATCATCCTAGAAAATCATGATTCGAAGCAAAACGAAAAAATAATCAAAACTTTCAGAAGTTCAATACATGCTTGATTCTTAACCATTTTCAAAAGTAAACATATCAGGATGATCAGTGCATCATGTAGAAGCATTTAAGAACTTAAAATAAGAGTTCTGGAAAAATTGTTCTTCATGGTTACCTGAGATGAAGCTTTCATTTTCTGAGCTTTCTGGCCTCTTTCTTGGTTCAAATCACCCCCAATGAGCTCCCTGATGATGATGAGGAACTTAGAGCAAGCTTGTGATGGCTATTTTGAAGTGTATGGTTCTGTTTTTACAAAAATCATGTTTTGGTTTAGGGAGCTTTCAGGCCATGGGAGTGGGTGCATTGTGATTTATGGATGATTTTGAGTTGATTGGTGGAAAAATATTTGAAGTTTGAGGCCTGTGCAGTGAGATTCGAAGAGAGGAAGCTCTATGGTGATTTTTGGGATTCTGGGTTGTGTGATGTTTCAGGCTCCAAGATGTTATGAAATGAGGTCCATGAGGCGTGTATGTGAAGTCATGATTGGTCAGAAGAGTGGTTGTGGCTCAGCTTGATTGGTATGAGAGGTTTTGCCAAAAAGTCAAATTTGTGTACTTGGAGGTATGGGCCATGACAGAGCTGGCTTTTTGGGGTTTCTGGCCTCAGTAAGATTCATGGAGAGCCATAGAATTGGTTTGACGCATCTGGCACTAGTGGATGGAATGATCCAAGGCATTTTGCAACTTTCCCTCTTTGAACTTTCTTGAGAAATTGGCCATGAAAACTTGTGATGCAAGGCTCAATTCTGGTCTTGGCAAGGTGTATGTACATATTATGTCACATTTGGGCACATTAGAAGTCATTTGAGTGCTTGGAAACCAAAAATACACATTTGCCTCTTTGACATGAAACTTGAAATTATGTGATTTTTGCTAACTTTGAAAGGCCATATCTTGAGTTCTAGGATGAATCAAGACATGTTCTTGTACTTTTTGAAAAGGTCAATACCTAATCTACAACTTTCATGTCCAAGAATTTTTCATTTGAAACATTTTTGGTCATGAAAGAGGAGGTTGAAAATCTTTCCCAAAATGGAAAGTTTCCATTACAAGTCATTTCCAAAAATGGCAAGTTTGCAATTGGCCCAAAATTATTCAACTTTTTGAACTTCCAACCACTTCTAAGATCAAATAAAGATCATAGAACCTCAATTTGATGAAAATGATCCTTTGGTTCCATTGTCGGGGGCCTCAGATGCCCTGATTTTGACTTAACTTGCTCAAGAAGTCACCCAATGATCAGATGACTTCCACAATGAATCTCTTCATAAAACTTGGTAAACATGATCCTTATAACATATTAAGAACATTAGAAACAATAATGGCCCAAAAATTTGGAGTTAAGGCCTCTGAAACCAAAACCCTAATTTTGGTCATCTGTGTAGGAAAACCCTAGCTATGCTTCCATGCCTTTGCCAATTTTGTGATCCCTTGACTTTCATGAAATTTGGGGAGAATAATATGATTATAGAACACACATGGACCCCCTTGGAAAGCTTCAAGACCATTGGGATGGCTCAGATTGATTCTTGGATTGCTCAGATCACAAACCCTAGATGCAGATGAAATGGAACTATGCAGATGAAACAAATATGCAATATGAGATGTAATGCTTATGTTAAAACAAAAATGAAAGATCACAAGCCATGGTGTGAGAAAAAGTGAGGGAAAATTTGGGGTGTTTATAGTGGTATTATTTTTTTGACATCGTTTGCTGGTTTTCTCCTTCTTGTGAATTTTTCAGAGCTTCGAAAATCCTCTTATTTATACCAATTATGCTCCTTTTA